>JARBWK010000020.1:5097830-5762830 GCA_030556195.1 Anolis apletophallus
ACCTCATTCACTTCCCAAACAACACTGTAGCCCCTATAAATCACAGGCCAGGCCCAAACAGAGGTGATTGATTGCCACTGAAATGGTATTTGCATAAAGGACTCCGATTGGCCAACCACATCCCAACATTCTAAAGTGACTCAGAGGGAAAAGGAAAGGCCTCAGGCAGTCAGACACTGCAGCCCACAGCAAAGGACCAAACTTGGCAAACAGGGGACCAATGGCCCACTTCACAACCAGGTGTGGTTTAGGGCAGGATGGGCCACGAATGATGGGATTTGCAGTACCTTCACCTCATTCACTTCCCAAACAACACTGTAGCCCCTATAAATCACAGGCCAGGCCCAAACAGAGGTGATTGATTGCCACTGAAATGGTATTTGCATAAAGGACTCCGATTGGCCAACCACATTCTAAAGTGACTCAGAGGGAAAAGGAAAGGCCTCAGGCAGTCAGACACTGCGGCCCACAGCAATGACGCGATCAGGACCAAACTTGGCAAACAGGGGCCCACTGGCCCACTTCACAACCTGGTGTGGTTTAGGGCAGGATGGGCCACGAATGATGGGATTTGCAGTACCCTGACATCATTCACTTCCCAAACATCCAGAGAATGATCAAGACAAATGCCCCCTGCATGACCCACTCTACATCCTGGTGCTGTTTGGAGGGGGATGGACCACAGATGATGGGACTTGAAATACCTTCACTCACCTTCTGAGACCGCTGCAACCCTCATCCAGAGAATGATCATGACCAAATGTGACACACACAGCCCCCATGACCCACTCTACATCCTGGTGCTGGTTGGAGGGGGATGGACCATGGCCAATGGGACTTGCAGTACCTTCACTAAGTTCCTGAGACCACTGCAAGCCACATAAACATCTAATAGGAACCAACCTTGGCACACAATGCCTTCCTCAAATAACCCGGGCACCGCCAGGTCCCCAAGCTAGTTTTAGTAATATATAAAGGTAAAGATTTTCCCATAACATTGAGTCCAGTCGTGTCCAACTCTAGCGGTTAGTGCTCATCTCCATTACTAAGCCGAAGAGCCGACGTTGTCCGTAGACACCTCCAAGGTAATGTGGCTGGCATGACTGCATGGAGCGCTGTTACCTTCCCACCGGAGCGGTACCTATTGATCTACTCACATTTGCATGTTTTCAAACTGCTAGGTTGGCAGAAGCTAGGGCAAACTGTGGGAGCTCACACCGCTTTACGGATTCGAACCACCAACCTTTCCATCAGCAAGTTCAGCAGCTCTGCGGTTTAACCCGCTGTGCCACCGGGGGCTCCTTGGTATACTAATTATGGACTCTCTTATATATATTCTGAAGGAAGCGGCCCTTGATTTGGAAGAATCCAGCCATAGCAAATGCAGGAAAAATCCCAACCACAGGCAACAACAACACTGTTGGAAAACTTGGGGTTCCTCTGTTTTTCAATGACACTTTCCTAGAATATATATACACACTTCCTGCCAGGAAGAGCTTGGGCAGCAGATGGCAACCGGCCGCAAATGTGTGGGCGGAAGAGAAGGCCAGGCCGCTCTTCCACCTTCCAGGCTTCCTAGGGATAAGTTGAATGGAAAAGGAAAAAAGAAGATAGAGAAAACAAGAGCGGTAACAGCACCAAAACAGGGGAATGAATACGACACACGGCGTTACTTGTCAATTCGGTGGAAACATTTCTATCCCACACCTCTTTTTTCGATAGGATGACAAGCTTGGGAGATGCACGGAATCCCGGGCTGTATGGCCATGTTTCAGAAGCATTCTCTCCTGACGTTTCACCCCCATCTATGGCAGGCATCCTCACAGGTTGTCAGGTCTGTTGGAAAAGAGGTTTATGTATCTGTGGAATAAGGCCCAGGGTGGGAGAAAGAACTCTTGTCTGTTTGAGGCAAAAGTAATTTGACTGATTTACGAGGCCATAAAAATCTCCAGGAAGTATGCAAAGAATGAGGAAGCGGCAGCTCCCCAGGTGGCCAGAAGAAAAAATGTTAAATAGCCTCTGAGTGTCTGTCTATATATGTTGTGTATCTATGGCATTGAATGTTTGCCATGTATATATGTACATTGTAATCCGCCCTGAGTCCCCTGCGGGGTGAGAAGGGGAGAATATAAATACTTCAAATCTATCTATCTATCTATCTATCTATCTATCTATGTATATAATAAAAGTCAGTGTTTGCGGGCGGTGGTGCGGTGGGAGGAATATGTGCCAGCGTTTCGATTGGCTGCCACTGTGAGATTATTTGCATAAAGGGCTCTGATTGGCCAGCCTCAGAACTCCAACATTCTACGGCCCCAAACAGAGGGGATTGGTTGCCACTGAAATGGTATTTGCATAAAGGACTCCGATTGGCCAACCACATTCCAACATTCTAAAGTGACTCAGAGGGAAAAGGAAAGGCCTCAGGTAGTCAGCCACTGCGGCCCACAGCAATGACGGATCAGGACCAAACTTGGCAAACAGGGGCCCAATGGCCCACTTCACAACCTGGTGTGGTTTATTGCAGGATGGGCCACGAATGATGGGATTTGCAGGACCTTCACCTCATTCACTTCCCAAACAACACTGTAGCCCCTAAAAATCACAGACCAGGCCCAAAATTGACAGCAAGGCTTCCTCAACTTGATTTTCCTGACTAGGCCCCCAACAATGACAGAACAAGACCAAACTTGGCACACAGACCCCCCAAGATGCACCCTACATCCTGATGCAGTTTGAGGGAGGATGGACCATGGATGATGGGACTTGCAGTACTTTAATTCACTTCCTTAGAGCACTGTGGCCCACAACAATGACGAATCAGGACCAAACTTGGCACACAGAGGCCCAATGGCCCACTTTACAAACCTGCTGCGGTTCACGGCAGGATGGCTCGCAACTGAAGGGATTTGCAGTACCTTCACCCAATTCATTTCCCACAGAACATTGCAGCCCCTACAAATCAGAGACCAGGCCCAAACTTGGCACACAGAGTACCCATGACCCACTCTACATCCTGGTGCAGTTTTGAGTGGGATGTACTACGGATGATGGGAGTTGAAGTACTTTCACTCACTTTCTGAGACCGCTGCAACCCTCATCCAATGACTGATCAAAACCACACTTGGCACACAGAGCCCCCATGACCCACTCTACATCCTGGTGCAGTTTGGAGAATGGGGGACCATGGATGATGGGACTTCCAGTACCTTCCCTCACTTCCAGAGACCACTGCTACCCTCATCCAAGGAATGATCAAGACCAAATGTGACACACACAGCCCCCATGACCCACTCTACATCCCGGTGCTGTTTGGAGGGGGATGGACCATGGCCAATGGGACTCGCAGTACCTTCACTAAGTTCCTGAGACCACTGCAAGCCACATAAACATCTAATAGGGACCAACCATGGCACACAATGCCTTCCTCAAATAACCCGGGCACCGCCGGGTCCTCAGCTAGTAAATAAATAAATAAATGTTGCAGTTGGACACCTTGATTCACACCGAATGGCCTTGCAGCTTCCATAGACACCTCCAAGGTCATGTGGCCATAGGCATGACTGCATGGAAAGTTGTTACCTTCCCAAAGGTGATACCTATTGATCTACTCACATGTGCATGTTTCAAACTGGTAGGTTGGCAGAAGCTGGGGCTAACAGCGGGAGCTCACCTCGCTCCCCGGATTCAAACCTGCGACCTTTTGGTCATCAAGTTCAGCAGCGCAGTGGTTTAACCCGCTGCGCCACCAGGGGCTCCAGTAAAAAAATACAGACCTGCAAAAATGTCGCCGTCCATGTTATCACTCTTTAAACGGCAGACCAAGGACGCCGCTTTCCAATCAACCAGAAGAGATTCTTTCAAAGCTTGATTCATGGCACATCCCAGCGCCAAACACGAACCAAGGCCAGGCGATTTTTGCTTAGAGCAGCTATAAATTGACTTTCTTTCCAGCAGGATATTCCTTCCTGAAAAGATGCCTTTGTTAAACCCCAAAAGACGGGCAGAAAGAAGCATAAATCTTCCAACAGAATAAGCTTTCCTGAATGCAAAAAGCAGGAAATAGGATCAGTGCCGCACAATGAATCAACGAGACAAGGGACATAAAAGATGACAAAAGGCACCCAATCGAGGACTGGCTAAGTCTGGGAACCTTAATTTTAAAAATCCCAAAACATACATTGAGTGAGAGGCTGGCAGTTGATAAACATTTATTATTTTTTAAGAAGGATGCCCTCCGTTGCAGCACAAAAGGTGTTTTGAAATTTGAGACTGGGTGTTGAAGAGGAGAGTAGGAGAATTGAGTTTGGGAAGAAGAGAACAGTCAGGGTTAGTGAGAGTTAGAAAGGCCTGAAAGTAATCAGGTGGCTAGCTGGGATAGCTGGTGAATAGAAATCTGCAGTTATCAGGATAGATAAGGAGTAGATTTGTAGTTTAGATAGATCCGGAGTTTGGGACTATCTGTAACAGTGTCAAAGTTTAATAGGCAGAGAGAAAAGTTTCTGTCAGTAAACTTGTGGATAGCTGAGAAAGAAGTGGTACACTTAGTAACAAAGAACTGTACTGATTAAAGTAACCACACGCGTTCATGCTAATACTTGAAACCATTAAGCTTGTTAACTATTTTTGAAAATTCTCTCAAATAAAGTTTATTGTTTGTTTGTTCAAACAATGGCCTCACGTGTGTCACAATCAAAAAGGACATGTCAATTCCTGCAGCAATCCAGAGTCCAAAGATGGCAGCACACCTTATATAAAGAAGCAATCCCCTTTAGCTTTACCTCGAGTGAGCCAAAGGGCTTAACTCCGTTAATACCTGTCACATTGGCCAGTGGTTTTGCAAAAGTGTGTTGGCCAGGAGAGCGTTCCAGCTCAGTGCAGTATTAAAGCCTTAAGTAAAATAAACCTATCTATATATATAAAGGAAGAGTTGTCATGGAACGACCGTCCCAAACAGAGGAACCTTACAACACAGAAACACCAAACTTGCCAACAGAAATAGGCCTCAAGCAAGGTATGTTTGTAGCAAAGAAACTTTCCCACCCAAAACCTAAAAGGCCCCCAAAACAACGAGTAAAACCCTACATTTCCCAGCATCCTCCGGGGCTGCCAACGACTCTCCCAGCCTGTACATTCTGACAACATGATTGGCTGCCAATAAGGGCGGATTTGCATAACTCCTGTACTGGCCAGCCAACATGAACATTCCGACCCACAATAAACTGTCAGAGGAGGATAAGGCAAAGGGCTGAGGCACAAACACAAACACCCAATTCACTTCCCACAGAAAATTTACACCCCTACAAATCACAGACCACGCCCAAAATTGACAGTAAGGCTTCATTAACTTAATTTCCCTGACTAGGCCTCACTTAATGGAATGCTGTTTACGCTCTGAATTGACAGTAAGGCTTCATTAACTTGATTCTCCCGACTACGCCTCAGCTCATTGCACATTGTGTATGGCCTGAATTGACAGTAAGGCTTCATTAACTTGCTGTTCCTGACTAGGCCTCAGCTCATGGGACATTGTGTATGGCCTGAATTTACAGTAACCTACCTTGGCACACAGAGCCCCTATGACCCACGCTACATTCTACTACAGTTTGGAGGAGGGTGGACCATGGATTATGGGACTTGAAGTACCTCCATGGATAATGGGATTTGTACTACTTCACAACCCATCATTCCCCACAGACCACTGTGGCCCAGAACCAAGACCAATAAAGACCCAACTTGGCACACCATGCCCCCCATGACCCACACTCCATCCAACTGCAGTTCAGAGGACACACCATGGATAATGGTATTTCAAGTACCTCCACTCACTTCCAACCACACAAGCATCAACCTCTACATCAACACAGCAGACGGAAAGACAAAAAACATTGTATATCCACAAGCTAATGCAGAACGCCCGCAACACCACACAACAACAACTCCACAGGACTCCAACATACCACCCAACAAAACAACCCACAACAACACAGCCATGACCCCAACAAACACCATAACTAACAACAATTCCAACCCTTACATACTCAGCCTTTCTCGCATCTCCTAAATAGGGCACAGCAACGCGTTCCGGGTACAGCTAGTTTCTTTATAAATGGTGGCAGCGTTGAGATTTAAAATACACCCGTTACTTGACAATTTGAGAGTAAAAAAATACCCTTTTCTTTTATATTTGGTGGCAGCGGTGGGATATTCTTAGGAAAGGCCTGCCCTGTCAGAGTTAAAAATACCCGCTTCCTTTATAGAACCTGACATTTGGGAGTTCCAGTTGTGTGGATTTATAGTTCACCAGCCAGCAAAGAGCATTCTGAGCTCCACCAACAATTGAACTGAACCAAGTTTGGCATACACAAAGGCCCAGATTACCCATAAGGCCACCCTAGCGCCCCCTCCCCTTTGCTCTGCTCCCCTCGGCTCCTCCCTCCCTCACTGCCCCCGCCGGCCCCGCCCCTCTTCCTTCAGTGAAGGAAGAGGGGCGGGACCGATGCTGAGCTGACACGAGAGAGGAGGGGGCGGAGGGAAGTCCGCTGCCGCGCCCCCCTCCTCTCTCGCTGCTCGTGGGAGGGAAGTCCGTCCGCCCCTCTTCCTTCAGTGAAGGAAGAGGGGCGGGACCGACACTGAGCTGATGCGAGAGAGGAGGGACCCCCCCGCAAGTGGCCCCACCCCTGCAAGCGGCCCCGCCCCCGGGACGGGGGGCGGCGCTTCCAGAGTGTGGCCTAGGGCGCCACAATCTATTAATCCGGGCCTGAGTTGCAGTTGTGTGGATTTATAGTTCACCAGCCAGAAAAGAACATTCTGAATGCCACAAAATATTGGGCGCTCAGGGGTTTGGGGGAGGAGGTAGAACATAGGATGGGATTTGCAGTACCTTCATTCGCTTCAGCTCCAAAATCACTCCAAAGCGGATTGGAGAGGCCTCCTTGCTGGCCCCCAGAGGGGTGCAAGCACAGCCTCCAGGAGAGGCCCACCATCGCGCAGTGGGCCATGGGCAGGAAGCACTCTGGTGGCAGCCTCTTTCCCCGCGCTTTTGCAAAGGCTGTGAGAGGGACGCTTTCCCTCTCGCAGCACGGGGGAAGACGGCTTTTGCAGAGTGTGCATGCCCAGGCCCCAGTGGAGGGAGCGCACTCCCTGCATCAGCCCACTTCTCCCGCGCGTTTTCCAATGCCGAAGGGCAGGCGGAGGGATCTTCAGCCTTCTCTGCCAAAAGGGGTTCCTAAGACCATCCGAAATATATGCTTTCTGATGGTCTTTGGCAACCCCTCTGAAACTCCCTCGCAACCTCCAGGGGTCACGACCCCCAAGTTGAGAAATACTGGTTTAGCGCACCCGATGAACAGACATACGCTTAATACGTACATTTAATAATTAGTCCAGTCTCCCATTTTCCATGACATGTTTGGAAAGACCACATGCAGAAAAGAGAGCAATGGGTTCAATGTGGGAATGTGGCGCAGCTGGCTGGGTGTCAACTGCCAGCTGCGCCTACTGACCAGAAGGTCATGGGTTCGAGGCCTGAGCGGGTCGGGGTGAGCTCTCAACCAATTTGTGTAGCTTGTTGTCGACCTTTGCAACCCGAAAGACAGTTGCATCTGTCAAGTAGGAAATTTAGGTACCACTTTGTGGGGAGGCTAAATTTAGCTGATTTCTGGAATGTCGAATTGCCTCTATGTCTGTCTATATATGTTGTATGTCAATGGCGTTGAATGTTTGCCTGTATATGTGCATTGTGATCCGCCCTGAGTCCCCTGCGGGGTGAGAAGGGCAGAATATAAATGACGTAAATAAATAAATAAACAAACAAACAATCTGCAGGCAGGGCCAGATCTTACATTACGCAAACTACGCGCCCGCGTAGGGTGTCACATATTCAGGGGCGCATCCAGCCGCCAAACACCCCTCAGTCTCCGGCCCTATGGAAGGCGGTCCACCCGCACGGTGCGGAAACAGCTGGTTCCGTGCATGCGCATCCGCTGCGGCACGAGCAGGCCAAAGCCACCCGCAGCGGCTCCACAAGGCCAGAGACCAAGGAGGAGTGCCCGGCAGCTAGAGGCAGAGCCTCTGCCCCCAGCTGCCAAACCCTCCTCCTCAGTCTCCGGCCCCATGGAAGGCGGCTCGCCCGTGCAGCACCAAATGTGCACACGGCGCAGAACCAGCTGGTTACGTGCATGCACATTTGGTGTGGCGCAACGAGGCAAGAGCAGCAGCATGAGGAGACTCACCGCACGAGGCCGGAGAGGAGGAGGCATTGTTGTTGGGGGGGGGGGCAAAATAATGTTAGCTTACCATTGAAAATTACCTTAGTCCGACCCTGTCTGCAGGGAAAGAGATTCCATCTTCACATCAGGAAGAACTTCCTGATGGTCAGAGCTGTTCAACAGTGGAACATGCTGCCTGAGAGTATGTTGGAGTCTCCATCTGTGGAGGTTTTAAAACACAGACCCCGGAGGGGGGGGGGTCATCTGTCGGGCATGTTTTGATTGTGTTTCCCTACATAGCAGGGGGTTGGACTGGATGGCCATTGGGGTCTCTTCCAAGTCTTTGATTGTACGACAGCAAAGGACTTTGTAGCATTAAGGAGAGCACACCTTCCACCAAGAAAGTCCCCGAAGCAGCCTACGAATTGGCACATCGCCCGACGGGCTTGCAATGGAAACTAATGAAATCGTACATCAACCCACACGCCTGCAGAGATAATGGGGTGGGCATCCAAAACGAAAGCGGAGGGGAATCATAAGACCCGGGAGCTGAGCTGAGCTTCGGCGCAATGTCGCTCGAGGGGATGATTTGGGAGCAGAGGAACTTAATTGCACAGCTCCCCTTGCCATCTAGATCACCTCTCCCTTATTGCTCCTCTTAGAAGATCATTCAATTGGCCCCAGGCAAGCCTTCCTCCCACTCAACAAAGCCACGACAAACCCCGATTTCCAGAAAAAGCATGAGTTTAATACCGCGATTGTGAACTGGCCCTACGGAGACAAGGGCTCCCAGATAAAGCCGCGACCAAGGGGGCACCTACGCTGTTGAATCAACAATGCTGAGGCATCAGCACTATTTGGCAGAGACTAAAGGCTGGGTTAAACCGCTGAGCTGCTGAGCTTGCTGACTGAATGGTCGCACGTTCGAATCTGGGTAGCGGGGTGAGCTCCCGCTGTTAGCCCCAGCTTCTGCTAACCTAACTATTGCACCTCAGCTAGGTTCACCTTGCTCAAGCACTCACCAGAAAGCCCAGTGTAGAAATAAACAGTGGGCCTGGGCAATCCATGGTTCTAAATGGTTCTAAAGTACTTACAAAACTAAAGTTCTGGTGGCGAACACTAGGTGGCGGTGGTGCTTTGCTTCTATAGTGTTGCTAAAGTTCTGGTGGCGAACACTAGGTGGCGCTGGTGCTTTGCTTCTACAGTGTTGCTAAAGTTCTGGTAGTGAACATTTCAGAACTCTAACAAAACTTTCAAACTTTTGTTATAAATAGCTGTTCCTAATTGGTTCTGTCTTAAAATTCGCCAATAATGAAATAATAATGAAGTTTTGAAAGTTTTGTTAGAGTTCTGAAATGTTCACCACCAGAACTTTAGCAACACTGTAGAAGCAAAGCACCAGCACCACCTAGTGTTCACCACCAGAACTTTAGCAACACTGTAGAAGCAAAGCACCAGCACCACCTAGTGTTCACCACCAGAACTTTAGCAACTCTGTAGAAGCAAAGCACCAGCACCACCTAGTGTTCACCGCCAGAACTTTAGCAACACTGTAGAAGCAAAGCACCAGCGCCACCTAGTGTTCACCGCCAGAACTTTAGCAACACTGTAGAAGCAAAGCACCAGCGCCACCTAGTGCTCGCCACCAGAACTTTAGCAACACTGTAGAAGCAAAGCACCAGCGCCACCTAGTGTTCACCACCAGAACTTTAGCAACACTGTAGAAGCAAAGCACCAGCACCACCTAGTGTTCACCACCAGAACTTTTGTTTTGTAAGTACTTTAGAACCATTTAGAACCATGGATGGCTTCCCCGCATCGCCTCCTCCGCGTAGCAGCGTCTGAAGGACTCATCCGCGGGGAGAAGGAGGAGGAAGAGGAGCCGGAGCCCCATCGCCACACACGCCCCCAGGCAGAGCCCCAGAGGGAGGGACAACGGGCGCAACGGTCTCCACGGAACTCGCCCTCAGGAAGGCCCAGGAGGCGCTGGCGGAGGAGCTGAGGCGCCAGGGAGCAAGGGAGGGAGCGAGCAAGCAAGGGAGGGAGCAAGGGAGGGCGCTGTCGACGTGTCTCACGAGAATGCCCCCCTCAGGGAAGTGGCCTCCCGTGGCCCAGATGCAGGCCACAGCGCATGCACAGGAGGAGGAAAGGTGGGAGGGAGGAGGAAAGGTGGCAGCGACCCCCCAGCGGGGAAATAGCAGCAGGCCAAGTGGGTGGGCCCGCCTTCGGGAGCAACGGCCGGATCGGTGGGGCCTAGAGGGAGAGTCAGGCGGGACTCGGGCCTGCGCTCAGGGCGCGAGGCCAGCCTCCTTCCCTAAGGCGGTGGTTTTGGAGCCTGCTCGCCGCAACAGGGGGCCCAAGAGAGGGAGGGAAGGGCAGGAGGGAGCACAACACGCAAGGGCATAATTCCAAAGTGTGGCCTAGGGCGCAAAAAGTTGTTAATCCAGGCCTGTCTCTCAGCCTGAAGGCGACTCGAATTCAAAACTATAACTCTCCGAATTCAAAAACAGCCCCCCTCAACACCACCAGTATTCAATGTTGGCCATGTAGATAGTGTGCCAAGTTTGGTGCATTGTGGGCTGGGTTCAGAGTGCCCTTTGATCGTTGGTGAACTATAAATCCCAGCAACTACAACTCCCAAATGACAAAATCAATTCCCCCCGGACAACCCTGCTTGTTTCCTCTCCCCATTGATTTGCTCTTCCTCTACTAAGACCACAGACCAGGCTATGAGAGTAAGGCACACAGACATGGATCCACAGAACTATCAATTTCACAATTCGGGCAACCAGAGCTTCCTAATTGCATTTCTACAAGAGAAGGGGGGGGGGGGGAATCTAATTATCTTCCCGGCTCAATTTTGCTTTCCTCCTGTTCGGCAGACGGCAGCTTTGGCAGAGACCAGATATAATAGACACGGTAACCTGAAGTCTCGATGGGGAACTCTTATGCAACACACGCACAAAGGCACACGCCTGCAATCCGAAGCATCAGATGGGAGAGGCATCCCCTTGCGCCTTCCATACATCGCCCAAGTAGATTTATTTACCCTATTTGCTCCAATACTGGAGTTAATAACCAGATAAGTGCTTATTAATTAATAGATTTTCCCTCCCCGTCCCCCAAATCTATATTGCATTGTGCTATGTGTTTACAAAAGCTTAACAAGGAGACGCAAGGCTGTGCGCACTCAATACTTTCAAAGAAAATACTGAACATGTATATCTACCAATTCCAACCCCTGTCCCCAAACACCACCCAAGAAATGCTTTCAATTTGGGGACAATTTTATCCACGATTTTACGTGTTTCCTCCACCACAGACACCCCCCCAGTGTATCTCCATTGGTTGGAAAACTTTTTGACTCAAAGAGCCATGAAAGCAAAATATTTGGAAATTTATTTCAGTGAGAGCCATATCTATCTATCTATCTATCTATCTGTGTATATAATAAAAGTCAGTGTTTGCAGCGGTGCGGTGGTGCAGTGGTGCGGAGGGAGGAATATGTGCCAGCGTTTCGATTGGTTGCCACTGTGGGATTATTTGCATAAAGTACACTGATTGGGAATCCTCATAACTCCGACACTCTAAGGCAGTGTTTCCCAACCTTTTTTGAGCCGCGGCACACTTTTTACATTTACACAATCCTGGGGCACACCACCAACCAAAATGACACAAAATGACACTCTAACACAGTAGTACATATAGTTAATATGTTTTAAAATGTATTTATACACTCAGTGTGAAATCTGGACCTGTTTCGATGAACACAACATAGATATCCTGGCAGGAATGGCAGAAAGACACAAACTTCCCACACAGAACTCCCACAACCAAGAGAAAATACTATAAGAGATTGGTGGGCATTGACCTTGAGTTTTGGAGTTGTAGTTCACTTCCATCCAGAGAGCACTGTGGACTCAAGCAATGTTGGATCAGGACCAAACTTGGCATGAATACTCAATATGCCCAAATGTGAACAGAGATGGAGTTTGGGGAAAATAGACCTTGACATTTGGGAGTTACAGTTTCTGGGATTTATAGTTAACACACAATCAAAGAGCATCCTGAACTCTTGCAACAATGGAATTGAACCAAACTTGGCATATTGAACTCTCATTACCAACAGAAAGTACTGAAAGGGTTTGCTTGGGAATTGATCTTGAGTTTGGAAGTTGTAGTTCACCTACACCCAGAGAGCACTGTGGACTCAAACAATGTTATGTTATGTTGTTGTTTGTTTTCTATCCAGAATCACAATGTTGGAAGGAGGCTCGCCACTTTAAGGTCCCTAAAAGAGGCATGGAAAAACTTCGGCCCTCTGGGTGCTTTGGACTTCAACTCCCACCATTCCTAACAGCCTGAGGCCCTTTCCTGCTTAAGTGGCTGAGGGGGGAGGAAAAGGGCCTGAGGCTGCTAGGAATGGTGGGAGTTGGAGTCCAAAACACCTGGAAGGTCCAAGTTTGTCCATGCCAGCTTTCGACAGAGACCTCTTTTCTCCCCCCAGAGAGAGCAAGAGAGGGCGAGAGAGAGAGAGCAAGAAAGAGAGCACGAGAGAGAGCGAGAGAAAGCATGAGAGAGAGAGAGAGTGAGAGAGAGAGAGAGAGTGTGTGTGTGTGAGAGAGAGAGAGAGAGAACAAGAGAGAGAGAGAGAGACGGAGGGGACGGAGCAGAGACTTTGCCGGAAGAAGGAGCGAGGAGGGGCATGAGAAAGGGGAAAAGAGGGGCGCAGACCAGGTTTTTTTTGGTCCGTGATCCCCTCGGCTTGCGCCCCTAGGCCATGGCCTCATTGGCCTTATGGGTAATCCGGGCATGATCCCGCAGCCAGAGAGCACACTGAACCCCGCCGAGGAGCAGTGGCTCTCAACTTGTGGGTGTTTCATTCAGGGACAATTTCATACAAGATTTTAATGTGTTTCCTCCACCACAGACATCCCAGTGTTTCTGAGCCTACAACTCCCAGAAATAATAATATAATTATTATTATAATCATCTCAATTTCACATATCTGCATATGACTTGGCTGCAACTCACCAGGGATCTGGAAGCACTCAATATTACTTGGGATGACCTCATGGATATTAGTGGACACGAAGTTCTGACTCTTGCCTAGGATCGACTGGAGAGACTTGTGATTCCTTTCCATCCCTAAGGCAAAGCTATCTATCTATTTCCAGAAGGCACTAAAGTGGTCTCATGGTGAAGGCGAGCCCCAGAAAGAGCCCATCTTAATCCTAATTGGTTTGACCTGCAACAGGGAGTTCCAACGTTCCTGCACATGTGGTCTGGCATCTCTAGCACCAAAGGCTGGGATTTGGTATCAACAGACCTCCAGCCATTTCTACCTCTCTGTTTTCTTGCCTCACTTAACCTGAAACCATGAACTCTTTGTGCACGGAGTTGCATGCGGACAAGCCAACAGGGGCAAGCCCTGAGCGGTTTGGGAGACACAGTTTTACAAGGACTTCCGTGTGTTTGGAATCTCCTCTGGCTATTAACAAAAAGGACTTTTCTCTTACAGTTTTCCCAAGGAAACAGATGGACTTTCCCCAAAGCAAATGGATTTGATGCTTTTCAAGATCATATGGACTTTCTTTCCACCCCTTGCATATGAAGTACAGTAATTATGAGATATTGGTGATATTCCCCTGAAACCCTCCTATGTAATTTTCCTGCATGTTTTTCCCCCTCCCCATGTGTAAAATAATATGAAGAAATGCTATATGTTGGTGAAAGACCCAGCTGTTGCTTTGAGATCAGGATGAAACCACATTCCTAGCTGCACCCTTAATCCAATCATTGGAGCAATTTACATGACAGAGGACTCTTTCTGGTTTTGGAGAAGTTCTTATTTCCCTTCTCCCCATTTTTGAAAGACTCCTTTTGTTTCATAAACACTGGACCCTCTGAGATTAGCCTCGTCCCGCGTTTATAGAACGTATGGCATAACTATATTTCATATTTCATAACCGGCTGTCACTGCTGGCCTCGGAAACCAACACACAGCTATAGTTATTTCATTTGTTTACCATCCAGAAGACTGAAAACTCTCATGGGAAATCTACATATGGCCCTTTGTCAACAAGGAAGGGTCGTTAAGGAGAAATTCCTGTTTTTCACCAAGAACAAAGAACTTGCTTTGGCCCGAAAGGTCAAAGCCTTGGATCTTCATTAACATGTGGACATGATCTAATCAAGAAAATTCCAGCTGCTCTTTGTTTTGAACACATTCCTGTCCCTCGCTTCCCATTCGCCAGGGCAAAAGGGGCACTGTTTCACGATTGGTCCCCGCTACAGCTGGCTTCCAAGGTTCCAACCAATCACCATGAAGCCTACAGCATGCAGGGGCGGGAAAGTTTGAATTTGACAGTTCTGTAAAATGTATTAAAATGGCATATGTTTTCAATGTAACTTTATGACTGCTTTGCGACAAAGAAACTGCAGTGGTCATCCTTCTCAGCTGACAAGAATAAAAGCTTCAGTGGCACCTTCTTCCGAACTTCTTTGGTGAGATCATTTGGGAAAAGGGATTTTTAGTTTGCTTTTAAAACTTCACCAGAGGTTCTGCTGAAATCCTCGTTTTAGGGGTACTTCGGGGCTGATCCAGGCTCTCCTAAATTGTTCGGTAACAAGGGTACTGAATGCTTTGTCAACGATGGACTCTCGAAGAATCATTGACCGTATCATGTTCTTGAGGTTGACATCTCCTCCCTGAAGCAGTGGAGATAGGTCGCCTCGCAATCCGTGTCCTGAAAAGGCGACACTGAGTCTGTGCCTGGAGATATCCGGACACTCCATTCCTAGCCTTCGCACAGAAAGGCTTGTTACACAACCGAGATCCAATACTTGTGTGCAAACCACAGAAGAGAGAGAATCGATGACGTGATTAATGGTTGACCAATTGATTAAAGATCAACGGATGTGGTGCAGCAGCCGTCAGATCCATCAAGGGGAGTCGGTGCAGCCAAGGTGATCACCATCTATCTTGAGGCAACAATCGATGCCGTCTTTGAGGCAGAAGAGCGGGAACAAAACTCCTTCTGCATTCTGTTATCGTTGGGGTTTCTTGGACATGGCAACGGGGAAAGTTATTCCAGCTCGTGTGAACCTTTAGTTCATTGGTCGGAAACCTTTTTGACTCAGAGAGCCATGAAAGCAAAATATTTGGAAATGTATTTCAGTGAGAGCCATATACTATATATATACACACACACACACACACATACACTAGCTGTACCCAGCACGCGTTGCTGTGCCCTATTTAGAGATGCGAGNAAGTCTGAGTATGTAAGGGTTGGAATTGATGTTAGTTATGGTCTTGGTGGGGTCATGGCTGTGTCGTTGTGGGTTGTTCTGGTGGGTGGGATGTTGAAAACCTGTGGAGTTGTCGGTGTGTGGTGTTCCTGGCGTTCTGCAGAGCTTGTGGATATACAATGTTTTTTGTCTTTCCGTCTGCTGTGTTGATGTAGAGCAGTGTTTCTCAACCTTCCTAATGCTGCGACCCCTTAATACAGTTCCTCATGTTGTGGTGACCCCTAACCATAACATTATATTCATTGCTACTTCATAACTGTATTGGGGTTGTCATTTGAAATTGTAGTTGCTGGTATTTATAGTTCACCTACAATCAAAGAGCATTCTCAACTCACCAACGATGGAACTGAACCAAATTTGGAACACAAAACTCCCAAATACTGGAAGGGTTTGGTGGGCATTGACCTTGAGTTTGGGAGTTGTAGTTCGCCTACATCCAGGGAGCACTAACAATGATGGATCTGGACCACACTTGACACGAATCCTCAATATACCCAAATGTGAACACTGGTGGAGTTTGGGGAAGATAGATCTTGACATTTGGGAGTTGTAGTTGCTGGGATTTATAGTTCATCTACAATCAAAGAGCCCCTTGCACCCTACCAATGATAGAATTGGGTCAAAATTCCTACACAGAACCCTAGCCTTGAAGGTACTAGCTGGCGTGAGCCCCCATCCAAAAAGAAAGAGAAGGAAAAGCGGAGAGATCTTCATCCTTCTCTGCCAAAGGGCTTCCTCAGACCAGCGGAAATACATGTTTTCTGATGGCCTTTGGCGACCCCTCTGAAACCCTCTCGCGACCCCCCTGGGGGTCCCGACCCCCAGGTTGAGAAACACTGGTGTAGAGGTTCCGTGGTTTCCCAACTCTGGAGCACGCTACATAGAGTTGTCCGTGGGAGAAGCATTCTGTGTCAAGGTCTATGCCACAGATTTGTAGTGTTTGTCCTTGAGCCTTGTTTATGGTGATGGCAAAAGCTAGTGTAGTGCAGTGTCTTTCTGTTCTGGCGTTTGTTCTGCCCTTTTTTGTGTGATGTATGTAGCGTTGCGAGTGTGTCGTCCGATGCTGTTCTTTTTAGGAGGCATGGCTTGTCTTTTCGGTCAGCTTATGCCTGTGTGGAAGGAAGGAATGGCATACAAATGGGTTGAGCAGTAGACGCAAGGTTGTGTTATGTGCGTATTGTGTTGTGTGTAGGTATTACTTTTGTGTTATTCTGGGGGTATGTGTTTGTCAGTGGTGCCTGTGTCCCTGGTGCCCTATTTGTCTCCCTCCTAGATCTTGACCATGGCAGTTTAACCCTCAACTGAAATCACTCACCATTCTAAGTGGCTTTGCCCACCGTTACTATGGTAACTGATGTTGGCCAATGGGTTTCGCTGGCTGCCGCAGAGGATGCTGGGAAATGTAGGGTTTTTTGTATCATTGTTTTGGGGGCCTTCTAGGTTTTTGGGGGGGAAATTTTCTTTGCTAAAAACCTTCCTTGCTTGAGGCCTATTTGTGTTGGCAAGTTTGGTGTCTCTGCCTTGGAAGGTTTCTCTGTCTCTGTCAGTCGTTCGACGACGGGACCTCCTTTATATAATAGATATGACTGAATTCAACTAAATGGGAGTCTATATGTACATACTATGAGAAAAGGATTCCCCCGGCAGAATGAGGGGACACTTCAGACCTGGCTCTGCAAAAGGCATGCTCAGGACTCTGGGAAGGAAGAGAAGGCGGAAGGAAGGAAGGGGGAAAGAAAGAAAGAAAGACAGAGGAAATAAAGGAGGGAGGGGGAGTGGAGGAAAGAAAAGAAGAACAAACTATGGAAAAGTAAGAAAAGAAAAGCAGGAGAGAGACAAGGAGGGGAAAAGAAAGAAGGAAATGGGAAGGGAGGAAAGGAAAGGAAAGGAAAAGATGGGGAAAAGAAAGGAAAGGGAGTGAGGAAAAAGTAAAATAATGAAGGGGGGAAAAGAAAAGAAAGAAGGCGAGAGAGGGAAGTGAAAAGAAAGGAAGAGAAGGAAAGGAAGACTTGGGGACAAAGAATAGAAGAGGGAGGGAGGAAGAGGGAGAGAGGGAGGAAAAGGAAGGAGAGAAAGAGAAGGAAAGGGTGAAGGGGAGAAAGGAAGGAAGGAATAGGAAGGAAGGAAGAGGGAGAATGGAGGAAAGAAGGAAGGAGAGAATGAGAAGGAAAGGGTGAAGGGGAGAAAGAAAGGAAGGAATAGAAAGGAAGGAAGAGGGAGAATGGAGGGAAGAAGGAAGGGGAGAGAGGAAAAGGAAGGAAAAGAAAAAGGAGAGAAAGAGGGAGAAGAGGGAGAAAGAAAGGAAGGAATAGAAAAGGAAGGAAGGAGGGAGGGGAGAAAGGAAGGAAGAAGGAGGGAAGAAGGGGAGAGAGGGAGGAAAAAGGAAGGAGAGAAGGAAAGGGTGAAGGGGAGAAAGAAAGGAAGGAAAAGGAATGAAGGGGGAGGAGGGCGCGGGGCCAAGGCGGACCTTGGTGTCGACGTCTGCGAGGCAGTCCCTCCAGAAAGCATTGAAGAGCCAGCACCCCTTAAGCTGCCCAACGATGAGGGTGATGAGCTGGACGTCCCCCAGGGGCAGCGAGGCCAGGTCCGTGCGCTAAGGCCAGTCCCGCCTCCATCGCCTCCCCCGAGGCCCGTGGCGGAGGGCGAAGAGGAAGACGAGGACCTGCCGCCGGGCTCCGCCATCCCTGGTGAAGAGGGTGCACGGCCCCGAAAGCAGCGGGGGATGAGGAAGAAGCGGTGATGGCGGCCCGGAAGCGGCAGTCGCGGTGCATTTGCGTCACTCTTCCCCGCTGCATGCTGGGAAACCGAGGCCCGGGCTGATCTGGAGAGCCAGATGCAATCATGAAAAGAGCCACATCTGGCTCCCGGGCCATAGGTTCCCTACCCCTGCTTTAGTGTCTTGGAAACCAACTGTGTTGGGGTTGGAAGGGAATCAAGATGAATTCTTACCAAATTATTATTATAGATTATTACTAGCTGTACCCGGCATGCGTTGCTGTGCCCTATTTAGGAGATGTGAGAAAGTCTGAGTATGTAAGGGTTGGAATTGTTGTTAGTTATGGTGTTGTTGGGTCCATGGCTGTTTCGTTGTGGGTTGTTCTGGTGGGTGGGATGTTGAAGTCCTGGGGAGTTGTTGGTGTGTGGTGTTGCTGGCGTTCTGCATAGCTTGTGGATATACAATGTTTTTTGTCTTTCCGTCTGCTGTGTTGATGTAGTTCAGTGCTGTCCAACTTCTGCCAACCCAAGGGCCGGACTTTCTGGTGGCTGATCACCTGGGGGGCCGAGTGGCTACGCCCCAGGCCACGCCCCCGGCCACGCGGCTCCGCCCTCTCTCCCAAAGCGTCACAATAACCTTGGAAGCGGGCGATTTCGCCCACTTCCGAGGCTGTTGTGACGCTTTGGGAGAGAAGGAGGAGCCACGGGGAGCCTTCCGCGGCTTCGCCCCCTCCCCCAAAGCATCACAACAGCTGTTGTGACACTTTGGGGGAGAGGGCAAAGCCGCGAGGAAGCTTCCGCGGCTCCGCCCCCTCGCCCGCAGGCCTGGATGGCTCGCGGGGGAAGCGAGCGCCCAGTTCTCGCTTTCCCCGCGAGCCAACCAGGCTGCAGGAGGGTTCGCCCGGCCTCGTGTCCCTCTGGTCAGAGGGACGCGAGAGCCGGGCAAAAACTCTCCCGCAGGCCTGGATGGCTCGCGGGGGAAGCGAGAACCGGCGCGCTTCCCGCGAGCCATCCAAGCTTGTGGGAGGATTTTCACCCGGCTCGCGTCCCTGTGACCTGGTCAGAGGGATGTGAGAGCCGGGCGGGGTCCTCCCGCAGGCCTCCCTGGAAGGCCTGCCCTCTCGCTCCCCTCCGCCCTTCCCGACGCCGCCGGTGTCCCAATCGCCGCGGCTCCGGGAAGGAGAAGGGGGAGGGAGGATTCCTCCCTCCTTCCCCGCGCCACGGCACCGGGACACCAGCGGCGCCGGGAAGGAGGAGGAGGAGGAGGAAGGGAAGATTCCTCCTCCTCCCCTTTCCCCGCCACTGCGAACCAGATCGCAGTGGCGGGGCGGAGAGAGGGACGGAGGGGGCAAGGCAAGGAGGAGGAGGGAGCTGGCTCCTTCCTTCTCCCTGCCCGCCTCTCCTCCTCCTCCCCTCCCGCCTCGTCGCTGCGATCTCGCAGCGGCGGCGCGAGAGAGGGACGGAGGGGCGGTGCAGGGAGGAGGAGCTAGCTCTCTTCCTCCTCCTGCCCTGCCTCCCTCCCCCGGCCGCCATTTTTTAAAAAAAAAAATTAGAATTTTTTTAAAAAAATTTTTAAATAGTGGCCGGGGGCATAGCGGGGGCCATGTCCAATAGGCTGGGGGGCCGTGTGCGACCCCCCCCCCCGGGCCGCCAGTTGGACAGCCCTGATGTAGTTGATGCTTGTGTGGTTGGGGTACTTTGGAAGTGAGTGGAGGTACTTGAAATCCCATTATCCATGGTGTGTCCCCCTCTGAACTGCAGTCGGATGGAGTGTTGGTCATGGGGGGGCATTGTGTGGTCTTTATCGGTCTTGGTTCTGGGCCACAGTGGTCTGTGGGGAATGATGGGTTTTGAAGTAGTACAAATCCCATTATCCATGGAGGTACTTCAAGTCCCATAATCCATGGTCCACCCTCCTCCAAACTGTAGTAGAATGTAGCGTGGGTCATAGGGGCTCTGTGTGCCAAGGTTGGTTACTGTAAATTCAGGCCATACACAATGTCCCATGAGCTGAGGCCTAGTCAGGAACAGCAAGTTAATGAAGCCTTACTGTCAATTCAGGCCATACACAATGTCCAATGAGCTGAGGCGTAGTCGGGAGAATCAAGTTAATGAAGCCTTACTGTCAATTCAGAGCGTAAACAGCATTCCATTAAGTGAGGCCTAGTCAGGGAAATTAAGTTAATGAAGCCTTACTGTCAATTTTGGGCGTGGTCTGTGATTTGTAGGGGTGTAAATTTTCTGTGGGAAGTGAATGGGGTGTTTGTGTTTGTGCCTCAGCCCTTTGCCTTATCCTTCTCTGACAGTTTATTATGGGTCGGAATGTTCATGTTGGCTGGCCAGTACAGGAGTTATGCAAATCCGCCCTTATTGGCAGCCAATCATGTTGTCAGAATGTAGAGGCTGGGAGAGTCGTTGGCAGCCCCAGAGGATGCTGGGAAATGTAGGTTTTTTACTTGTTGTTTTGGGGGCCTTTTAGGTTTTGGGGGGAAAGTTTCTTTGCTACAAACGTACCTTGCTTGAGGCCTATTTCTGTTGGCAAGTTTGGTGTTTCTGCGTTGTAAGGTTTCTCTGTTTGGGACGGTCGTTCCATGACGGGAACCCCTTTATATAATAGATTATATTATGTGTATAGATAGATGGATATTCCATAAGCTTTTATAAATATGCAATGCCAGTTTCTCTTGCGTGGGCTCCCTCTCTTAAAATATTTCCGACGCCTTCCATCCAACGAATAGCCTTCAGCATTTTCAAATCTTCGAAAGAACCTCCATGAGAATTCACACTTCAGACTTTTTTTTCCCTTTCTTCTTCTCTGCACACACGACTCTTTGCAAATTTGCCATAGGCAAAACACGATGTTTTTGGAAGGGCTTTTGGGTTAGAATACATTTCCTTCTCACTCTCGCCTGTTATGAGTAATGTACGGAGAGCAAAGAACTGCACTTAGAAACCCAGGAAGACGACAGGTTTTGGATTTCGTTTTCTAAAGAAATAAGCTTTTAGAGATATCTCTCTTGTCACTCATTCTTCGGAGATCTCCTAAAACCTTGCTGAAGCTTTCAAGGCGGTACTGAATTATTCATGAGCTACTTTGTCTTGTTAGGCTGTTTTATTTGTCTGTATCCCTTGTATGCTTGGTTTATGATGACACTCTGCAACATAAATACCCGAATCTATAGCTCGCTCGCTCTCTCGGCATTACTTCGCGAACGAAGATTCTTAGGAAGGACTCATCCCACACTTTTTTCAAGTGCGTTGATGACTAAAAAGGCCAATCTGAGATAGGCAAGTCCGGTCGCAGAAAGCACAGCGAAAGTCTCCTTGGATGACATTGTTTCCAAGTTCTTTCTGCGTTGTCGAGACCCGTTCGGTGTGTCTTCTCGAAAGAGGCCGCAGCATTGTGCATAGTGCGTCTCCATGCCTCCAGATGTGAGGCCAGGGTGGACCATTGTTGGTGATCAATCTGGCCAGGCCTGAGATGTTGTTTCAGGGAGTCCTTATCTCTCTTTTTCGGGGCACCTCTCTTGCGCTGACCCGTGGCAAGTTCACCATAGAGTAGTATCCTTGGGAGGCAGTGGTCCTCCATCTTAGAGACATGCCCTGCCCAGCGCAGCTGAGTTCTCAATAGCATGGCCTCAACGTTGGAGCCTGGGCCGCGGCAGCAATCAAGGCCCCGGCTTCGCAGAAGACAGCAGGCCTCTCCTCCTTTTAGCTCTTCAGCAGGCAGCGCCGCCGCTAGCCATTCCCCTGCGGCGGCATTGGCTGCGTAAGAGCTAAAAAGAGGAGGGAGGCCCACTGTCTTCCGTGAAGCCGGGGCCTTGATTGCTGCCGCAGAAGCCTCTGGAGCCCGGACTGCGGCAGCGATCGAGGCCCTTTTAGGTCTTCAGCAGGCAGCGTTGCTGCCAGCCATTCCCCCGCTGGCCACAGGAGACAGGTAAGATGGCGGGCCTTCTTGTTTTCACTGCGCTGAGGGAGAAGGGGTTTGCGCGCAATAATGAGTACTGTGCGCGCGTTGTCTGTGTTTGCTGCAGGGGATTCTGGGTGTTGTAGTCCCCTTGGGGTTTTTTTTTGCATTTTTTACCTTTTTGCTTTAGGGGGGGGGTTGGTGGTAAACACACCTCGTTGCGTGGGGATTTTGTGGCCTGGTTTGGTGTTTGTGGGTTCAGCTGTTTTGCTGTCTATAGGCTACTCACCACGACAGCTCTCATTTTATATATATAGATTATATCGCAATATAGTTAGTAATATTGGATGTAAAACAAATATACAATTATAATATCACAATATCATTAGTAGTATTATATTGAATACTACTAATGATATGTTGAAGGCCAAACCATCTGGGGACCCACAGGTTGAGAACCACTGCTCTACCAGTACCACAAGAGTGGTTGTCTCACCAAACTACGACTCCCGGGATTCCATAGCATTGAGGCCTGGCAGCTCAGATGTAGTCAAACTGCATTAATATTACAATATAGATGCACTCGGAGTCAAAATGAATGCACGTTAGCCATAACGGTCTACCATAGCAGAGAAGAATATATGAATGTCCTGCTATCCCTAGTAGCCATAGGACCGCACTGGGATGCCAGACGTTGTGTTTTCTCCAAGCTCTCCAGCACAAGGCACGTTCTTCTGAGATGATAACCCACAGCTATCCTATGCGCTTGAGTCTATTAATGGGGGATTGGCTTGCCTCCTTCTTTATGGCACCCTAAAGAAACAAGGGAAAGCTTTCAAGGAGATCAAAGGAGGGTTTCTCCCATTCCTTTGGCACCACTTATGGGGCGCTCCCTGCTTTTGGCTTTGCAAGACTCTGCTAATTTATTTTTTGCTGCAACTCGCTGTCAGATTTGCCTTCGGAAAGGCGAAGCAGCAGATGGCAGTTGCTAAGCAAATGCAATTCAAACAAAACAAAAGCATTGTTTTACACCCAAGGATGAGGATTCTGCCATCCTTTGGGCCCCGTTTGCGTTTTCATCGGTGAAGCCAGAAATCGGCAGCATTAATGGTCCCAGCGGGTTCGACATCACGACTTGCCATTAACCAGCCCACAAAAAGGGGGAGCTTTGTTGACATGCAAAGAATAAATTCATCCTTTTGCAAAAGAACATAACAAGGCAAGCATCCCCGGTGTCCTTATGTGGAAGGAGAGGGGCTCCAAACCATCCAGAACGCAACGGCACTATGGCAACAAATGGAAAGGGAACGAGGGAGGACGACACGAAGCCTAGGTGTACTTTGTGGGGAGGAACGTGGCACACGTGGAACAGAGGCTAGGACCCAAAACAGGATCCAAATGCACTCCCGTTGACTTGGATGCCACATCTTGGTTAGCTGGTGTTGTGTCTTACCTCCTACCGAATCCTAGAATTGGAAGAGAGCCCAAGGGCCATCCCGTCTATCACCCTTTTGCCATGGCCGCTCTTCATCTTGTCCATATCCTTCCTAAATCATGACGCCCAGAGCGGGACCAAGTATTGTTCCAATGTGGTCTGAGAAAAAGGGAACAGAGTGGGACTATGAGGGGGTGCTGATAAGTCTTTGGCTTTGCGTTCTTGTTTTGTTTCTATGGTAATGAATGGTCATTACTTCATGCTAAATTACACGAGCTCCTTGTGAATTGCTGGGAAAAAGGTGAACTGCCATCAGATCTCCGAGATGCAGTTATCACCACCCTGTATAAGAAAAAAGGAACTCAATCCGATTGCTCAAACTATCGAGGTATAACTCTGCTCTCCATTGCTGGAAGAATCCTTGCAAGGATACTCCTGAACAGATTAGTTCCTGCTATTGCAGAAGAACTTCTCCCGGAAAGCCAATGCGGCTTCAGAGCTAACAGGAGCACCACAGATATGGTTTTTGCCCTGAGACAACTGCAAGAGAAATGTAGAGAGCAGAACAAAGGACTCTATGTAACATTTGTCAACCTCGCCAAAGCCTTCGACACTGTGAGCTGAAAAGGTCTGTGGCAGATCCTGGAACAACTAGGATGTCCCCACAAATTATTCAAAATGATTATCCGGCTACATGAGGGCCAGCACGGTCAAGTCAGATATGGCGATGCTCTCTCGGAGCCCTTTCTCATAACTAACAGAGTGAAACAAGGTTGTGTTCTTGCACCAAACCTATTTACAACCTTCTTCAGCATGATGCTCCAAAGGGCTACGGCAGACCTCGAAGAAGACAGCATATATATACGCTATCGTACTGATGGTAGCTTGTTCAACTTAAGCCGTCTGAGGGCTTGCACTAAGACTCTAAACTATCTAGTCCATGAGCTGCTTTTTGCTGATGATGCTGCCCTTGTCGCCCATTCAGAAGCAGACCTGCAGCGCCTCACGCCCTGCTTTGCAGCAGCTGCAGAGCTGTTTGGGCTGGAAGTCAGCCTGAAGAAAACGGAAGTCCTCTACCAGCCCGCACCACAGGAAGAACACCGTCATGCCCACATCAGCATAGGCGAATCTGTGCTTAAGTCCGTTCAGCAGTTCACCTCCCTGGGAAGCATCATCTCTTCAGACACCAAGATTGATAAAGAGATAGATCACAGATTAGCAAAGGCATATAGTGCATTTGGAAGGCTTCACAAAAGAGTCTGGAGCAACAAGCACCTGAGGCAAAGCACCAAAATCAGTGCGTACAGAGCTATCGTGCTGTCTATTCTCCTATATGGGTCTGAAACATGGGTCACCTATCGCCAACACCTACGACTCCTCGAATGCTTTCATCAGCGCTGTCTTCGCACAATCCTAAATGTACACTGGACCGACTATGTGACGAATGTTGCTGTCCTTGAGCAAGCAGTGGTCACCGGCATTGAGGCATTGAGGCATGCTATTGAGAACACAGCTGCGCTGAGCAGGGTACATCTCTAGGGTGGAGGACCACCGCCTCCCAAACTCTATGGTGAACTCGCAAGAGAGGCACCCCAAAAAAGAGATATAAGGACTCCCTGAAACAACATCTCAGGCTCGGACAGATTGATCACCAACAATGGTCCACCCTGGCCTCACATCGGGAGGCATGGAAACGCACTATCCACAATGCTGCGGCCTCTTTCAAGAAGACATGCCGGACGGGTCTCGAAGAGAAACGACAACGCAGAAAGAACCGCAACTTGGAAACAACATCACCCAAGGAGACTTTCTGCTGTGCTTTCTGCAACCATAAGAACATAGGATATAAGAACATAAGAAGAGCCATGCTGAATCGGACCTCAGCCCATCTAGTCCAGCATTCTGTATCACACAGTGGCCCCTAGTTGTACACGGGGATCTCGAGCAGAAGGGGAGGGCAAACCCTGACCTGCTCCCGACCCCCCACAACCAGTACCCAGGGAAATCCTGCCTACCTCAACCAACTCCGAGGTGGCACTTGAATGTCCTTTTCAGTAACTACTGATACACTTGGTATCCATGAATCTGTCTAATCCTGCCTTGAAGTTGTCCAGGCTGACCGCTGTCACAACCTCTTCTGGAAGTCAATTCCATAACCCAATGACCCTCTGGGTGAAGAAATATTTCCCTTTATTAGTCCTAATTTTCCTACCTTGGAGCTTCAGGGAGTGCCCTCTAGTCCTAGTGTTTTGTGACAAAGAAAATAGTTTTTCTTTATTCACCTTTTCTATCCCATGCATGATTTTATACACTTCGATCAAGTCACCTCTTAGACGCCGTCTTTCAAGGCTGAAAAGACCAAGGCGGTGCAACCTGGTTTCATAAGGGAGCCGCTCCATCCCTTGGATCATTCTTGTTGCCCTTTTCTGTACCTTTTCCAGTTCCGTTATATCCTTCTGTTAAAATGCATTTGCCACTTTGTTGCCCATTCACTCAATTTCGAGAGATCTTTCTGGAGCTCTTTACAATCAGTTTCATTTTTAACTACCCTGAACAATTTAGTGTCGTCTGCAAACTTTGCTACCTCAGAATTCACTCCTACATCCAGATCATTAATGAATAAATTAAAAAGTAACGGACCCAAAACTGAACCTTGGGGTACGCCACTTCTCACCTCTTTCCACCCAGAGAAATGTCCGTTTATTACCACCCTTTGTTTCCTACAGTTTAGCCAGGTTCCAATCCAGGACAAGATCTGTCCCCTGATTCCATGGCTGAAGAGCTTGTTTAGGAGCCTTTGGTGAGGGACTTTGTCAAAAGCCTTTTGAAAGTCAAGGTAAACAATATCAATTGGGTCCCCTTTATCTATGTGTTTATTTACACCCTCAAAGAATTCTAACAAGTTAGTAAGACATGATTTGCCTTTGCAGAAACCATGTTGATTTTCCTTCAACAACAATTTTATTGATTAGCCAGAAGCCATATCAAATACACACAGAACACAGACACATTGCAATGATTCTAAAAACAATCTGGAGAGAATTCTAGACCATTACATCAATTAAACCCCTGTTTTGCCCAGCAGGAGGGATTCTAAGGGAGGTGGTAACAATTCACAGGTCCTCATCTCCAACACAATTTATTCCAATTGCATCTATGTAATCAGATCTTAGTTTCATTATTCACCTTTTCTATCCCATGCATGATTTTATACACTTCGATCAAGTCAACTCTTAGACGCCGTCTTTCAAGGCTGAAAAGACCAAGGCGGTGCAACCTGGTTTCATAAGGGAGCCGCTCCATCCCTTGAAGATTTTCCTTCAGCAATGCCTGTTCTTCTATGTGCCTAGTAATATTTTCTTTAATAATGGTTTCCATCACTTTGCCTGGGACTGAGGTTAAACTGACTGGTCTATAATTTCCTGGATCACCCCTGGATCCTTTCTTGAAGATCGGTGTTACATTTGCCTCCCTCCAGTCCTCGGGTACAGTGCCTGATCTTAGAGAAAGGTTATATATCTTAGCTTATCTTGCCTATCTCAGATTGGCCTTTTTAGTCATCAACACGCTTGTAAAAAGCGTGGGATGAGTCCTTCCTAAAGAATCTTCGTTCGCGAAGTAATGCCGAGATAACAATAACCGTGAGTGGACAACCAAAAGAGAGCAAAGCACACCGGTGATCTGAATGGCTCACAAACCAGTGAACAAACCAAATCGATATCCCCTTTTCTTGTATTGATTTTGAAACACGGCTTATTTTCCACCTTGAAATCATTGTGGCGGAAAGCAATCCAGCCCCGAGAGGCACTTGAAGGCAAAATAGTGAAACCTAAGGTGCGAAGGAAGCCAGATTCGGGGCTCAGCTGCACGTTTTGTGCTCTTACAAAAGGCAGCACAGTCAATACCGAGTCCGGATCAGAAACGGTGCTGAGCTCCCCGCTGGCAAAAATCAATGCAGCCCATTTCTGCTCCATTTAAGTTAGTTGGCGTTCAACAGCCTTCGAGTAAACTGGCTTTAGGAGGCGTTTGAATCCTGCCGCCCGTGTTTGAGAATTAAAATGCCCTGTTACTAAGCATTTAATTGCCCCCGGTGGCGCAATGGGTTAATATTCCACTCCTGAAAAGCTCTGGCTGCCAATAAGTTGGGTTGCGGTGAGTTTTCCGGGCTGCCTGGCCATGTTCCAGAAGCATTCTCTCCAGACGCTTCGCCCACATCTATGGCCGGCATCCTCAGAGGTCGTGAGGTCTGTTGGAAACTAGGCAAGTGGGGTTTATATATCTGTGGAATGATGTCCAAAGTGGAAGAAAGAACTCTTGTCTGCTTAATCACCTTGATTAGTATTACAAAGCCTTGCAGCTTCAAGGCCTGGCTGATTCCTGCCTGGGGGATCCTTTGTTGGGAGGTGTTAGCTGGTCATGATTGTTTCCTGTCTGGAATTCCCTTGTTTTACTGTCCTGATTTTAGAGTTTTTTAAAATACTGGTAGCCAGAATTTGTTCATTTTCATCAATTCCTCCTTTCTGTTGAATTACAAGAATCAATCAGGACCCGCTAATACTTCTCAACGAAGGATTCCCCCAGGCAGGAAGCAGCCAGGCTTTGAAGCTGCAAGGCCATTCGGTGCTAACCAAAGTGGCCAATGGTAACATTCACACTTGCCTCAAGCGGACAAGAGTTCTTTCTCCCACCCTGGACATTTTTCCACAGATATATAAACCCCACTTGCCTCGTTTCCAACAGAACCCTCAACCTCTGAGGATGTCTGCCATAGATGTGGGAGAAACGTCAGGAAAGAATGCTTCTGGAGCATGGACATAATGGCCTGGAAAACTCACAGCAACTCATTATTAACTCTGTTTTTATTCCATTTTTTCTATTCACAAAAGAAAAGACAAGACAACATTTATTTATTATTTATTAATAAATAAATAATATTTATTTATTTATTTATAATAATAAATATTTATTAATTAAACAATTAATAATAGATATTTATTAATTATTAATAAATATTTATTTATTCATTAATAATAAATATTTATTTATTCATTAATAATAAATATTTATTATTAATAAATTAATAAAGAATATTTATTATTTATAAATAAATAATTGATAATAATTCTTAATAAATATTTATTTATTTATTAATAATAAATATTTATTTATTAATAATAAATATTTATTTATTAATAATATTTATTTATTTATTTATTAATAATAATAATATATTTGAATCCCTGCCATTGGGTTTGAAGCTACCAGCTCTAAAAATCCATAGAAATATGGTCGGTGGACAAAAAAGACATGTGCGACTTTATATGTGACGATTGGAAAAGGAGGAAAAGAAAGAGGGTTTTGCCACTTACCACACAGCGCAATGACGTGGCTGCTGTCTTCGTGGACAAACTTCCGGGTGACGGCTTCTTCCATGATTTGCTTCACCTAAAAGGAGAATAAGACCCTTTAGATGTGTCGGACTACCATTCCCATCATCCACAAACCAAGACCATTTAGAATAGACACACAACATATATAGACAGACACTCAGAGGCAATTTAGCATTCCAGCTTCTGGCCACCAGGGGGAGCTGTCGCATTCCTTCATTCTTTTTCATACTTCCTGGAGATTTTATGGCCTTGTAAATCAGTTAAATCAGCCTCCCCACAAAGCGGAACCTACATTTCCTACTTGAGAGATGCAATTTCGGGTTGCAAAGGTCGACAACGAGCTACACAATTTGGTCGAGAGCTCATCTCAACCTGGGCAGGCCTCAAACTCATGACCTTCTGGTCAGTAGAGATCTTGTGCAGCTGAATCCCAGCCAGCTGCACCACAGATCCATCATTGTTTGGTCCAGATCCATCATTGTTTGGTCCAGATCCATCATTGTTTGAGTACATCTCTGGATGTAGGTGAACTACAACTCCAAAACTCAAGTTCAATGCCCACCAAACTCTTCCATCATTTTCTGTTGATCATGGGAGTTCTGTGTGCCAAGTTTGGTTCGATTCCATCGTTGGTGGAGTTCAGAATGCTCTTTGATTGCAACTACAACTCCCAAATGACAAAATCAATTCCCTCCCCCCTTCCCCAAACCTCGCCAATAATCAAATTTGGGTGTATCGGGTATTTGTGCCAAATTTGGTCCAGTGATAGAAAATACAACCTGCATGTCAGATATTTACATTACGATTCATAATAATAATAATTATTATTATTATTTATAACCTGCCTCCATCTCCCCAAGGGGGACTCGGGGTGGCTAACATGAGGCCAAGCCCAACTCTTCTACACCAACTCGGAAGCATCAGTGGAAAGGAGACCTGGAAAGGAGCAACGATGCAACGTTTGGCAAGACTCCGTCGCTGACCTCTTCTCCCCTCTTCTCGAGTTCGGATGTGTTGCCAAACAATCGGAGCCAATCTTAGAAGGGAAGCGGCTCCTAATATAGCCTGGCATGACTGACTCACAGTAGAGAGGGAAGGAGGCAGCGAGTACACTGGAGTCCATTCCCCTCTCTCTCGGCATTACTTCGCGAACGAAGATTCTTAGGAAGGACGCATCCCACGCTTTTTACAAGCGCGTTGATGACTAAAAAGGCCAATCTGAGATAGGCAAGTCCGGTTGCAGAAAGCACAGCAGACAGTCTCCTTGGGTGATGTTGTTTCCAAGTTACGGCTCTTTCTGCGTTGTCGAGACCCGTTTGGCGTGTCTTCTCGAAAGAGGCCGCAGCATTGTGGAGAGTGCGTCTCCATGCCTCCCAATGTGAGGCCAGGGTGGACCATTGTTGGTGATCAATCTGGCCAAGCCTGAGGTGTTGTTTCAGGGAGTCCTTGTATCTCTTTTTTGGGGCACCTCTCCTGCGCTGACCTGTGGCGAGTTCACCGTAGAGGAGTACCTTTGGGAGGTGGTGGTCCCCCATCCTAGAGACAAGCCCTGCCCAGCGCAGGCCCAGATTACCCATAAGGCTAACCTAGGCCATGGCTTAGGGGCGCAAGCCGAGGGGGGCGCAGATCGTGGACCAAATAATAATAATAACAATGTCGCAGCCCCTGAGGGAGAAATGTCAGGAGAGCGTGCTTCTGGGAGGAAACGGGGCCAGGCAGCCACAAGGAGCACTCCGTGCCCCCCAGGGGGACCCCGCTGCCCGGGAGGACCTTCCTTCCACGCAGGGAGGGAGGGGGGAGGGAGTCGCCCACGCGAGAGGCCGTGGCCGGCGGAGAAGGGGAGGGGGCGGCCCCGCAGGGATCCTCATCTCCTCCGCCACCCCCTCAGGCCCTCCTTCCCAGGTCCCGCCCTCCATTCTGCCCTCCCTTCCACCCTTCCTTCCCTCCCAGAAGCCTCAGCTGCCGTGGGCCAAGGACCGTGGATTCCGGGGGGTGGAGTCCGAGGAAACCGGAAGGGAGGGAGGGAAGGAGGGGGCGGGCTCTCTCTCCCCCCAGTCTCTCTCTCTCTCGTTCTGGGGCTCCGGTTCCATCCTTCCGACACGAAGACTGGCCTCCTTTTGTGACCATAAAGAACTCTTCGGCGTTGAGTATTTATGTCACAGCGGATAGGCAACAGAAATATAGAAGTTTAATTCCCCATCGGCCCAAAAACTCCAGTCTCTGTTCGAGTGAATAATGAAACTCTCATTCAATTCACAAGGTAAATATATAACTTTGTATTGAATTGTAATTAACAATAACTGGCAAAACATCGAAAAACAACAGACATCACAGCTACCTTTCTAAACATCCTTTCCTCACAGATATTAAATCCCAACTGTCACTTTGTAACTGACATTCCTCAAGGTTCCATTTAGCAGTCTTGAGACAGCGCCATCTGGTGTCAAACATGTCACACTGCAGGTCATCTCAAACTGCGAAAATATATCTTGTGCTGACTCATGAATTGCTATTCAAAATGCAATAATCTGACAAGAACTCCAGGAAACGCTGAAGGAATGTGGAAGAACAACAAGGGATGCTGGAAACGCTGAGATGAGGAGTGCATCAGCTCCCCCCTGGTGGCCAGAGTTTGCCTCTGTTCGTTTTATATGTATGTTTGTGAAACAGCAGGAATTGTCTGCTCACCCTTCGGGGTGAGAAGAGCGGAATATAAATAAAGTAAATAAATAAATAAATGAACAAGAGGCGGCGATGGCAGCGCAGAAGTGGCAGTCGCGGCGCATTTGCGTCACTCCTCCCCGCTACATGCTGGGAAATCGAGGCCCGGGCTGCGCTGGAGAGCCAGATGCAATCATGAAAAGAGCCACATCTGGCTCCCGAGCCATAGGTTCCCTACCCCCGCTCTATAGGTTATGTGTATTCATATGTCATTGTTTTTTTCGCTCTATTAATGGCACGGAATGTTTGCCTATCTGTGTATGTTGTAATCCACTCCGAGTCCCTTCAGAGAGATAGAGCAGAATATAAATAAAGTCTCAATATTATTATTATTATTATTATTATTATTATTAAGCATTTTGCTCCGTTGAGAGATTGATAGCCTTGCCGTGGCATTTCCAAAGGCGTCTGCCTCGCCAATTGGAAGCCGGAAGCAATTGTGAATGGAAACTGGGCCGCGGAGAAGCATCTCTCCCGCGACATCGGTGCAGCCTTGTTGACCCAATAGGGCGTCTCCCTGGCTGATCGCTCCAACGAGAGTGTTGCTCTAACCCGATCCCGTTCGCTGTTTGTTTTGACAGGAGAGTCACCAAACGGTCTGGGTTTTACGCACTGGGAGCAAGCCAATTTCAGAGAGGAGCAGGTGGAACAGGCGGCAGATGGTCGCTTCATGTGGCAAGAGGTTCCAAAGATCCTAGAATCCTAGAGTTGGAAGAGACCCCAAGGGCCATCCAGTCCCACCCTACCAAACCCATTTCGGAGCTGTAGTCGTTTGGATTTATAGTTTACCTATACTCAAAGAGTTCTACCAACAATGGAATTGAACTTGGTACACAGAATTCTCATAACCAACGGAAGATACTGCAAGGGTTTGATGGGCACTGCTCTTGAGTTTTGGAGTTGTAATTCACCTACATCCAGAGAGCACTGTGGACTCAAACATATGGACCTGGACCAAACTTGGCATGGAGACGCAATATGCCCAAATGTGAACACTGGTAGAGTTTGGGGGAAATTGACCTTGACATATGCAGTTGCTGGGATTTATAGTTCACCTACAATCAAAGAGTATTCTGAACTCACCCAACCATGGAATTGAACCAGCCTTTGCACACAGAACTCCCATGGCCAACAGAAAGTACTGGAAGGGTTTGGTGAGCACTGACCTTGAGTTTTGGGATTTGTAGTTCACCTACATCCAGAGACTACTGTGAACCCAAACAACGACGGACAAGGACCTAACTTGGCACAAAGACCCAACATGGCCAACTTTGAATACTGGCAGGGTTTGGGGAAGATTGACCCACGATTTTGAGAATTATAGTTCACCCACATCCTTATGCATTTTCTAATCATTTATTTATTTACGACGTATATATGCCGCCCTTCTCACCCCAAAGGGGACTCAGAGCGGCTTATAAGTAAAATATAAATACAATATATTATATTATTGCCATAGCACAATATTAATATTATATATGACATTGTACTATAACATTATACTGTAATATTATTAGTAATATTACATGTAATATAAATATATACTGTATATATAATTATAATATCATATTAGTATTATATTGTATTATATTGTAAATAAATAAATACGACCCCAACCGGATTAAAGGCAGGCATTCACAACCTATTACTTGCCTGCCTGGTTTAATGAAAGTCAAAGAAATAAATCCCCTGCCGTCCGGGAGGAGCAGCCGAACCCAGGAAAGGAACGCCGACAGCCAATAAAATGCTTCCCAAGGGCAAGGTATGAAAATATTTGCCAGGTTTTGAGATTCAGGGAAGCACAGAAAGCACTTCTCCAACCAAACATTCAGGCCCGGATTAACCCCTGTAGGCCCGCTAGGCCACACTTTGGAATTACGCCCCCAAACCAACCTCTACCGCACCCCCCTCCTCCTCCTCGCGGCGCCGCGCGCCCTCCTTCCTTGAGTCAAGGAAGGAGGGCGCGAGGAGAAGGCGGAGGGAAGACCCACCCCTTCTCTTCCTCGCGGCGCTCCCTCCTTTCTTGACTCAAGGAAGGCGGGCGCGAGGAGGAGGACCTACCTCCTCGCGCCCTCCTTCCTTGAGTCGCAGCGCTCATACATACCCACCCTCCCCCACCCTCCCTCGAGAGAGAGTCATCTCCATGCTGCGCGTTGCAGTTTTGTTTCAACATTTTTTTTGGTCCGTGTGAACTGCGCCCCCCCCCCCTTGGCTTGCGCCCCTAGGCCATGGCCTAGGGTGCCGTTATGGGTAATCCGGGCCTGCAAGCATTCCTCAGAATGGAAGCGGCTAGCTTTCGCCTCCGAATGTTGAGCCGTTTGTCAATGGGAAAAGGAAAGGCCTCAGGCAGTCAGTCACTGCGGCCCACAGCAATGATGGATCAGGACCAAACTTGGCACACAGGGGACCAATGGCCCACTTCACAACCTGGTGCGGTTTAGGGCAGGACGGGCCACGAATGATGGGATTTGCAGTAACTTCACCCGATTCACTTTCCAAACCACACTGTAGCCCCTATAAATCACAGACCAGGCCCAAAATTGACAGTAAGGCTTCATTAACTTGATTTTCCTGACTAGGCCTCACTTAATGGGATGCTGTTTAAGGTCTGAATTGACAGTAAGGCTTCATTCACTTGATTTTCCCGACTAGGCCTCAGCTCATGGGACATTGTGTATGGCCTGAATTGACAGTAAGGCTTCATTCACTTGATTTTCCCGACTAGGCCTCAGCTCATGGGACATTGTGTATGGCCTGAATTGACAGTAACCTACCTTGGCACACAGAGCCCCTATGACCCACGCTACATTCGACTGCAGTTTGGAAGAGGGTGGACCATGGATGATGGGATTTGATGTACCTCCATGGATTATGGGATTTGTAGTACTTTCAAACCATTCCCCACAGACCACTGCGGTCCAGAACCAAGACCACATTTGGCATACAATGCCCCCGTGACCCACACTCCATCCGACTGCAGTTTAGAGGAAGGCGAACCATGGATGATGGGATTTCAAGTACCTCCACTCACTTCCCGAGCCCGTTGCGACCCTCATCCAGTGATTGGGAAGACCACACTTCACGCACAAAGCCCCCATGACCCACTTTACATCCTGGTGCAGTTCGGAGGAGGGTGGACCACGGATGATGGGACTTGGGGTACCTTCACTCATTTCCCAATACTGCTGTGACCCTTATCCAATGACTGATCAAGACCAAACTTGGCACACAGAGCCCCCATGAACCACTTTCCATCCTGGTGCAAATTGGAGGAGAATGGGCCATGCATAATGGGACTTGAAGTACCTTCACTCACTTCCCGCGACCACTGCAAGCCAAATAAACAACTGATAAGGACCAAACTTGGCACACAATGTCTTTCTCAAATAAGCCAGGCAGGGCCGGGTCCCCAAGCTAGTACACATAATAAAACTGAAAGTAAGTAAGTATGTATGTATGTATGTATGTATGTGGCTGGGGTGTCTACTTAATACTGTGGTTCTCAACCTGTGGGTCCCAGGTGTTTTGGCCTACAACTCCCAGAAATCCCAGCCAGTTTACCACTTCTTAGGATTTCTAGGAGTTGGGATGTATAGTTCACCTACAATCTAAGAGCACTCTGAACTCCACCAATGATGGATCTGGAACCAATTTGGCACACAGAACCCCCATGACCAACAAAACATATTGGAGGGATTTATAGGAGTTGTAGTTCACCTACATCCAGGGTGCACTATGAAAGCAAACAACGATGGATCTGGACCAAATTTGGCATGCATACCTGATATGCCCAAATTTGAATACTGGTGGGTTTTGAGTGGAATTGGCCTGCACTTTTGGAGTTGTAGGTACTGGGATATATAGTTCACCTGCAATCAATGAGTACTCTGAACTCCACCAAAGATGGAATTGGACCAAACTTGGCACAGAGAGCCTCGACGACAAGCAAAAAATACTGGAGATTGGGGGGGGGGGGGGTATAGGAGTTATAGTTCACCTACATCCAGAGAGCACTGTGAACCCAAATGCATGTGGACTGAACTAGGCACACACAACTGATATGTTGAAATGTGATTACTGGAGCGGTTTGTGCGGAACATGGGAGTTGTAGTTCACCTACAACCAGAGAACTGGGGACCTCCACCGACGATGGGCCTGGACCAAACTTGGCACACAGAACCCCCATTGACTAATTCAACCTATTGGAGGGGTTTGAGGGGACTGACTCGCCATAGTGGGAGTTGTAGTTTACCCTACAGTCAGAGAGCACACCGAACCCCATCGATGATGCACCTAGAGAGCAAACTTGCCCAACATCACAAACTTCAAGTACGGATGGAGTTTCTCGGTGTTACCCTGGCATGATGGGAGTTGTAGTTCACCCACAAAGTTATGCATTTTGGACAATTAAAACATTGACTTTTTTCAAATAACCCGGACAATGCCGGGTTCCCAAGCTAGTACATCCATATCTCTCTCTCTCTCTCTCTCTCTCTCTCTCTCTCTCTCTCTCTCTCTCTCTTCTATCTATAATAAAGCGGAATGTTTGTATGTATGTATGTATGCGTGCGGAGGGATATGTGGCAGCGTTCTGATTGGCTGCCACTTTCACAGGCCACAGCGACCAGCCCGGATGATGGACCTGCACCAAACTTGGTACACATAACCCCCCTGACCCCCTTTACGTCCTGGTGTGGTTCGGGGGGCATGACCCACGGATTATGGGATTTGTAGTACTTTCAAACACTTTGGTTCCCACAGACCACTGAGGCCACCAAAAAGGACCAATACAGACCACACTTGGCACACACAACCCCCATGACCCACTCTACGTCCTGGTGCAGTTCGGAGGAGAGTGGACCATGGATGATGGGACTTGAAGTACCTCTACTCACTTCCCAAGTCCGCTGCGACCCTCATCCAATTGCTGATCGATACCACATTTGGCACACATAACCTCCATGACTGCCTTCACATCCTGGTGAGGTTCGGAGGAGGACTGACAATGGATTATGGGATTTGTAGTACTTTTACACCCCTCTGTTCCCACATACCACTGCAGCCCCCAACAAACACCGATAAAGACCACACTTGGCACACAGAGCCCCAGTGACCCACTCTACATCCTACTGAAGTTTGGAGGGGGGCAGAGCATGGATTATGGGACTTGCAGTACCTTCCCTCACTTTCCAAGACTGCTACAAACCTAATCTAATGACTGATCAAGACCAAACCTGGCACACAGAGCCCTCATGACCCACTCTACATCCTGGTGCAGTTTTGTGTGAGACGGACCATGGATGATGGGACTTGAAGTACCTTCACTCACATCCTAAAAATAATGAAACCCTCATCCATCCACCAATACAAACCAAACTTAGCACACAGAGCCCCCATGACCCAATCTACATCCTACTACACTTTGGGGGAGGGTGGACCAGAGATGATGGGACTTGCACTACCTTCAGTAATTTCATGATACCACTGCAACTCCCAATAATAATGGATCAAGACCACACTTGGCACACAGAGCCCCCATGACCCACTCTACATCCTGCTGCACTTCTCAAATGACCCGGGCACCTCCGGGTCCCCAAGCTAGTATATAATAAAAGATACTAGGAATTGTTCCATGTTGAAGTCATTGCTTATTGTTTACTACGTGCCAGTCAGTATTTATACTAATACTAAATATTAAATAAATACTCAAATAAAATAATAAATAAATAAATAAATAATAAAACGAATACTAAACAATAAAAATAAAATCTTAGGGTTTGAAGAAGCAATTGCAAGGTTTATATTTAATGCTGTGCCACACTAATGGGTTTTTTAAAAAAAAATCTCTTGCCCTTTAAATGGAATTGCTTTCCATGGATTCAATGCTCAACTTTTAATTCAACAATAACCTTTTGCAGGTGTTTACTTATGCCTTTGTATACGTGCTTTTTATCGATGTTTGATTTAACGTACTGTATGCAAGCAAACCTGAGTTATGGGGGATAAAGCAGGATACAAAGGAGGAAAAGAGGAAAGAAAATGGCTTGCTGGGAGGTTTCCAGGTTATGTTCCGGTAGCATTCTCTCCTGACATTTCGCCCACATCTATGGCAGGCATCCTCAGAGGTTGTGAGGTCAGTTGGAAATTAAGCAAGTGGGGTTTATATATCTGTGGAATAATATCCAAGGCGGGAGAAAGAACTCTTGCCTGCTTGATTGGTCACCTTGATTAGCATGAATGAACCAACCAGGCTTTGAAGCTGCGAGGCCATTCAATGCTAATCAGTGCCAAACTCTAAAATCAGGGCAGTAAATAAAGAGCAACACTAAAAAACTAGGGAATTCCAAACAATCAGGGCCAGCTAACACCTTCCAACAAAGGAACCCCAGGCAGCAACCAGCCAGGCTTTGAAGCTGCAAGGCCATTCAATGGTAATCAATGCTAAATTGTAAAATGGGGACAGTAAATAAAGAGCAAGACTTAAAAAAACCTGGGGAATTCCAGACAAGAATCAATCAGGGCCAGCTAACCCCTCCCAACAAAAGATCCCCAGGCAGCAACCAGCCAGGCTTTGAAACTGCAAGGCCATTCAATGGTAATCAAGGCTAAATTGGAAAATGGAGACAGTAAATAAAGAGCAAGACTAAAAGAAACCTGGGGAATTCCAGACAAGAATCAATCAGGGCCAGCTAACCCCTCCCAACAAAAGATCCCCAGGCAGCAACCAGCCAGGCATTGAAGCTGCAAGGCCATTCAATGGTAATCATGGCTAAATTGTAAAATGGGGACAGTAAATAAAGAGCAACACTCAAAAAACTGGGGAATTCCAGACAAGAATCAATCAGGGCTAGCTAACACCTCCCAATCAAAGATCCCCTGGGAAGCAACTAGCCAGGTTTTGAAGCTGCGAGGCCATTCAATGCTAATCAATGTTAAATTGTAAAATGGAGACAGTAAATAAAGAGCAACACTCAAAAAACTGGGGAATTCCAAACAAGAATCAATCAGGGCCAGCTAACACCTCCCAACTAAGGATCCCCCAGGCAGCAACCAGCCAGGCTTTGAAGCTGCAAGGCCATTCAATGGTAATCAATGCTAAACTGTAAAATGGGAACAGTAAATAAAGAGCAACACTCAAAAAAACTGGGGAATTCCAAGCAAGAATCAATCAGGGTCCAGCTAACACCTTCCAACAAAGGAACCCCAGGCAGCAACCAGCCAGGCTTTGAAGCTGCAAGGCCATTCAATGGTAATCAATGCTAAATTGTAAAATGGAGACAGTAAATAAAGAGCAACACTCAAAAAACTGGGGAATTCCAAACAAGAATCAGTCAGGGCCAGCTAACACCTCCCAACAAAGGATCCCCCAGGCAGCAACAAGCCAGGCTTTGAAGCTGCAAGTCCATTCAGTGGTAATCATGGCTAAATTGTAAAATGGGGACAGTAACTAAAGAGGAAGACTAAAAAAAACGGGGAATTCCAGACAAGAATCAATCAGGACCAGCTAACACCTCCCATGGGAAGCAACTAGCCAGGCTTTGAAGCTCTGAGGTCATTCAATACTAATCAGTGCCAAACTCTAAATTCAGGGCAGTAAATAAAGAGCAACACTAAAGAAACTGGGGAATTCCAAACAAGAATCAATCAGGGCCAGCTAACACCTCCCAACAAAGGATCCCCAGGCAGCAACCAGCCAGGCTTTGAAGCTGCAAGGCCATTCAATGGTAATCAATGCTAAATTGTAAAATGGGGACAGTAAATAAAGAGCAACACTTAAAAAACTGGGGAATTCCAAACAAGAATCAATCAGGGCCAGCTAACACCTCCCAACAAAGGATCCCCCAGGCAGCAACCAGCCAGGCTTTGAAGCTGCAAGGCCATCAAATGCTAATCAAGGTGGCCAATTCCAACATTCACGCTTGCATCAAGTTTGCTCTAATATATATCCCTTTCAACAAGGAGCAATTCTTCCATTTATGTCCGCGCACATTCAAATAAAGTACAGATAATATAGATAAGCATATGGATCGGCCTGTATGTCAATCTATGCAGGTTTCTAGCCAAAGGGCTCGATGTTGGCGTGGGTTCGGGAAGCGAGAAGCACAATGTGACGACTCCAAAGGCATCCGTCGGAAAGAAATCCACGTTGAATGGGTTTTCATGCCATCCGCTGCCGCCGCCGCCTCCCACCATCCCCAACGCAGGCAGGGAAGGAAGCAAAGCGGGCAGCATGTGCGTCACCAAATGCGTTTGTGGGATGGGAAGGAGGAGAAGAAGGCAGCCGGAGGACCAAGCATCCTGGAAAAGATGCAGGGAAGGAGCCTCCTCTTGCATCCTGAAGCCCAGCAAGCATCGCCCTCGACCTTTGACATCTCCACTTCCAAGTCAACATTCCAGAGGGACTGCAGGCCCCAGGATCCCCCATCACTGGCCATGGAAGCTATGGGTCCAGCAACCTCCCTGTGGCCCCTAATAATCATCATGCCAGTCTTCCCAATTTTGACGGACTGCATCTCCCAGCATCCCCCATCCCTTGCAATGGGAGTTGTAGTCCGATCACACCTCAAAGGCCCCTTTGCTCCTAAATCACAACCAGGTATTTCAAGTAGTTCTCTCTAATTGCGATTGACTGCATCTCCCGGCGTCCCCCATCCCTGGCGATGGGAGTTGTAGTCCAATCACACCTCAAAGGCCCCTTTGCTTCCAAATCACAATCAGGTATTTCAAGTAGCTCTCCCCAATGGCTGCGGACTGCATCTCCCAGCATCCCCCATCCATGGCGATGGGAGTTGTATTCCAATCACATCTCAAAGACCCCTTTTTACCCCCAAATCACAATCAGGTATTTCAAGTAGTTCTCCCCAATGGCGAGGGACTGCATCTCCCGGCGTCCCCCATCCCTGGCGATGGGAGTTGTAGTCCAATCACACCTCAAAGGCCCCTTTGCTCCCAAATCACAATCAGGTATTTCAAGTAGTTCTCCCCAATAGCTGCGGACTGCATCTCCCGCCGTCCCCCATCCCTGGAGATGGGAGTTATAGTCCGATCACACCTCAAAGGCCCTGTAAAACTCAAATCACAATCAAGTAGTTCTGCCCAATGGCGATGGACTGCATCTCCCGGCATCCCCCATGCCTGGTGATGGGAGTTGTAGTCCGATCACACCTCAAAGGCCCCTGTAAAATCCAAATCACAATCAAGTAGTTCTTCCCAAGGCTCCTGCACCTCCCTGTGGCCCCATATAATAATTGTGTGTATCTTCCCAATGGTGATGGACTGCATATCCCAGCATCCCCCATCCCTGGTGATGGGAGTTGTAGTCCAATCACCCCTCAAAGGCCCCTGTGCAACTTAAATCACAACAAAGTCGTTCTCCCCACAATGGATATGGACTACACATCCCAGCATTCCACATCACCGGCAACAGGGGAATTTTAGGCGAGTGTCATCGGGAAGGTCCTAGCCATATATTTATAATACTCATTATAATTATATATTTAATTCTATATCTCTCTCGGCATTACTTCGCGAACAAAGATTCTCCTGAGATGTTGTTTCGGGGAGTCCTTATATCTCTTTTTTGAGGCGCCTCTCTTGCGTTGACCCTTGGTGAGTTTATAATTATATTATAATATTATAATTATAATAACTCAACAGGTTATAGTATATTAAATAATTATTAATATAATTATATTATAATAATTATAATAACCCAGCAGGTTATATTATATTAATTAATGATCAATATAATTATATTATAATAATTATATTTATAATAACCCAACAGGTTATATTATATTAATTAATGATTAATATAATTACATTATCATATTATAATTATAATAACCCAACAGGTTATATTATAATATATTAATTAATGATTAATATAATTATATCTTAATGTTATAATTATAATAACCCATCCGGTTATAATATAATATATCAATTAATGATTAATACAATTATATTATAATATTATAACCCAACAGGTTATATTATAATATATTAATTAATGATTAATATAATTATATCTTAATGTTATAATTATAATAACCCATCCGGTTATAATATAATATATCAATTAATGATTAATACAATTATATTATAATATTATAATTATAATAACCCACCAGGTAATATTATAATATATTAATGAATGATTAATATAATTATATTATAATATTATATTTATAATAACCCAATAGGGTTTCTAAATGCCAAGGATGGCATCAAACCGCATATGTTCAACGGTGTAGATGAATTTTCCTATTCATCTTGATCAAGGATTCCTTAAAAACAGCCAATCACCAATTTGAACACACAGCCTAGACTTCTCTGCACATGCACAGAGACTATAATCCACCAGGAAAATCAAGATTGGGGCTCAAAGCATATTCTCTGCACCTGGGTGAAGATTCCCTTTCTACAAACCATCACAGCTGCAACAGATTGGGATCTTAAGCCTTATTAAACGTGGACCACCATATATATATACACATACACACACTCACACTCTGCACATGCTCAGAGTTGGCTGCTTGAGCTGGAACACCAACAAAACACTCTGCACATGCTCCTGAGTTGGTTGCATGAGTTTCTCTCTTGCAGGAGACTTCTAGGGAAAGACATACAGGAAAAAAAACACTCTGCACATGCTCTGGGTTCAGGGATACTGGAAACATCAACACCAAAGGCTGCCTCTGAGCATAGGCAGAGTGGTTTCTCTCTCTGTTATTGTTGTGATCACCCACCTCCTTGGCCTTACCTCTTTCTTGACATTCCAGAGCAGCTTCTCCTTGGCTGCCTCTCCAGAGCAGCTCATGGTCAAGCTGGGAAGGAGGGCCAAGGCTGGCCCCACTCTGCGCCAAGGCACAGGCACCAGCAGCAGCCTCTCTCTCTCTTCTGCCTCTGGCTTCAGCAGCAGCAGCAGCCATGCCCTGGCTCCGCCCCGCAGTGACGTCACGCCTCCTGGCCACGCCTCTTTCCCTGGGAGGAGCAGGGAGGGAGGGGGGATTGTTGGGTCACAATAGGGGAGGGCCTCCTGGAGAAAGGAGGGGGGTGCTCATTTTAATTTGCACATCTACCTTATGCCAGACTGCCACTGTTTACATCTGGGAGAGATAAAGATACATATAGATATGTATAGATTTAGATGGTAAAAGTGTATTTGCATATATAGATAGATACATTATATGTATATATATGCATATGTGTGCCTGTATATAGACATAGTTAGATGATAAAGGTGAATTTGCATATGTATATATATACAGTATATGTATATATATGCATATGTGTGTATATAGACATAGATGGATGATAAAGGTGAGTGCATGCATATATATACAGTATATGTATATATATATATATATATGCATATGTGTGTATATAGACATAGGTAGATGATAAAGGGGAGTTTGCATATATATACAGTATACAGTATATGTGTATATATATGCGTGTGTGTATATAGACATAGATGATAAAGGTGAGTGCATGCGTATATATAGTGTATATATATTTTTTTTATATATGCATATGTGTGTCTGTGTATAGACATAGTTAGATGATAAAGGTGAGTTTGCATGTTTATATACAGTATATGTATATATATGCATATGTGTGTTGGTATATAGACATAGATGATAAAGGTGAGTTTGCATATGTATATATACAGTATATGTGTATATGTGTGTCTGTATACAGACATAAATAATGATAAAGGTGTTTTTGCATATGTATATATGCAATATATATACAATATGTGTGTGTGTGTGTGTAGAGAGAGATACAGAGGGCCCCCTGGTGGTGCAGCAGGTTAAACCGCTGAGCTGCTGAACTTGCTGACCGAAAGGTTGGTGGTTCAAATCCAGGGAGCGGATTCTGCCAACCTAGCAGTTTGAAAACATGCCAATGTGTGATATGAAGGTACCGCTACGGCAGGAAGGTCATGGCGCTCCATGCAGTCATAGTGGTCACATGACCTTGGAGGCATCTACGGACAACGCTGGCTCTTTAGCTTAGAAATGGAGATGTGCACCAACCCCCAGACTTGGACACAACTAATGTCAGGGGAAAGCTTTACTTTACTATACATGGACAGATAAGCAGACAGACAGATAGATGTGACATGTGTGAGAGAGATACATGCATGTATTATATGATATACTAGCTGTACCCGGCACGCGTTGCTGTGCCCTATTTAGGAGATGCGAGAAAGTCTGAGTATGTAAGGGTTGGAATTGTTGTTAGTGAATTGGGTGTTTTATGCTTGTGCCTCAGCTCTTTGCCTGCAGTCCTTCGGGTTTGACTTGTACCATGGCCAGGACGGATCAGCTTGGGGAGGGCTTGTCCTGTCAGCGGATCTCTATCTTCACAGGTGCGTCCAGTGTCTGTTGGGGGACTGTTAAAAATCCTTTCTGTATCCTTTTTAGCCACCTTTCTCAAGATCTTCATGTCTAGCTTACTTTCTGCTCCTCTCTTTTTCAAGATGTCCTGCTCTGTGTCTTTTGCACCCATTGGTCGATGTCCGATGAGGCTTTCCTCATGGACAGGCCATCTGAGGGAGCTCTTCCAGCGCTGGGCAGCAGAAGGTACTTGGTGATGACCTCCATCCCTTGGAGCCAGCATATAGAGGGGCTGGAGCACCCTCCTTGGCAAACCCCATTGTTGCTGGATGGTCCTCTTATTAATGTGGAATTCCAAGCCACTGGAGATCTTTTGGGAAAGGAAGAAGAGCTCCCCTTGAATGGTGTTGATCTCCATCATGGTCTTCTGATTTGAAAGTGTTGGAGGAGGCTCTGGCTGACAGTTTGTTATGGGTCGGAATGTTCATGTTGGCTGGCCAGTACAGCAGTTATGCAAATCTACCCTTATTGGCAGCCAATCATGTTGTCAGAATGTAGAGGCTGGGGGAGTCTTTGGCAGCCCCGGAGGATGCTGGGAAATGTAGTTTTTTTTACTCGTTGTTTTGGGGGCCTTTTAGGTTTTGGGGGGGAAAGTTTCTTTGCTACAAACGTACCTTGCTTGAGGCCTATTTCTGTCGGCAAGTTTTGTGTTTCTGCGTTGTTAGGTTTCTCTGTTTGAGGTAGTCTTCACATGACGACTGTTCCTTTATATATATAGATTGGTATTGCCTGGGTTGTTTGAAAAAACTATTTTATTTTACAAAATGCATAAGGTTGTGGGTGAACTACAACTCCCATCATGTCAGGTTAACCCCAGGAAACTCCATCCATACTTAAGGTACTTAAAGGCAGAACAAGCAATCCTCTAAATCCAAATTAATAGCTTCTAAATCACCACCATTCCCTATTAAGGGAAATCAATGCGTTCGGTTTTCCATATCTGTGTGTGCACCATGAGCATGAAATGTCAACTACGAGACTCGGATGTCTCACCAAACTACAACTCCCGTGACTTCATAGCATTGAGTCGTGGCAATTCAAATGCTGTCAAGCTGCATTAATTGATATCGGTAGTTGTGGCAACCGATGACTTCCCTTCGGAGTCGTCCAGGGTGGAATCGGCAAACGGTGCGTGTCTCCCTGCAGCTGGGTCCCTTGTGGCCTTAAGAGATTTGACGGAGGCGGAGGGAACACATTGCCGGGAATTATGTTTTATTCACGCCAATTTGCTACACAGGAATATATATATATATATATAGAGAGAGAGAGAGAGAGAGAGAGAGAGAGGTAGAGAGAGAGAGTTCTCAGGGGGAGAGAAGAGGCAGGCACAGCTCCATCACGCCTAGGCACAGGCGTGATGGAGCTGTGCCATCCCAACTGCCACTGCCCTGGCATTTGAGAAAAAGAAATAGGCAAAGCTCAGTCATGCCTACGTAAAGGGATAGAGGAAGTGGCCTTCTTCCATCCCAACTGCAAGTACCCTCTTTTCTATCCCAACTGCCACTACTCTAGCATTGGAGAAAAAGAGGAAGTAAACAAAGCTCCATCATGCCTAGGCACAGGCCTAGAGGAAGTGGCCTCCTTCCAACCCAATGTCAATGCCCTCTTCTCCATCCCAACTGCTACTGCCCTGGCACTGGAGAAAGAGAAGTAGGCAAAATTCCATCATGTCTAGGCACAGGAATAGAGGAAGTGGCCTCCTTTCATCCCAACTGCCAATGCCTTCTTCTCCATCCCAACTGCCACTGCCCTGGCATTTGAGAAAAAGAAATAGGCAAAGCTCAGTCATGCCTACGTAAAGGGATAGAGGAAGTGGCCTTCTTCCATCCCAACTGCCAATGCCCTCTTCTCCGTCCCAACAGCCATTGCCCTGGCATTTGAGGAAAAGTAGGCAAAGCTCCATCATGCCTAGTCAAAGGAATAGAGGAAGTGGTCTTCTTCCATCCCAGCTGCCAATGCCCTCTTCTCCATCCCAACTGCCACTGCCCTGGCACTGGAGAAAGAGAAGTAGGCAAAATTCCATCATGTCTAGGCACAGGAATAGAGGAAGTGGCCTCCTTCCATCCCAACTGCCAATGCCCTCTTCTCCGTCCCAACTGCCACTGCCCTGGCATTTGAGAAAAAGAAGTAGGCAAAGCTCCACCATGCCTAGGCACAGGACTAGAGGAAGTGGCCTCCTTCCATCCCAACTGCCAATGCCCTCTTCTACATCCCAACTGTCACTGCCCTAGCATTTGAGAAAGAGAAGTAGGCAAAATTCCATCATGCCTAGGCACAGGACTATAGGAAGTGGCCTCCTTCCATCCCAACTGCCAATGCCCTCTTCTCCATCCCAACAGCCACTGCCCTGGCATAGGAGAAAGAGAAGTAGGCAAAGTTCCATCATGGTTTGGCCTAGGAATAGAGGAAGAGGCCTCCTTCCATCCCAACTGCCAATGCCCACCTCTCCATCCCAACTGCCACTGCCCTGGCATTGGGGAAAGAGAAGTAGACAAAGCTCCATCATGCCTAGGTACAGGAATAGAGGAAGTGGCCTCATTGCCAACTCTCTCTTCTCTATCCCAACTGCCACTGCCCTGGCATTGGAAAAAGAGAGGAAGTAGGGAAAGTTCCATCAGGCCTAGGTACAAAAATAGAGGAAGTGGCCTCCTTCCACCTCGAGAGTCAATGCCCTCTTCTCCATCCCAACTGCCACAGCCCTGGCATTGGAGAAAGAGAGGGAGGAGGCAAAGCTCCATCGTGAGTAGACCAAGGAGCAGGTGGAAGGCCATGCCTTGATCCCAACTACCACTGCCCTGGCCTTGGAGGGAGAGAAGAGGAGAAAGACACAGCCGCATCATGTTTAGGCCCAGGTAGGTAAAGGTTTCCCCTTGACATTAAGTCTAGTCATGTCCAACCTTGGGGTGTGGTGCTCATCCCCATTTCTAAGCTGAAGAGCCGGCATTGTCCGTAGACACCTCCAAGATCATGTGGCCGGCACGACTGCAGGTAGCAACATTACCTTTCCGCAGAAGCGGTACCTATTGATCTACTCACATTTGCACATTTTCAAACTGCTAGGTTGGCAGAAGCTGGGCCTAACAGCGGGAGACTACCCCACTCCCCAGATTCAAACCGCCAACCTCCCTTAGTTCCAATGACATTTTTGCGTGGGTAACAGGTGCAGTGTTTTCTGGTGGTGCGCTGGTGTGCTAAGCCACCCAACTCTTTGGCAAAAGCCGACTGGGCCATCTGTTCCCGATACACTTCTTTTACAGCTTGAAAACAAACCAAAGAGCTTGCAGATTCTCCTTCCAAGAAGCCGTTGACACTTCTTTTTCTGCCAGAAGACATTATCGCTGTCTAATTTCAAACTGCAAAAGCAAAAAAAGCGTTCGGGGGGGAAAGGGAGTCGGCAAACAGTCTTTGAACTTCTCCGTTCCACTTGTAGAAACAACCAAATATTTACTATCTAGACTCACTAAAATATCTTAAAACAAGCAAACAGAGAAAAGAAAATAATTCCAGTGCACAAAAGGGAAGGGAGGGCTCTGGGAATCTCAAAAAAGCTGCCATTCCTTGAATTATAACACCAGGACTTTCCAGCAGGGGATCCTAAGTACCGAACTACAGATCCCAGGATTGCGTTGGAAGGAGCCACAATAAAGTGGCATAAAATTTTGCAATTGTGTAGTGAAGATGCTCTCTACGGCTTCGGAAAAGGATCGATGGTTACAGAAGGCCACCTGTATTGGAGCATGTAAGAAATCGGTGAGAGAGTGTGTGTGTAAAAAGATGAACTAAGCTGATCGGGCTGAGCCTGGGACTTTTGGATACTGTTACATTTTTGTTCAGGCTTGAGCTATGCAGTTGCACAGAGAAAAGAAGAGAGAAGCAGAGTTTGGAGTATGCTCTCACTTTATGAGTTGCTGAAGGAGTTTATCCACATGGGCAAAGAAGTACTATTTTAAATCTCTCATAAAAGGAAATTTAGTAAGTTGATGCAACTGATCACATATGTTGTTCTAAAGCAGATTTGGTGCTTTTAGCAGAAGTACGGTCAGAGGAGAGTGATGCACAAGCACAGGCCTTAGTATAGCGAGATAGCTTGCCAGAAATCATGTTAAAAGCCATTCCGAGAATAATGCACTTTGATTGGTAGGTGAGGCACAAGCTGTGATTTGTTAGAGTACATCATGTGCCTTTCCCTGATAACACTGGCCGTGATTGGCCTAGCTAGCACCCAGCGTGTATTTGTTTACATTGTTACTGATTGGTAGGAACCGCGCATGGGCAGATGAGACCGTTCTTCCTTGCTGGCACAGAGGGATGGCATAGAGATGTTGCGAATTAAGAACAGGATGCCCATATGGCAGATAACATACTGTGAGAATGAAGAATTAATACTGCGTAGTGCTGTTTAGCAAATAAGAATGCAAATAGAGTGTGATGCCAAATAATGTGATGTTTAATTGGATAATAGAAATGAGTTGATGCTGTGAACCAATGATGATGATGAAGAAAGGAGGGACAAGGGACCTGCCGCCATAGAGTGTATATAAGGGATAGTTGAAGATTGTACGGGGTTCTTGCCCTGAAGCAGCGAGTTCTGTGGGCAGGTCCCGTCAGCTGACGTTGTGCAAAATAAACTTTGGCTTCATTGTACCCGCAGTAACGGTTGTTGCGCTTTCTCGTTCCTGTGCTCGCACGTTTGCGCCGCCTGTGAGTAAAAGGTACCACCTGGGAGTTTTGGGACTCCAGATTTGCTGCTACAGTTCTGAACTACGAAGAGTAAACCAGTGTTTCTCAACCAGTGTGCCGGGGCACACTAGTGTGCCGTGAGCGATCATCAGGTGTGCCGTGGGAAAGTTGAACCTCCAGGAAAGGGGGGGGGGAGGAGAGTCTAGTGTGTTAAAGTATAAAAACCCTAAGAAACCTACCTCGATAAAGGCACAAGATTACAAACACCCCCCTCCCCACCTGTTGTCTATTTGGACTCTCCCTCTCCATGCATTGGGAAGGCCCGCCTCCCTTTCCCCAAGTAGAGATCTCCTCTTGCCTCCTGGGGGTTCTGTGTGGGAAGTTTGGCCCAGTTCTATCATTGGTGGGGTTCAGAATGCTCTTTGATTGTAGGGGAACTATAAATCCCAGCAATTACAACTCCCAAATGGCAAGGTCTATTTCCCCTGAACTCCATCTGCGTTCATATTTGGGCATATTGAGTATTCGTGGTGAGCCTCCTTCCAACTTTGTGATTCTGGATAGAAAACAAACAACAACATAACATGACATAGTTTGAGTCCACAGTGCTCTCTGGGTGTAGGTGAACTACAACTTCCAAACTCAAGGTCAATTCCAAGCAACCCCTTTCAGTACTTTCTGTTGGTAATGAGAGTTCAATATGCCAAGTTTGGTTCAATTCCATTGTTGCAAGAGTTCAGGATGCTCTTTGATTGTGTGTTAACTATAAATCCCAGAAACTGTAACTCCCAAATGTCAAGGTCTATTTTCCCCAAACTCCATCTGTGTTCACATTTGGGCATATTGAGTATTCGTGCCAAGTTTGGTCCTGATCCAACATTGTTTGAGTCCACAGTGCTCTCTGGATATAGGTGAACTACAACTCCAAAACTCAAGGTCAATGCCCACCAAACTCTTATAGCATTTTCCCTTGGTTATGGGAGTTCTGTGTGGGAAGTTTGTGTCTTTCTGCCATTTCTGCCAGGATATCTATGTTGTGTTCATTGAAACAGGCCCGGGTTTCACACTGAGTATATAAATACATTTAAAAAGATATTAACTATTACTATCACTGTGTTAGAGTGTCATTTTGTGTCATTTTGGTTGGTGGTGTGCCCCAGGATTTTTAAATGTAAAAAATGTGCCGAGGCTCAAAAAAGGTTGGGAAACACTGGAGTAAACGACTTGTCTTTTACTGTTCACCTACGTGGCATATTTTATTCCTCTGGCAAGGCAGAGGATCAAATGGGAATTACACGTGGTTTATTTTACATTACACCACAACCTTTACTTACTTACAATAGAACCCCATTAGCAATAGACTGCAATTTGTTCCAGATGGAAAATCAGGCAATATGGCTTCAGCCTGCCTCGTTTTAATAAATAAATTGCATTTCCTATCAGCATCCTTTCCAAACACCATAACCAAGGAGATGCCAAAAAGAATCCAGAAATGCAAGCGGAAGGCTGAGACATCAGGGGGAAAAAAAGGGAGGGGGGTTCCCACTAGTGAGATCTGGGTGCAAAATATCCACTTAGGCAGACGGTTACCAAGAGCCAAGTTGCCTCTGTGCGTATCCTGAGTGCCAGTTTCTCGATTCCAAGACAGAGCTCCTTCAGAGTATGCATGTCAAATTTGGTCCAGAGCCATCATTGTTTCTCATCGTGTTCTCCGGATGTAGGTGAACTACAACTCCTATAAACCCCTCCAAAGATCTCCAGGATGTTTTGTTGATCACGGGGGTTCTGTATGTCAAGTCTTTGGAGGGAGGGCCTTTGGTGTCTCCTGAGGAGTGGGAGCTATAGCTATTTGTGGAAGTGGGAGCCTGTCTGTGTGTAAGTGGGCAACCCAGCCACACAAATACAGTACATATTTTCAAATTTTTTATTATTCAATTTTTTAATTATTTATTATATTATTATAGATAGATAGCTACTTATTAATAGATAGATAAAGATATATACATACACAACACTCATTCCCATCTCCCCAAGTATCTAATTTGATGTTGGAGATCTTTTCGTAAACCCTTAGTGATCTGCTGCCAAACCCTTAAAAACCAGTAAATTATATTTCATTTTTTTATCTACTCATTGAATATTTTTTTCAAGCTCAGGAGAAGCAGCCCCATCTGCTGGCTTGGCAGGGAAATGCACCTTGAATCATGGTTTGGAAAAGTTACTTCGGAGGCACAACATCTGGTTTGACCCCACACTAACTGCCCTGTCTCAGGGCTAAGGAATTCTGAGAGTGGTGCTTTGGTAGAGAAAGCTCAAAGACATTGCCAAACTACAACTCCCAGGACTCTGCAGCATTGCGCCGTGGCAGTTAAAGTACTGCAAACTGCATTAACCCTACAGTGTAGATGCAGCCCTTGGTAGCACCTCTCAAAGCAGTGTTTCCCAACCTTTTTTGAGCCGCAGCACATTTTTTACATTTACAAAATCCCAGGGCACACCACCAACCGAAATGACACAAAATGACACTCTAACACAGTAATACATATAGTTAATGTTTTTAAACGTATTTATACACTCAGTGTGAAACCCGGGCCTGTTTTGATGAACACAACATAGATATCCTGGCAGGAATGGCAGAAAGACACAAACTTCCCACACAGAACTCCCATAAACAAGAGAAAATACTATAAGAGTTTGGTGGGCATTGACCTTGGGTTTTGGAGTTGTAGTTCACCTATATCCAGAGAGCACTGTGGACCGAAACAATGTTGGATCAGGACCAAACTTGGCATGAATACTCAATATGCCCAAATGTGAACACAGATGGAGTTTGGGGAAAATAGACCTTGACATTTGGGAGTTACAGTTTCTGGGATTTATAGTTAACACACAATCAAAGAGCGTCCTGAACTCTTGCAACAATGGCATTGAACCAAACTTGGCATGTTGAACTCTCATTACCAACAGAAAGTACTGAAAGGGTTTGCTTGGGAATTGACCTTGAGTTTGGAAGTTGTAGTTCACCTACACCCAGAGAGCACTGTGGACTCAAACAATGTTATGTTATGCTGTTGTTTGTTTTCTATCCAGAATCACAATGTTGGAAGGAGGCTCACCACTTCAAGGTCTCTAAAACAGGCATGGGAAAACTTCGGCCCTCTGGGTGCTTTGGACTCCAACTCCCACCAGTCCTAACAGCCTGAGGCCCTTCCCTGCTTAAGTGGCTGGGGGGGAGGAAAAGGGCCTGAGGCTGCTAGGAATGGTGGGAGTTGGAGTCCAAAACACCTGGAAGGTCCAAGTTTACCCATGCCAGCTTTCGACAGAGACCTCTTCCTCCCCCTTCACTTTGCCCTTTCTTTCCCCTCCTGCCGAACACTTACTTTTTAGTCTACACTGCCGCTTCTGCCGCCATTTTGATCCGAGGGGGCAGTGTGAGCATGTTCAGGAGGGCAGGGGGGTGGGAGGAATACGTGACCCATGCTGGCGCTACTGCGGACTCGCCCCAGAGCAAAGCGAGCAGAGCGAGGCTGGGAAGAAGGGAGCCCGAGTGGAGAAGAAAAAGTGTTCGGCAGGAGGGGGAAGAAAGGGGATTGGAGGTTCCCATTTCCCATGGCCCACCTGATGATCGCTCACGGCACACTGGTTGGGAAACACTGTTCTAGTTCACATAGGTCTGGTGGACTCACCTGCCACGGGAACCGACTGCAAAGTCCACGGAGAACTTCCAGGGAAAGGGATTTTCGCGCTTCATGCACCTTCTGCAATTCTTTGAATAATGGTTAGGATTACTACCAATTAAAGTAACATATGCTGCTCATTATTATTTTATTCATTTAACACTAGATACATCCGGACGTCACATCCAGCCTGACCGAAAGTACAGAACTCAGTGCATGGAGATAGAAGAAGAGGCTGGGTGTAAAGGCAGGATGTTCCTCTCACTCCGTGGAACGCCATAGGTTTCTTCTCAATCACGTAAATACAAAAAAGAAAGGATCAAATAGGTATTAAGAAAATATAGTTTCCCCTCTTCTTTGCCTCCAATATCTGGCACTATCCTAATGGGAGAGGGCACCATTTAGCTGGCATCATCGTCCTAAGCTGGGGTTTTGAGATCTTTCCAATGTCCGAATGGGAGAGCCAACAAGCTGGACCTCCAAGATCGATATCTCAGTCCCTTTGGGGGCCCAAACATGGGATTTTCTCGAGAGCATGGTTTTCTCTCTCCATATATGAAGTTACATTTGTACAACTGGCTATGGATAGAGCTAGCTGAGCTCCACCATAGATGGTCTTCTCATGGTCCTCCATGGACTTGTTCACACATCTGGAATGGACACCAAAGACCAGTCTTTACCCTCAACCGGGAGAATCATCCAGTTATGGACTTTGTTTACACATCTGGAATGGACGCCAATAGACCAGTCTTTCCCCTCAACCAGTAGAATCATCCAGTTATGGACTTTGTTCACACATCTGGAATGGACACCAAAGACCGGTCTTTCCTCTCAACCGGGAGAATCATCCAGTTATGGACTTTGTCCACGCATCTGGATTGGACGCCAAAGACCAGTCTTTCCCCTCAACTGGGAGAATAATCCAGTTATGGACTTTGTTCACACATCTGGAATGGACACCAAAGACCAGTCTTTCCCCTCAACCAGGAGAATCATCCAGTTATGGACTTTGTTCACACATCTGGAATGGACACCAAAGACCAGTCTTTCCCCTCAACCGGGAGAATCATCCAGTTATGGACTTTGTTCACACATCTGGAATGGACACCAAAGACCAGTCTTTCCCCTCAACCAGGAGAATCATCCAGTTATGGATTTGTTCACACATCTGGAATGGACACCAAAGACCAGTCTTTCCCTCAACCGGAGAATAATCCAGTTATGGACTTTGTTCACACATCTGGAATGGACACCAAAGACCAGTCTTTCCCCTCAACTGGGAGAATAATCCAGTTATGGACATTGTTCACACATCTGGAATGGACACCAAAGACCAGTCTTTCCCCTCAACCGGGAGAATCATCCAGTTATGGACTTTGTTTACACATCTGGAATGGACACCCAAAGACCAGTCTTTCCCTCAACCGGGAGAATCATCCAGTTATGGACTTTGTACACACATCTGGAATGGACACCAAAGACCGGTCTTTCCCCTCAACCAGGAGAATCATCCAGTTATGGATTTGTTCACACATCTGGAATGGACACCAAAGACCAGTCTTTCCCCTCAACTGGGAGAATAATCCAGTTATGGACATTGTTCACACATCTGGAATGGACACCAAAGACCAGTCTTTCCCTTCAACTGGGAGAATCATCCAGTTATGGACTTTGTTCACACATCTGGAATGGACACCAAAGACCAGTCTTTCCCCTCAACTGGGAGAATCATCCAGTTATGGACTTTGTTCACACATCTGGAATGGACACCAAAGACCAGTCTTTCCCCTCAACCGGGAGAATCATCCAGTTATGGACTTTGTTCACACATCTGGAATGGACACCAAAGACCAGTCTTTCCCCTCAACCGGGAGAATCATCCAGTTATGGACTTTGTTCACACATCTGGAATGGACACCAAAGACCAGTCTTTCCCCTCAACCGGGAGAATCATCCAGTTATTTGGGGATCAATCTTCTCTCACCTGGTTCCCTCTAGGTAGGATTACAAGCCCTATGGGACTACAAGTTCATCATGGGTTTTGTCGATCCTACACATGTTGGGCAGCAGTGGCTGCCCCTGGTAGGCCATGGTCTACGATAGACAAGGCTACAAACCAAACAGACCATCTATGGAGGTCCATGAAGGGACCATTTATAGTGGAACTCAGATCACTCCACGTTTTGGCACTTTTCTATCACCAGTTGTACAAAATCAATCTTGTGCCTGGAGAGAAAAACCATGCCATTTCCATGTTTAAGCCACCTTTCCTACAATATATTCAACGAATGGCACCCATTCCCTTCCAGATCAATTTCCCAACAACGATTACAACTTCTCCAAAGTTTCCTTATTCTCAGCGAAGACATCTTGTGATATAAAGGTGCCATATTTGGGGGCCACAGAAAGTAAACACTTGAGGGGAAAAACCTTTAAAAATGCAGCAACATCCTCAAATTCCCCAGACGGATGATTGGAAATCCCACCAAAACTGTCTTTAATGTGATGAGAAGCCAGAGACGAACACTGAGCTCCACAACCAACCCCAGGAACCTCAAACACGTCCAACGCGACCCATATAAACTTCCCAACATCCTTTCGAGCTGGGAGCCATTCAAGTGTTCCTTTGCTCTCACTATGGAGAAATGGGTGGGGTAAACTTCACAATGGAGACCCTGTCTGAAGGGATGAGATTCACCACGTTCCAAGCACAGGATTATCGAAAACATGATCAGAAATATAGTAAAGTGTCAGTTATCCGACGTAAACGGCTAGGCAGAAAGTCGGATAAACAAAAATGTCTCCTACTGTTCCCCGTCCAACACCTAGAGCAGGGCTGCTCAGGAAGTCGTTGGCGGAACCGAAGGAGGTGAATCGCAGCCGGATGGGGCGCTTCTGCTCTGCCCACGCGCACCTTGCACACTGCGCACCATCCACGTTTGCTTCCGGATGAGAGAGAAGCAGGGTGCTCCTCTCTCTCACCAGCAGCAGAGGCTCCAGGGTTGCTTCCGGACGAGAGGCAGGCAGAGCGCGAGGCGGAGCCTCCGAAGGCCCCGCTCCCTCCCGGCTTCAGCTCTACCAGCAGCTTCTCCAGCCTTGAGGAAGGCAGGGCTAAGCCAGCCTTGCGCTAGCTATGCCACTACTGACTTGGCACTGCCATCCTCAAGCCTGGAGAAGTTGCTGGTAGAGCTGAAGCCAGAGGGGGCGGAGCCAGGCCGCGCCAAGCCACGCCCCTCCCTGGCTTCAGCTCTACCAGCAGCTTCTCCAGCCTTGAGGAGGGCAGGCCCTTGTGCTAGCTATGCCACCACTGGCTTGGCACTGCCATCCTCAAGCCTGGAGAAGCTGCTGGTAGAGCTGAAGCCAGGGGGCGGAGCCAGGCCACGCCAAACCCCGCCCCCTCCACGGCGTCAGCTCTACCAGCAGCTTCTCCAGCCTTGAGGAGGTAGGTAGATCTTTCTGACTTTGTTTTATTATAAGTAGCTCGCAAGGAGACCCAGCAGGAAGTGCCTGGATGTGGAAGAGGAGCATGGAAATCTCAGAGGGAAGGAGGGAAGACGCTTACGCTTCCGGTCCTGCCTCTTTTCCTTATTTCCTCCCTCCTCCTCATCTTGCCTTTTTCACTCATTGAGAATGGAGATAGAATTGGGGAGGGCTCCTTTAACTGGAGGGGAAATGCTTGAGGAAAAGAGGGGTGTCGGATAAGTGAGAATGGCGGATAAGCAAAGGTCGGATAAGGAGACTCTACTATATAGGATTCTGGGTGATTCCAGTATATTCCAGGCTCAACCTGATCATAAGCCTCAGAGTATCCAGCAAACATAGTGAAAAAAGCAAAAAGTCCCCCAAAATTGCATGTCCGCAACTCCGCAACTAATTGGGTGGAAGGATCCAGGGCATTTCGACTCTAATTTGCCTCCAGGGACGAATCTCAGAAGCAGAAATCCCCTTGCATTCCAGTTCGCAAGCATCAAGACGCCAATGTCTTTTCAACTTCTCCCAGCGTTAGTCCATTTGAGGAAAAGAAGGAGTGTTTTGGTACTGAAAGAAGACACGCGGCTGCCAAACTGTAGTGTTTGATATACATTCGTCATCTTTGAAAAAAGGAAAACCAAGGAGATACCATAATTCTCCAAATAGAGAGCCCGAGAAAGCTCCTTCCGCAAACGCCTGAATGAAAAATCATAAAAGAAGAAGAAGGTGTCAGCTTCTGGAAGAAAGGTCCTTCCTTAAAACAAAACAAATAGGGCCTCAAACGAATAAAGAGATTACAAAAGGTTGGCATTGTGCGCGAAAGGCCTTTGGCTACACAAAGTCTGACTGAAACAAAATCTAAGTCAGCCTCCAGTCAACGCAGGAATGGCACAGGCTCCGCTCACTGGGGAAATAATAAACACAGAAACAAGGGCCCTCGAAGTCATTTAGTGGCCCATCTGGCGGTCGTCGTAAGTGCTGTATCGCTTGACATGGATGCGCCGGACCCGGTCCCGCAGCTCAAAGCCGCCGTCCTCGTCCTCGCTCCGGGAGGCCTGGCTCCGGGCCCGGCTCGTGGCTTCCAAAAGGGAGTTATCAGGAACCCGAGGGGTCTCGTAAAGCAACACGTTGAGCGTTTCCTCGTAGATGCGGGCCTCTGGGAATTCCACCTGGGAGGCGGAGGAGAGAAGAGCATCAGGGAATATGCATCAAGGAAAGCAACCCCTTCCATTGACTTTTTTGGGAAGAGACTGGGAAACAAGACTGGCAAGTGACAAGGGGAACAAGACAAGGATGCCCTCTATCACCAATTTTGTTTGCGGTGGTGATAGAACTATTTGCAAATGCCATTAGGAATGATAAAAAACTTAGAAAGGGTAGGAATAAAGGAAAAGCAGAAGTTGAGCTTATTTGCAGATGATACATTGTTATTTATAGAAAACTAGCTGTACCCGGCACGCGTTGCTGTGCCCTATTTAGGAGATGCGAGAAAGTCTGAGTATGTAAGGGTTGGAATTGTTGTTAGTGAATTGGGTGTGTTATGTTTGTGCCTCAGCTCTTTGCCTGCAGTCCTTCGGGTTTGACTTGTACCATGGCCAGGATGGATCAGCTTGGGGAGGGCTTGTCCTGTCAGGGGATCTCTATCTTCACAGGTGCGTCCAGTGTCTGTTGGGGGACTGTTAAAAATCCTTTCCGTATCCTTTTTAGCCACCTTTCTCAAGATCTTCATGTCTAGCTTACTTTCTGCTCCTCTCTTTTCAAGATGTCCTGCTCTGTGTGTTTTGCACCCATTGGTGATGACCTCCATCCCTTGGAGCCAGCATATAGAGAGGCTGGAGCACCCTCCTTGGCAAACCCTATTGTTGCTGGATTGTCCTCTTATTAATGTGGAATTCCAAGCCACTGGAGATCTTTTGGGAAAGGAAGAAGAGCTCCCCTTGAATGGTGTTGATCTCCATCATGGTCTTCTGATTTGAAAGTGTTGGAGGAGGCTCTGGCTGACAGTTTGTTATGGGTCGGAATGTTCATGTTGGCTGGCCAGTACAGCAGTTATGCAAATCCGCCCTTATTGGCAGCCAATCATGTTGTCAGAATGTAGAGGCTGGCAGCCCCGGAGGATGCTGGGAAATGTAGTTTTATTTTTACTCGTTGTTTTGGGGGCCTTTTAGGTTTTGGGGGGGAGTTTCTTTGCTACAAACGTACCTTGCTTGAGGCCTATTTCTGTTGGCAAGTTTTATTTATTTATTTATTTATTATTGGGGCTTCTATGCCGCCGACTCCCGGGGGCTCGCGGCGGCTCACAAGAGCCAGGGGCATAAAAACAAAGATTAAAAACATAAAACAATTGAACAATTAGAGCAATAGCAGAATAGCAGTTTTGTGTTTCTGCGTTGTAAGGTTTCTCTGTTTGAGGTAGTCTTCACATGACGACTGTTCCTTTATGGGGGTCGCGGGAGGGTTTCAGAGGAGTCGTCAAAGACCATCAGAAAACATGTATTTCTGATGGTGTTAGGAAGTCCTTTGGCAGAGAAGGTTGTAGATCTATCCGCTTTTCCTTCTCTTTCTTTTTGGAAACAGACTGCGAATTCTCCCACCTAAAGCTCTCCTCTGCTGTGATTGGCCGGCCTCTCAGCCAAGGGGAGGGCTTTTTCTGAGACTCCAATCAGGGAGGGGAAAGCAGGCGTGCTTGGCGCATGGCAGCATGATGCGCATGTGTGGGTGAGGGAGAGTGTGTGAGGTGGGATGGAGGCTCACGCCAGCTAGTTCCTTCAAGGCATGAGGGTTCTGTGTAGGAAGTTTGACCCAATTCTATCATTGGTGGGGTGCAAGGGGCTCTTTGATTGTAGATGAACCATAAATCCCAGCAACTACAACTCCCAAATGTCAAGATCTATTTTCCCCAAACTCCACCAGTGTTCACATTTGGGTATATTGAGGATTTGTGTCAAGTGTGGTCCAGATCCATCATGGTTGAGTCTATAGTGCTCTCTGGATGTAGGTGAACTACAACTCCCAAACTCAAGGTCAATGCCCACCAAACCCTTCCAGTATTTGCTGTTGGTCATGGGAGTTTTGTGTTCCAAGTTTGGTTCAATTCCATTGTTGATGAGTTCAGAATGCTCTTTGATTGTAGGTGAACTATAAATCTCAGCAACTACAACTTCCAAATGACAAAATCAACCCACAACAGGGGTCACCACAACATGAGGAACTGTATTAAGGGGTTGCAGCATTAGGAAGGTTGAGAAAAACTGATCTAGAGAAACTTGGGGAAACAACGGGTTTACAAGTTAACTGGAATAAGTCAGAAATGATGCTATTTAATTATACAAAGAAAGAAGAAAAAGATTTTATAGAACAAAGAAAAATGGGAATTAGAATTAAGAATAAATTAAAATACCTTGGAGTAATAATAACAAAAGATATAAAAGAAATGGAAGAGGTAAATGTAGTAGCATTGACAAAAGATGTTCAAAAAAAATTAATAGAGTATGAAAACATATATTTATCCTGGTTCGGAAAGATAGCACTAGTAAAAATGAAAATACTCCTAAAGATAAATTTTATATTCAGAATGCTGCCACTGCAAATTACAAAAGAAGAACTAAACAGATGGCAACAAATGATAAATAAATATTGTAATGGTAATAAAAGAAATAGACTAAACAAACAGTTATGGTATAAATCGCAAAAAGAAGGAGGGTTAGCACTCCCTAACATTAAAAAATATTATGAAGCGAGTAGATTGAGTTTGGTTATAGAAGGAATGATTTAAAAAGATGGGGTAGAATGGCTGAGAAAGGATTCGGGAAAAGTGGAGGAAGAAATATGGAATATATTTTTTAAACAGTTCACGAAAAAAGAAATTAGGGAAATTAGAAACCCAATGTTAAGTAATATATTAGACGTATGGAATAAATATAGGAGATTGTTAATAATGGATGGTTCAGTAATAACCCCAATTGTAATGGAAAAGAAATTTCCAAAAAATGTAAAGCAAGTAATGAATAAAAAACTAAGGGGGAAAAATAGATAAAATAGGGGACTGGATAAAGGTTGGAATGAAGAAGGAAATGATTATGGAAGAATTTAGAGAAATAAAATTGACATGGTTCCATTGTATACAATTAGAACAAAGGTTTAAAATTCAAAGGCTAAAAAATCATTAAAAAAGGAAATAAGTTTAACCAATTCAAACAAATAATACAAAATGGGAGGGATGTAGAAGAGCACGAAAACATGAAAAGAATAACCAGTAAAATATATAAGATAATAATGGAAATAAAGGAAGGAAAAGCAAAAAATAATACCCTTAAGGAAGTTTGGGAAGAAGATTTAGGGTTGAAAATAAAGGAAACAGAGTGGCAACAATTATGGAGACAAAGACATTTTAAAAAAATATCAATAAGGGTTAAAGAAAATTATTATAAGTTAATATGGAAATGGTACCTTACACCAGTCTTTCTCAACCAGTGTGCCGTGGCACACTAGTGTGCCATGACGGACCTCCTGCTGTGCCGCAAGAAAAGCTCTCTGCCCCCCTTCCTCCCCCCTCCTGCCGAACTCCTGCTGCTTGGGGGAGGAGGAAGGGCCAGGCAGTGGCGAAGAAAAAGAAGAAGGGACCGGGCCGCTGCCTCCTTTGGCCGTTTCCCCAGCCAGCCTCCAATCCACCATGACTCCCACCCCTCGCTCGCTGAAGCCGCGTGGAGGAGGACCCCCGCCCACTGAAGCCCGTCCACCGCTCATGCTCCTCCTCTGTAGGAGAGCTGAAGCTGGGGGGAGGGGGCGGGGCATGGCGCGGCCTGTAGGAGAGTTGAAGCTGGGGGAAGGGGGTGGGGCATGGCGTGGCCTGGCTCTGCCCCCTCCCCCGGCTTTGGCGCTCCCAGCAGCTGCTCCAGCCTTGAGGGGACAGTACCAAGCCAGCATTGTGCTGGCTCTGGCACCGCTGGCTTGGCACTGCACCCTCAAGGATGTAGCAGCAGCTGCTGGGAGAGGTGAAGCTGTGGGTAGCCTGGCTCCGCCCCCCCGGCCCCGGCACTCCCAGCAGCTGCTCCCAGCAGGCCCCCAGCCGTTCTTTACTGTGTTAGAGTGTCATTTTGTGTCATTTTCGTTGGTGGTGTGCCCCCGGATTTTTTTAATGTTAAAAGTGTGCCGTGGCTCAAAAAAGGTTGGGAAACACTGCCTTACACCAGTAAGAATAGCAAACATAAATAAAAACTACTCAAAAAATTGCTGAAGAGGATGCCAAGAAACAGGAACATATATACATATGTGGTGGCAATGTAAATATGTAAGTACATTTTGGGCGAAAATCTTTATATTACTTGAGACTTGGGACTCTGGGGAATGATGTACATGGACCCTGATCCATTATATAATACATAATACATATCGTGGATTCTTATGAATTGATGTCTATTTCTATATGGTGTGTTCTTTCCTGGGATATTTATCCCTTAAGGATTTTCCTCATATGATTGATACATTGTTATATTTATATAAACCTTTTTGCATATTTGAGTAATTGATGTATTATTGAATTCGTGTACTGGGATATATACATCCTTTATATTTTATATTTTTTCTTGGCCAAAGGCAGACTTTCCCCACCAAAATCCTCATTAAATCGACCCAATAAGTTGGCATAATATTTGGTTTGATAATCAGCACAACAGCCTCATTTTCTCCATTTGTCTTGTGATGACGGATAAACACCAGAGAATCTGTTGACATGGACAAACTTAACTAGTCTGATGAAGGAGAAATATTTCTCCACAATTTGTTGCAAGGTCTGTTGGAAACCAGGCAAGTGAGGTTTGTGTATCTGTGGAAAGTCCAGGGTGGGAGAAAAAAAACCTCTTCTCTGCTTGAGCAAAGTATGAATGTTGCAATTGACCATCTTGATTAGCATTTAATGACCTTGCAGAGCTCCAAAGCCTGGCTGATTGCTGCCTGGAGGAATCCTTTGTTGGAAGGTGTTAACTGGCACTATATATAAGCCGGTGTGCCTATAGCTTAGTCTGGGAGAGGTCTCTGTGGGAGAAGGGCCTCAGTGTGTTAGTAGGCTTCAGTATGAAAGGCCTCAGTGTTAGTTCGCCTCAGTGGGAGAAAGGCCTCAGTATGAGAGAGTCCTCAGTGGGGGAAGGCCTCAGTGGGAGAAAGGCCTCAGTCTGAGAGAGCCCTCAGTGATGTTTCTGCAGGAAAGTTACTCTGCTATACATTCATGGGGAGGGTCTCTTGTTAATAAGCCCACTCGCCCAGCAGTACTTACATTGTCCTAATAGAGAGGCTGACCATGATTTTGGGGTTCATTTTCTGACTAAAATTCCCATTTTCTGGCTGGTGAAAGCCTGCCTGGAGGGGTTACGTGACCCTCTGTTGAAACTAGTTAACACCTCCCTTGAGCAAGGAGTGTTTCCAGAGGGACTGAAAGAGGCAGTGGTCACTCCATTGCTGAAGAAGCCGAACTTAGACCCATCGGTCCCTTCCAACTACCGCCCGGTATCGAATTTGTCGTTCCTGGGCAAGGTAGTTGAGAGGGCAGCAATGGAGCAGTTGCAGTCCTACCTAGATGATGTAACTTGGCTGGACCCCTTCCAGTCCGGCTTCCGTTCAGGGCATGGGACGGAGACGGTGCTGGTCGCCATCACAGACAAGCTGCGCTGCCAACTTGATCGAGGCAGATCGGCGCTGCTTGTGTTATTGGACCTCACGGCAGCATTTGATACTGTCGATTACGATCTTTTGACCCACCGCCTTGCCGGGGCTGGAGGGGGACAGTTTTTAATTGGCTGTCCTCCTTCCTCCGGAACCGGTCACAGCGAGTGAGAAGGAGCGAGGTTGTCTCAGGGGGTGCCCCTCTTCATTGCAGGGTGCCTAAGGGGCAATCCTCTCCCCTTTATTGTTTAACATCTACGTCCGACCACTTGCTCAGTTGGTACGCTAATACGCGGATGACACCCAAGCTCGTCCTGGGGATGGAGGGTCGGCCCGACTCCGCACCCGATAATTTCCATCGTTGCCTTGAAGCCATCACTGGATGGCTGCGAGCCAGTAGGTTGAAGGTGAATCTGGCCAAGACGGAGATCCTGTGGCTGGGTCGTCCGGGTATGGGTGAGATCCAGCTTCCAACCCTGGACGGCGCGACACTTCGTCTGTCGTCATCCGTTAAAAGTCTTGGAGTTACACAAGACTCTCAACTGACGATGGAGAAACATATCTCCATCGTCAGTGGAGCAGCTTTTTACCATCTTCGGTAGGCGAGGAAGCTGGCTCCCTACCTGTCCCGTCACGACCTAGCCACAGTGGTCCAAGTCACGGTCATCTCAAGATTGGACTACTGTAATGCTCTCTACATTGGCCTTCCCTTGTCAGTGATGCGGAAGCTGAAGCTGGTGCAGAACGCTGCAGCTCGGCTACTGGCAGGCTTACCATCTTCCTGCCACGTGACGCCTGTCCTGCGCGAACTGCACTGGCTTCCGATTGAGCACCGGATCACCTTCAAGGTGCTGGTTTTAACCTTTAAGGCCTTGAATGGTCTGGGGCCAGTGTACTTAAGGGACCGCCTCTCCCTATATTGCCCAGCTAGACCGCTGCGTTCAGAGTCCCTTAACCTTCTTGTGGTTCCAAGCGTCAAAACCCTCCATCTGACCTCGACACGGAGGAGAGCCTTTAGCGCCATAGCTCCAACTCTTTGGAATGCTCTTCCTCCTGAGGTCCACGCACTCACTAACCTGCTGACCTTCAGGAAGGCCTGCAAAACCTTCCTATTTAGACAGGCATTTGGGTGCTACGTCCCATTGTATGTTTTAATTCTGGTGCAAATTCTGATGTTTTTATTGTGTTTGTATTTTACTGTGTTTTTATCTTGCGTAAGTCGCCCCGAGCCGGACGGGAGCGGCGGCAAACAAATCTAAATAAATAAATAAATAGTAGTCCTGTGACTGCCCTTTTCATCTCCCCAATGGGTATTCGCGGCGGCTCACATGAGGCCAAGCCCAAACAACAAATTACAATAAAATAAAATCAAAACATCAGCAATAAACACAATAAAATACATACATATAAATAAAAAAACCCAATATACAACTAGAAGCAAGCCATGCGTAAAGGAATGTCTGCATCGAACGTGAAAGCAAAGTCCTCATACCTTGGTCTGCTTCTTTTCTGTAGCATAAACAATGGAGGTGCAGCAGACCTCGGCCAGCTTGCGGCTCTGGCCATAGAAGGACCAGCAGCAGATCTCGTCCCCAATCACGTCCTTGATGAAGAGGACCCTCCCGTTGAAGCGGAGGGAGAGCTTATCAAACAGCTCAATGTTCTTCAGTAAGTTGTCATCGGAGTTGCTGAAACCAAGAGGGAGGGAGGCAGACGTCAAATATAGCAGTGTTTTTCAACCTTTTTCGAGCCGCGGCACACTTTTTACATTTACAAAATCCTGGGGCACACCAACAACCAAAATGACTCAAAATGGCACTCTAACACAGTAATACATATAGTTAATATGTTTTAAAATGTATTTATACACTCAGTGTGAAACCTGGACCTGTTTCAATGAACACAACATAGATATCCTGGCAGGAATGGCAGAAAGACACAAACTTCCCACACAGAACTCCCATAACCAAGAGAAAATACTATAAGAGTTTGGTGGGCATTGACCCTGGGGTTTTGGAGTTGTAGTTCACCTATATCCAGAGAGCACTGTGGACTGAAACAATGTTGGATCAGGACCAAACTTGGCACGAATACTCAATATGCCCAAATGTGAACACAGATGGAGTTTGGGGAAAATAGACCTTGACATTTGGGAGTTACAGTTTCTGGGATTTATAGTTAACACACAATCAAAGAGCATCCTGAACTCTTGCAACAATGGCATTGAACCAAACTTGGCATGTTGAACTCTCATTACCAACAGAAAGTACTGAAAGGGTTTGCTTGGGAATTGACCTTGAGTTTGGAAGTTGTAGTTCACCTACACCCAGAGAGCACTGTGGACTCAAACATTGTCATGTTATGTTGTTGTTTGTTTTCTATCCAGAATCACAATGTTGGAAGGAGGCTCACCACTTCAAGGTCCCTAAAACAGGCATGGGGAAACTTTGGCCCTCTGGGTGCTTTGGACTCCAACTCCCACCATTCCTAACAGCCTGAGGCCCTTTCCTGCTTAAGTGGCTGAGGGGGAGGGAAAAGGGCCTGCGGCTGCTAGGAAGGGGGGGAGTTGGAGTCCAAAACACCTGAAAGGTCCAAGTTTGCCTATGCCAGCTTTCGACAGAGACCTCTTCCTCCCCCTTCCCCTTCGCACCCTTTCTTCCCCCTCCTGCCAAACACTTACTTTTTCTTCTCAACTGCCGCTTCTGCCGCCATTTTAATCCGAGGGGGCAGCGTGAGCGTATTCAGGAGGGGGAGGGAGGACGACGTGACCCATGTCGGCGCTACTGCGCAGACTCGCCCCAGAGCAAAGCGAGGCAAAGCGAGCAGAGCAAGGCTGGGAAGAAGGGACCCCGAGTGGGGAAGAAAAAGTGTTCAGCAGGAGGGGGAAGAAAGGGTATTGGAGGTTCCCATTTCCCATGGCACACCTGATGATTGCTCACGGCACACTGGTTGGGAAACACTGACGTAGAGTATAAAATATGCAGTGTGGTTTCAATGTAAAGTTAAGGTAGAAATCTCTGCGCTGGACGATTTAGGTGTGGAACAATGTTCTGGGCTCAACATTGTGCAACTTCGTGACTGTCCTTTCATAATATGATTGTTCCTTTCATAATATGTTTGGTCTACTATATATCTGTGTGGATTACTACTCTGTTAGTTATATGCGGTTTGCTTTCCTTTTGCTGTAATTACTATCACGGATTATATATAATCAATGTATATGTGCATTTTCCTTATATTGTAAACACTTGTTTTTTCACTGTGTTCAATGCTGGATAATTATTGTGTTTATTTAGACTTGATTGTGTGTATTTATCTGCCTATTTTGGTATAGACATTGACTACAATATAAATATTTCCTCGTAAGTAAGTCTGATTAGATCACTCAATGTTTCATTGATCATAATAGGTTCTATACTAAGTGATTCTGATGCTGCCCTTGTCGCCCATTCAGAAGCAGCCCTGCAGCGCCTAACCTCCTGCTTTGCAGCAGCTGCAGAGCTGTTTGGGATGGATGTCAGCCTGAAGAAAACGGAAGTCCTCTACCAGCCCGCACCACAGGAAGAACACCATCATCCCCATGTCAGCATAGGCAAGTCTGTGCTTAAGTCCGTCCAGCAGTTCATCTCCCTGGGAAGCATCATCTCTTCAGACGCCAAGATTGATAAAGAGATAGATCACAGATTAGCAAAGGCATAGAGTGCATTTGGAAGGCTTCACAAAAGAGTCTGGAGCAACAAGCACCTGAGGCAAAGCACCAAAATCAGTGTGTACAGAGCTATTGTACTGTCTATTCTCCTCTATGGGTCTGAAACATGGGTCACCTATCGCCAACACCTACGACTCCTCGAACGCTTTCATCAGCGCTGTCTTCGCACAATCCTTAATGTACACTGGACCGACTATGTGATGAATGTCGCTGTCCTTGAGCAAGCAGGGATCACCAGCATTGAGGCCATGCTACTGAGAACAGGGCAGGGCACGTCTCTAGGATGGAGGACCACCACCTCCCAAAGATACTACTCTATGTTGAACTCGCCACGGGTCAGCACAAGAAAGGCGCCCCAAAAAGAGATATAAGGACTTTCTGAAACAACACCTCAGACTCGGCCAGATTGATCACCAACAATGGTCCACCCTGGCCTCACATCGGGAGGCATGGAGACGCATTATCCACAATGCTGCGGCCTCTTTCGAGAAGACACGCCGAACAAGTCTCGAAGAGAAATGACAAAGCAGAAAGAATCGCAACTTGGAAACAACATCACCCAAGGAGACTTTCCGCTGTGCTTTCTGCAACCAAACTTGCCTGTCTCAGATTGGCCTTTTTAGTCATCAATGCACTTGTAAAAAGCGTGGGATGAGTCCTTCCTAAATATCTTCGTTCGCGAAGTAATGCCGAGAGATACTAAGTGATATAATTTTCTTTATGGCATCAAATCATTAATGCATTACTCCATTCTATTGTTATATTTACCTGTTTAATTAAGACATTCCCTACATATTTTCTTGTCTCTTTCGTGTCTTACTAGTTAAACCTCAAAACAGACAGCATAGAGCTTACCTTGTGTATGAGTATTTGTTGTTACTCCTGTTATAAAGCAGCTTCACCACCGGCTGGGAAGAAAGAAGAAAAGGAAACATGTTACTTCAAGGGAAGTGAAGCACAGGGCATCGAGTCTCTAAGCTTCGGCACTGTAAGAAGGTTTTGCGAGACCAGTCGCTCTCATTGCCGTGTTTCGAAGCAATTGTGTAGTAATGGTGAGGCCATGGACAGTATTTTTGTTCTTGCAGACTGCTGGTGGTCCACGGACCACGGGTTGGGAACTACTGGTCTAACATACGAGTGTGCTCTTGTGTTACTGAGCTCCACTCTTCCATTCTATGCAGACACACTTAAATTATTTTCAAATTCTAGAATCATAGAGCAGGGCTACCCAGGAAGTCGATCGCGATCGACTGGGCGCTTTTCAGAGGGGGGCGGAGCCAAGCCGTGCCAAGCCCCATCCCCTCCCCCGGCTTCGGCACTCCCAGCAGCTGCTCCAGCCTTGGGAGGGCAGGGCCAAGCCAGCCTTGTGCTAGCTATGCCACCACTGGCTTGGCCCTGCCCTCCTCAAGGCTGGAGCAGCTGCTGCTAGAGCTGAAGTCAGAGGGGGCGGAGACAGGCCCCCCCAAACCCCGCCCCCTCCCCAGCTTCGGCACTCCCAGCAGCTGCTCCAGCCTTGGGAGGGCAGGGCCAAGCCAGCCTTGTGCTAGCTATGCCACCACTGGCTTGGCCCTGCCCTCCTCAAGGCTGGAGCAGCTGCTGCCAGAGCTGAAGCCAGAGGGGCGGAGCCAGGCCCCACAAACCCCGCCCCTCCCCAGCTGGCACTCCCAGCAGCTGCTCCAGCCTTGAGGAGGGCAGGGCTAAGCCAGCCTTGTGCTAGCTATGCCACCACTGGCTTGGCCCTGCCCTCCTCAAAGCTGAAGCAGCTGCTGCTAGAGCTGAAGTCAGAGGGGCGGAGCCAGGCCCCCAAGCCCCGCCCCCCCCGGCTTCGGCACCCAGCAGCTGCTCCAGCCTTGAGGAGGGCAGGGCCAAGCCAGCCTTGTGCTAGCTATGCCACCACTGGCTTGGCCCTGCCCTCCTCAAGGCTGGAGCAGCTGCTGCTAGAGCTGAAGCCAGAGGGGGCGGAGCCAGGCCACGCCAAGCCGTGCCCCCTCCCTGCTTCTCTCTCATCCGGAAGCAAACGTGGACGGTGCACAGCGCAGGAGGCGTACGCGCGGGAGGTAGATCTTTATGACTTGGTTTTATTATAAGTAGCTCGCATGATGAAAAAGTGTGGGCACCCCTCTCCTAGAGTCTGAAGACAGTCCAAGGGCCACCCAATCCAACTCCCCTCTGCCATGTGGGAAGACAACATCAAAGCCCTCCTAACAGAAGGCTACCCAGTCTCTTCTTAAAAACCTCAAGAGAAGGAGACTTTGTCAGAAATATTAAAAATTAACTGTTTTAATTACAAAAATGTGAATCAAGCACTGAATGGGTTAAGTGGTTGCAATGACTCAGCAAAAGCTGCAGTTCAATATAAGTAGGTGTGCCTGTAGCTTAGTACACCTCAGTGTTAGTTGCTCTCAGTCTGAGAGAGGCCTCAGTGAGAGGTAGGCCTCATTGTGAGGTAGGCCTCAGTGTTAATAAGCCTCAGTTTGAGTAGGCCTGGTGTGAGAAGCTTCTGTGTGAGAGAAGACTCTGGTTAAAGTCACCGGGAATGTGGCGCAGCTGGCTGAGTGTCAGCTGCATAAGATCTCTCTGGCCAGAAGGTCATGAGTTCGAGGCCTGCCCGGGTTGAGGTGGGCTCTCAACCTATTTGTGTAGCCTGTTGTCGACCTTTGCAACCCAAAAGACAGTTGCATCTGTCAAGTAGGAAATTAAGGCACCACATAGTGGGGAGGCAAAATTTAACTGATTTACGAGGCCATAAGATCTCCAGGAATGCACACTGAGAAAAGCACACTGAGGACGCTGAGAAACAAAGAAGTGCGACAGCTCCCCGCTGGTGGCCAAATGTTAAAAAATTTGCCTCTATCTGTGTGTCTGTCTGTTGGTCCAAAAGGCATTAAATGCATGCCTATATGTGTTCATTGTAATCCGCCCTGAGTCCCCTGCAGGTTGAGAAGACTGGAATATAAATAAAGTAAAGTAAATAAATAAAGGCCATTGTGTGTGAAGCTCCAGTGTGATGGCTGCTGTGTGTAAAAAGCTACTGTGTGAAGCTGCTGTGTAACTTTGGTGTGAAAAGAGGCTCTGTGAGATCGAAGCTGTATATCTGCATGAGAAAAGAAACCCAGCGTGGAAGCAAAGAAGGAAAATTAAAGAACTTCATTTGTGCTACGGAAACCTTGTTCTTGTAATAGTACAACCATATTATTTTGCTATAAATAATATATTTATATATATTTATTTGAATTATTTTATTATATGTATTTATTTATTATATTTATTATAATAATTTTATTATATTTATTATAATTATTTTATGATAAGCCTTCTATGGAAGAAATAACATTGGTCTGTGTGTTTTTTGGGTTTTTTTATCGCTTTGGGCTACTGGTGCTGGGTCACGCCGTTGCCAATAAGTTACTTTGCTGTACATTTATGAAGCGGGTCTTTTGTTAATAAGCCCACTCGCTCACCAGACTTGAAAGACACCGCACTATTTTTCATTTGCAACCATCTTCCCACCCAACCCCCTTACTTGTTTTGGAAAGCTAAATGGGACTTGGCTTTCCAAATATAGGAAAGGTGGACTAGTGGCTTCACCTTCATGGCTGATTCTATGAGCCTCTCCTCTTCTTTGGGGGATGTGATGACAGGGATGTTGCAGACGGGCTTGTACGACTCTTTCTTGTCCTGTGAAAAAGGAACCCCACCCACAAAGGGTTATTTGCTCGCCAATGCTTAGCTGGGGATTCTGAGAGGGACCAAAAAGCCTGAGGAGCATTGCAGCAGATGACCATCAGAGGCTTACCTGCAGGGCCGCCTGACAGAGGTCAACCAGCCCCTGGATGAGGTAGTACTTGGCTTCGGCCATCAGCTCTTTGATCTCCTGCCGGTTCTTCGGCAGGACAACTGTGTTGTCTCGGAAATAGTTCAAGATAGAGCCAAAGTGTTTCCCGCAGCGGTCGATGAGGATCCAGCCTGGAAACAGAATGAGACATCGGCACATTCTCAACAAGATGCGCATCTCTGAACAAGTATCTTTTCCATACTGAGTTGAAAATTTGGAACTACTCTGAGGACTTGTACTGTCTCAACTGACTTTGGTCACATCCCGAATAGATTACTGCAACGCACTCTACATGGGGCTGCCTTTGAAGACAGTTCGGAAACTGCAATTAGTCCAACGGGCGGCAGCCAGATTACTAACGGGAGCTACATACAGGGAGCATACCACCCCCCTGTTGTGTCAGCTCCATTGGCTGCCTGTCCAATTCCGAGCTCAATTCAAAGTGCTGGTTTTGACTTTTAAAGCTCTATATGGTTCTGGCCCAGCTTACTTGTCCAAACGCATCAGCTGCTACGTCCAACCTCGTAATTTAAGATCATCCGGGGAGGCCCTGCTCTCGCTCCCGGCTACTTCTCAAACGCGGTTGGTGGAGATGAGAGACAGGGCCTTCTCGTTGGTGGCTCCCTGTCTGTGGAATGCACTCCCTATGGATATACGATCAACCCCATCCCTCCTGGCATTCAGAAAAAAAGTGAAATCCTGGTTATGGGACCAAGCGTTTGCACATTAGCACGATACGGCACTTTAGATTGGATTGAAATGGCAAACTGGTGGACAAGACCCAATGCTTCAATTATGGACGGAATACTGTTTTAACTGATGTGAATATATATGATGTATTTTAATGTTAATTGTATTTTAACGAATTTTAATGCCAGCTGTAATTTAATGTATTTAATTTTAACTGTTTTTGGGTTTTTATTATATGTATGCTGTGTTGGCATCAAATTGTTGCCGTTGTTAGGCCGCTCTGAGTCCCCCCTCGGGGGTTGAGAAGAAGCGGGGTAGAAATGGTGGAAATAAATAAATAAATTTATACCTCCACGTCAATTCAACTCATCCAGGACAAGGTTTGCTGTGGAACTCTGTTCCTTTCATATGTACTGGAGAGACGCTTGCCTGTATACAGAATACTTACATTTCCTATGGTGTTTGATGCGCTAGGCGAATTGTAGCCTAATAATTATATGATCTATACATCATAACGCTCTAGTGTTTTTCATATACATAGCATTCTTGTAATCCTGTTTATTTAGTTTATGCGAACCTGTATATCAAAGTGGTTCTTTCTTCATTTCTCAGCGTGTTTCCTGGAGATCTTTTTATGGCCTCGTAAATCAGTTAAATTAGTTTAGAGAAGGACTCTAAATAGCACATTCCACTACCAAACAGCTTTTGTCAGGAAGTTCTTCCTAATGTTTGGTTGGAATCTCTTTTCCTACAAAAGGCTTCAGAAGCTACAGAGAAGGACAAATGGAGCAGAAGCAGCCCCTTCCCATCCACCTGAGGCAATAGAGCACAGCCACTGAATCACGGCCTTTGGAATGAACCCCGGGACTTACCGTCCTTGTCCGAGAGGACCTCCATCCTGCCGCTGAACATGGCCTTCAGCATAGTGTCGTGCCGCGTCAAGACCTGCACCGTGGTGTAGTAGAGGCAGCCCCCCACGTTGAGTCGCACATATTTGTTGCCCAAGGCACCTGCTCGGAAGCTGCCAAGGCCAGCCCCCTTGGGCTTGGACCCCGATGTAGGGCAGAGGGCGGTCAGGCAGGTGTCCCCGGACATCTCCTTCTGCAAGTAGATGACAACTCTGCAGAGGGTGGGCTTGACCGACTCCGCCGTGGTGGGTGCGTGGATGGAGGGCTGCAGGGCCAGCAGCTGGACTGGGGGGTGCTGGATCCTGAACTAAACAACCACAAAGGAGAGAAAAAGATCAAGGTCAGAACCAAGGTCTGTTGGAAGAAGAAGACATTCTTTACTACAATAACAATCAGAGCGGAATTATTCTGATAACATCCCGACAGAGGACATATTTGGTTGTTTATTTCCCTCCTCAACAGCCAAAAACCACAAGAGGATTTTTTTTCCTGATGTCTGACCAGGTTTCATTCAACACCCATTCACTTATGGCAATGATGAGGCCTAGAAAGGTCTGTAAAGTCAAAGTAGGGCTCAGAAAATGTTCCTACAGTTGGGTTTAGAACAAATCTAATCCGTTATCATATTGGTTCCTTTCTAGTAAACCCCAAGGACTACTACTTTGCTTATCTATTATTTATTTACTTAGGCCAGTGTTTCCCAACCGGTGTGCCGCGGCACACTAGTGTGCCGTGAGCGATCATCAGGTGTGCCATGGGAAATTGGAGATAGGAGAGAGAGAGAGAGAGAGAGAGAGAGAGAGAGAGAGAGAGAGAGAGAGAGCCCTCCTGTCCTACCGGGAAGCCCTAGCCGGGGCTCGATCCCTTGCCTGAGTCCCGCAAACACAGCCTCCTTTTGGGAAGCCTTGTGCTCCCAGACTCACCACTTGCCTTCTTGGGCTTCCTCCTCCCCTCCTCTCCTTCTTCGGCCTCGGAAGGGTTTGAGCTGAAAGGCGGGGACTGCGTCAGGCAGAAAGAGCCACGTGGAGAGAGAGAAGATCCTGGGATGGGACTTCTCCGGGTCCCCCGGCTGCCTGGGGGTGGATCTACACCGTAGCATTCATGCAGTGAGGCACCCCTTGGTCTTCCAGGGCTCAAGGCTGGGGAATCCTGGGATTTGTAGTTTGGGGAGGCTCAGGATGGTGTCAAACTACCACTCCCATGATTCCCTCGCACTCAGCCAAGGCGGGTCAAGGGGCGTTTGCTCACTTAAGGCAGGCATGGGCCAACTTGGGCACTCCCTCCAGGTGTTTTGGCCTACAACTCCCACCATTCATTCATATATATATATATATATATATATATATATATATATATATATATATATAGATATATAAATTTATTAGCTGTACCCACCACGCGTTGCTGTGGCCAAACTTCCCTCCCTCTTTCTCTCCTTCCCTCCCTCTTTCCTTCCTTCCCTCTTTTTCTTTTCCTTCTTCTTTCCCTTTTTCTTTCTTCCTTCTCTACCTGTTTTTTTCCTCCCTTTCTTTGCTCTTTGGTTCCATTATTCCTTCTCTTTTCCCTTCCTTCCTTTCTTCCTTCCTTATTGATGCATAAGAACACACAGAGAGACTGACAACTGTTGAGCAAGACTTTCGTGTGTGTCTTTCTGCCATTCCTGCCAGGATATCTATGTTGTGTTCATCGAAACAGGCCCAGGTTTCACACTGAGTGTATAAAAGCATTTAAAAACATATTAACTATATGTATGACTGTGTCAGAGTGTCATTTTGTGTCATTTTGGTTGGTGGTGTGCCCCAGGATTTTGTAAATGTAAAAAATGTGCCGCGGCTCAAAAAAGGTTGAAAACACTGACTTAGGAAATGCTTCATTATCCGAGTATGAGAGCCTTCCAAATGTAGTGACTTGGTGGTGGGTCCATATGTGACTATGGAGTCCTATTATTGATCCTCATGTTCTTCCACAGTGAGGGCATTGTTTTCCAGGTGGAAGGCGGTCCCAGTCATGGTGGGCTTGTCATATCTTCCTCTTGGTGTGCTTATTTATTTATTTATTTATTTAGCGTATTTATACCCAGTCAACTTCTCAACCCCCAAAGGGGGACTCGGGATGGCTTACAATAAGCCCAATCAAGAGGCTATTTCACGTGATACAATAATAAAATCACAAATATAAACATATCAAAGTTAAAAACAATACATAATTAAAAACCATACAAAGCCATCAGTATCTCCGTTTCGCCCTCCATTTGTGCTTTCTTCAAATTCCACAGCACTGCTGGTCACAGCTGACCTCCGGTTAGCATTCTGGAGTTCTATAACATATCTTGTTGTGGCTTTCAGTCTGCTGAGGTTAAATAGCTTGCCATCTGTCCAATAGATGATTTCCACTCCGGTGGGAAGCTTCCCATCAACAAGATGAAGTATCATAGTGATGAAGATGGAAAATAATATTATTTATTTAAAACTTTTATATCCCGAACTTCTCCACCTCCGTAGAGGGACTCAGATCGGCTAAGGCTGGGGCAATAACACATCCCTGTTTGACACCCGATTCCGCTTTACATGGCTCAGTTTGGAAGCCATTGCTGTCCAAGATTGTTGCCATCATGTTATTGTGGAAGAGCCTCAGGATGTTCACAAATTTATCATCCAAGGTGAAAAGAAAAAGATGATACCTGTGATTGTTTTCAAGCCGCATTTTTCTATGACAGTGTTTTTCAACCTTTTTTGAGCCGCGGCACATTTTTTACATTTACAAAATTCTGGGGCACACCACCAACCAAAATGACACAAAATGACACTCTAACACAGATAATACATATAGTTAATATGATTTTAAATGTATTTATACACTCAGTGTGAAACCTGGGCCTGTTTTGATGAACGCAACATAGATATTCTGGTGGGAGTTGGAATCCAAAACACCTGGAAGGTCCGAGTTTGCCCATGCCAGCTTTCGACAGAGACCTCTTCCTCCCGCTTCCCCTTCGCACCCTTTCTTCCCCCTCCTGCCCAACACTTACCTTTTCTTCTACACTGCCGCTTCTGCCACCATTTTGATCCGAGGGAGCAGCGTGAGCGTGTTCAGGAGGGGAGGGGGGAGAGAGGAAGACGTGACCCGTGCGGGCACTACTGCGCAGACTCGCCCCAGAGCAAAGTGAGGCAAAGGGAGCAGAGCGAGGCTGGGAAGAAGGGAGCCCAAGTGGAGAAGAACAAGTGTTCGGCAGGAGGGGGAAGAAAGGGTATTGGAGGTTCCCATTTCCCCATGGCACACCTGATGATCGCTCACGGCACACTAGTGTGCCATGGCACACTGGTTGGGAAACACTGCTCTATGACACTCCAATTACCAGAACTGCCTTTCCAATGAGGCCAAAGTCCGTCCCTCCGTCACCGTATTGCTATGCAGCAGAGGCAGGATCTGGGGGAAACACACTCCCGGATATCACAATGGGTCTGACTCAGCTGGTCCCACAATAGGACCACTTCCTTTGCTTCCCCTCCACTGGAGTTGAGTTCTGGCATTTGTGCATTGCTTGCTTAACCACGTGCTGGAAATAGCCAAAGGCTTTAACAAGCACTGATCTCCTCATTGGGCAATTACACTGGGATCTGGAAAAAGAGGGCAAGACACTCCAAAGCTTTGGAAATGTCAAAGTTTATGGCAGGGGTCGGGAACCTTTTTGACTCAGAGAGCCATGAAAGCAAAATATTTGGAAGTTTATTTCAGTGAGAGCCATATAATATATATTATATAAATCAGCATGATGTTCCAAAGGGCTACGGCAGATCTCGAAGAAGACAGCATATATATACGCTATCGTACTGATGGAGCTTGTTCAACTTAAGCCGTCTGAGGGCTCGCACTAAGACTCTAAACTATCTAGTCCGTGAGCTGCTTTTTGCTGACGATTCTGCCCTTGTCGCCCATTCAGAAGCAGCTCTGCAGCACCTAATATCCTGCTTTGCAGCAGCTGCAGACCTGTTTGGACTGGAAGTCAGCCTGAAGAAAAGGGAAGTTCTCTACCAGCCCTCACCACAGGAAGAACACCATCATCCCCACGTCAGCATAGGCAAATCTGTGCTTAAGTCCGTTCAGCAGTTCACCTCCCTGGGAAGCATCATCTCTTCAGATGCCAAGATTGACAAAGAGATCGATCACAGATTAGCAAAGGCATAGAGTGCATTTGGAAGGCTTCCCAAAAGAGTCTGGAATAACAAACACTTGAGGCAAAGCACCAAAATCAGTGTGTACAGAGCCATCGTACTGTCTATATGGGTCTGAAACATGGGTCACCTATCGCCAACACCTACGACTCCTCGAACGCTTTCATCAGCGCTGTCTTCGCACAATCCTAAATATACACTGGACAGACTATGGGACGAATGTTGCTGTCCTTGAGCAAGCAGGGATCACCAGCATTGAGGCCATGCTATTGAGAAGTCAGCTGCGCTGGGCAGGGCACATCTCTAGGATGGAGGACCGCCGCCTCCCAAAGGTACTACTCTACGGTGAACTCGCCATGGGTCAGCGCAAGAGAGGCGCCCCCAAAAAGAGATATAAGGACTCCCTGAAACAACATCTTAGGCTCAGCGAGATTGATCACCAACAATGGTCCACCCTGGCCTCACATCGGGAGGCATGGAGACGTATCCACAATGCTGCAGCCTCTTTCGAGAAAACACGCCAAATGGGTCTCGAAGAGAAACGACAACGCAGAAAGAACCGCAACTTGGAAACAACATCACCCAAGGAGACTTTCTGCTGTGCTTTCTGCAACCGGACTTGACTATGTCGGATTGGCCTTTTTAGACATCTACGCGCTTCTAAAAAGCATGGGATGAGTCCTTCCTAAAGAACCTTTGTTCGTGAAGTAATGCCAAGAGATAGATATATATTTTAAGACTGAATTCAACTAAATGTGAGTCTATACGTACATACTAGGCATGGTTTAGAACCCAAAAATGGCGATACTAAAATCAAATGGGGGGGGATTTTTTTTTATTAGTATATCAAAGACTTACAAAAAAATTTCCAAAAATTTCTAAAATGTAACTTAAGTACTAACGAAATTCGTTAGTAATTTGTATGCCAGAGCATGCGCATTCCAGATGGTTTTGGCCTACAACTCCCAGAAATCCTAACAGCTGGTAAATTGGCTGGGATTTCTGGGAGTTGTAGGCCAAAACTTGAATAAACCACACTGAATTCTAGATGGGACTCTCCAAATAGGAAGGAAGGAGGGAAGGAGGGAGGGAGGGGGTATTCTATTCTTGGAAGCAGCAAAAAAAAGGAGGAGGAGGCCCCTCCCTTGCTCCTCGCTGCCTCTCTCTCACCCCGATCCCGAGGGAGCGAGGGCCCAAGTTTGCCCAGGCTGAGAGGAAAAGGAAGAGGCCTGAGGCTGTGAGGAATGGTGGGAGTTGAAGTCCAAAACACGTACCTGGAGGGCTGAAGCTGGCCCCTGCGATGGGGCAAGGCAGAGCAACGGGAAGAGAAGCATCTGAGAGAGCGCAGGGAGAGAGAGGAGGAGGAGAAGCGCGCGCGTGTGTGTGTGTGAAGCTGGCCCCTGCGATGGGGCATGGCAGCAGAGCAACAGGGAAGAGAAGGAGGGGGGGAGAAGCATCTGAGAGAGCGCAGGGAAAGAGAGGAGGAGAAGCGCGTGTGTGTGAAGCTGGCCCCTGCGATGGGGCATGGCAGCAGAGCAACGGGGAAGAGAAGGAGGAGGGGAAGCGTGGAGGACTACACTTTCCAGAATGCATTGCCTACCTAGCAGCAGCGTCACTTCCAGTTCCCCATAGAAATGCGGGAAAAAGAAGAAGCTGAATGAAGGCGGGACGGAAATGAGGGGAGAAGACCGGGAGAAGTGAGGAGGTAGAACAATACTTACTTAATTAATAATCAAGAAAGTATTACGATCCTAACGCAAATTGTTGGCCTCAAGGACCGTAAAAGGAAGTCCACTTCCTGGTTGGCATTCCAGGTGCGGAAATACTCGAAAGTAGCATTTCTTACGAATTTCTTACGAAACGAATCATTTTCATAACTTTTTTCTCATGCCTAGTACATACTACGAGAAAAGGATTCCCCCGGCAGAATGACAGACACTTCAGACCTGGCTCTGCAAAAGGCATGCTCAGGACTCTGGGAAGGAAGAGAAGACAGAAGGAAGGAAGGAAGGAAGGAAGGAAGGAAGAAGGAAGGAAGGAAGGAAGGAAGGAAGGAAGGAAGGAAGAGGAAAGAAAGGAGGGAGGGGGAGAGGAAGAAGGGAAAGAAGAACAAACTATGGAAAAGGAAAATCAAAAGCAGGAGAGAGACAAGGAGGAGAAAAGAAAGAAGGAAATGGGAAGGGAGGAAAGGGAGTGAGGAAAAAGTAAAATAATGAAGGGAAAAGAAGAAAAGAAAGAAGGGGAGAGAGAGGGAAGTGAAAAGAAAGGAAGGAGAAGGAAAGGAAGACTTGGGGGAAAAGAATACAAGAGAGAGGAAGGAAGGAAGGAAGGAAGGAAGGAAGGAAGGAAGGAAGGAAGGAAGGAAAGAGAATGGAGGAAAGAAGGGGAGAGAGGGAGGGAAAAGGAAGGAGGGAATGAAAGGTTTCCCACTGCATGCTGGGAAACTGAGGCCCGGGCTGCTCTGGAGAGCCAGATGCAATCATGAAAAGAGCCACATCTGGCTCCCGAGCCATAGGCTCCCTACCCCTGGTTTATGGAAATGCAGGAACAAAACCAAACTCAGAAAGGCCTTGAGCATTAATACAACCAGGATGGACCACAGATAGGAACTAAATCAGGAATTAAAGGTGAACAAATCAGGAGCAAGTAGGCCCAAGAGTCAGAATCCGGTCCGACTCTAAGCCTCCCCAGATAGCAAAGTCCTTCTCTGAATGACACCATCCTTGGAGAGTTTTGCCCAGCTTTTCCATGAGTCCACTTCCTTCCCAATTCAATCATTGGAAGTCCGTGCGTTCAGCTAAAAATACGCTGGCATTTCAAGCCCCACCCTTTGGCGCAGAATGACCACACGACTCTGAGGAGTTTTCCAAAATGGAATTTGGTCCCCGGAGTTAAAAAGAGGTTGCCATTCCTTCATAAGGCACCACGTGAAACTCAATGAAAGTGAATCGGAGTGAAAGAGATTTTTCCAAACGTGCCCTAAACGCTGCCGCAGAACTCCACTTCGGCTGCCTTTTTTCGGCTCTGCTTCCAAAGACATCACGTTTCCCTCTGTTCTCACAACAGCCCTAAGAAGTAGGCTCAGGAAAAAAGGTAGCCAAAATTGCTCTGCATAGGCTAAGATCATGTATTTATTTACAGTATTTATATTCCGCCCTTCTCACCCCGCAGGGGACTCAGGGCGGATTACAATGTACATATACATGGCAAACATTCAATGCCATAGACCAATGTTTTCCAACCTTTTTTGAGCCGCGGCACATTTCTTACATTTACAAAATCCTGGGGCACGCCACCAACAAAAATGACACAAAATGACACTCTAACATAGTGTTTCCCAACCTTCTTTGAGCCGCGGCACACTTTTTACATTTACAAAATCCTGGGGCACGCCACCAACAAAAATGACACAAAATGACACCCTAACACAGTAATACATATAGTTAATATGTTTTAAAATGTATATATACACTCAGTTTGAAATCTGGGCCTGTTTTGATGAATTCAACATAGATATCTTGGCAGGAATGGCAGAAAGACACAAACTTCCCACACAGAACTCCCATAACCAAGAGAAAATGCTATAAGAGTTTGGTGGGCATTGACCTTGAGTTTTGGAGTTGTAGTTCACCTATATCCAGAGAGCACTGTGGACTCAAACAATGTTGGATCAGGACCAAACTTGGCATGAATACTCAATATGCCCAAATATGAACGCAGATGGAGTTCAGGGGAAATAGACCTTGCCATTTGGGAGTTGTAGTTGCTGGGATTTATAGTTCCCCTACAATCAAAGAGCATTCTGAACCCCACCAATGATAAAACTGGGCCAAACTTCCCACACAGAACTCCCAGGAGGCAAGAGGTCTCTACTTGGGGAAAGGGAGGCGGGTCTTCCCAATGCATGGAGAGGGAGAGACCAAGTAGACAACGGGTGGGGAGGGGGGTGTTTGTAATTTTGTGCCTTTATAGAGGTAGGTTTCTTAAGGTTTTTATACTTCAACACATTAGACTCTCCCCCCTCCCCTCCTGGATGTTCCAATTTCCGACGGCACACCTGATGATCGCTCACAGCACACTAGTGTGCCCCGGCACACTGTTTGGGAAACACTGCTCTAACACAGTAATACATATAGTTCATATGTTTTTAAATGTACTTATACACTTAGTGTGAAACCTGGGCCTGTTTCGATGAACACAACATAGATATCCTGGCAGTTCACTTTTAATCCGCCTTCCCTAGCAGATAAGGCAAATTCATGCACTCAGCATTTGAGTCAGGGTATGTAAAACCTGAATTGGTGAATGCTGCTTTTTTGTATTCAACAGGATTCGTTTTCTTGTCATCAATCCATAAAAACAAACAACTCACCTTTATCACCAAGAAAAGTGACAGCAAAAACATCTCTGTCTTTATTTGATGAGGATGAAGAGGTAGGTGATTTCCGATAATAACTAGCACGCAGCAATGCCGCCCTAGAATTGCATTGGCGCGGCGCCTACATACTCCGAGGGAATTATTTTTCGGGAACACAAGCCACATCCGGAAGTAGTCATTTGACGCGGAACAAGCTTTGCGACGCCCGAGCTTCCCCATAGGGGCTGTTATATGAGTTAGGAGGACGCTCACGGTAACGGGGGACCATTATTCATTACCCTGCATTTTAAGGGACTGGTGTGTATTTCTGCTAGTGTGGAGACCTCATTCCCCCACATAAGAGAAGGGAGCCTGAGTGGAGAAGAAAAAGTGTTCGGCAGAAGGGGGAAGAAAGGGTATTTCCCCACGGCATAGAAAGCTACTAGATCAGTGTTTCTCAACCTGGGGGTCGGGACCCCCAGGGGGGTCGCGAGAGGGTTTCAGAGGGGTCGCCAAAGACCATCATTTCTGATGGTCTTAGGAAGCCCTTTGGCAGAGACGACTGAAGATCTCTCCACTTGTCCTTCTCTTTCTTTTTGGAAACAGACTGCGAATTTTCCCACCTAAAACTCTCCTCTGCTGTGATTGGCAGGCCTCCCAGCCAATGGGGAGGGCTGTTTCTGAGACTCCAAGCGGGGAGGGGAGAGCAGGTGTGCTTGGCACATGGCAACATGATGCACATGTGTGGGTGAGGGAGAGTGTGTGAGGTGGGATGGAGGCTCACGCCAGCTAGTCCCTTCAAGTCATGAGGGTTTTGTGTAGGAAGTTTGACCCAATTCTATCATTGGTGGGGTGCAAGGGGCTCTTTGATTGTAGGTGAACTATAAATCCCAGCAACTACAACTCTGAAATGTCAAGATCTATTTTCCACAAACTCCACCAGTGTTCACATTTGGGTATATTGAGGATTAGTGTCAAGTGTGGCCCAGATCCATCATTGTTGAGTCTATAGTGCACTCTGAATGTAGGTGAACTCAAACTCAAGGTCAGTGCCCACCAAACCCTTCCAGTATTTTCTCTTGGTCATGGGAGTTTTTTGTGCCAAGTTTGGTTCAATTCCATTGTTGGTGAGGTTCAGAATGCTGTCTGATTGTGGGTGAACTATAAATCCCAGCAACTACAACTTCCAAATGACAAAATCAACCCCCCCCCCCTCAACCTCCAAAAATACAGTTATGAAGTAGCAATGAAAATAATGGTTAGGGGTCACCACAACGTGAGGAACTGTATTAAGGGGTCGCAGCATTAGGAAGGTTGAGAAATACTGTACTAGATCTACAATGGGTAAACAACTGGGACATAGCCTACCCGTTATATTTCTTCCCGATGGATAAAAGATGCTCGAACAGGCCGAGCGGGCAATGTTGGTTGTAAAGCTTCACTCCCCTGTGAAACAAAGAAAAAAATGTATTTAAAACATTTCAACCAAAGTCTTTATCGTTATTATTATTTATTTATTTCAATTATTTATACCCCGGGGTCTCAGGGCGGCTGACAACAGGCAGCGATTCGATGCCCCACATATACAATCAATAAAAACAACAATTACACCATAAATAATACATTAAACAGATTTTAAAAACCAATTAAAATACAAATAGTTACAAAGTACATATAGTCCGAGTTCTTTATCATACACTAGCATGCTGCACCAGTAGGATTTCCATCTATGTCAGGGGTGGGCAATTATTTTTTCCAAGGGGGCACACAAGAGCCAAAAAAGATTATGGAGGGCGGCACCTAAAGGCTGAACTACATTCTAATCTACATAATTTCTTTATTTACTATATTTACTATATATTACACATCATTAATATTAACATATTAATATATCAAGAAATAGTCATATATTATTAGTATTAATATCATAATTATATTATAATATATATAGACATAATATATTGAAATTATAATATAATATAACATATAATATAAAATAATAAAAACCACTAAAATAAAATAAAATGAAATTCAAGAAGACAAAGTGCAAACCAAGATGGAGGCTGACATCCTCAAGAGAGGAAGGTTCCCAAGGTGGAATAACCCAATAGACCCAGCCCAGAGGATGATAAAGTGGACCCAGCCGCCGCCGCCGCAGCAGAGCAGAGCAGCAGACAATTGGATGCTGCAAGTCTCCGCCCGCTCTCGCTCCCAGCCGTTCTGTCAGAGGCATTCCCGATTGGCGGATCGTCCTGGAGACCCGGAAGACGATCGAATCTTCCGGGTCGCCAGGGCAATCAGCCGCCGCAGGTCGCTGACTGCTCCTGCTGCAGGCCTGGATCACCTCCCAGGATGGCAGGCACTCCAAAGCCGCTGCTCCTCCGATCGTTCTCCGGAGTGGCGGGCTGTCTGCCGATGCATGCCCCACAGCCCACGATGGGATGGCAGCAGCGGCAGCCCTTCCTCTTGTGGAAATGGCCCTGTCCCCTATGCCCTTCTCCGCGGGCGCCGAAGGATCCATGGGCCGTCAGAATCAGCCGGCGGGCCGCATCCGGACCGCCGGCCATGAGATGCCCAGGTCTGATCTATGTTCATGAAAGGCGGCCAAATATTCTTCCTCCTCAGAAAATCTATTGTATTCTATTGCCGCTGTACCCTGTGTTTTGGTGTATGTATTTTATAATGGTGTGTTTTGATGCATGTATTTTGTTGTATGCGTTTCATGTTGATATGTTTTGAGCATGTTGTACCCTTGCTAGAACTGTTACGAGAAGTGGCTAACAAATACAATTTATTATTACTATCACCATCATCTATGTTTTATTAGGTATGGCAGTTTTCCATAATCAGACTACCCTGGGAGAGCTAAAGTCCTACCTGTTGGATATCCACTTAAAGTCCTACCTGTTGGACATCCACCTAAAGTTCTACCTGTTGGACTTCCACTCAAAGTCGTACCTGTTGGACATCCACCTAAAGTCCTACCTGTTGGACATCCATCTAAAGTCCGACCTGTTGGACTTCTACTCAAAGTTCTACCAGTTGAACATCCACCTAAAGTCCTACCTGTTGAACATCCACCTAAAGTCCTACCTGTTGAACATCCACCTAAAGTTCGACCTGTTGGACTTCTACTCAAAGTCCTACCTGTTGAACATCCACCTAAAGTCCTACCTGTTGGACATCCACCCAAAGTTCTACCTGTTGGACGTCTACCCAAAGTGATACCTGTTGGACGTCCACCCAAAGTGATACCTGTTGGACGTCCACCCAAAGTTCTACCTGTTGAACGTCTACCCAAAGTGATACCTGTTGGACGTCCACCCAATGTTCTACATGTTGGACATTCACCCAAAGTTCTACCTGTTGGACGTCTACCTAAAGTAATACCTGTTGGACGTCCACCCAAAGTGATACCTGTTGGACGTCCACCCAAAGTTGTACCTGTTGGACGTCCACCCAAAGTTCTACCTGTTGAACGTCTACCCAAAGTGATACCTGTTGGACGTCCACCCAATGTTCTACATGTTGGACATTCACCCAAAGTTCTACCTGTTGGACGTCTACCCAAAGTGATACCTGTTGGACGTCTACCTAAAGTAATACATGTTGGACATTCACCTAAAGTCCTACCTGTTGAACATCCACTCAAAGTCCTACCTGTTGGACGTCCACCCAATGTTCTACATGTTGGACATTCACCTAAAGTCCTACCTGTTGAACATCCACTCAAAGTCCTACCTGTTGGACATCCACCCAATGTTCTACATGTTGGACATTCACCTAAAGTCCTACCTGTTGGACGTTTACCCAAAGTGATACCTGTTGGACGTTTACCCAAAGTAATACCTGTTGGACGTCCACCCAATGTTCTACATGTTGGACATTCTACCTGTTGCACATCCACCTAAAGTCCTACCTGTTGAACATCCACCCAAAGTTGTACCTGTTGGGACATCCACGCAAAGCTCTACCTGTTGGACACCCACCTAAAGTCCTACCTGTTGTACCTGTTGGATATCCACCTAAAGTTGTACCTGTTGGACATCCACCTGCCCCTATTAAAGAATCTCCAACATCGCCTGCCTCTTCTCCTTTTCTAACCTTGCCTGAAAATGGAACAGGGCTCCAAAATTCATTATCCCCGCCCGACCGCTCCATTTCCTTTCCAGGCACTGACCCACCAAACACAAAATCCATCCCACCCTTTTATTTCCCCCCCCCCCCGCTCTCCGGGGCCCGCCCGCCTCGCTTTTTGCCTTCTCCTCACCCTTCCTGGAATTGCCGAAGGGGTCGCGGCCCTTGCTTTCTAAGGCCACCGAAACTCACCGGGCTGAACTGAACCGGCTCCCGAGCGAGGCGGCGCGCCCTCCGCGGCCCAAGCCCAACAGAGGGCGGAGCTCGAAGCTCTGGCCTCCAGCAACAGGCCGCCCTCTCCAGTCAGGAACTTCCGCCTACAAATCCCGACATGCCCTGCCCGGCGCACCGCTCCTGACGCATTCATAAGCGGACGCGGATGACGTCACGTATGACGTCAGCCGCCTCTTTCTTTCCCTCCCTCCCTCCCTCCCTTCCCAGCCAGGCAAAAGGTGTCGAAGGCAGAACTATCGAGCGCCATTCAAATCCACTTTATCGGCCATCTGCTTTTTTGTTCCAAACACTGTTGTAGGTTTTATAGGCATGTTTCAGAAGCATTCTCTCCTGACGTTTCTCCTGCATCCTCAGAGATTGTGAGATCTGATGGAAAACTAGGAAAACGGGGTTTATATCTCTGTGGAATAATGTCCAGGGTGGGAGAAAGAACTCTTTGTCTGTTGGAGGCATTTGATCAGCATTTGATGGCCTAGCAGCTTCAAGGTCTGGCTTGCTACTGCCTGGTGGGTGTGAAATTGTGAATGTTTCAACTGGCCACCTGGATTAGCATTCAATGGCCTAGCAGCTTCAAGGTCTGGCTTGCTACTGCCTGGTGGGTGTGAAATTGTGAATGTTTCAATTGGCCACCTTGATTAGCATTCAATGGCCTAGCAGCTTCAAGGTCTGGCTTGCTACTGCCTGGTGGGTGTGAAATTGTGAATGTTTCAACTGGCCACCTTGATTAGCATTCAATGGCCTAGCAGCTTCAAGGTCTGGCTTGCTACTGCCTGGTGGGTGTGAAATTGTGAATGTTTCAATTGGCCACCTTGATTAGCATTCAATGGCCTAGCAGCTTCAAGGTCTGGCTTGCTACTGCCTGGGGGAATTCTTAGTTGAGAGGTGATGAGCTGTCCCTGATTGTTTCTTGTCTGGAGTTCTAGTGCAAAGCTTCATTGGGACAATCCCCCCTCTCCTTCTTTCCGATGTGGACTCTTCCAATGGGAACTACACTTCCCACAATGCAAGGCGCTCCTTTGGACTCTTTCTCCCCCGCCCCGGAGGAGAATGGTAGGTTCCAATTGTGCGGGGCCGTTGCTGTCGCCGTGGCAGCGCGAGGCACTCCACTGCCTGGAGGCCGGGCAGGTGAGAGGAGGAGCTCTGCGCCAGGGGCCCTGCCGGGGATGCTGATGGAGGGGCCAGGCCCAAGCCCCCACTGAATGCAGGAGGACTTAGTGGCAGGGAAGGACAGGAGATCACAAAGCCCCCTTCCAGCCTTATTGTTTAAATATTATTATTGAATATTATTTTTACTATTATTATTGAATATTATTATTATTGAATATTATTTTTTTATTATTGAATATTATTATTGAATATTATTTTTATTATTATTATTGAATATTATTTTGCTTTTTGTTATTGAATATTATTTTACTATTATTATTCAATATTATTTTACTATTATTATTCAATATTATTATTCAATATTATTTTCCTTTTTTATTATTGAATATTATTTTTACTATAACTATTCAATATTATTATTGAATATTATATTTACTATTATTCAATATTATTTTACTATTATTATTCAATATTATTATTATTGAATATTATTTTTACTATTACTATTCAATATTATTATTATTGAATATTATATTTACTATTATTATTGAATATTATTTTACTATTATTATTCAATATTATTATTGAATATTATTTTACTTTTTTATTACTGAATATTATTTTACTATTATTATTTAATATTATTATTGAATATTATATTTACTATTATTGAATATTATTTTACTATTATTGAATATTATTATTGAATATTATATTTACTATTATTATTGAATATTATTTTACTATTATTATTCAATATTATTATTCAATATTATTTTACTTTTATTATTATTCAATATTATTTTTACTATTACTATTCAATATTATTATTGAATATTATATTTACTATTATTATTCAATATTATTTTACTATTATTATTCAATATTATTTTACTTTTTTATTATTGAATATTATTTTTACTATTACTACTCAATAATATTATGGAATATTATATTTACTATTATTATTTGATATTATTGATTATTATATTTACTATTATTATTCAAGGGAGGCACAAGAGGGTCTCTCTTTCGCCCTCCATTCGTGCCTCTTCAAATTCTGCAGCACTGCTGGTCACAGCTGACCTCCAGCTAGAGCCCTTTAGGATGAGAAAAGCGGCATATAAATAAATAAATAAATAAACACATCCCTGTTTGACACCTGATTCCACCTTAAATGGCTCCCTTTGGGAGCCATTGCTGTCCAAGACTGTTGCCACAGCAATGTGTGGTGGGTACAGCTAGTAGTAGTAGTAATAATAATAATATTTTATTATTTTTATTATTATTATTATTATTTACAAGCCAATAAAGGTGGTCCCAGTGGTGATCGGCACACTGGGTGCACTGCCCAAAGACCTTGGCTTGCACTTAAAAACAATTGGCATTGACAAAATTACCATCTGCCAGCTGCAAAAGGCCACCCTACCCGGATCTTTTAATAACGTTTATTTGTGATATTATTTTGTTGCAGGAGACGAAAAAGATGGCGAAAGACATCCTGGGAGAAGCCGGGCTTCACTTCGATGAGCTGAACAAGCTGCGGGTTTTAGACCCGGAAGTGTCCCAGCAATCAGTGGAGCTGAAAGAGGAGTGCAAAGTATTTGTTGACAGTAAGTGGTGGATCCAGAATGGAAGGTCTAAGTGGGGGACGGGGGGGACCAGGCCCTAGAAGCTCCGTTTCCTGTTCCTGGTTTGAAAGTGTTGTTTCCTGTTTAATTATATGGTGATTACTTTGCAAGTAGTTGTCGTCCTCCAGAAACTTTGTTTTTGTAGCTGCCATTGATGTGCTCCCTCCAACTATGTGTAACATTTACACAAATGACCAGCCATGGCCAGAAGGGACAGAGGGTTTAATCTATGCTGACGATCGTGCCATCACCACCCAAGCAGGGAGCTTTGAAATGGTTGAACAGAAGCTCTCTGAAGCTTTAGGTGCTCTTACTGCCTATTACAGGGAAAACCACCTGATTCCTAATCTAATTTACTTTTGAAGCGTTTTTGAAGCGATTTAAGCAACCTGGAAGTGTTTTTGCGAATTCAAAGTCGGAACCGCCATTTTCGAAAAGGGCTCGGATCGGAATTCCGCCCTTCTAGAGTTGGATTCCCCTCATTGGCTACAGATTGGATGCGGGATAACATCCCTTCGCATGAGAACTGGGGGAAAGGCGGGTTTCCTCCACATCTCATGCGAAGGGTTGTTATCCCGCGTCTAATCTGGGTTAAACACGCATGTCCACCATTAACAAAGCCATTCTGAAATTTCGGAATTTTTACAAATTTTTTGAAATTTTTCCAGAATTTTTCAGAATTCAATCATATTCGCCCCCTACAAGAGTCCAAAAGTGGCAGGCTAAAGGACCAAGGCAGTGACATCTCCGGCCTATCCCCTGTTGGGATATCAGCCAGCAACCCAACGCCTTAAGTCAAGAACTAGCTTCCTAAGATCTCCAGAGATACTTGCAGGAACACCTCAGCAAGCAAGAGTCCAAAAGTGGCAGGCTAAACCCGGAAACTCAATCAGTGGCTGATACTGGATGAGAAACTCCCTTGTGGGCACACAGAAGGCTTGGGTGACTGGGAAGGCGCTGAACAGACACGAGATGCAGAGCCAACCTTAAGAAATGGGGCCACAAAGTAGAGTCCACAACATGCGAGTGCGGAGAAGAGGTAACCACAGACAACTTACTACAACGCAGGCTGAGCCCTGCCGCATGCACAATGAAGGACCTTTGCACAGCGACACCAGAGGCACTCAGGTGGTCAGCTTCTGGTCAAAGGAAATCTAGCACGATGTCAAGTTTTTAACTTGTGTTTGTGTCTTTTTAAATAAATTATAACTGTACCATTTCTGACATCTATCTATATAATAAAAGTCAGTGTTTGCGGTGGGAGGTGCACCCGGAGGGCGGGAGGTGCGGAGGAATATGTGGCAGCTTTTTGATTGGTCGCCACTGTGGGATTATTTGCATAAAGAACTCTCATTGGCCAGCCACAAAACTCCAACACTAAGGCACCAGACAGTTTTTCTGTTGGCAATGGAATGTTCATTTCCTAATAGGATTTCACTACAGAGAGAGGGTTTCCTGATGTACTGAGAGCACTACTAGGTAGCATTACAAGCTAGGCCCCAGATTTCACTACAGAGAGAGAGAGAGAGTTTCCTGATGTACTGTGAGCACTACTAGCATTACAAGCTAGGCCCAAAAATAGACATACATCCTTCCAGCCAAAGGTGAAAACACCACTTTTTCCAACAGGCCTCAGCCTGAATTGACAGTAAGGCTTCCTAGGCCTCAGCCTGCATTGACAGTACGGCTTCCTAGGCCTCAGCCTGCATTGACAGTAAGTTTTCCTAGGCCTCAGCCTGCATTGACAGTAAAGTTTCCTAGGCCTTAGCCTGCATTGACAGTAAGGCTTCCTAGGCCTCAGCCTGCATTGACAGTAAGGCTTCCTAGGCCTCAGCCTGCATTGACAGTAAAGTTTCCTAGGCCTTAGCCTGGCCTCATTGACAGGCTTCCTACGGCCTGCATTGAGTACGGCTTCCTGGGCCTCAACCTGCATTGACTGTAAGTTTTCCTAGGCCTCAGCCTGCATTGACAGTAAAGTTTCCTAGGCCTTAGCCTGCATTGACAGTAAGGCTTCCTAGGCTTCAGCCTAAATTGACAGTAAGGGTTCCTACGCCTCAGCCTGAATGGACAGTACAGCTTCCTAGGCCTCCGCCTGAATTGACAGTAAGGCTTCCTAGGCCTCAGCCTGAATTGACATTAAAGCTTCCTAGGCCGAAGCCTGAATTGACAGTAAGGCTTCCTAAGACCTCAGCCTGCATTGACAGTAAGGCTTCCTAGGCCTCAGCCTCAATTGACAGTAAGGCTTCCTAGGCCTCAACCTGCATTGACAGTAAGGCTTCCTATGCCTCAGCCTGCATTGACAGTACGGCTTCCTAGGCCTCAGCCTGCATTGACAGTACGGCTTCCTAGGCCTCAGCCTGCATTGACAGTAAGGTTTCCTAGGCCTCAGCCTAAATTGACAGTAAGGCTCCCTAGGCCTCCGCCTAAATTTAAGGCTCCCTAGGCCTCAGCCTGCATTGACAGTAAGGCTTCCTAGGCTTCAGCCTAAATTGACAGTAAGGGTTCCTACGCCTCAGCCTGAATGGACAGTACGGCTTCCTAGGCCTCAGCCTGAATGGACATTAAAGCTTCCTAGGCCTCAGCCTCAAATGACAGTAAGGCTTCCTAGACCTCAGCCTGCATTGACAGTAAGGCTTCCTATGCCTCAACCTCAATTGACAGTAAGGCTTCCTAGGCCTCAGCCTGAATGGACAGTAAGGCTTCCTAGGCCTCAGCCTGAATGGACAGTAAGGCTTCCTAGGCCTCAGCCCATTTCAAATAACCCGGGCACCGCCGGGTCTCAAAGCTAGTGATAAATATTCTATACATATGAAGAAAACAGTGGGAGGAAATGCCTAATCTTGCCGTTCTGTGGAAATGGTTGGCGAAATTAAATTGTACTTCCTGCCTTACCATCTTTCCTGATCGTGTTGGTCCGAAATGTATTTTGTTCATCTGGTGGCTTTGTTTCTTGTTGAACAGAGATCGTGGAATTCAAGAAAATAGTGGGCGGCCTCACTGAGCATGTCGACGAGCTCGCCAAAGCAACCGAAAATGAGAAAATTAAGGTAATGTGTTGCTGTTCCGCGGCTGCCGAGGATGCTCCGTATCGATCGGGTTCCTTTCAAGCGGGTTCTTTGGTACTTTGCAGGCGAAAAGAGGAATTGCCGAAAGCAAACGCACCCAACCGTACCTCTTCCCTGTTTCCCGTAGGCCATCGGTGCTCGCAACTTGCTGAAGTCCATCACAAAGCAAAGGGAGGCTCAGCAGGAGCAGCTCCAGGCGCTAATAGCAGAGAAGACTACGCAGCTAGAAAGGTAGCAAGAGATCCTCTAACCCAATGTTTTTCAACCTTTTTTGAGCCGCGGCACACTTTTTACATTTACAACATCCTGGGGCACACCACCAACCAAAATGACACAAAATGACACTCTAACACAGTAATACATATAGTTAATATGTTTTAAAATGTATTTATACACTCAAGTGTGAAACCTGGGCCTGTTTCGACGAACATAGATATCCTGGCAGGAATGGCAGAAAGACACAAACTTCCCACACAGAACTCCAATAATCAAGGGAAAATACTATAAGAGTTTGGTGGGCATTGACCTTGGGTTTTGGAGTTGTAGTTCACCTATATCCAGAGAGCACTGTGGACTGAAACAATGTTGGATCAGGACCAAACTTGGCTTGAATACTCAATATGCCCAAATGTGAACACAGATGGAGTTTGGGGAAAATAGACCTTGACATTTGGGAGTTACAATTTCTGGGAGTTATAGTTAACACACAATCAAAGAGCATCCTGAACTCTTGCAACAATGGAATTGAACCAAACTTGCCATATTGAACTCTCTTTACCAACAGAAAGTACTGAAAGGGCTTGCTTGGGAATTGACCTTGAGTTTGGAAGTTGTAGTTCACCTACACCCAGAGAGCACTGTGGACTCAAATAATGATGGATCTGGACCACACTTGGCATGAATACTCAATATGCACAACTATGGACACACATGGGATTTGGGGAAAATAGCTCTTGACGTTTGGGAGTTGTAGTTCACCTACACCCAGAGAGCACTGTGGACTCAAATAATGATGGATCTGGACCACATTTGGCATGAATACTCAATATGCACAACTATGAACACACATGGGATTTGGGGAAAATAGACCTCGACGTTTGGGAGTTGTAGTTCACCTACATCCAGAGAGCACTGTGGACTCAAATAATGATGGGCAGACCTCTTCCTCATGGGGAGTGGGACACTCCACCCCTTTGCGACCCTCCCTCCACTCACCTCAGCCTCTCCGCCGGCCTTTCCTCCTCAAATGGCGACCACTGGGAAGGGGGCGGGGCCCAAGTGATGTCACCCTTCCCTCCTCCCTCCCTCAATTGGAGGCTGGCTCGGGCGCGCTCGGAGGGGAAACGGTCGAAGGAGGAGGCGCCTCGGCCCTTTCTTCGCCGCCGCCTGGCCCTTCCTCCTCCCCCCCTCCCCGCAAGCAGCAGCAGCAGGAGTTCGGCAGGAGGGGGAAGAAAGGGTATATTGGAGGTTTTCCCACGGCACACCTGATGATCGCTCACGGCACACTCGTGTGCCGCGGCACAGCAATTGGGAAATACTGCTCTAACCCAGCATTTCTCAACCTGGGCGTCAGGACCCCGAAGTGGGTGTCGAGGGGTCACCAAAGACCATCAGGGTACATATATTTTCCCCAAATTCCACCAGTGTTCACATTTGGGCATATTGAGTATTCTTGCCAAGTTTGGTCCAGATCAGGTGTGCCCACACTTTTTCAGCATGCGAGCTACTTATAATAAAACCAAGTCAGAAAGATCTACCTACCTCCTCAAGGCTGGGGAGGGGAGGGGCGGGGCTTGGCGCGGCCTGGCTCCGCCCCCTCTGGCTTCCGCTCTACCAGCAGCTTCTCCAGGCTTGAGGATGGCAGTGCCAAGCCAGCCTTGTGCTAGCTATGCCACCACTGGCTTGGCTCTGCCATCCTCAAGCCTGGAGAAGCTGCTGGTAGAGCGGAAGCCAGAGGGGGGCGGAGCCAGGCCAGGCCCCTCCCCTCTGGCTTTGGAGCTCCCAGCAGCTTCTCCAGGCTTGAGGATGGCAATGCCAAGCCAGTGGTGGCATAGCTAGCACAAGGCTGGCTTGGCATTGCCATCCTCAAGCCTGGAGAAGCTGCTGGGAGCGCCAAAGCCAGAGGGGAGGGGGTGGGGCTATTTATTCTTTCACTCTGTTATAAATACATAATAAATGTATTATTATTATATTTATTATGTTACTCTATTAATATTGTTATTGTTTCTCTATTAATATTGTTATTATTTTACTCTATTATTACTGTTACTATTACATTTCCATTCTTTTACTCTATTATTATTATTACATTTATTATTTTACTCTATTTATTATTATTTCCATTATTTTACTCTATTATTACTGTTATTATTACATTTTCATTATTTACTCTATTATTATTACATTTATTATTTTACTCTATTATTATTATTTCCATTATTTCACTCTATTATTACTGTTATTATTACATTTCCATTATTTTACTCTATTGTTATTACTACTATTACCTTTATTATTTTACTCTATTTTTATTGGAAGCACGTTTACATGGAAGAAGGTCAGACTGGTTTAATCAGAGTTGGGCAGTCTTATCTTAAATTACAGTTTTACGTAAATATTCAAAAATATTTAACCTACTGATGTCTCAATTTTATTTTATTGGTATCTATTTTTATTTTGAAATTGACCCATAGCTTCTGCATTTCCCACCCTCGACTTATACTCGAGTCAATCCATTTTCTCAGTTCTTTGTGGTAAAATTGGCGGAGTGGAGGAACTGACCATCATTCCTTTGCCATGGACCGACCACCACCTGATCAGGTTTAGACTCACTGTGCCTTTCCACCTCCGCTGGGGTGGTGGACCTACTAGAATGGTCCGCCCCAGGAGACTTATGGATCGAATGGATTCCCGACGGCTCTTGGGGATTTTCCGCCTCCTCGGTAAGTGACCCTGTCGAGGCTCTTGTTTCTCTCTGGGACAGGGAGATGACAAGGGCTATTGACACGATCGCTCCAGAACGCCCCCTCTTGAGTAACCGAGCTAAACCAGCTCCTTGGTTTACTGAGGAGCTGGCAGCAATGAAGCGAAAAAAGAGGAGGCTAGAGTGCGTGTGGCGTCAGAAACGGAGCGGATCAGCTCAGGCGCGCCTGGTCTCCTATTTGAGGACCTATGACGCAGCAATAAAAGCCGCACAAAAAACATCTATCGCGGCCAAGGTGGCGCGCGAAGAACCGTCCAGCGGAACTGTTTCGAGTCGTCAGGGGACTGTTAAATCCGCCTCAGTGCGAGATCCCTGACGGCTCGGCGGTACGCTGCGATGAATTTGCCAAGGTCTTCGCGGACAAAGTGGCGCTGATCCGTTCCGATTTCGATACCACTTTAACGGCAGTCTCTGAGGATGTGACACGAGCACCTGCTTGTCCGGTTTTAATGGATTCGTTTCAATTGGTTCAGCTCGAGGATGTGGACAAGATCCTTGGAGAGCGAGGCCCACTACATGCATCCTAGACCCCTGCCCATCCTGGCTGATCAAGGAAGCCAGAGGGGTTTGGCGGAGTGGGTGAAGGTGGTGGTTAATGCCTCCCTTCGGGAAGGCATCATTCCAGCCAGCTTAAAGCAAGCTGTTATAAAACCGCTGTTGAAAAAACCATCACTGGACCCCACTCAATTCGTCAACTCTCGGCCAGTTTCCAATCTCCCCTATTTGGGCAAAGTCATGGAACGTGTGGTGGCTTCGCAACTCCAGGGGTTCTTGGTAGATACTGATTATCTTGATCCGGCACAATCTGGCTTTAGGCCGGGACATGGGACTGAGACAGCCTTGGTCGCCTTGGTAGATGATCTACGCCGGGAACTTGACAGGGGGAGTGTGTCCCTGTTGGTTCTGCTGGACCTCTCAGCGGCTTTCGATACCATTGACCACGGTATCTTTCTGGGTCGCCTTGCAGATATGGGGCTTGGGGGTACTGCTTTGCAGTGGCTCCAATCCTTCCTGGAAGGTCGTACCCAGAAGGTGTCATTGGGTTACACCTGTTCGGCTCCACAGCCGTTGTCCTGTGGAGTCCCTCAGGGTTCAGTATTGTCCCCGATGTTGTTTAACATCTACATGAAACCGCTGGGAGAGATCATTCGGAGTTTCAGAGTCAGGTGTTATCTGTATGCAGATGACGTCCAGATCTGTCACTCCTTCCCACCTGTCACCAAGGAAGCTGTCCAGACTTTGAACCGGTGCTTGGCTGCTGTGTTGGACTGGATGAGGGCTAGCAAATTTAAACTAAATCCAGACAAGACAGAGGTCCTCCTGGTCAGTCGTAAGGCCGAACAGGGCATAGGATTACAGCCTGTGTTGGATGGGGTTACACTCCCCCTGAAGACGCAGGTTCGCAGCTTGGGAGTGATCCTGGATTCATCACTGAGCCTGGAGCCCCAGGTCTCGGCGGTGGCCAGGGGAGCTTTTGCACAATTGAGACTTGTGCGCCAGCTGCGCCCGTACCTTGGGAAGTCTGATCTGGCTACGGTCGTCCACGCTCTGGTCACATCCCGAATAGATTACTGCAACGCACTCTACGTGGGGCTGCCTTTGAAGACAGTTCGGAAATTGCAATTAGTCCAGCGGGCGGCAGCCAGATTATTAACAGGAGCCACATACAGGGAGCACACCACCCCCCTGTTGTGCCAGCTCCACTGGCTGCCTGTCCACTTCCGAGCTCAATTCAAAGTGCTGGTTTTGACCTTTAAAGCTCTATACGGTTCTGGCCCAGCTTACTTGTCCGAACGCATCAGCCGCTACGTCCCACCCCGTAACCTAAGATCATCCGGGGAGGCCCTGCTCTCGCTCCCGCCGACTTCTCAAATGCGGTTGGTGGGGACGAGGACAGGGCCTTCTCGGTGGTGGCTCCCGCCTGTGGAATGCGCTCCCTATGGAGGTACGGTCCACCTCATCCCTCCTGGCATTCAGGAAAAGGTAAAATCCTGGCTTTGGGACCAGGCGTTTGCACCCCAGCACTAAGCAGCATGCTAGATGGGGATTTTAATGGAAATGGATGAAGAGGGTCAATGTTTTATGGATTGAATATTGTTTTAACTTGGAATGATTGTGTATGTTGTTGAGGGAACTGCATTTTAATGTGTTTTTAATATATCTTAATTGTTGTGGGGTTTTGGGGTTTTTTACTGTGATGATGTGGCATCGAATTGTGCCGTACTGTAAGCCGCTCTGAGTCCCCCCTCGGGGGTTGAGAAGAGCAGGGTAAAATCCTGAAATAAATAAATTAGGGGCCTCGGCTTATATTTGGGTCGGCTTATACTCGGGTATATACAGTATTTTTCCAAACCCTTCGGTGTAGGTCAGGATGCCTCATTAGATCCGCACTGACCAAGGAAAGCTTGCCGAGGAGAAGGGCCGTCACTGGACGCAGGGGTGTTCGACCTCCTTTTGTTTACCTCGGCCTTTCCTTCTTTCCAGGTACCGAGTCGAGCACGAAACGCTGTGCAAAATAGAAGCGGACCAAAACGAATTCATTGGCCAGTTCATTTTCCAGAAATAAAGGGGGAAAACCTTAGACTTGGAGGTACGAAACAGACCAGGAGGCCTTAAGCCATTCCAGTAGCCCAAAAAAATGTCCACCAGCACACGGCAATGTTTTGAACCAACCACCAGACTGTTCTGTATTTATACATCTCCCCTTTCTCTACTTTTAAAAGGTTATTAAATAAAGAAATGCTTTCCAAATTAAAAAAAAACAGGTAATAAATATTTTTTGAAACTCCTGATTGTATTCATTCGAGGCAATCCTTCGTAGTCGGAGGATGATGGCCTTCCAAGTGTGGTGTGTTGGCGGTGGGTGCCTAGGTGACTGTGGAGCCCTATTCTTGATCCGCATGTTCTTCCACAGCGAGGGCATCGGATTCCAGGTGGAAGGAGGCCCCCCATTTATTTATTTACTAGCTTGGGGACCCGGCAGTGCCCAGGTTATTTGAGAAAAGCATTGTGTGCCAAGGTTGGTCTTTGGTACTTCAAGTCCCATCATCCACGGTCCACCCTCCTCCAAACTGCAGTAGAAGATAGAGTGGGTCATGGGGGCTCTGTGTGTCACGTTTGGTCTTGATCATTCATTGGATGAGGGTTGCAGCGGTCTTGGAAGGTGAATGAAGGTATTTCAAGTCCCATCATCTGTGACCCATCCTCCTTGAAGCAGCACCAGGGTGTAAAGTAGGTCAAGGGGACTCTGTGTGACAATTTTGGTCTGTATTGGTCATTGGATGAGGGCCGCGTTGTTTTCAGGAAGTGAGTGAAGGTACTTCAAGTCCCATCATCCATGGTCCATCCTTCAAACTGCAGCAGGATGTAGAGTGGGTCATGGGGGCTCTGTGTGCCATGTTTGGGCCTGGTCTGTGATTTGTAGGGGCTACAATGTTCTGTGGGAAGTGAATCGGGTGAAGGTACTGCAAATCCCATCATATGTGGGCCATCCTGCCATAAACTGCACCAGGTTGTAAAGTGGGCCATTGGTCCTCTGTGTGCCAAGTGTGATCAGTTGCTGTGGGCCGCAGTGACTGACTGCCTGAGGCCTTTCCTTTTCCCTGTGTCACCTCTTAGAATGTTGGAATGTAGCTGGCCAATCAGAGTCCTTTATGCAAATACTCTCTTAGTGGCAACCAATCCCCTCTGTCTGGTGCCTTAGAATGTTGGAGTTCTGAGGCTGGCCAATCAGAGTCCTTTATGCAAATAATCCCACAGTGGTAACCAGTCGAAATGCTGCTACATATTCCTCCCCAGCTCCGCCCGCAAACACGGACTTTTATTATATACATAGATTTAAAATGTTTGTACCCCAACCTTCTCACCTCCAAGGAGTGACTCAGGCCGGCTTACAGCAAAATTAAATGCCTTACAAATTTAAAACATCTTAAAACAGCATAAAACAGCCGCCCAGATCCTTCCCGGAGGCCTGGGGAGACAGCGACCGAGGGAGCACCAAGCTTGCCTCACCTGGGAGAGGAACAACAAGAAGGCAAGGCGAGCCTGGCGACTGTAGCTGGTTCCCTGAACGGGGCCCTCCTGAGCCTGCTGGGCTCGCCCGACCTCTGAGACCTCCGGGAGCAGCGAGAGCGGCTGGAGGAGAAACCTGCCGAGGCCCAGCCCCCCCCGCGGCTTCAGTCTGACGGCGAGAGGACGGCTGGGGTGGCCTCCCCTGTGAGGAGGGCTCCCAACCAGAACGGGGCCATGGCGGGAGCCGTGGAGTTACCCTGGTGGAGCCATGGCGGGCATTGGGGTGCCGGACCCCCCTGCATTTGGGGCAGAGGGTGTGGGCCGAAGTCCCCAAGATGGCACCGAGCCTGACTCTCTCAGCGTCCTCAGCCCCACCCCTCAGGCCCTCCCCAGGGGCTTTGTCCATGCCCCCCTCTGATTCAATTTCTGACTCTGACTCTACCTCTAGCCGTACGCTGCTGGCAGGCTCTCCATCTGAGGTACTCAGTGTTTCCTATGTTCTATCTAAGGCCCCTGGGGAACGCCCCCGCCGCCGGGCCTGCCAACTAACTCAGATCCCCATCATCTCCACCAACCTCCGAGGCCTCGCTCCACCTGGAAATGGCCGGAGAAGGAAGAACAGGATGGGCCAGGCAAGACGAAAGCGTCGGGAGAGAAACGGCCAGTTAAAAGGCCAGCCACACCATCAGACACCTCCCCCCCAAGTCGCTTCCACTGGAGTTTCCATCAATGCCAGCAGCCCGGGACCTAGTACCGTCACCACCACCGACACATCTGAGCCCAATTCTGCCCCCCATCGCTCCGGCCCTCCCCCACCATTGCTGGACCGTCTGGGCTCCCACAGACCGCCATTCGGTGGTCTGGGTCAACTCCCTCGCAGAAGAGGAAGCCCAGAAAGCACCAGAGTAGGTCCTTCCAATCACGGACCTTCTGGGGTGGGCTTCAGCCGAAGGGCGCCCCCAGATCCGGCCACCGGTTCGGCTTCTACTAGTGACACCAAGAGCTCCTGTGAGGGCCAGGATAGCCAGCTGGACAGGCCGCCCGACAGGACTAACCGAGGGAAGGAACTACCTGGTGGCGACCAAACCCCGTCACCCGCCACTCTGGTCCCTCAAATGTCGGGGAGGACTGGGACTATTGGACTGCCAGCTGAACCGGTGAAGAATGGCCAGGGTCCCTTACTGGCTTCCCCTTTTCATGGGGTGTGCCGGAAGTTAAACCCCCTGCCGACCTTTACCACCCAAGTTCGCTAGGTATTTCAGTGATCTCGGGAAGGGGTGTATACGGTAGGCGCAGGCCAAATGCGAGATTAACTGCGAGATCGGACTGAGTCATAGAAGGACTCGGCCCGGCTCTGACCTGCGTCCTATCCTAAGCACGCTGTTGATAGACATCCAGCTATCCCCCCTTCCACTCTGGTGCTGGTTAACGCCCGATCCATTCGAACAAGACCGTCACTATCAGGGAGTTTTGTGAAGACCTCAAAGCGGACCTTTTCTGTATAACGGAGACCTGGCTCAGGAGAGCGCGATACCCCCTGTCCCCAGGAAGTGGTTCCCCCTGACTACGTTGCCACGCACCAGAACAGGAACGGGGGGATGGGGGGGGGGGCGGCAATACTCTCCCGTGATGGATTGCACCTTAGGGCGATCCCTGCGCTCACCACCTCGGGGCTTGAAAGTGCCGGCCTGGTGGGAGAGTCTCAGGAGAGCCTGGCGATCTTGCTGGTGTACCGTGCGCCTAGCGCACCGGCAGAGAGCCTGGCGCGGCTGCTGGAGGCTGTGTCGGAGTGGGCATTGAGGTTTCCTAGACTTATTGTTCTGGGAGACTTCAATGTCCACGCCGACGCAGCCTCCGTTCCATCTGCAGCCGCGGACCTAATTTCGACCATGGCGACATTAGGCCTCTCCCTCTGTAACTCGGGGCCACGCTCGGCAGGGCACACCCTCGACCTGGTATTTAGCGGGAATCCAAGTGGACCTAGCCTCCGTAATAGAGGTTCCATGGTCGGACCACTGTGCCCTAAGGATCCGGGTTGAGCAACCGCCCCTCCATGCAAGGGCGCCGAACAGATTTTGGTTCGCCGAAGAGACTTATGGAACCCGAAGGTTCCTGAATGCTCTGAGGATCTGGAGTCTATCAGCGTCTCTGTCGACGAGCAGGTTCAAGCCTGGAACACCTCGTTAGCCAGAGCTCTCGACGAGATTGCCCCTAGGCGACCTCTCCGACCCGCAAACATCGATCCCCTGGTATACAGAGGACCTCAGGTCGATGAAGCGGGAGAGGAGACGGCTAGAAACGCGTGTGGAGGAACCTCCGTGACGGAGCCTCAGTATCAGCTTATAAGCTATTTAAAGATACTTATGAGCGTGCTGTCAAGGCAGCCAAAAATGTGTACTTTTCTGCCTTGATAGCGTCTGCCAGCTCACGCCCGGCTCAATTGTTTAAGGTAATTCGGTCTTTGACGACGGTCCCTACTGTCCCAAAAAGCAGCGATCAGACCCCTACCGCCGGTGCTTTCCAGAGCTATTTCACAGACAAGATTCTGAATCTCCGCCGGGACCTTCCTGCCACAATTGATACAGTAAGAGAACTTGAGACCCCGTGGCCCTCCGCCGGGCCCACCCTCGACCGGTTTCGGCCACTGGACGCAGATGCTGTTGATAAGATTGTGGCTGCAACCAGGCCTACCACCTGCTCCCTCGACCCGTGCCCCTCCTGGCTTGTTAGATCCTGCCTGGAGGGGTTACGTGGGCCTCTGTTGAACATCGTAAATAGCTCCCTTGAGCAAGGCGTCTTCCCAGAGTGCTTTAAAGAGGCGGTGGTAGCTCCATTACTGAAGAAACCGTCACTAGATCCTGTGGTTCCCTCCAACTACCGACCAGTGTCGAACCTCTCGTACCTGGGCAAGGTAGTTGAGAGGGCAGGTAATGGAGCAGTTGCAGTCCTTCTTAGATGATGCAACATGGCTAGACCCCTTCCAGTCCGGCTTCCGTTCGGGGCACGGGACGGAGACGGTCCTGGTCTCCATCACAGATCAACTCCGCTGCCAGCTCGACCACGGCGGGTCTGCGCTGCTCGTGTTATTGGACCTCACGGCAGCGTTTGACACGGTCGACCACAATCTACTGATCCACCGCCTGGCCATGGCTGGAGTGAGGGGACAGTTCTTAAATGGCTGACCTCCTTCCTCCACCAGCGGTCTCAGCGTGTGAGGAGAGGCGAGGTGGTCTCCGAGGGCTCCTCATTAGTTTGTGGAGTTCCGCAAAGGCCATTCTCTCCTCTGTTATTCAACATCTACATGCAGCCGCTTGCACAGCTGGTGCGGAGTTATGGGCTGGAGTGCCACCAGTACGCTGACGACACCCAGCTCATTCTGAGGATGGAGGACAGGGCCGGGGATCCATCCCCGATAATTTCCAACACTGCCTCGAGGCCGTTACTGGATGGCTGCGTGCCAGTAGGTTGAGGGTGAATCCGGCGAAGACGGAGATCTTGTGGTCGGGCCGCTCGGGTGGTGTAGATGTCCAGCTTCCGACCCTGGACGGTGTGGCGCTATGCCCATCGCCTTCCGTTAAGAGCCTGGGGGTCCATCTGGACTCCCAGCTGACCATGGAGGCCCAGGTCTCCGCGGTCAGCAAGGTTGCTTTTTTTCATCTGCGACCGGCTCGGAGGCTGGCCCCCTATATCTCCCGGAATGACCTGGCCACGGTGATCCACGCTACGGTCATCTCAAGGCTGGATTACTGTAACGCGCTTTACGTTGGCCTTCCTTTGTCGGCGACCGGAAGCTCAAGCTGGTGCAGAACACTGCCACCCGGCTCCTGTCTGGAACCCCAGCAGGCCGCCACATCACACCTGTTTTGCAGGATCTGCACTGGCTCCCAATCGAGCACTGGATCTCCTTCAAGGTGTTGGTTCTTACCTTTAAGGCCTTGCACGGCCTGGGGCCAGCGTACTTGAGGGACCGACTCACCCCACACTGTCCCCCCAAGATCACTACGCTCCGAGGATGCTAATTTGTTAGAGATACCCTCGGCGAAATCGGCAAACTGACATCTACTCGCGGAGCGTTCTCCGTTATAGCTCCTACGCTGTGGAACGCCCTCCGGCTGAACGCTGGCGGGCTATAAAGGACCTGCTCCCGTTTAGACGCGCCTGCAAAACTTATTTGTTTAAGCAGGCCTTCGGTGAGTAGGTCCTGCCCATGTTCCGCTTTAGCCGCTGTCCTGGGGTGTCACGCTATCTAATTTCTGAACTGTACCTGGGGGTTTTGTATTTTGCTGTTTTAACTGTTTAATTGTCTTAGATGTCTATAAAAGTGGTCACTCAATTCAGATTGAAATCAATCTCAGCTTATTCTGGGAACACCTTGTTCCACATCCAAGTCTTCACCCGCCTCCTGAAGGACAACAGGGAGGGGGCAGATCTAACATCGCTTGGGACGAAGTTCCACAGCCGAGGGGCCACAACAGAGAAGGCCCTGTCTCTCGTCCCCACCAGACGCACTTGCAAAGATGGTGGGATCGAGAGCAGGGCCTCTCCAGAGGATCTCAATATCCTTGATGGTTCATAGGGGAGAATCTGTTCGGACAAGTAAACTGGGCCGGAACCGTATAGGGTTTTGTAGGTTAAAACCAGCACTTTGAATTGTGCTCGGAAACTAAGTAGCTTATAGCTTATAGTTGTATGCTCCGTGTGTCCCGCTCCTGTTAGTAACCTGGCTGCCGAGCGTTGGACTAATTGCAGTTTCCGAACAGTGTTCAGAGGCAACCCCACATAGAGAGCGCTGCAGTAGTCTATTCGAGATGTAACCAGAGCATGGACCACCGTGGCCAAGTCAGACTTCCCAAGGTACAGGCGCAGCTGGCGTACAAGCTTTAACTGTGCAAAAACTCTCCCGTCCACTGCCGAGACCTGGGGCTCCAGGCTCAGCGATGAGTCCAGGATCACTCCCAGACTGCGAACCTGCGTCTTCAGGGGGAGTGTAACCCCGTCCAACACAGGCTGTAACCCTATGCCCTGTTCAGCCTTACGACTGACCAGGAGGACCTCTGTCTTGTCTGGATTCAGTTTCAATGTGTTCGCCCTCATCCAGTCCGTTACAGCAGCCAAGCACCGGTTCAGGACTTGAACAGCCTCCTTAGTAGCAGGTGGGAAGGAGTGACAGAGTTGGACATCATCTGCGTACAGATGACACCGCACTCCGAAACTCCGGATGATCTCCCCCAACGGCTTCATGTAGATGTTAAATAACATAGGGGACAGTACTGAGCCCTGCAGGACCCCACAGTACAATGGCTGTGGGGTCCCCTAGCAACACCTTCTGGGACCGACCCTCGAGGAAGGACTGGAGCCACTGCAAGGCAGTACCTCCAAGACCCATTCCTGCAAGGCGACTCAGAAGGATACCGTGGTCAACGGTATCCAAGGCCGATGAGAGGTCCAGCAGAACCAACAAGGACACACTCCTGTCAAGCTCCCGGCGTAGATCATCCACTAAGGCGACCAAGGCTGTCTCAGTACCATGCCCCGGCCTGAAGCCAGACTGCGCCGGATCCAGATAATCAGTGTCTACCAAGAGTTCCTGGAGTTGCGAGGCCACCACACATTCGAGGACTTTGCCCAAATACGGGAGATTGGAAACTGGCCGATAGCTGACGAAATGAGTGGGGTCCAGGGATGGTTTCTTCAACAGTGTTTTTATAACAGCTTGTTTTAAGCCCTCCCCTCCAGCCTTTTCCTTTCCTTCTAATTCCTTCCTTCTCTCCTTTTTCTTTCTTCCTCCACGCCCCTTTCTTTTGCTTTCCTCGCTTCCCCTCATCTGTGTTTCTATGCATCCAGGTTACAGCAAACCAAAGGTAAACAAATCCTAAATCCCATGCAACCCCAAATCGGTTCTGCTTTTCTAAACATTGATGCACCGGGAATGTGGCGCAGCCAGGCCCGGATTACCCATAAGGCCACCCTAGGCTATGGCCTAGGGCGGCAGCCATGGGGAGGCAGCAGATCCGGACCCCCCCAAAAAAGTTTTTTTAAAAAAAAAATTCCAATTTTTTTTTAAAAGTGCACATGCGCGCGGCAGCGGAAGCACCCTCCACGCCCCCCCCCTTGCTCTGCTCCCCTCGGCTCCAAAGGCTCTGCCCCCAGCTCCGCCCCCGCCTCCTCGCCGGCGCGAGAAGGAGGAAGTAAAGCCCCACCCCCCGAGCCGATGCCGCAGGGAGCCGCCATGCCGGCCTCAGAAGCAGCCGAAATCGCCCTTTTCAGGCTGGCATGGTGGCTTTAGGAGGGAGGGAGGAGCCGTTGGCTCCAGGGGTGAGGCTTTCCTTCCTCCTCACGCGGGGGCGGGGGCAGAGCCTTTGGCCTAGGCCATGATCCGGGCCTGGGCGCAGCTGGCTATCAGCTGCATAAGATCTCTCTGATCAGTAGGTCAAGAGTTTGAGGCCTGCCCGGGTCAAAGTGGGTGCTCGACCTTAAGTGTAGCCTGCTGTCGACCTTTGCAGCCTGAAAGACAGTCGCATCTGTCAAGTAGGAGATAAAGGGACCACATTAAGTGGGGAGGCAAATTTTGACTGAATTATGAGGCCATTAAAGAAATCCAGGAACGCCGAGGAATGCAGAAGGAACAAGGGACACTGGGAACGCCGAGAGATGAGGAGTGCGTCAGCTCCCCCTGGTGGCCAGAGTTTGCCTCTGTTTGTCTATATGTGTATATGCCGGAAACGGCAGGGATTGTCTGCTAAGTATGTGTACCTGTAATCCGCTCTGAGTCCCCTTCGGGGTGAGAAGAGTGGAATATAAATAAAGTAAATAAATAAATAAATGTCGGTTTAGGAGAAGCATTCAGGAGAGAACATGGCCAGACAGCACGGAAAACTTTTAGCAACCCAGTGATTCCAGCCATGAAAGCTTTTGACAACACAATTTCAATTTAGTTTTCAATTTGTTTTTAATCCAGTTATTTCCATTACACACGACGAACAAGAAATTTAAATGAAGTTTTAAAGATGTAAAATAGAAATATTGGAATCTGGCTTGTTGATTTGACATTAAAAAATATGTTAATTTTCAAAAAAATAAAAAAGAAATACCTAGCAATTATTGGAAATACAGTCACCTTACCTACAGATTCACTTACGCTCCCAAAAATATCCCTGTCCCAGAAGTGTTGGGGGGCCTTCCTTAAGTCCTCCAGTGTGATTCTATGGTATGCTTTCAGCCCAAATATAGTCAAATATAGGGTTTGGTTTTAGGTATGATTTCAAGGATCCATGGTTAGGTTTTTGTGAACCCATCCCCCAACCAACCAGTATCTGGATGGCTATCTATCTATCTATATAAAAAGAGAGGTGTCGTACTAAGTAGCTTATTGACAGCAAAACCGCTGAACCCACAAACACCAAACCAGGCCACAAAACCCACCACGGAACAAGGTATGTTTACCACCACCCCCACCTCCCAAATTTAAAACAAAACGGGGGAAAACCCAAAAACCAATGGGACTAAAACTCCCAAGATCCCCCACGCTACTGCAGTACAAGCACGGAAGATGCCAAATGTTCTGGGCCTCCAGTTGAGGTCTCTAATTGAAAAAGTTCAAGATTTGGTGTTGGCCGATCAGAGTGCGAGAGATTGTGGAAGCCATTGGCATCTCACATGGCTCAGTGGTTTCAATTTTAAATGGGTATGAGAAAGTTTTCCGCAAGATGGGTGCCGCGTTTGCTCACAATCAACCACAAACACAATCGTGTGACAATTTCGCAGGAGTGTTTGACGTTGTTCAACCGCAATATGGACGAGTTTTTCCGCTGTTTCGTAACCGTGGACGAAATGTGGATCCACCACAACACACCAGAGACCAAATAGCAGTCAAAACAGTGGGTTCCTAGGGATGAATCGGCGCCAAAGAAGGCCAAGGTGGGCTTGTCAGCCAATAAAGTCATGGCGACCGTTTTTTGGATGCACGCGGTATGATCCACATTGACTACCTTCAAAAGGGTAAAACAATCAATGGCGAATATTATGCCAACTTATTGGGTCTATTTAATGAGGATTTTGGTGGGGAAAGTCTGCATTTGGCCAAGAAAAAAGTTCTTTTGCACTAGGACAATGCAAGGGTGCACAGATGTGCAGTTGCCATGGCAACAATCTATGAATTGGGATACAAATTGCTCCCTCATCCGCCCTATTCTCCGGATTTAGCCCCAAGTGATTATTTCTTGTTTCCAAACCTTGGCGGAGAGATTTGACTCCAACAATGAAATCATCTCACAAACCAATACCTATTTTGATGACCTCGACAAATCTTATTTTTTGGAAGGGATAAAAAAAATTGGAGAAACGTTGGACAAAGTGTATAGAGCTCAAAGGAGACGACATTGAGAAATAAAATGATTTTTTAATCCAAAAAAAATCTTGCTTCGTTCAAAAAGTCACGGACCTATTGACCTGCCCTCGTAGAAGCGGGTCAGGGGAAATATTTCATGAACGCGCCTCGTACGTCCGTATGCTTGTCCACAATGCCCTGCCTCATGCACAGAGGAAGAACTGTTTATAGCTACAGACAATCCGGTCGCTGTTGCCTGGTTTGGGTCAAAAACTATTTAGCCGCTGTTCTCCTTCTATTTTTATCAATTTTATACTTAGGTATGCAATGCTTTTGATACGACATAATAATATCTATTCTCTAGTCCTGAAACAAGCCTTTCTTTTGTCGATCCCACACCCCCTATTATTTCTTTTTCCTTTTTTCCACCTGGTTGTACGAAGGGCTGAGCAGCATGGTAAATAAGAGCAGGAGCGGGATCAGCAAGTAAGGGAGATAAACGGAGGCCAGGGTCAAGCGCTCGCGGAGAGTCTCAGGCCCGGGAGGCTGGGCCTTGGAGAAGTCGGTAAACAGGAAGTGCGGCAAGATGGCCAACAGGGAGGTGGCCGTGTGGGTGGCGTAGATGATGGCCGGGGTCCGGATCCACCTGCAGCTACCTGGACAAAAGGCAGAACGGGAGAAAGATTGCCCCAAACGTCCCCAAATCCAAGGCAGTGAATACTCCTGCTTGCAAATGGCTTTCCCCATCCTGAATCCCTGCCTTTCATTCTCTTTCCATTCCTTCCTTCCCCCTTCTTCTTTCCTCCCTTTTATTTCCTCCCTCCTTCCCTTTCATTCCATTTCCTTCCTTACAATCTTTCCTCCCTTCCTCGCTGAGCCTCCTCTCACAACGAACTTATACTCACAACGAACTTACACACAGCAGCTTTTATACCAGGGGTCAGGAACCTATGGCTCGGGAGCCAGATGTGGCTCTTTTCATGATTGCATCTAGCTCTCCAGAGCAGCCCGGGCCTCGGTTTCCCAGCATGCAGCTCTTCCTCTTCCATTCTTTCCTTCTCTCCTTCCTTTTCCCTCCCTCCCCCCCTCTTCTTTCCTCCATTCTCCCTTTCTTTCCTTTCTCCCCCTCTTTCCTCTTCCTTCCTTTCTCCCTCTCACCTTCTTTCCTTCATTCCTTTCCTTCCTTCCTTTCTCCCCTTCCTTTCCTTCTCCTTCTCTCCTCTTTCCTCCATTCTCTTCCTTCTTTCCTCCATTCCTCTTATTCCTCTTCCTTCCTTTCTCCTTCACCCTTCTCTCTTCCTTTTCCCTCCCTCTCTCCCCTTCCTTCTTTCCTCCATTCTCCCTCCTCCTTCCTTCTCCCTTCCCCTTCCTTCCCTCCTTCTCTCCTCTTTTCCTCCCTCTCCTTTTCTCCATTCTCCCTATTCTTCATTCCTTTCCTTCCTTTCTCTTTCACTCACCCTCCCCTTCTTTCTTTCTTCCTTCCCTCCTTCTTCATTAGTTTACTCCATTCCTCCCTTCCTTCCTTCCTTCCTCCTCTATTCTTTCCCCCAAGGCCTTTCCTTCTCCTTCCTTTCTTTTCACTTCCCTCCCCTTCTTTCTTTTCTTCTTTTCCCTTCATTAGTTTACTTTTTCCTCACAGCGTGATGTAGGCCTTAGTCTGTCAGAAGGCCTCACATTGTGACGTAGGCCTTAGTCTTTGAAAAGGCCTCACAGTGTGACGTAGGCCTTAGTCTGTGAGAAGGCCTCACAGTGTGACGTAGGCCTTAGTCTGTGAGAAGGCCTCACAGTGTGACGTAGTCCTTAGTCTGTGAGAAGGCGTCACAATGTGACATAGGCCTTAATCTGTGAGAAGGCCTCACAGTGTGAGGTAGTCCTTAGTCTGTGAGAAGGCGTCACAGTGTGACGTAGTCCTTAGTCTGTGAGAAGGCCTCACAATGTGACATAGGCCTTAATCTGTGAGAAGGCCTCACAGTGTGAGGTAGTCCTTAGTCTGTGAGAAGGCCTCACAGTGTGACGTAGGCCTTAGTCTGTGAGAAGGCCTCACAGCATGATGTAGACCTTAGTCTGTGAGGGGTCAAACTGCATTCATTTACGCCCCATTTCTCTTCCCGCATTCCCGGTTACCTTTCCAGAATGCGTAGGCTGCGAGAGGAAAGAAAGGCAGCTGTAAAAAAACTTCCGCGTAAATGAACGCCTTGAACCAGGGAGGAGGGCTCGCCATCAGGGGATCTTTATAGGCAGTCGTGAAGGAGGTTAAAACATCTGTCAACTGGAGAAGAAGAAAAATAATTTAATTATTTTTTTAATAATTAAATAATTATTTTTAATAATTTAATTATTTTTAAAGGCTCATTGCACGTATGATATGGCTCCACCATATTGGCAGGACTGCATACAGAAGAAACGAGAAGGAAGAGGGATGGAAGGAAGGGAAGGGAGAGAAGGAAGGAAGGAGAGAAAGAGCGAGGGAAAGAAAGAATGAAAGAGAGAATGAAGCATGGAAGCAAAGAGCGAAGGAAGGAAGGAAAGAGGTACAGAAGGAATAAAGGGGAGAAAGAAGAAGGAAAAAAGGGACGGAAAGAAAGAGGTAGAGGAGGAAGGAAGGAGAGAAGGAAACAAAAAAAGGAAAGGAAGGAAAGAGGAAGCAAAGGAAGGAGAGAAAGAGGGAGGGAGGGAGGGAGAGAAGGAAGCAAAGAGCAAAGGAAGGAAGGAGGTACAGAAGGAATAAAGGAGAGAAAGAAGAAGGAAAAGAAAACGAGGGAAGGAAAGAAAGAGGTAGAGGAGGAAGGAAGGAGAGAAGGAAACAAAAAAGGAAAGGAAAGAGGAAGTGAAGGAAGGAGAGAAAGAGGGAGGGAGGGAAAGAAAGAAGGAAAGAGATAAGGAAGCATGGAAGCAAAGAGCGAAGGAAGGAAGGAAAGAGGTACAGAAGGAATAAAGGAGAGAAAGAAGGAAAAGAAAAAGAGGGAAGGAAAGAAAGAGGTAGAGGAGGAAGGAAGGAGAGAAGGAAACAAAAAAGGAAAGGAAGGAAAGAGAAATCGAAGGAAGGAGAGAAAGAGGGAGGGAGGAAAAGAAAGAAGGAAAGAGAGAAGGAAGCATGGAAGCAAAGACCAAAGGAAGGAAGGAAAGAGGTACAGAAAGAATAAAGGAGAGAAAGAAGAAGGAAAATAAAAAAGGGAAGGAAAGAGGTAGAGGAGGAAAGAAGGAGAGAAGGAAACAAAAAAGGAAAGGAAAGAGGAAGCGAAGGAAGGAGAGAAAGAGGGAGGGAGGGGAAGAAGGAAAGAGAGAAGGAAGCATGGACGCAAAGAGCAAAGGAAGGAAGGAAAGAGGTACAGAAGGAATAAAGGAGAGAAAGAAGAAGGAAAAGAAAAAGAGGGAAGGAAAGAGAGAGGTAGAGGAGGAAGGAAGGAGAGAAGGAAACAAAAAAGGAAAGGAAGGAAAGAGGAAGCGAAGGAAAGAGAGAAAGAGGGAGGGAGGGAAAGAAAGAAGGAAAGAGAGAATGAAGCATGGAAGCAAAGAGTGAAGGAAGGAAGGAAAGAGGTTCTATTCTCTCCCCCGTGCTTTTCAACATTTATGAGGGGCTGCTGATAAGTCTTTCGACGACGGCACCTCCCTCTTCGGCGGAGACAAGCCCTGGGCCTCCGAGGATTTACGACACCATACAAATCTCCAGCAAGCGTGCAAAGAATGAGGAAGTACTTCATCAGTGTCACCAATGGACGGTGAAACGACAGCTCCCCCCAGTGGCCAGAATATCCTCATGAAAGCTGGAATGTTACATAGCCTCTGTGTGTCTGTCTATATATGTTGTGTGTCTATGGCAGTGTTTCCCAACCGGTGTGCCGCGGCACAGTAGTGTGCCATGAGCGATCACCTGGTGTGCCGCGGAAAACCTCCAATATACCCTTTCTTCCCCCTCCCGCCGAACTCCTGCTGCTTGCGGGGGGAGGAGGAGGAGGAGGAGGAAGGTCCGGGCGCAAATAGGTCGCTTCCGCTAATGGCAGTTGGAGAAGAAGAGGTGAGCGGGAGGGGCACGGGCGGGCGGCGCAAGGCTCTTCAGCAGCCAACCAGCGAGCAGAAGGGAGAGCACGTGCGCCAGCTCCGCCTCTGCCCAAGGAAGGGAGGAAGGAGGCGCGCTCACGCAGACAGGCCCACGCAGAAGCGCAGGCCCGCCTCCGAGGGAGTGGAAGGCAGGCCTCTCGAGAATTATTCGAGTTATTTACATAGGCAAGTCAAAGGGTTAGCAAAGCAGTGCCCTCCCCTCAGGTTTGCAATTGGACGGTTCTATTTATTCAAGTAAAAACAATAACAAAACAATGTGTTGTCGAAGGCTTCCATGGGTTGCTGAAGCATTCTCTCCTGACGTTGCGCCCACATCTATGGTTGGCATCCTCAGGAGTTGTGAGGTCTGTTGGAAAATGTGGGGCAACCAAAGTGATCCAAGGTTGGGAAGCTCAGCCTGATGAGGCTTGTATAACTACAGTATGTGACAAAAGGAAGCGGGAGCAGGCTTGTTTTCGGCTGGCCTTGAAACTAGGAAGAGTAGACAGGAAAGGAGATTCCACCTGAACATCAGAAAGAACTTCCTGACTGTGAGAGCTGTTCAGCAGTGGAACTCTCTGCCTTAAGAGTGTGCTTCCGTCTGGCTGCTCTCTTTCCAGCCGGCTTCCCTGAGGACCAGGTACATTTTCCCTGAGGACCGGGTGACTGCGATAAAAACTAAACAGAGAGAGAGACTGCCAGGATATCTATGTTGTGTTCATCGAAACAGGCCCAGGTTTCACACTGAGTGTATAAATACATTTAAAAGCATATTAACTATATGTATGACTGTGTTAGAGTGTCATTTTGTGTCATTTTGGTTGGTGGTGTGCCCCAGGATTTTGCAAATGTAAAAAATGTGCCAGGGCTCAAAAAAAGGTTGGGAAACACTGGTCTATGTGGCATTGAATGTTTGCCATGTATATATGCACATTGTAATCCGCCCTGAGTCCTCTGAGGTGTGAGAAGGGTGGAATATAAATACTGCAGATAAACAAACAAATAAATAAATAAGAGGAGGAGGAGGGGAGCTAGGCGCTAGGCCTTACCCCAGCCCGGAGACAACCCTCAGGGTAAGGAAGGTCTGGGTCTCTTCCTTGGAGATCTGGGGCTTGTCTCCAGGAGGCCTCCACTGAAGAGGGAAAAGTGGCGGTGGCATCCTTTGTCGTCAGCCAAGCACCATCCTCGCCAAGCGCCACAGCCAGACATGGGTGACCAAGCTGACAATGAAGGACGACGATGCCACTCCTCCCTCTTTGACGGAGGCCTTCCGCAGCCCTTTTGAAGGCTGCCCGGAGCTCCCGAGGGTGGCCAGTCCAACCAATCGAGGGAGAGCAGGGTCCGCCTTACATTGGCTGGCCACCCCACTGGAAGGCGAGGAGGAGGATGGATGTGGGGGTGCCAGGCTTGCCTTGCGGGCCGTGCAGGGAAAACCCTCAGGAGCCTCTTAGACAGGGGTCGGGAACCTTTTTGACTCAGAGAGCCATAAAAGCAAAATATTTGGAAATTTATTTCAGTGAGAGCGATATATATATATGTGTGTGTGTGTGTGTGTGTGTGTGTGTGTGTGTGTGTATATATATATATATATATATATATATATATATATATATATAAAGACTGACTTCAACTAAATATGAGTATATACATACATACTATGTATATATGTACATACTATGAGAAAAGGATTCCCCCGGCAGAATGACGGGACACTTCAAACCTGGCTCTGCAAAAGGCACGCTCAGGACTCTGCGAAGGAAGAGAAGACGGAAGGAAGGAAGGGGAAAAGAAAGAAAGAGGAAATAAAGGAAGGGGGGGAGAGGAAGGAAGAAAAGAAGAACAAACTATGGAAAAGGAAGAAAAGAAAAGCAGAAGCGAGACAAAGAGGGGAAAAGAAAGAAGGAAATGGGAAGGGAGGAAAGGAAAGGGTGGAGAAAAGAAAGGAAAGGGAGGAAAAGGTAAACGAATGAAGGGAAAAGAAGAAAAGAAAGAAGGGGAGAGAGAGGGAAGTGAAAAGAAAGAAAGGAGAAGGAAAGGAAGACTTGGGGGAATAGAAGAGGAAGAAAGAGGGAGGGAGGGAGAATGGAGGAATGAATGAAGGGGAGAGAGAGAGAAAGGAAAGGGTGAAGGGGAGAAAGGAAGGAAGAGGGAGAATGGAGGAAAGAAGGAAGGGGAGAGAGGGAGGGAAAATGAAAAAGAGAAGGAGAGGGTGAAGGGGGAGAAAGGAAGGAAGAGGAAGGAAGGAAGAGGGAGAATGGAGGAAAGAAGGAAGGGGAGAGAGGGAGGGAAAAGGAAGGAGAGAAGGAAAGAATGGAAGAGGAAGGAAGGAACGAAGAGGGAGGGAGGAAAGAAGGTAGGGAGAGAGGGAGGGAGGAAAAAGAATGAAAGAAAAAGAGAGGGAAAAAGAAAGGAAGAGAAAGGAATGAAGGGGGAGGAGGCACATTTGCGTTATTCCTCCCCGCTGCATTCTGGGAAATCGAGGCCCGGGCTGCTCTGGAGAGCCAGATGCTCTGCTCTGGAGAGCCAGATGCAATCATGAAAAGAGCAGTGAGGGAACACTATATTAGACACACAAAGCTTTCGTGTGATGTGACATTCATTAACATAAAAACAAAAAAGAACACAAAGCCAAAGACTTATCAGCAGCCCCTCGTACATGAAACCGCTGGGCGATGTCACCCGGAGTTTTCGAATTGGGTGCCATTTCTACGCAGATGACACACCACTCTATGACTCTTTCCCACTGAACGCCAAGGAAGCTCCCCAGATCCTGGAAGAGTGCCCGGCAATTGTGATGGACCGGATGAGCTAAGGCTGAATCCAGGCAAGACAGAAGTCCTCCTGGTTAGTCGCAATGCCGATCGGGGTCTAGGGCTGGCAACTTGTGTTTGACGGTGTCAGGCCCGGATTAACACTTTTTTGCGCCCTAGGCCACACTTAGGAATTACGCCCCCTTTAAGCCAACCTCCCGCCACCTCCAAGGTCCCCATTCCCACCGGCTGGAAAGCCCCGCTGTGCTCTGAAGGTCTCCTCGGGAGTCGGGAGGCTTGAGGAGAGCGCAGCGGGTGCAAACTCGCTCCAAAGGCACGCATGAGAGAGAGAGAGAAAGAGAGAAAGCGCCGGAGAGAGAGAGAGAGGGAGGGAGGAAGAGAGAGAGCGCGAGAGAGTGAGAGAGAGCGCGAGAGAGGGAGCGCGAGAGAGAGGGAGCACGAGAGAGAGAGTGAGAAAGAGAGGGAGCGCGAGAGTGAGAGAGAGCGCGTGAGAGAGCGTGAGAGAGAGAGAGAGGGAGCGAGAGAGAGAGGGAACACGCGAGAGAGAAAGAGAGAGGGAGCGCGAGAGAGAAAGCGTGAGAGCGAGCGAGAGCGCGACAGAGAGAGAGAGAGGGAGCGCGAGAGAGAGAAGGGGCGTGAGAGAGAGGGGAAGGGAGCGCGTGCGACAGAGAGGGAGCGCGAGAGAGAGAGTGAGAGAGGGAGCGTGAGAGAGAGAGAGACGGAGGGGACGGAGCAGAGACTTTGCCGGGAGGAGCGAGGAGGGGCATGAGAAAGGGGGAAAGAGGGGCGCAGACCAGTGTTGGTTTTTTTTGTTCCGTGATCTGCGCCCCCCCCCCCCCGGCTTGCGCCCCTAGGCCATGGCCTCGTTGGCCTTATGGGTAATCCGGGCATGGACGGGGTTATGGTCCCCTTGAGGACACAGGTCCACAGTCTAGGGGTCCTTCTGGACTCTGCATTGACACTTGAAACGCGAGTGTCTTCGGTGGCCGGGAGGGCTTTTGCACAGTTCAAACTGGTGCGCCACGTATCGCTTGGCCTCGTTCTCTTTCGATGTTGGATTCAACGTGACCCCAACCATTCCTCCTGCTGTTCTTTCCCTCCTGATAAGGAGGATTTTTTTCTGTATCGAGCAGGGAATATGCTCTTGAGGGTAAAATATTAACTGCCCAGGATCAGAGGCCTTGGTGGCGTGCGATAAGAACAACTATGGCAGGTCAACGCAAGGGGCAATGAGGAAACAATGTGAAAAAACCAGTTGGTTTCCATGCCCAGCCCAAGAGAATTGTGGCGGACAGAGAGAACCATTCTCCAAGTATTCATAGGGGTCAACCAAAAAAATTCACATATAAATACCTTGCATTATTTCCACATATGATTTTGGGACTACCACGCCCCAGGGTGCAAACACACTGTGGAATTGATGCGGTTTGGCACCATTTGAATGGTGGGAGTTGTAGTTTGGGGAGGAATCGTGAGCCATGGTAGTTGAAAAGAGTATCGAAGTGTGCTGTCGAAGGCTGTCATGGCCAAAATCACTGGGTTGCTGTGAGTTTTCCGGGCTGACTGGCCATGCTCCAGAAGCATTCTCTCCTGACGTTTCTCCCACATCTACAGCAGGCACCCTCAGAGGTTGTGAGGTCTGTTGGAAAACTAAGTCGGGGTTAGGTTACATATCCTGTTGAATGACGTTCAGGGTGGGAGAAAGGTCTCTTGCCTGCTGAATGTTGCAATTGGCCACCTCGGTTAGCATTGAATGGCTTTGCAGATTCAAAGCCGGGCTGATTGCTGCCTAGGGGAATCCTTTGTTGGGAGGTATTGGCGGGCCCTTACTGATTATTGCTTTTTGAGTGTTGCTCTTTATTTACTGTCCTGATTTTAGAGTTTTTAAAATACTAGCGGCAAGATTTTGTTCATTTTCATGGTTTCCACCTTTCCTGTTGACATTGTGCCAGGCCCGGATTACCCATAAGGCCACCTTAGGCCATGGCCTAGGGGCGCAAGCCAAGGGGGGCGCAATTCACACGGACCAAAAAAAATGTTGATTCCAAAGTATGGCCTAGGACGCCAAAAGGGGTTAATCCGGGCCTGCATTGCGCCACATGCTTGTGGATTTCAATGGCTTCTCGGTGTAGCCTGACATGGTGGTTCAAAGCCTGGCTGCTTCCTGACTGGGAACACAAAAATGCTGGACCACTCTCATGTCAGACTGCACAGAGAAGCCATTGAAATCCACAAGCATGTGGTGCAATGGGTCAAACCTTTGGGCCGGCAGGACTGAAGACTGACAGGTCGCATTTTCGAATCTGGGGGGAGCACGGATGGGCTCCCTCTTTCAGCTCCAGCTCCTCATGCAGGGACACGAGGGAAGCCTCCCACAAGGATGGCAAAACATCAAAACATCCCGACGTCCCCTTTGGGAAACGTCTTTGGAGACAGCCAATTCTCTCACACCAGAAGCGACTTGCAGTGTCTCAAGTTGCTCCTCACACACACACACAATCAACAACAGGAAAGAGGAAACCGTAGAAATTAACCAAATCTGGCTACCAGATGGGGAAAAGAACTCTTTTCTGTTTCAGGCATGGGCCACCTTGATTAGCATTGAATGGCCTTGCAGCTTCAAAGACTGGCTGCTTCCTGCCTGAGGGATCCTTTGCTTGGGGGTTAGCTGTCCCTGATTGTTTCCTGTCTGGGATTCCCTTGCTGTTGTGAGAAGTCAGCCATGGAAGAACCAAGCTGGATACCACAGAGAAGCCACTGAAATCCACAAGCAGGTGGACAACAGCAACCCAGGGACCAAAGTGCATTCATTCTGGCATGACTTACTTGGTGAGGATAAACTCCAGGGAGAAGAGGCTGCAGATCCACCAGCAAAGTGATGGGGATGTGGGTGAAGAAGTAGAAGAAGAAGAGCCACTCCAAGAACCGCGTGGCAGCCATGGCAAGGGAAGGAAGGGCTTCTGCAGCCAGAGCAGACCACTTTCCTCCAGATCCCAATGGCTCTTCCGGGGTGGGCGGGGCTTCCCCCTCTTGCCCCGCCCACCTCTTAAAGGGGCCACCCCCTCTTTACCACTTGGGGGTAAAAAAAGACCTTGTCCTTTACATTCTGCCATTCTTTTTAAAAAAAATTCCACCCATCTCAAAGTAAACACTGTTAAACAGCCCACCATTCTACAACTCTTCTGTTGCAGTGTCCTCTTCCCCAAAAATGTATGCACTCTTCTTGTATGTTTTTTTTAGTATGTTAAAGTTATTTAATTGAATAGTATGTTTAATTCTATTTTATGTATGTATGTATGTATGTATGTATGTATATATGATTTGTAAGCCGCTCTGAGTCCCCTTCGGGGTGAGAAGGGCGGCATGGAAATGTCGTAACTAACTAACTAACTAAATAAATAAATAAAATGTTTAATTCTATTTTAATATTTGGATGTTGTGGATTTTAAATTTCATCGCTCTTTTAATGTTATGAGCCGCTTCATACACACAAAAAGGCAGCTCCCCCTGGTGGCCAGAAGCTGGAATGTTAAATTGCCTGTCTTTTTGTTTATTTATTTATTATTTTGAATTGTATACCATCCTTTCCAATTGGCTCAGGACAGTTTACAGTATATCGAACTACAACAAAAGCATAAAAACAGTAAAGTTGTAGGACAGTTTCCACAATAATCTGCCAACCCAGGATAGTTACAAGCTGAATGCCTGCCGGAACAATGAGGGCGAACAAATTGAAATTGAATCCAGACAAGACAGAGGCACTCCTGGTCAGTCGAAAAGCCGAACAAGGCATAGGGTTACCGCCTGTGTTGGACGGGGTTACACTCCCCCTGAAGACGCAGGTTCGCAGTTTGGGTGTGATCCTGGACTCATTTCTGAGCCTGGAACCCCAGGTTTCGGCGGTGACCAGGGGAGCATTCGCACAATGAAAACTTGTGCGCCAGCTGCGCCCGTACCTTGGGAAGTCTGACTTGGCCACGATAGTCCATGCTCTGGTTACATCCCGTATAGATTACTGCAACGCTCTCTACATGGGGCTGCCTTTGAAGACTGCTCAGAAGCTTCAATTGGTCCAACGGACAGCAGCCAGGAGTGGCACTCAGGGAACGTACAACTCCCCTGTTGTGCCAGCTCCACTGGCTACCAGTTTGCTACCGGGCACAATTCAAAGTGTTGGTTTTGGCCTTTAAAGCCCTAAACGGTTCTGGTCCAACTTACCTGTCCGAACGCATCTCTCCCTATGAACCATCAAGATGCTTAAGATCATCCGGAGAGGCCCTGCTCTCGGTCCCGCCTGGCGGGGATGAGAGATAGGGCCTTCTCAGTGGTGGCTCCTCGGCTTTGGAACTCCCTTCCTAGTGACATCAGATCGGCCCCCTCCCTCCTGACATTCTGTAAGAAAATCAAGACTTGGCTGTTCGAGCAAGCATTCGCAGACGAACTTTAATTAATCGAGATCAAAGGATTAGTATGATGACGAAACGGAAACCGATTTTAAGATTGTGGAGCTGAGATTTGTATTTTGTAGTTTACATTGTTAATTTATATGGTTTTATATGACTGTTTTTATCTTATTACGATGTGTTGTATGTGGGCACTTGCTGCCGCTTGTTCACCGCCTCGAGTCGCCTTCGGGCTGAGAGAGGCGGTATAGAAGCATAGCAAATAAATAAATAAATACACACACATATACACAAATATATACACACACAAAACATGTATACACAGACTGGGTCACAGCAACACGTGACAGGGGACGGCTAGTGATTTATAATATTCCTTCTCCTCGCTTGATCATGCTGTAGTTCATTCTATGCCATCCAAGTTGTTTCCAATGTATAGTGACTCAATCATGAGGTTTCCCTTTGCAAGATTGGTTCAATTCTTGCAACCACTCTCCATCCGAGGCTGAGAGAGAGTGACTTGCCCAAGACCACACTCTCACGTATAAATCCAAGGCAGGTTTAGTGGCCAAAATCATGGATGTTGATAGGAAGTGACAGTTGTAGACTAGGCTTTGTTGATCCCCACCCCCACCCCCCCAAAAAGGTTCAAAACTCGTTTCGGATGTAGTGGGCACTGGCGGTTCGAGTCTAACGTCATTTCTGATTTCTTTTTTAATTTCAAAACTTTCCGAAATTTCCAAATGGCTTTATTAATGGCAGACACGCATGTATAGTAGGAAAAAAAAAACAGCACCGGCACTGGGGAAATTTCCGGGGATTCTCCCTCATTTTTAGACCAATCCTAATGAAACCTGCCGCAGTGGTAGAACACATGCACCACTATTAGCTCACTAAATGTCATAACCTTTGAGTTATGCATGGATTTTGGGTGAATTTTCAAAGTTTTTATTTTAAAACATTTTTTTAATAATAAAGAAAATTTGTTCCTGGTTTGAAAGTGTTATTTCCTGTTTCACTGGGTGGTCTTTACTTTGAAAGTAGTTGTTCTGCTCCAGAAACTTTGTTTGTATGGCACAAACTGTGCTAAATTGATGGAGAACAGAAATCATAGGGAGCCAGCCAGGAGGGAAGCCATTTTGTGTCCAGTTCTGCCAGTCCTGAGCATGCTCAGTGGGCCACCACAGAACGTTCTAGCACCTTCCTCAGTCCTTGGGAAAGCACGGCTGGCCAGTTCCTGCTTCGGCAAGGCTTGGCTGGGCCAGGGTGAGGCCCCATCTTGCCCGGAAAAGGCGGTTGTTGATGCCAATGTGAAATACAGTTTAGAATCAGGGAATCCTGGTTGATTGACACCTGGCTGAGGAAAGAAAGAAAGAAAGAAAGAGGGCCTCAGCTGAGGGAATCGGGCTCCTGAGGGAGCAAGCCAGGAGGGAAGCCATTTTGTGTCCAGTTCTGCCAGTCCTGAGCATGCTCAGTGGGCGCCCACAGAACGTTCTAGCACCTTCCTCCTTGACACCTGGCTGAGGAAAGAAAGAAAGAAAGAAAGAAAGAGGGCCTCAGCTGAGGGAATCAGGCTCCTGAGGGAGCAAGCCAGAAGGGAAGCCATTTTGTGTCCAGTTCTGCCAGTCCTGAGCATGCTCGGTGTGCGCCCACAGAACGTTCTAGCACCTTCCTCCTTGACACCTGGCTGAGGAAAGAAAGAAAGAAAGAAAGAAAGAAAGAAAGAAAGAAAGAGGGCCTCAGCTGAGGGAATCAGGCTCCTGAGGGAGCAAGCCAGAAGGGAAGCCATTTTGTGTCCAGTTCTGCCAGTCCTGAGCATGCTCAGTGGGCGCCCACAGAACGTTCTAGCACCTTCCTCAGTCCTTGGGAAAGCACGGCTGGCCAGTTCCTGCTTCGGCAAGGCTTGGCTGGGCCAGGGTGAGGCCCCATCTTGCCCGGAGAAGGCGGTTGTTGATGCCAATGTGAAATACAGTTTAGAATCAGGGAATCCTGGTTGATTGACACCTGGCTGAGGAAAGAAAGAAAGAAAGAAAGAAAGAAAGAAAGAAAGAGGGCCTCAGCTGAGGGAATCGGGCTCCTGAGGGAGCAAGCCAGGAGGGAAGCCATTTTGTGTCCAGTTCTGCCAGTCCTGAGCATGCTCAGTGGGCCACCACAGAACGTTCTAGCACCTTCCTCCTTGACACCTGGCTGAGGAAAGAAAGAAAGAAAGAAAGAAAGAAAGAAAGAAAGAAAGAAAGAAAGAGGGCCTCAGCTGAGGGAATCAGGCTCCTGAGAGAGCAAGCCAGAAGGGAAGCCATTTTGTGTCCAGTTCTGCCAGTCCTGAGCACGCTCAGTGGGCGCCCACAGAAGGTTCTAGCACCTTCCTCAGTCCTTGGGAAAGCACGGCTGGCCAGTTCCTGCTTCGGGAAGGCTTTCCTGGCCCAGGGTGGGGCCCCATCTTGCCCAGAAAAAGCGGTTGTGGAGGCCAATTTGAAATACAGTGTAGAATCAGGGAATTCTGGTTGATTGACACCTGCCTGAGGCAAGAAGGAGGAAAGAGGCCGAGGGGCATCTGAGGGGGGCAAGCCGGGGGGAAGCCATTTTGTGTCCAGTCCTTACTGTTGTGATCTTCCTGGAAATGTGACTGGAAACAGTATTATTATTATTATTATCCTGGCCAACTAGGGCCCTCCCTCCAGGTGTGTGGGACTCCCACAATTCCTCACAGCCTCAGGATCAACAAGGCCTTTATTTATTTAAATATTTATTTATTTGCCTCAAATACAAGGTCAGCTTATCCATCTCTCTTCTATCCCACAGTTTGTCTCGCCATTGCTCCAGATTTGGGGGTTTTCCAGTTTCCAAAACCTGGCACACGTTACACGGGCTGCTGTGATCATAGAGGTGAATATTATATCCTCCTTCCGGTTTAAGTGTAGATATTTATCCGTAAGACCTAATAAGTAAAATTCTGGTTTGAGTGGGATGTCTATTTTCAATTTCTTTTGTATATTTTTCCCAAAACTTCTGGTTTTCGGGCAAGTCCACCATAAATGGTCAAAACTTCCCACTTGTGATTTACATTTCCAACACACGTTGCCATTATTTGTATACATTATACTTCGTTTTTTGGGGGGGGGGACAGGGACCACCTATGGAATCATTTCAGCCAATTTTCTTTCAGATTTGATGAATATGTATATTTAATTTTTTTAGTCCAAATTTGTTGCCATTCATGTAGTTTTTTGGGGCATCCTATATTTTTAGCCCAATTTAACATACAGTTCTTCACTTCTTCGGTTTCTGTTTCCCAATCAAGTAGGCTAATTTGTTATATAATTTTGTAATAATTTTTTCATTAATGTGTCCCAGAATTTTTATTTTTCTTCAAATCCTTTAATTTTGTCTTGTCTATAGACATCTCTTATTTGGAGATATTGAAGCCAAGTTAAATTTCTATATTCCTCTTTGAGATCTTCCTGTGACTTTAATTCTAAATTATTGGGTTTTTTTCCCTAATAGCTCTTTATACGTCGGCCATTTTTGCCAAACTATAAGTCTCCTTTCCTTTGCTTCCATCGATGAAAGCCAAAGTGGTGTTTTTGTGTAGAAGTGTGGTTTGTATTTATTCCAGACTTTAATTTAATTTAATTTCCAAAATTTCGCTCAATTTTTGTTTGGTCATACCAAATATAGGCATGCAATCCCAACCTTAAATTGAATCCCTCCAACGTTTGAATTCTTTCGTTCTTTAGAAAAATCCAATCTTTTATCCAAGTGAGAACGCACGCCTCAAAGTATGTTTTGAGATTTGGGAGCCCGCCCCCCGTTTGTTCTGTCAATCATAACCTTGAATTTGATTCTCCGCTTTTGCCGTTCCAAATAAATTTTGATAAATCTTTGTTCCATATTTTTGCATTCCGAATTATAGGGACATTTGGAAAAAGGTATAACCAGTTGTGCAGAACATTCATTTTTAAAGTCGCTATCCTGCTGCGAAGTGAGAGGTTTAGATGTTTCCAATTTGATAAATCCTTTCTAATATTTTTCCATTTTTCCTTGTAATTGTTTTTGAGAAGTATTTAATTTTGGATTTGATCTGAAATCCTGTTTTGGTGTGAACAATTTCTTCTTTTTTTTGGGGGGGGGGATATTTTTAGTTAATATAAGTGTCTTTTTTATAAAAAAAAAAGCCACTTCACCAAATTCTTCCAATTTAATAAGCCAATTATTGATATTATTGATTGGATCTTCTATAATACAGATGACATCATCTGCAAATGCCCTTGTTTTATGCTCTTGTCCAGCAACTTTCATGCCCTTCACTTCTCGGTCCTCCCTTATCGCTCTTAGTAGCATTTCGATTGACAGTCCAAATAATCAGGGGGACAGTGGGCAACCCGGCCTGGTTCCTTTGCTTAACTGAAATTTTTCTGTTGCTTGGTTGTTTATTTTTAGTCGTGCTTCTTGAATAGAGTAGATTGCATTTATAGCAAGTTAAAAGGAAAAGCCTATATCAATTTCGTCTAATAATACTTTTATAAAATTCCAATTCAAATTGTCAAAGGCTTTTTCCGCGTCAAGAGAAAGGAGTGCCAATTATTTTTGGTTATTCATGTCATAATATTCTATAGCGTCCAAAATGGTTCTTAAATTGTCTTTTGTGCCTCTATTGTGGAGGAAGCCTGCTTGTTCCTCTCCAATCCAATCCTTAAGGAAAGGTTTCGATCTATATGCTAAAATATTTGTATAAATCTTATAATCAGAATTCAATAGTGAAATTGGCCTATAATTTTGTACATCCAAGATCAACAAGGTGTTGTAAACTTTGGCTTCCTTGAATCAAACCCTCTCGTATTGATCTCGCCCGCTTTTCCATCTGCCTACCATCGAGATCTTTTCATATCATCTCACGATGCGTCAAAATTAGGTTACTTTGACGTCTAGGGAAACCTCAGGCTTGATCTGCTCTTGGAGGAATGTCCTTGTCTCTTGGTGGTCTGTGTGTGACTGCACGCCTGTGTAAAGCGCCACCATTTGTACTCCCGGCAGGTGTGCCTGAGTCCAAACTTGGCCGGCAGTCTTCAGACACACGGAGCTCAGACAACGCAGTGAATTCCTCCTCGGTGGAAGAAGGTGCCAGAAAGATGCCCCTGGAACAGGTTAACAACCTCTCTTCCTTCCTTCCTTCCTTCCTTCCTTCCTTCCTTCCTTCCTTCCTTCCTTCCTTCTTTCATTCCTTCTTTCCTTCCTTCCTTCCCTCTTCCTTCCTTTCTTCCTTCTTTCTTTGCTTCTTTCCTTCTTTGCTTCCTTCCTTCCTTTATTTACTTCTACCTTTTTTCCTTCCTTCCTTCCCTCCTTGCCTTCCTTCCTTCTTTCTTTCTCTTCTCCCTCCCTCCCTCCTCCTCCTTTCTTTCTTTCTTTCTTTCCTCCCTCCCTTCTTCCTTCCTTCATTTCTTTCTCTTTTTCTTCCTTCCTTCATTTGTTTCTTTTCTTCCTTCCTTTCCATCCTTCCACCCTTCTTCTTTCCCTTCCTCCCTTCCCTTCCTTCCCTTAACTTCATTCCCTTCCTTCATTCTTTCCTTCCTTCTTCCTTCCTTCTATCCCTTCATTTCTCTCTTCTTTCCTTCCTTCCGACAGGGCCCTTGGGAGGGGTCTGCAAAAGGGGCCGCCAACAGTTCCTCCCAAGGGCAGAAGGATTGGACTCATGGGTTTGGGGAATGGCTGGAAAGACCCCTTTGGAGGAAGCAGACCCTGACTGGGAGAGCTGGTGTTATCCGCTCCATGGAAGGCAGTCCTTGAGAAGGATTCAGTTAGTGGTTGCCTTACCTTCACATCAAGGATGGGAAGAGTCTCTTTCCGTGAAAAGTCTTCACTGTATAGGCTGCAAATCCCATCCTCGGCCCTAGAGTTCTGCCAATGCGTAATGCAGATTGGGAAGACCTATGGGGAAGAGCATCCACATGCCAAATGAAATCTCCTTTCACGTATGACATCTAGTTCATCAGGAATCCAGATTGAACTCTGGTCTTTTCCCTCATGTACTCCTCTTCAAACAGAAATGGGAGAGGAGTCAAACATGTCCCGCTCTTGTCTGGCTTCTGCAGCAATCCAGTCACTCTTTGGGAGGCACCAAAGTTCCCCTCCAGTTTTGATAAGCCGTTATCTGAGTGGCCTCTATTTTCTGTTGCAGGTGACCTTGACCTTCAAAGATGTGGCCATCTACTTCACAGAGGAGGAATGGAGGTTACTGAGCAAGAAGCAAAGGGCCTTGTATGAGGAGGTCATGATGGAGACCTTTGAGAATGTGACCTTCCTGCGTAAGGACCTTCAAAACATTCCCTTTCCTATGGAGATTCAGGCCCTTTCAATTCCTCGGCCACGGTGCGATGAGACCCCTTTAATGTCCTCTTCAGCTAAGGTCCTTGTTTTCCAGAAACATCAATGTGTTCCCCTTAGCAACTGGGAGCAATTCTCAACCGGTCATTCTCTGGGTCTGGAAGGTGCCTCTGGGAAGGACCACAAGAGTCCAGAAAGCAATGGCTTCCCAGGCAGCGCTGGGCTCTCAGGTCCACTCGTGTGTCCTTCAGAGTAACCACAACCCCTTCACACTGGTCCTGTGGTTTGGCCTAAATGCATGCCCATGTTTGTGGATGGGTATACTCTGGGACGGATGAGTATATGCGCACAGAGAGGCAGAAGTGGGACCCTGAGAGGAGAGTGTCCCCGCTTGTCATCCCAAAGCAAGGCCACAACTGCCCAAGGCTACCAGCCCAGCTCCCCTCTTCTCGCCCCCCTCAACCGACCACCACCCCATTGGCTTACAAAACCGTCCTTCCCGTTTTGACAAGCCTTTGGGTGGCAGCTTTGCTGTAGTACCTCCCCCTCCCCTCCGTCCTCTGCAGGCCTGACTACTCTCCACTTCTTCCTCCGTTCCCGTTTCCCCAAAAGGTACTTCCTTCCTGAAAGTTGGGACTCACGCTTGTCTATCCTTGTCCTTCTTTATAGGAGAGAACTGGTGGTCCACAAGAGCAAGCGTGAAGGGCAGGAGCCATGTTAGGCGCAAGCTGCATCTTGCCAGACATCTGCAAACCCACAAGTGTCACCAATGTGGGAAACGCTTTTCTCAGAAGGGAAACCTTAACTTTCACTTGAGAGTCCATAGAGGAGAGAAACCCTTCAAATGTCAACACTGTGAGAAAGGCTTTCCTCATAAGGGACACCTTAACGAGCACTTGAGAGTCCACACAGGAGAGAAACCCTTTAAATGCCAACACTGTGGGAAATGCTTTGCTCGAAACAGACACCTTAGCCTTCACTTGAGATTCCATACAGGAGAGAAACCCTACAAATGCCAGCACTGCAGGAAAGGCTTTGCTCAGAAGGGAGACTTTGAGCGTCATCTGAGAGTCCACAGAGGAGAAAAACCCTTTAAATGCCAGCACTGTGGGAAATGCTTTGCTCAGAAAGTAAACCTTGAGGTTCATCTTAGAGTCCACACAGGAGAGAAACCCTTTAAATGTCAGCACTGTGGGAAATGCTTTGCTCAGAAGGCAACCCTTGAGTGTCATCTGAAAGTCCACACAGGAGAGAAACCCTTCAAATGTCAGCACTGTGGGAAATGCTTTGCTCGGAAGCCAAACCTGAAGTGTCACGTGAGAGTCCACACAGGAGAGAAACCCTTCAAATGTCAGCACTGTGGGAAAGGCTTTGCTCGGAAGGCAGCCCTTGAGCGTCATCTGAGAGTCCACACAGGAGAGAAACCCTTCAAATGCCAGCACTGTGGGAAAGGCTTTGCTCAGAAGGCATGCCTGAAGTGTCACGAGAGAGTCCACACAGGAGAGAAACCCTTCAAATGCGAGCACTGTGGGAAAGGCTTTGCTCGGAAGGCATGCCTGAAGTGTCACGAGAGAGTCCACACAGGAGAGAAACCCTTCAAATGCCAGCAGTGTGGGAAAGGCTTTGCTGCGAAGGGAGACCTGAAGTGTCACGAGAGAGTCCACACAGGAGAGAAACCCTTCAAATGTCAGCACTGTGGGAAAGGCTTTGCTCGGAAGGCAGCCCTGAAGTGTCACCTGAGAGTCCACACAGGAGAGAAACCCTTCAAATGCCAGCAGTGTGGGAAAGGCTTTGCTGCGAAGGGAGACCTGAAGCGTCACCTAAGAGTCCATACAGGAGAGAAACCCTAGAAATGCCAGCACTGTGGACAAGGCTTTGTTTGGAAGGCAGGCCTTGAGCGTCGCCTGGGAGTCAAGACAGGAGAGAAGTTCTCAAGGGGCCAGCGGTGCTTTGCTCAGGGTTCATCTCTTGGAGGCATCGAAAGGTTCTCACTGAAGAGGAAGTCGAATTATGTAGTTGCTTTTAAATAGAGAAACTGTATGTTTTATTTAGTGCAATAATTAGTTTTAAGTAAATAATATTATATTGTTTCTCAGGATTGTTTCACTATAACGTTATAATTATTTTTGGTGCTGTTTTTCTGCAAGGCACATGTTTTTAGAGTGTTTTGCACACATGTTTTCATTCCATAAAACTTTGAATTATCTGAAGCCTTTTGTGTTCTTTGCTGGCCATCCAACACCTCTGAGATGAGATTGAACTGGAGATAGAAGGCAGATAGAGTTTTCGGATCCACAAATAGAAGAGTTGGCCACGGAAAAGAGACAAGAGATGTGATTATTTATGTTGTCAAGAAAAGTTTTAGAGATGAGATTTTGCAGAGATATAAAAAAAATCAAATGGACATATCACAGAATATGTGTCCTGTTGGTTGTTGATATGTTTTATGATGTAATTCGATATGCTGTAAACCGTCCTGAGCCAGTTGGAAAGGGCGGTATACAAATCGAAATAATAATAAAATAAATAAATAAAAATACAGATGATAATGAAGAAAGACACCCACGTCATATACTGCCAAAAAGAAGGGATCACTGTTACTTATTATTATTATTATTTATTTATTTCGATTTGATAAACCGCCCTTCCCGAGGCTCAGGGCGGTTTACAACATATAAAACAGCATATAAAACACACGGTTAACACACTTGACAGAGAAGCTAAGGAAGGAAAACATCTTATATAGATGGGGAAAATTGGATTATCCTTTTATTTTAATAAGAGTTTATTCAGGATTATTACATTGCAACAAGCAAAAGAATTCTGTGATAATTCTAAACACAGGTTGGAAGAGGAACTGGAAGGAGCTAGAGGCCGGAGAGAACAAATTTGTGGGTTGCCCCATGTGTTACGTCATTTTAGCTCTACAAGAATCCCAGGTTTGGGGCCTGGCATGTCAAGCTCCCAAATAACCAAATGAGATGATGAAGGCAAAGAACAGAGGTGTTTATTCACCTTGGCCACAGTGGATGTCAGCAGAGACTGCTCTTCAAAAACCGACAGTGGTTCAACACAAAGAGATTTTGCTGAACCTGTTGTTGATTGGTCCAGACTGATGGTGGCTAGGGTACGCTCACGGACAGGGGCTGGAGCACTCTCCATTGCTGCTGTGAATTGGCTGGAATGTGTGGTGGGAAAGTCAATACACTCTCATTGCTCGATTTGAAGTCTCGAAACTGCCTTTGGTCTGCCCATGGAAGGGGTGCGGATAGAAGGAATGCGGCTGAGCTGGAGTTAATGGGATTTATAGACATGGGTTTGGGCTGGTCGCACAGTGGGAGCATATGGGATTCGAGGCACGAATGGAATGTGTCAGGAGAAAGGAACATCACGCCAACCCATGTGTTTTTCCTCCTGAGAAAGAGAGAGAGGCTGCTGAGGAGGAGCATGGGGTCCCTTCTGAAAAGAGCCCCCTCCAGTGCCCTGAATGAGATCCGTGTCTTCTAGGGCCGCGGTTTCTCCCCCGTGAATATCAGGGATCTGCAGAACTGCTCAGCACATGCGTGGTGTTTTTGAAGGTGCTCTTGATAAGAAAATAGACCGCATCTTGGAGATAAGACACACAATTGATATTGTGTTATGTTTCTTTATTCTGTTTATTTATGCCAGTGTTTTTCAACCTTTTTTGAGCCGCGGCACACTTTTACAAAATCCTGGGGCACACTACCCATCAAAATGACACAAAATGACACTCTAACACAGTAATACATATAGTTAATATGTTTTTTTAATGTATTTCCCACACAGAACTCCCATAACCCAGAGAAAATACTATAAGAGTTTGGTGGGCATTGACCTTGAGTTTTGGAGTTGTAGTTCACCTATATCCAGAGAACACTGTGGACTCAAACAATGTTGGATCAGGACCAAACTTGGCATGAATACTCAATATGCCTAAATGTGTACACAGATGGAGTTTGGGGAAAATAGACCTTGACATTTGGGAGTTACAGTTTCTGGGAATTATAATTAACATGGGTTTGGGGAATGGCTGGAAAGACCCCTTTGGAGGAAGCAGACCCTGACTGGGAGAGCTGGTGTTATCCGCTCCATGGAAGGCAGTCCTTGAGAAGGATTCAGTTAGTGGTTGCCTTACCTTCACATCAAGGATGGGAAGAGTCTCTTTCCGTGAAATGCCTTGACTGTATAGGCTGCAAATCCCACCCTCGGCCCTAGAGTTCTGCCAATGCGTAATGCAGGTGGGGAAGACCTATGGGGAAGAGCCTCCTCAGACCAAATGAAATCTCCTTTCACGTATGAAATCTAGTTCATCAGGACTCCAGATTGAACTCTGGTCTTTTCCCTCATGTACTCCTCTTCAAACAGAAATGGGAGAGGAGTCAAACATGTCCCGCTCTTGTCTGGCTTCTGCAGCAATCCAGTCACTCTTTGGGAGGCACCAAAGTTCCCCTCCAGGTTTGAGAAGCCGTTCTCGGAGTGGCATCTCTTTTCTGTTGCAGGTGACCTTGACCTTCAAAGATGTGGCCATCTACTTCACAGAGGAGGAGTGGAGGTTACTGAGCAAGAAGCAAAGGGCCTTGTACGAGGAGGTCATGATGGAGACGTACGAGAACGTGACCTTCCTGCGTAAGGACCTTCCAAACACCCCCTTTCCTATGGAGATTCAGGGCCCTTTCCATTCCTCGGCCAGGGTGCGATGAGACCCCTTTAATGTCCTCTTCAGCTAAGGTCCTTGTTTTCCAGAAACATCAATGTGTTCCCCTTAGCAACTGGGAGCAATTCTCAACCGGTCATTCTCTGGGTCTGGAAGGTGCCTCTGGGAAGGACCACAAGAGTCCAGAAAGCAATGGCTTCCCAGGCAGCGCTGGGCTCTCAGGTCCACTCGTGTGTCCTTCAGAGTAACCACAACCCCTTCACACTGGTCCTGTGGTTTGGCCTAAATGCATGCCCATGTTTGTGGATGGGTATACTCTGGGACGGATGAGTATATGCGCACAGAGAGGCAGAAGTGGGACCCTGAGAGGAGAGTGTCCCCGCTTGTCATCCCAAAGCAAGGCCACAACTGCCCAAGGCTACCAGCCCAGCTCCCCTCTTCTTGCCCCCCTCAACCGACCACCACCCCATTGGCTTACAAAACCGTCCTTCCCGCTTCTTCTGCAGCTTTGCTGTAGTACCTCCCTGCTCCGTCCTCTGCAGGCCTGACTACTCTCCACTTCTTCCTCCGTTCCCGTTTCCCCAAAAGGTACTTCCTCCCTGAAAGTTGGGACTCACGCTTGTCTATCCTTGTACTTCTTTATAGGAGAGAACTGGTGGGCCACAAGAGCAAGCGTGAAGGGCAGGAGCCATGTTAGGCGCAAGCTGCATCTTGCCAGACATCTGCAAACCCACAAGTGTCACCAATGTGGGAAACGCTTTTCTCAGAAGGGAAACCTTCACTTTCACTTGAGAGTCCATAGAGGAGAGAAACCCTACAAATGCCAGCACTGTGGAAAATTATTTACACAGAAGAGAAACCTTGAGAGTCACATAAGAGTCCACACAGGAGAGAAACCCTTCAAATGCCAGCTCTGTGGGAAAGGCTTTGCTCGGAAGGCACACCTTAACTGTCACGTGAGAGTCCACACAGGAGAGAAACCCTTCAAATGCCAGTACTGTGGGAAAGGCTTTGCTTGGAAGGCACGCCTTAACTGTCACGTGAGAGTCCACACAGGAGAGAAACCCTACAAATGCCAGCACTGTGGAAAATTATTTACACAGAAGAGAAACCTTGAGAGTCACATAAGAGTCCACACAGGAGAGAAACCCTTCAAATGCCAGCTCTGTGGGAAAGGCTTTGCTCAGAAGGCACACCTTAACCGTCACTTGCGTGTCCACACAGGAGAGAAACCCTTCAAATGTCAGCACTGTGGGAAAGGCTTTGCTCAGAAACCAAATCTGAAGTGTCACGAGAGAGTCCACACAGGAGAGAAACCCTTCAAATGCCAGCAGTGTGGGAAAGGCTTTGCTGCGAAGGGAGACCTGAAGCGTCACCTAAGAGTCCATACAGGAGAGAAACCCTAGAAATGCCAGCACTGTGGACAAGGCTTTGTTTGGAAGGCAGGCCTTGAGCGTCGCCTGGAAGTCAAGACAGGAGAGAAGTTCTCAAGGGGCCAGCGGTGCTTTGCTCAGGGTTCATCTCTTCATGTTCTCACTGAAGAGGAAGTGGAATTATGTAGTTGCTTTTTAGAAGAGAAACTGCATGTTTTATCTAGTTAAATAATTAGATTTAAGTAAATACTATTATATTGTATCTTAGGTTTGTTTCACTCTAACATTATAATTATTTTTGGTGCTGTTTTTGCTGCAAGGCACATGTTTTTAGAGTGTTTTGCACACATGTTTTCATTCTATAAAACTTTGAATTATCTGAAGCCTTTTGTGTTCTTTGCTGCCCATCCAACACCTCTTGAGATGAGATTGAACTGGAGATAGAAGGTGGATAGAGTTTTCGGATCCACAAATAGAAGAGTTGGCCACGGAAAAGAGACAAGAGATGTGATTATTCATGCTGTCAAGAAAGGTTTTAGAGATGAGATTTTGCAGATCTCTCTCTCTCTCTCTCAAATGGACGTATCACGGAATACAGACGATAATAAAGAAAGACACCCCATGTCATATACTGCCAAAAAGAAGGGATCACTGTTACTTGACAGAGAAGCTAAGGAAGGAAAACATCTTATATAGATGGGGAAAATTGGGAGGATTATCATTTTATTTTAATAAGAGTTGATTCAGGATTATTACATTGCAACAAGCAAAAGAATTCTGTCATAATGCTAAACACAGGTTGGAAGAAGAGGAACTGGAAGGAGCTAGTGGCCGGAGAGAACAAATGTGTGGGTTGCCCCATGTGTTACGTCATTTTAGCTCTACAAGAATCCCAGGTTTGGGGCCTGGCATGGCACGCTCCCAAGGAACCAAATAAGACATCGACGAGGTGATGAAGGCAAAGAACAGAGATGTTTATTCACCTTGGCCACAGTGGATGTCAGCAGAAACTGCTCTCCAAAAACCGACAGTGGTTCAACACAAAGAGATTTTGCTGAACCTGTTGTTGATTGGTCCAGACTGATGGTGGCTAGGGTCCGCTCACGGACAGGGGCTGGAGCACTCTCCATTGTTGCTGTGAATTGGCCGGAATGTGTGGTGGGAAATTTAATACACTCTCATTGCTCGATTTGAAGTCTAGAAACTGCCTTTGGTCTGCCCATGGAAGGGGTGCGGGTGGAAGGAATGTGGCTGAGCTGGAGTTAAAGGGATTTATAGACATGGGTTTGGGCTGGTCGCACAGTGGGAGCATGTGGGATTTGAGGCACGAATGGAAGGCAAAAGGGAGAAATGTATAAGGAGGAAGGAGCATCAAGCCAACCCATGTGTTTTTCCTGTTGAGAAAGAGAGGGGCTACTGAGGAGGAGGAGGAGCATGGGGTCCCTTCTGAAAAGAGCCCCCTCCAGTGCCCTGTATGAGATCTGTGTCTTCTGGGGCCCTGGTTTCTCCCCCTGGATATCAGGGATCTGCAGGACTGCTCAGCACACGCGTGGCGTTTTTGAAGGTGCTCTTGATAAGAAAATAGACCACATCTTGGAGATAAAACGCACAATTGTTATTGTGTTATGTTTCTGTATTGTGTTTATTTATGCCACGCTTGTCACCACAAAGGAGACTCAAAACACAATACCTTGGAGAGGCCCTCGTTTCATGGCCAAAAGAAAGGAGAAGCGCTCCAGGCCTCGATTCAGACTCCCAAGAGCCTTGGGATTGGCATTTGGATATAGTTCCCTAACCCTAACTGGTTGGTGGTGATCCCAACCTCCCAAAAGGCTAGGAATTGACTTAACCCTACACCCAGAGTTGCGGCCCAAGGGGGTGCCATCTTGGGAGCCGAAGTCGGAACCAGAGAGGGGTAGTCTAGAACGACCGGAGAGGCGCTGGGTTCTCCGTCCGGTGATGGCAGCAACTGCAAAATATTTGAGATCCTTTAAAAAGAGAGAGTCGCCGGAGCAAACCCCCCTGAGGTGGGGGATACCGACTAGACCAGCCACACGTGAGACCCCTGGGCAGCCTTCCTTTGTTAGGTTGGATGCCGGGAAGAATGCCGGGAAGATCGACCCACACGCTGCAGAACATCTACGAGCTGAATTTGATCAGCTGCTTCTGTGTGTCAAGAGGTTTGATGACCTGTTGACGGAGCTAGATATCCTACATTCCCACTACCCCTGTACGGAGTGCAAAACCCCCGCGGAACCTCTGACCAGCCAGCGAGAGCTCCCGGAGATGGACTGGGATCACTTCTGGGACCTGTCGGCGGAGGGACCTGTGGACAGGTGGTCGGCGGAGGAGAGACTTACGATGGACGATTTGGGGGTGACAGGGAGACCATGTGCCGTGCCGGAGCTTCTGAAGCTGAGGGAAGGCCCAGCAGCCTGGGGCTGAAGAGGCCGGATTCCCCCGAAGCCTGGGAGAGGGATCTTGGCCCTCCAGCAGTCCCCCGAGCACCAGGAGATCGACGAGGACGCCACTGTCTCTCCCTCTCGAGCAAAATGGCAGTTGACCTTGAAGTCGCCAACGCAGAGACCACTGGCTCGAAGGCGAATGTCGCCGGGAAAGCTTCCTTCCAGCAACCCATCGGTCACTCTCGACATAGACGTGGTTGCAGAGATGGGAGGAAGCGGAGGGGGTGCCAGTCACACAGCGCCACATCTGGCAATGACCAGAGAGTTCTTCAGCGGAAGGAGTGCAGAGTGGCAGCTCCGGCTGCCCGGAACAGCAAGCGGATTGAAACACAGGTGACGGAAGCTGAGCCAGAGGAGCATTTGAAACAGAGTCAACCGACGTGAACTTCAGCACCGGTGGTTTGGCCCCAGAGTTTTCTGGGGTCTGATGGCCGGGAGCTGGAGTCGGACTGGAACTTTAAACTCTCCTAAAGGAGCCCAGTACGGAGCGGCAAGGGCCTCCCAAATCGCCATGATTGAGACCCCTCCTTGCCATCCGACTGGAGTCCCCCCCCCCCCAATTACTTGGAGGTATGGTCGCATTGAGGTTGCAGAATGGGCCCTTAAAACCAGACTATAGGGCTGCTCGGTCCCTAACCTTACCTACGGCCCCTAAACTGACCATCGATCCCATCTGATATGCAAGCCTTAGTTCACCTCCACCTTTTTGTATTTATTATAATTTAATGCTAGGTAATGTGTTGGTTATTATATGTGTATTCTATGTTGGATTGTATTTATGCATACTATTGTAAACCGCTCCGAGCCTTCGGGGAGTGGCGGTCTATAAATGTGAAGCATAAAATAAAGAAATACTTGGTCTGGGGACCCTCTTCAGGGATGTTGCGCTGCACGGCCTGGCTGTAGGGTTGCTCAGAAGAAGGAAAAGAATGAGAGGGAGAGGGATGACATGGCCGTGTCAAAGGAGGGGGCCTGGGACACAGGGGAGGGGTGCGTTACAGGGGGAAATAGGATTGATTGACACCTGGCTGAGGACAGAAAGAAAAAGGGCCTCAGCTGAGGGAACCAGGCTCCTGAGGAAGCAAGCCAGGGGAGGGGCGCCATTTTGTGTCCAGTTCTGCCAGTCCTGAGCATGCTCAGTGGGCGCCCACAGAAAGTTCTAGCACCTTCCTCAGTCCTTGGGAAAGCACTGCTGGCCGGTTCCTGCTTCGGCAAGGCCCCACCTTGCCTGGAGAAGGCGGTTGTCAGGCCAATGCGGAGGAAGCCTTCCCTGGGCGCAGTGACCCTTGGCCATTAGCGGCCCATTTCCACCCTCCCTTCCTGGCTCAGTCCTGTTTGGGCTCTCAGACTCTGAATCCCCTCCTGAAGTGAGCCATCCTTATGTCTTCACTAGCTGAGGACCCGGCGGTGCCCGGGTTAATTGAGAAAGGCATTGTGTGGCAATGTTGGTCTTTATTTTTTCCAAGGGGCCACACGAGAGCCCAAAAATATTATGGAGGGCCGCACCTAAAGGCTGAACTACATTCTAATCTGTATTATTTATTTACTATATTTACTATACAGCATAGTAAATATAGTAAATAAATAAATAATGTAGATTAGAATGTAGTTCAGCCTTTAGGTGCGGCCCTCCATAATATTTTTGGGCTCTCATGTGGCCCCTTGGAAAAAATAATTGCCCACCCCTGCATTAGATGAACAGCGAAGACTTATGCAGTTGGCACAGCAAAGCTGGAGCAGCTGCTGGGAGTGCTGAAGCTGGGGAGGGGGAGGGGCTTGGCGTGGCTTGGCTCCGCCCCCTCTGGCTTCAGCTCTTAGCAGCAGCTGCTTCAGCCTTGAGGAGGGCAGGGCCAAGTCAGTGGTGGCATAGCTATCACAAGGCTGGCTTGGCCCTGCCCTCCTCAAGGCTGGAGCAGCTGCTGGGAGTGCCAAAGCCAGGGAGGGGCTTGGTGCGGCTTGGCTCCGCCTCCCTCTGAGAAGCGCCCCATCCGGCTGGGATCAACCTCCTTCGGTCCCAGGATCGACTGGTCGATTGCGACCGACTTCCTGGGCAGCCCTGAATTAGATGAACAGCAAAGACGTATGCAGTTGGCACAGCAAAGTGTGGCCGGGTTTCGCTAGTAAAATAATAATAATAATTCTATGGCTACCTAAAGTCAGACGAAGAACGGAAGGAAATCAAAGAAAACGCTGAGCCATAAGGGTGTTGCTTGTTTCAAATGTCACATTTAATGTTTTCACCACTGTACTTCAAAATCTACATTGTACAAAGTGACCCGCAAATGTGCCACATTTAACAGACCAACCTCTGAGATTTTACCTTTCATACCACTGTCTTCTTGGGCTCGTTTTATTTTATTTTATTTATTTATTTTCAAAAGTTTAAGGACATGTTTCTCATTCGAGTTGAGTTGAAATGCTTCAGTTGGTTTTCCATTGTTTTAAAAAAATCCCTCAGGAGCCACACAAAAAAACACAAAGATATTTCGGCATCTTTGTTTTTGAGATATTCCGACACTCATCTCTCGTTCACATCAAAATAATGACTTCATTGAAGTTAAAACTTCCCAAAAAACATAACTTAACTCATAGTTTCGGTTCCAGCTCAGATCACGCCTCTCGAAAATACTCTGCTAAATACAGATAACTTACAATAACTTTAACAGTTAGTTGTCCATGACAAACACCAAGTTTTCTCGCTCGCTCAGTCTCTCGCAAATCTCGCAATCTCTCAATATTTTTATTTTTAAATATCCCAGACCAAGGTTCAATTTTTTTAAAAGACCATTCATTCGTTATTTTCTTTGTACAGGTGAAAAAAAAACAGTCTTCAGTTTTTCTCGCCTTTGTTTTAATATAAAAGTCGTAAGGGACATTCAAGTTTTAAGTCTCCACACTGGACTCTTTAAAAAAAAATTCATGTGGAGGTAAACAAACCAAGTTGTATACTCCAGGAGGTAGCGGCCTTTCAATTTTGTGTTCATATATATATATACATATGCACAGAATAATTCAGTGTTTGAACAGAAGAACGACACAAAAGAAGAGAAGAAATTAGCGTAAAAATAAAATTAAAAAACAAAACATAATAAAAGTATTTACTATTCCGATGTTTCAAGACTTCCGACACAAATACAATTAAACGTAATTCCCTATGTGCTTTTTTCCCCACCCCCTCTCCACTTGTCGTCTTCACACAACTGTCCAGTGCAGGATTTTCAAAAAAAAAAAAAAAATTAAAATCACAAAGTTTCACAGGTAGATCTAAAAAAAAATGTGCAAGCTACTCTCATTTTTTCTCTCTCTCTCTCGTTTTTTCTCTCTCTCTATACACGGCAATGAAGATCAAAATTATTGGAAATCGTCGCCCAGAAATTGATTTATTTACACACATTTTGCAGGTTCATGCGGAAAAGGGAGGGAAGATGGTTTATGTAAGAAAAGAGCAGAAAAAACCTCTAATAAAAATAGATTAAATATATATATATTTATATATATTTATTTATACCGGGTGGCGGACGCCGCTCATTCTTTCTACTCGTGACGTCACTCAATCACCACCAAAGTGACGCAAAAGAGGCGGCACCATCAGGCGGCAATGCCCGGCGATTGGCCAGTGCCCTCTGATGGAGGCGGGACCATCAGGCGGCAATGCCCAGGGATTGGCCAGTGCCCTCTGATGGAGTGTCAAGATTGGTCACGATTGTGTTTATATACTCCCTCACTTTGGTTTCAAAAAACAACCCCCAAATCTTCAGGAATGGATTGGTATCAAACCACCTTCTCGCTGTCAAGTCGAAGGGTGAAAGGAAAGGAAAGCAAACCCCAGAAACTCCAAACAAGGATATTAAAAAAAGAAACAAACCCGGCAACCTTCCTCTCAATTTGGTTCCTTCTTCTACTTCTTCGTCTCTGCTCCAAGATCGCAGCCGCGCTACAATTCGTGGGTGGTGAAAACAAAACATGTGCAACTCTGGATAATTTTCGTTTTCCGTCTTCTAAAAAAGCACAACCCCAACCTTGACAAAGATCGAAAAGCCTAGTTTTGTTTTGTTTTTTCTCCTACCTCTCTTTTTTTTCATACAAGGAAATAGTGGTTGTTAATTTACAAACTTCATTAGTAAAAGTACAGTACAAGCATGATTAATCCTCCAGAATTGCAAATCCCAGAATCCAGTGGAAAGCTACATTATGTCTTCAGTAGTACAACGTATCGTCCATGTTTACTCCCAGACCAGTGGAGACGGCGGCATCTCGGAGGGCTGGGCAACAGTGGAACTGGAAGGCAACAAGCGGACAAGGTCAGAGTTCACTTGCGAGGGAGCACTGGGCGTAGAAAAAATTGAACAATACAGCCTCACGTTAAAATGGCGCTTCTCATCCCTCCCCGTGGGGCCAAAGGGGCTCAGAAGGAACACAATCCAAAGAAAGCACTGCTCTGGGAACTCAGAAATATGAGAATAACATGCTCTACCACTTCCTCCCTTCAGCTAAACATGGCCTCGTGTTCATCTTCCAGTCATTCAACTATTACCCAATCTCTGTGATCTTCTCATGGCATCTCAGCCCTGCCCACTCTTTAAAACAGTGGTTGCCAACCTTTTTTAAAAGAAATCAGGGATCACAATGAGGAGGGACCACTTTGATCAGGGATCCATTGATGAGGGACCACATTACAAGGGATCAGTTGACCAGGGACCACTTTGACCAGGGACCACTTTGATCAGGGAACACTTGACCAGGAACCACTTTGATCAGGGACCACTTTGACAAGTGACCACATGATAAGGGATCACTTGACCAGGGACCACTTTGACCAGGGACCACATGACAAGGGATTACTTGACCAGGGCCCACTTTGACCAGGGCCCAATTTGACCAGAGACCACTTTGATTAGGGAACACTTTGATCAGGGAACACTTGACCAGGAACCACTTTGATCAGGGACCACTTTGACCAAGAACACTTGACAAAGGATCACTTGACCAGGGACCACTTGACCAGGGACCACATGACAAGGGATTACACCCGCGCCCACTTTGACCAGGGCCCAATTTGACCAGAGACCACTTTGATTAGGGAACACTTTGATCAGGGAACACTTGACCAGGAACCACTTTGACTAGGGACCACATGACAAGGGATTACTTGACCAGGGCCCACTTTGACCAGGGCCCAATTTGACCAGAGACCACTTTGATTAGGGAACACTTTGATCAGGGAACACTTGACCAGGAACCACTTTGACTAGGGACCACATGACAAGGGATTACTTGACCAGGGCCCACTTTGACCAGGGCCCAATTTGACCAGAGACCACTTTGATTAGGGAACACTTTGATCAGGGATCACTTGACCAGGAACCACTTTGACCAGGGACCACATGACAAGGGATTACTTGACCAGGGCCCACTTTGACCAGGGCCCAATTTGACCAGAGACCACTTTGATTAGGGAACACTTTGATCAGGGAACACTTGACCAGGAACCACTTTGACTAGGGACCACATGACAAGGGACCACTTTGACCAGGGACCACTTTGACCAGGGACCCATGACGAGGGATCACATGACAAGGGATCACTTGACGAGGGACCACTTTGATCAGGGACCACATTGACCAGGGACCCATGACGAGGGATCACATGACAAGGGATCACTTGACGAGGGACCACTTTGATCAGGGACCATTTTGATCAGGGACCCATTGACGAGGGACCACATGACAAGGGATCACTTGACCAGGGACCACTTTGACCAGGGACCACATGACAAGGGATTACTTGACCAGGGCCCACTTTGACCAGGGCCCAATTTGACCAGAGACCACTTTGATTAGGGAACACTTTGACAGGGAACACTTGACCAGGAACCACTTTGACTAGGGACCACATGACAAGGGATTACTTGACCAGGGACCACTTTGACCAGGGCCCAATTTGACCAGAGACCACTTTGATTAGGGAACACTTTGATCAGGGATCACTTGACCAGGAACCACTTTGACCAGGGACCACATGACAAGGGATTACTTGACCAGGGCCCACTTTGACCAGGGCCCAATTTGACCAGAGACCACTTTGATTAGGGAACACTTTGATCAGGGAACACTTGACCAGGGACCACTTTGACCAGGGACCCATGACGAGGGATCACATGACAAGGGATCACTTGACGAGGGACCACTTTGATCAGGGACCACATTGACCAGGGACCCATGACGAGGATCACATGACAAGGGATCACTTGACGAGGACCACTTTGATCAGGGACCATTTTGATCAGGGACCCATTGACGAGGGACCACATGACATGGGATTACTTGACCAGGGACCACTTTGATCAGGGACCCATTGACAAGGGACCACATGACAAGGGATCCCTTGAACAGGGACCACTTTAACCAGGGACCACTTTAACCAGTGACCACACGACAAGGGATCACTTGACCAGGGACCACTTTGACCAGGGACCAATTGACGAGGGACTACATGACAAGGGATCACTTGACCAGGGACCACTTTGACCAGGGACCATTTTGATCAGGGACCCATTGACGAGGGATCACATGACAAGGGATCACATGACCAGGGACCACTTTGATCAGGGACCCATTGACAAGGGCTCACATGACAAGGGATCCCTTGAACAGGGACCACTTTAACCAGGGACCACTTTAACCAGTGACCACATGACAAGGGATCACTTGACCAGGGACCACTTTAACCAGGGACGATTTGACCAAGGACCACTCTGCAACATGAGTACCAAAAAGGTTATGAATCAGTTTTTAGTCAACTTTAGATTCAGTTTGGTTATTTGGGGTGCCGATTCAGAAAATTGCATTGAGTAGACCACATCAGCTCTAGTTTCTGATATGCCATCTGCTTGCCCACAGAAAACCATATTCAATAATCTAGAGCTGGTGTGGTGGTAGTAATTTTTCGTAGGTAGTCAGCCTCTCCCCTCCTGGAATCCCTGTTGCCTCGGCACTGTAAGAAGATTTTGCGAGACCAGTCGCTCTCATTGCTGTGTGGTTTTGAGGCAACGGTGTAGTAACCATATTTTGGCTCTTTGGGACCACTGGTGGTCCAGGGACCAAAGGTTGGAAACCACTGCTTTAAACCTTACTGCCAGAGAGGTGGGCCCAAACTAATATAATGTCCGTAAACACCTCCAAGGTCAAATGGCCAGCATGACTGCATGAAGTGCGCTTACCTTCCTGCCGAAGCAGTACCTATTGATCTTCTCACATTTGTATGTTTTCGAACTGCTAAGTTGGCAAAAGCTGGGCCTAACAGCAGGAGCTCACCCTGCTCCCCAGATTCAGACCACCAACCTTTCAGTCAGCAAGTTCAGCAGATCAGTGGTTTAACCCACTGCGCCACCATGAGAAACACTCTAAAATGTATAGAAGTAGATCCTGTAATTGTTGGAATTGTGAGGAAAATGTTGGGACATATTACCACGTTATCTTGAAAAAGACCCAGAAGTATTGAACCCAAATACACACAATGCTAGAAGACATTGTAAAGGAGCGCTGTTAGGCCCAGCTTCTGCCAACCTGGCAGTTTGAAACATGCAAATGTGAATAGATCAACAAGAAGGTAACAGGGCTCCATGCAGTCATGCTGGCCACATGCCTTGGAGGCGTCTACGGACAATGCCAGCTCTTTGGCTTAGAAATGGAGATGAGCACCAACTCCCTCAGTATGAAAAGCTGGATATGACTTAATGTCAGGGGAAACATATGTATATATATATATATATATGTGTGTGTGTGTGTGTGTGTATGAAATAATATTATTAAAAGAATAAAGTTGGTAAGAGACGGTTAACAAAACCTACCATTGTCAAAATTAAGACACCCCTTTAAGAATACATTAGGAATACTACTAAAGGTATTGCAAAGCCCTTATTAAAAAAGAAACCTGCCATACTGCTAAAGAAAAAAAAGTAAATGAATATCAGATGTGATTACATACAGTTACCTAATAAAGCTCTTAAAAGCAGCAGATTGTGGGTTGATGCACAGCGGGACTCTGCTTCCTTTCTGCTGTTCCAAAATGAACTGATGGATTATTTCTGAAATATAAAATAAAAGGAATTGCAGAAGGAAGGAAGGAAGTGAACGTAGCTTTGGACAAACAGATGAAAACTATGAACAATATACTGGGGAACACACCAGGCCCGGATTAACCCGTTTTGGCACCCTAGGCCATACTTTGGAATTACACCCCCAAACCAACCTCTACTGGCAGCGGCCCCGGGGACTTCCCTTCCTTCCTCCTCCTCCCGCCCTCCTTCCTTGACTCAAGGAAGGAGGGCAGGAGGAGGCGGAGGGAAGCCCCGCTCCGGGGCCGCTGCCGCCATGTTCCTGGGTGCCGCGCGCATGCCCGGCAGCGGCCCTGGGGGCGGGGCTTCCCTCCTCCTCCTCCTGCCCTCCTTCCTTGACTCTTTGCCCTTTGACATACAAACATGTAAGACAAGACACTCAGAGAGAATGTAACATTTCAGCTTCTGGCCACCAGGGGGAGCTGTCGCACTCCTTCACTCCTTTTACATACTTCCTGGAGATTTATGGCCTCATAAATTAGTTAAATTAAATTATTAAATTATTGCGTGTATAGATAGATTGATAGATAACATTTCAAAAATAAATGTAAGCACTTTTCATAGGGATGCCAAGAAAAAGTCACTCATCAGATTTAATATTATAACCTATATTATAATTGTGAACACCCTTTTATTTCATGTGCACGTGGTCTATTGCAGTGTTTCCCAACCAGTGTGCCACGGCACACTAGTGTGCCGTGAGAGATCATCAGGTGTGCTGTGGGAAATTAGATTATAATCTATCTGATGCCATGTATAAAGTTTGCTACTCTGTCTCCGGAACCCCAGCGCACGGGTCCCTGTTTACGGGAGGGCCGCGCAGTAGCGCGGACCTGTTTGGGCCCATTCCCTTCCGTTTAGACTAGATATGGTCAAACTTGGGCCTTCCTCCAGGTGTTTTGGAATTCAACTCCAACACTGTGTCCTGTTCTGGGCACCACAATTTAAAATTAAGATATTATAATTGTATATTTATGTTACATGTAATATTGCAAATAACATTGCGATATAATTGTTATAATACAATGTGGTATGTAATTGTTGTACTGTGACAATGACATAGTATGTTGTATTTGATATTATATTATAATATAGTATGGTATACATATATTGTGTATACATATAATGTTGATAATATTGTAATGTAATGCAATATAATAATAATATACTATACTAGCTTAACCCGGCACGCGTTGCTGTGCCCTATTTTGGAGATGTGTGGAAGTGTGGGTATGTTAGGGTTGGAAATGTGTTGACAATGTGTTTTGTGTTTGTATATATGTGTATGTGTGTTTTTATGTGTGTGTGTATGTTTGTATGTGTGTGTTTGTATGTGTGTATGTATGGGTGTGGATGTGTGTGTGTCTGTGTATATATATGTGTGTATGTATGTATGTGTATGTGTGTGTATGTAGTTGTGTGTGTGTGTATGGATGTGTGTGTATGTATGTTTGTGTATGTATGTGTGTGAGTATGTATGTGTGTGTGTATGTATGTGTGTTCTGTATGTATGTGTGTATGTTCATTCCCCCTCTCTGTCTGTTTCCCCCTTTGTATGTGTCCCTCCCCCTCTCTCTGTTTCACTTTCCCATCTGTCTGTCTCTCCCTCTCCTCTGTCTCGCTGCCTGATTCCCCCTTGTTTCCCCCTCTTTCTTTTTCGTGTTACTTCCCCCTCTCTCTGTCCTGCCCCGTCTCACTCTGTGTCACTCCCCCTATCTTTCTTTCCCCCGCCCCTTCTCTCTCAGGACTCCCTTCTCTGTCTCATTACCTCCCTTCGTGTTCTCCGCGGTTACGGCGGCCGCTCCTGAAGCAAGGTAAGGCCGGCAGCTTACCTTGTTTCAGGCACGGACGCCGCAAACCGCGGGGGCACGCCGGAGGGGCGGAAGGCAGGCCGAGATCGCCGATCCGCCCTCCGCCGTTTTCCCTCGGTTGCGGCGGCGCGCTGAAAGAAGGTAAGCTGGGAGCTTACCTTCTTTCAGGCGTGGCCGCTGGAATCGCGGGGAAAACGGCGGAGGGCGGAGCGCCGATCTCCGGCCCTGCCTTCCGCCCTGGCGCGCATGGGCAGTGTCAGGCGCGCATGGGCAGCACACAAAAAAAGGGGCGGGCCGCGTACGACGCTGCCCATGCGCGCCAGGGCGGAAGGCAGGGCCGGAGATCGGCGCCCGCGCCTCCGCCGTTTTCCCCGCGTTTCCTGCAGCCACGCCTGAAAGAAGGTAAGCTCCCGAGCTTACCTTCTTGCAGGCGCGCCGCCCGAACCGCTGAGGAAACTGCGGAGGGCGGATCGGCGATCTCCGGCCCTGCCTTGCGCCCTGGCGCATGGGCAGCTCAGACGCGCCTGCCCCTTGTGTACTGGTGCGTTATGGACTACACTTCCCAGAAACCCCGGCATGGCCACTTCCTGTGTATGCGGAGTTTTCTGGGAAGTGTAGTGCGGAGTGACGATGGCGCTGGGGAGCTTGCGAGGAGGCTTGGGGGCAAAGGTAAGCAAAGTTTTTGGTTGTTTGTTGTTGTGTTGGGGTGGTGGGAAGTGGAGGAAGTTGTGTGTTGTGTATTTAGAGTAGGGGCGTTTGTTGTGGGGTCCTGGGGAGGGGTTAGCCTGATTGAGTGTTTTTTTTTTTTTTGCGGCCATGTGCGTTGGAAGGGGGTTTGTTAATGTTGTTTATGTGTTGTTTTAGTGTGTTAGGAAGCGGTGAGGGGGCATTGTGTGTATGTTGTTTTGGGAAATTTGGAAGGGAGGGTAATTGTTTTGTGGGCAGATGTATTTTTCGGCGTGTTCTGAAGTGGCGAAGTTTGTCGGATAGGGCCGCAGCGTTTTTCAGGCCATGTGCGCGGGAAGGGGGCAGGGTATGTTGTGTATGTGTTGGTTATGTGTTGTTTTGGGGTGTAGTGTGTATGTGTGTAGTGGTTAGTGATTGTGGGTAGGGAGGTGTGCTGTTGGCAGGCTTAGAGTAGGGCTTGTAGTTCTGTGGCGAAGTGTTAGGGATCGGTTTGCAGTGCTTTGTCTGCGATGTGCGAACGTTCCAAACGTTCGTGCTGGCAGCGGAGAGGCCGGGTGGGATTTCGTTGTTATTTTTAGGGGTGGTGTTTTAGGGTGTTGCGAGGTAGTTTGGTCCGGTTTTTTTTACTGTTGTCTGTACCTCGTGGTCAGGGCCAGTCAGTTGTTTAGTTTGGTGTTTCTGCGACTTATAGTTTCGTTGTCTATATACATCTTTGCACGACCACGTCTCCTTTATATATATATACTATATAACTATATATTTTGTGTTCATCGAAACAGGCCCAGGTTTCACACTAAGTGTAAGTGAGTGTATAAATACATTTAAAAACATATTAACTATATGTATTACTGTGTTAGAGTGTCATTTTGTGTCATTTTGGTTGGTGGTGTGCCCCAGGATTTTGTCAATGTCAAAAATGTGCCGTGGCTCAAAAAAGGTTGGAAAACACTGGCCTATTGTACCAAGGCACAAAAAGCAGCGATGCGCAAGATCAAGCGTGAAACATCCCAACTCAAAATACTGACCTTTCACCTGCCGAACAGAACTGAGGTTCTTTTCAAACGTGTCGTCAAACTTGGGGTTCGTGACAGGCTCAAAATCGTTGGTGTAAACACGTCCAGTCGAGGTGGAGAAGCAACATTTACACATGCAGGTGTGATATCGCAAACGCCCTTCGTCCAGATATGGATGAGCTAAGGCATCCTTAGCAGATATTCGCTTGGACTGAAATGAGAGGGAAGGCAAAACACAAAAAAGCAGGGTATGAAACTTGCAAAAGTAACTCTTGTGACCAATTTTTCCTCGCTTTCATGTCTTACTCTGGATGCCACTAGGGGGCAGTGTTTCCTTGCTGCTAATCACCCTTTCGGGACTTCCTTCTTCCTACTTGGCAGCAGCAGCAGGAAATGTCATGCTCTGTGCTCTCCCCATCAACAAATGTCTTCTCTAATGCCTTTTCAACACCTCCAAAATGCTCAACTGTGCACAAATAGCCTCTAGGACTTTCAATCTGTCTCACTGGCCTTGCGGGGCAACTTAGAAGGATGCTGATTCAATATACTTTTAAATATAATTGTTTTAAATTGTTTTAGACTGGTTTTAATCTATGATGACAGCCTGAGGTTCTCGGACACTGGGTGGGATATGCTTTTGTATACATACACATACATGCATACATATTCAAGGATGTATTTTTATAAGAGACTGGAGCCCTGGTGGCGCAATGCATTAAACCCTTGTGCCAGCAGGACTTAAGAGCGACAGGTCGGAGGTTCAAATCTGGAGAAAGCACGGTTGAGCTCCCACTGTCAGCTCCGACTCCCCATGTGAGGACATGAGAGAAGCCTCCCACAAGGATGGTAAAACATCAAAATATCCGGGTGTCCCCTGGGCAACGTCCTTGCAGATGGCCAATTCTCTCACACCAGAAGCAACTTGCAGTTTCTCAAGTTGCTCCTGACACACAAAAAGGAGACTACAAGGGTAAACATCATAGTGGTCAGAAGCCTTTCTATTTGAGAGGCGAAAGTTGTAAGGATCTTGATTCAGAAACAATTTGGATTATATTCCCACCTATCCCATAAAACATTACAAATGACCACGGATTGGGATTGGAGCCTAAAACATATTGAGAAATATAGGAACATTTTGAATCTACAGTATTTGAAGCCAAGAAGTTGTCAAATTATTTGTCCGTCGAGGTCCAAAAATAGTTTAGGGAAGTTTATTAGAACGAACGAGTACAACAACAACATTTTATTATGGTCCAAAGATCATTATTGTACCGTAGGTGTTACAAGGTATGTAGGTAATGAGATAAAGAACATCCGGTTGATTAAACACAGAAATGGATACAATTTACAACAGTTTAAAACTACTTAAAATCTCTCTCGGCATTACTTCGCGAACAAAGATTCAGGAAGGACTCACCCCACGCTTTTTACAAGCGCGTTGATGACTAAAAAGGCCAATCTGAGATAGACAAGTTCGGTTGCAGAAAGCACATCAGAAAGTCTCCTTGGGTGATGTTGTTTCCAAGTTGCGGTTCTTTCTGCGTTGTCGTTTCTCTTCGAGACTCATTCGGCGTGTCTTCTCGAAAGAGGCCGCAGCATTGTGGACAGTGCATCTCCATGCCTCCCGATGTGAGGCCAGGGTGGACCATTATTGGTGATCAATCTGGCCGAGCCTGAGATGTTGTTTCGGGAAGTCCTTATATCTCTTTTTGGGGGCGCCTCTCTTGCGCTGACCCGTGGTGAGTTCACCATAGAGTAGTATTTTTGGGAGGTGGTGGTCCTCCATCCTAGAGACGTGCCCTGCCCAGCGCAGCTGTGTTCTCAATAGCGTGGCCTCAACGCTGGTGATCCCTGCTTGCTCAAGGACAGCAACATTCGTCACATAGTTGGTTCAGTGGATGTTTAGGATTGTGTGAAGTCAGGCATGTAACACAAATATATAATTATATTACCAAATTATTAGTAGTAGTAGTAGCATTACACTATATGCTTTTGCTAATCTGTGATATATTTCTTTATCAATCTTGGTGTCTGAAGAGATGATGCTTCCCAGGTAGGTGAACTGCTGAACGGACTTAAGCACAGATTTGCCTATGCTGACATGGGGATGATGGTGTTCTTCCTGTGGTGCGGGCTGGTAGAGAACTTCCGTTTCGTTCAGGCTGACTTCCAGCCCAAACAGCTCTGCAGCTGTTGCAAAGCAGGATATCAGGCACTGCAGGGCTGCTTCTGAATGAGCGACAAGGGCAGCATCGTCAGCAAAAAGCAGCTCACTGACTAGATAGTTTAGAGTCTTAGTGCGAGCCCTCAGACGGCTTAAGTTGAACAAGCTACCATCAGTACGATAACATATATATATGCTGTCTTCTTCTTCGAGGTCTGGCATAGCCCTTTGGAGCATCATGCTGAAGAAGATTGTAAATAGGGTTGGTGCAAGAACACAACCTTGTTTCACTCCATTAGTTATTAGAAAGGGCTCCGAGAGAGCATCGCCGTATCTGACCCTCATTAACAGGATAATCATTTTGAGGAATTTGGGGGAACATCCTAGTCGTTCCAGGATCTGTCACAGACCTTTTCTGCTCACAGTGTCGAAGGCTTTGGTGAGGTCGACAAATGTGACATAGAGTCCTTTGTTCTGCTCTCTACATTTCTCTTGTGGTTGTCTAAGGGCAAAAACTATATCTGTGGTGCTCCTGTTAGCTCTGAAGCTGCATGGGCTTTCAGGGAGAAATTCTTCTGCAATAGCAGGGACTAAGCTGTTCAGGAGTATCCTTGCAAGGATTTTTCCAGCAATTGAGAGCAGTGTTATACCTTGATAGTTTGAGCCATCGGATTTTGTTCCTTTTTTATTATACAGGGTGATGATAACTGCATCTCGGAGATCTGATGGCAGTTCACCTTTTTCCCAGCAACTCACAAGGAGCTCGTGAATTTAGCATGAAGTACATGACCTCCCTGTTTCCAAGCTTCAGGTGGGATTCCATCGATCCCGGCTACCTTGCCATTGGCTAAAAACATAGGTAAAAAACTACAAGAAGTGTTGCTGTATTTCAGCCTGTGTCTAAAATTGGGAACGGTCTAATCCTGGCTGCCTCAGAAATATTTTTGGCAAGCACCAAGGTCACGTGGAGAAGGTTGTCACTAAGTAGAAACTTCACACAAAATTTCACTGGATTTGCTGGTAAGTTTCTTCATAGGGGATTGATTATGTGTGCTCGGGCCTGTTCATAGAAACTGCACGACAATAGAATGTGGTAGACTCATTCCACTCCCTGTTCCTTACATGGGCAATTTAGACAGGAGCACATTGCACCTTGCTTTGCAAAATAAGCAGTGGTATTTGGCCACCATTCATTAGATAGTTTGTTGCATGGGAAGGGCCAACATAATGTATGGACAGGGCACTAGGGGAGCAAGATACATAAGAGCGAGAGCGCAGCTCACAAAAGGCAATGCCCCACAGTCTCTGACTGATTTGAGAGCCATGTCAAAACCCAGATGAGTTAGGAGGGATGCGGAAACGCCGATGGAGGAGGCTTTCTTAGAATCGATCTTAAACCAATTGCTTATATATTCAGCCTGAGCAAAGTGATGAATCAAACCGGATCCTAAACTAAAAACTCTGATCTTGAGCCAATGTTTAAGTGACCACCACCAGGCTCTTATTGCCAGGGGTGCTTCCTTGGATTTAAGTAATAAGACATAGGATGGGACACATCTGGGGAGATGGAAAAGGCCCCCAAATTAGTTGGCAGTAGCCATTCATAATCTTAGGCAGAATTCTCCCTTAGTGCCTGCTACTTGATCCTACAATTATTAATTCCCCTGAAGCTGAGAAAACGGTTCTGCAAGAGGGATGGGTGTTATAAGCTCCAATGACTTGTACATATTATGTAGTTGTCCAGATGCTTCCAAGGCTCTGCTTTTCTGCAAAATTGTGGCTCCAACAGGACGAGAGAGGCACGAATGGTTTCCAGGACAGTCTTTAGGATTGTTGCTGGCAAACTGTGGTCGGCTGACCAGATTTAGTTCCTAAGCTAAGTTATACCCTTCCTTCTTGGAAAGCTTGGAGAGAAAGAGCAAAGAGCGACTCATCTGCCCCAAGCTTTCCTCTTCTGGCCACCCCAGATGTAGGATGCTATTCCTGTAAGGCTCCACGGAGGAAAATATTCCAGCCCCAAGCAAAGGACTCAGAGCCAGCGAGGGTGGCAGAAGAGAAAAGGCATCTGTTCACAGGATGGCAAATGCCCACTTGCTGCCAATCAAACCCGAAGCGAGGCAACAAATCGCTACCTACACCGAGAAGAGAGGGAAAGGAGTCTAAAATGAGTCACCCAACACCTTTGCATGAATGACTCCCACGTCCCCGGAGTTGTAAAGAGAGAGAAGCCACCTCTGGGAAGGGGAGGAGAGCTTGGATTTGCCCACAGGTAACTGCTCTACCCCAGTGTTTCTCAACCTTCTTAATGCTGCGACCCCTTCATACAGTTGTGGTGACCCCCAACCATAACATTACTGTATGTTCATTGCTACTTCCTAACAGTAATTTTTCTACTCTTATGAATCGTAATGTCAATATCTGATATGCAGGATGTATTTTCATTCACTGGACCAAATTTGGTACAAATACCCGATATGCCCAAATTTAAAATGCTGGTGGGGTTGTGGGGGAGATGATTTCATCATTTGGGAGTTGCAGTTGCTGGGATTTATAGTTCTCCTACAATCAAAAAGCATTCTGAACTCCACCAACAATTGAATTGAACCAAACTTGGCACGCAGAACTCCCATGGCCGACAGAAAATATTGGAAGAGTTCGGTGGGCATTGGCCTTGAGTTTTGGAGTTGTAGTTCACCTACATCCACCGGGAATGTGGCGCAGCTGGCTAAGTGTCAGCTGCATAAGATCTCTCTGACCAGTAGGTCATGAGTTCGAGGCCTGCCCGGGTCGAGGTGGGTGCTTGATCTTTAAGTGCAGCCCGAAAGACAGTTGCATCTGTCAAGTAGGAGATAAAAGGACCACATTAAGTGGGGAGGCAAAATTTGACTGAATTATGAGGCCATTAAAGAACTCCAGGAACGCTGAGAATGCGGAAGGAACAACAAGGGACGCTAGGAACGCTGAGAGATGAGGAATGCGTCAGCTCCCCCTGGTGGCCAGAGTTTGCCTCTGTCTGTCTATATGTTCTGTATGTGGATTGTTTGTAATCCACGGACAATCCCTACGGTAGGGATTGTCTGCCAAGTATGTGTACCTGTAATCCGCTCTGAGTCCCCTTCGGGGTGGGAAGAGCGGAATATAAATAAAGTGTAATAATAATAACAACAACAACAATAATAATACATCCAGGGAGCACTGTGGACTCAAACAATAATAGTTCTGGACCAAACTTGGCGCAAATACTCAATATGGCAAAATGTAAACATTGGTGGAGTTTGGAGGAAATAGACCATGACATTTGGGAGTTGTAGTTACTGGGATTTATAGTTCACCTTAATCAAAGAGCATTCTGAACCCCACCAATGATTGAATTGGGCCAAACCTCCCACACAAACCCCCCCATGTCTTGAAGGGACACGCTGGCGTGAGCCTCCCCCCAGCCTCACACACTCTCCCTCGCCCGCATTGAAGGAGATCACCATCCCACATAAATCCAGATCTGTGAGATTACATCATTTCTTCACTTGTGGATCTAAAGAATGCATCTACCTGATATTATGCTCGTGCCCGAAGGCCTATATAGCCCAGTCAAAAAGATTTTTGAGAACCCGCATGGGGGAACATAAATCTAGAATAATCACTGGGAATGAAGACTCCTATCTATATAAACATTTTAAAACAGTCCACCATTCCAAACCAGACTTCAAATTCGTGGGTCTAGAAAAAATAGAAGACAAGCCACATGCCAATTTGCAGGATGCCCTATTGCAAGCCGAATTAAAATGGATAATCCGTTTTTCAAGTGAGTAACCGTTTGGACTTAACGATACTTTAAGTATAGGCAACATCTTGTGCTAACTGGGTCATCAAGTATCAACCAATGAATAGAGGTTACGTCTTGTTTAGGCAACACACCTTTTCAATCAGCAGCTTGATTTAAACGCTTCCTAACCTTGCTCCCTCTCCATATTTGCGGTCTTCACCATTGCGGTGCATATGCTTTTTATCAGTGGGTAAGTGATTGCGAAACTTCCTACCCTCACCACTACCCCTCGCTAATTGTGGGATATATATTTATTTTTATTGCTTGTATATTATATTACAGAAATTGTTGTACTTAATATTTAGTACGCTACCGCCCTGAGGAAGGAACCTAGATCTACATATATTCTCCCGTTGGCGGAAGGCAGAATGCATATATCGGATTACAAGGTGTGGAGGCCCTTTTCCATTTGCACCCTTCCCTCCCCTTGGGCCCTCGTGCGGGCATCGGCCTGCTTTGGATTACAAACATATTTGCTTTTCCTTTTTCGGAACATCGGTTCCGTGGATTAAAACATTTGTTTTGAGGAGGATTGGAGGAGACACAGACCTTCATTAACTCATTACTCGCCATAGATACGGACTTCCATGAACTGGCGACAGCAACCCGTGGTGTTTCACCAATAGGGTGGATACCAAGTATTGTGTGAGTAAGCAACACAAACTGTTATGTTGTATATTATTGTTATAATTTAAGATTTAACTGAGGAACCCACTCTGAATAATTTGCTTAATTGGATGAATCTTATGCTTTGTTTACATTGTATGGATATTATACTGCAGTGCTGTCCAACTTCTAACCATGAGTCACTGATGACCTAGGGGCCGTTCCCCCCCAGCCCCAAACCCAGGCCCCTCCCCAGCCCCACCCCACCCGCCCCAGCCCCTCCTAAACTGTCATTCTCCCTCCTCCTCCTCTTTCTCCGGCGCCTTGGCCCATGGGACAAGCGGCGCCGGGAGAGGAGGAGGAGGAGGGCACCCTCCCACCCCCTTCCCGGCGCGGCCGCCCGGAAAAAGGGAGAAGGGAGAGTTCTCCTCCTCCTCCTCCTCTTCCACTGCTGCGGCGCAGGGAAAGCAGCGGCGCCCGGAAGAGGAGAGGGAGGAGGGAGAACTCTCCTCCACCTCCTCCTCCTCCTCTTTTCCCCTCGCCCGCACCCTTGCCCAGATCCCGGGCGCCGGCGTGGGGGGAAGAGAGGCAATCAGCTGGAGAAGGCAATCAGCTGACGAAAAAGGACAGGAGGAGCGGAGGGAAAGCGCCTTTTTCCCCGCCCTTGCCCAGATCCCGAGCGCCGTCGCGCGGGGAAAGAGGGACGAAGGAGAAGGCAATCAGCTGACGGAACAGCAGCGGCGCCCGGGAAAGAGGAGGAGGAGGAGGAGGACTCTCCTCCTCCTCCTCCCTTTCCCCCGCCCACACCTTTGCCCGGATCCGGGCACCAGCGCGCGGGGGAAAGAGGGACGAAGGAGCTGAAGGCTGTCAGCCGTCCCTCATCTTTCCCCCGCCCGCCCCTTGCCCGATCCCGCCGCCAGGGGAGGGAAGGAGAGAGGCGAAGGAGGAAGAAGGCAGCCAGCTGACTTCCTCCTCCTTCGCCCCTCCTCCTCCCCAGACGCCCGCGGCTCCAATAGCGAGCCGCGGTGCAGGGAGGGGAAGGAGGAAGGGCGAAGGAGGAGGAGCCAGCTCACTTCCTCCTCCCTGCCCCGCCTCCCCCCCCCCGGCCGCCATTTTTTTGTAAAATTTTTTTTAGAAATTTGTTTTTTAAAAAATAAAAATAAAAATGGCGGCCAGGGGCATAGCGGGGGCCGTGTCCAACAGGCTGGGGGGCCGTGTATGGCCCCCGGGCCGCCAGTTGGGCAGCCCTGTTATACTGTTTGCTTAATTGCATTATATTCTATATAATACAGACTTCATTATATAATCTCCCCCACCTTTTTTTCTGCTTCCAGTAACACAGCGGGGAGTAGTTTTATATACCTTGTTTTGTATCACAGCTGAGAAGTCAGCCAATCACAACAGAGGAGGGCTTTTAGTGGGAGGATCCGCCGTCTATTTCCAAAAAGGAAGAGAAAGACAGGCGGAGAGATCTTTAGCCGTCTCTGGCAAAGGGGTTCCTAAGACCATCAAAAATATATGTTTTCTGATGGTCTTTGGTGAACCCTCTGAAACCCCCTCATGACCCCCCCTAGGGGTCCTGATCTCCAGGTTGAAAAACACTGCTCTAAGGACCATTCCACACTCAGGAGCGTCTCCAGCCAAAGCATTAGGAATCTGATTGTTTATATACATAGATTGGATTTGCCCATAGGTAATTGCTCCATACTATTCTTCCGTATATTTATTAATTTGCTTCAATTATTTCTCTCACATTGTAAATATGAAACACCAACTCACTGGATCAAAGACCAACATCCTACAAAGGAGATGAACGGCTTCATGTGTAGCTTGACTTGATAATGTGTACAGGACAGGAAGGGATGGCTATGGATGAAAAGAAGGAGAGAAAGAGACTGTAAATATACATCCAACTCAATTTCCTTAAAATGATGTAATACTCAGTTAAACATTACATACTGATATCCACGATACATATATCAAAGTTCAACAACATGAAGTTTGTTGCCAAAGGCTTTCATGGCCAATCACTGGGTTGCTGTGAGTTTTCTGGGCTGTCTGGCCATGTTCCAGAAGCATTTCGCCCACATCTATGGCGGGCATCCTCAGAAGTTGTGAGGTCTGTTGGAAACTACGCAAAAGAGTTATCTATCTATCTATCTATCTATCTATATATCTATCTACCTCAGTGTTTTTCAACGTTTTTTGAGCTGCAGCACATTTTTTACATTTACAAAATCCTGGGGCACACCACCAACCAAAATGACACAAAATGACACTCTGACACAGTAATACATATAGCTAATATGTTTTTAAATGTATTTATACACTCAGTGTGAAACCTGGACCTGTTTCGATGAACACAACATTCATCCTGGCAGGAATGGCAGAAAGACACAAACTTCCCACACAGAACTCCCATAACCAAGAGAAAATGCTATAAGAGTTTGGTGGGCATTGACCTTGAGTTTTGGAGTTGTCGTTCCATGACCCGCTTGGGGCGGGAGGCAGGTCTTCCTGGCCACCTCTCTCCCTCCTTCCTCCCTCCCCTCTGCCCTCCTCCCCTTCCGCCCTCTCTCTGCCTCCGCCGCGTCCTCAGCCGCTCACTGCAGGGACGCAGCAGAGCGCTCTGTCCCCGTGTCCCTCCGCCAGGACAAAAAAAGAGAGGAGAGCAGCAGGCGATCAGCGGCTGCAGGCCTCTATCCGCTCTCGCCCCCAGCCTTTCCCCAGCTCATCGCCCGCTAAGGAGTGCCGCCGCCGCCATCCCATCGTGGGCCCTGTGAGGCCTGCGGAGGCAGACAGGCCAGAGGAGCGGTAGCTTTGGAGGCGATCTGGGCCTGCAGGGGGAGCACTCAGCGATCTGAGGCGGCTCATCACCCTGGCGACCCGGAAGACCTGGTCGCGGAGTGCTCCCGCTGCAGGCCCAGATCGCCTGCAGCGATGGCAGGCACTCCAAAGCCGCTGCTCCTCCGGCCTGTCTGCAGATGCAGGCCTCACAGAGCCCGCGATAGGATGGCGGCAGCGAGACCCCTTCCTCTTGGCCCCGCCCCCGACGCCCTTTTCCCCGGGCCAGACAGAACCGGCTGTCCGCGGGCCGTAGGTTTCCCGCCCCTGCTCTACTGTATATAAACCTGACTTGCTTAATTTCCAACAGACCTCACTACTGCTGAGGATGCGAAACGTGGGCGAAACGTCAGGAGAATGCTTCTGGAACGTGGCCATACAACCCGGAAAACTCACAGCAACCAGACTTGAAGTTTGTCAACCTTTTGCCCTAACCCCTAATGGGAAGGGGCAAAAACAAATGGGCCATCACTAGGATCACTTTGCTTAGTATCAGAATTAGGTTCCAACTAGGTTTGTCACTCTCTAACAAATCTGACTGCAAACTGAATTTGTTCAGGTTTTCCTGTGGAGTAACAAGCCTGTTTCAGATTAAACACATCAAAACATCTCTGGTTTGAATGGGAGGAACAAAGTGGCAGCTCGCAAAAGGCCCGATGTCAATGTTGTGGTGACTATTTCAGAGATAAGACGCTCTCTCATTTTCTGATAGAATGAGAGGAGAAAAAGAACTCGCAATTAAAAGTAATTTCCAGCAATAAAAATAGTTCTGACCTCTTTATACAAATAAAAAAAAAGATTTTTTGGGTTTCTTTTCCTCAGGAAAAGCACTTTGGCTAAAATTCTGGCTTTATACGCTGTTCATTGGTTTTCTATCATTTCCTCCACTATCATTTCCTTAGCAGGGCGTCTTTGAAAAACAACTGATTTCCTAAAAACACAGATTATAGACGTCCTTGCATGTGCAGGTGTTGAAGAAAAAAACCTTTAGGAGCAGGGAAGGAGAGATTATATAAGACTTTCCCCATTAGTGGCAGATGATTAATTGTTATTGGTATGTGGGAGGAATATGCTAGATGCCAACCAAGGACTAGCGCACACTATGCCTGAAATATAACAAAGCCATCAAGCCTTTCCCGCATCTATTTATGGGACAGTATTAATAGAAAAAGGTTAAATTGCTACAGCAGCTTTACAGAATCTGGCAAAATGGAAGGCTTCCTATGCCGCAAGCCTGCTTCTTCCTCTTTTTTGGGGGGAAATATTAAGTAAATATTGCTTAAGGTGAACAGCTAGTGTATTGGACAGAGAACACATTCTAGGTCTATCTGGTGGAAAACCGCCATACAGACCTTACTAAAGAGAGCTGGGTGAACACTAAGAAAATATTTTTCAACAGGGAGAAATGTATAGCGCTACACGTTGGCAATAAAAAGGAAAACAATCAATAATAAATAAATGTGATGCAGCAGTGAAAAAAGCAATGCAATCCTACACTGCATGGATAGAGGTCCAGTGTCTAGATCAGGGCTGCCCAGGAAGTCGATCGCAATCGACCAGTCAATCCCGGGACCGAAGGAGGTCGATCCCAGCTGGATGGGGCGCTTCTCAGAGGGGGCAGAGCCAGGTCACGCCAAACCCCGCCCCCTCCCCCGGCTTCGGCACTCCAGCAGCTGCTCCAGGTTTGTGGGGGGCAGGGTCAAGCCAGCCTTGTGCTAGCTATGCCACCACAGGCTTGGCATTGCCATCCTCAAGCCTGGAGAAGCTGCTGGAAGCTCCAAAGCCAGAGGGGAGGGGGAGGGGCTTGGGGCGGCCTGGCTCCGCCCCCCTGTGGCTTCCGCTTACCAGCAGCTTCTCCAGGCTTGAGGATGGCAGTGCCAAGCCAGCCTTGTGCTAGCTATGTCACCACTGGCTTGGCATTGCCATCCTCAAGCCTGGAGAAGCTGCTGGGAGTTCCAAAGCCAGAGGGGAGGGGGAGGGGCTTGGCACAGCTTGGCTCCGCCCCCCTGTGGCTTCCGCTCTACCAGCAGCTGCTCCAGGTTTGTGGGGGGCAGGGCCAAGCCAGCCTTGTGCTAGCTATGCCACCACAGGCTTGGCATTGCCATCCTCAAGCCTGGAGAAGCTACTGGGAGCTCCAAAGCCAGAGGGGAGGGGGAGGGGCTTGGTGCGGCCTGGCTCCGCCCCCCTGTGGCTTCCGCTCTACCAGCAGCTTCTCCAGGCTTGAGGATGGCAATGCCAGCCAGCCTTGTGCTAGCTATGACACCACTGGCTTGGCATTGCCATCCTCAAGCCTGGAGAAGCCGCTGGGAGCTCCAAAGCCAGAGGGGAGGGGAGGGGCTTGGTGCGGCCTGGCTCCGCCCCCTCTGGCTTCCGCCTACCAGCAGCTTCTCTAGGCTTGAGGATGGCAATGCCAAGCCAGCCTTGGGCTAGCTATGTCACCACTGGCTTGGCATTGCCATCCTCAAGCCTGGAGAAGCTGCTGGGAGCTCCAAAGCCAGAGGGGAGGGGGAGGGGCTTGGTGCGGCCTGGCTGCGCCCTGTGGCTTCCGCACTCCAGCAGCTGCTCCAGGTTTGAGGATGGCAGTGCCAAGCCAGCCTTGTGCTAGCTATGTCACCACAGGCTTGGCATTGCCAACCTCAAGAAAGGAGAAGCTGCTGGGAGCTCCCAAGCCAGAGGGGAGGGAGGGGCTTGGTGCGGCCTGGCTCCGCCCCTGTGGCTCCGCTCTACCAGCAGCTTCTGCAGGCTTGAGGATGGCAATGCCAAGCCAGCCTTGGGCTAGCTATGTCACCACTGGCTTGGCATTGCCATCCTCAAGCCTGGAGAAGCTACTGGGAGCTCCAAAGCCAGAGGGAGGGAGGGGCTTGGTGCAGCCTGGCTCCGCCCCTGTGGCTTCCGCTCTACCAGCAGCTTCTCAGGCTTGAGGATGGCAATGCCAAGCCAGCCTTGTGCTAGCTATGTCACCACTGGCTTGGCATTGCCATCCTCAAGCCTGGAGAAGCTGCTGGGAGCTCCAAAGCCAGAGGGGAGGGGGCGGGGCTTGGCGCGGCCTGGCTCCGCCCCCTGTGGCTTCCGCTCTACCAGCAGCTTCTCCAGGCTTGAGGATGGCAGTGCCAAGCCAGCCTTGTGCTAGCTATGTCACCACTGGCTTGGCATTGCCATCCTCAAGCCTGGAGAAGCTGCTGGGAGCTGTGGCAAAGCCAGAGGGGAGGGGGAGGGGCTTGGTGCAGCCTGGCTCTGCCCCCCTGTGGCTTCCGCTCTACCAGCAGCTTCTCCAGGCTTGAGGATGGCAGTGCCAAGCCAGCCTTGTGCTAGCTATGCCACCACTGGCTTGGCATTGTCATCCTCAAGCCTGGAAAAGCTGCTGGGAGTGCCAAAGCCAGAGGGGGAGGGGCTTGGCACAGCCTGGCTCCGCCCCCTCTGGCCAAGCCCCGCCGCACCCCTTACCCTCTCTAGCCTTGAGGAGGTAGGTAGATCTTTCTGACTTGGTTTTATTATAAGTAGCTCGCATGCTGAAAAAGTGTGGGCACCCCTGATCTAGGAGGTGTCTATGGGCAATTCCAGCTCCCCTGGAATTCCCATGTTTTTGAGTATTGTTCTTTATTTACTGTTCAGATTTTAGAGGTTTTTTTCATACTGCTAGCCAGATTTTGTTCATTTTCATGGCTTCCTCCTTTCTGTTGAAATTGTCCACATGCTTGTGGATTTCAGTGACTTCTCTGTGTAGTCTTTCAGACAAGAAACAATCAGGGCCAGCTAATCACTTCCCAACAAAGGATTCCCCCAGGCAGTAAGCAGTCAGACCTTGAAGCTGTAAGGCCATTAAAAGCTAAATGTAATAATGTTACAGTATAATGTTATAGTACAATGTAATATATAATATTAGTATTGTGCTATGGCAATAATATAATAAATTGTATTTACATTTTACTTCTCACCTTCGGGGTGAGAAGGGCGGCATATAAATGTCGTAAATAAATAAACAATCAAGGTTGAAACATTTACCCTTGCCTCATACAGACAAGAGTTCTTTCTCCCACCCTGGATGTTATTCCACAGATACATAAACCTCTTTTACGTACCTCGCAACCTCTGAGGATGCCTGCCATAGTTGCAGGCAAAACGTCAGGAGAGAATGATTCTGGAACATGGCCAGACAGCCTGGAAAACCCACAGCAACCCAGAAAACCACCTGCTTTTCCATCCATTTATTACCCAGAAACAAGAGAATGTAACTGTGGAATTACGCTGAATTTCTCAGAGGGATTTTGGAAAGGGTTTGTCTTCAGCCCACCTGTTTATGAGGACCCCTGAGTATGTGTGCCTTGGCGCCTTCGCAAGCCGTCCTCATTGCTTCCAGTGACGGTGTTCCCAGAAGATCTGTGATCAAATCCAACTGTGGAAATTTAAAAATAAAAGTGATAAGATTTTTTAAAATCATTTTGTATCTGCATTCACTCTGTGTGTGTTTGTGTGCTTATGGCAGCCCCATGAATGTCACAAGGTATACCCAGAAACAGTTTGATACCAGCCCCTTCCTCTGAAACATAGCTTATAGTATTTGCTATTCGTTGGTGGTCGCTCATCCAAGTACTAACCAGGGACTGATCCTGCTTAGCTTCCAAGATTGGTGAATTTAAGGGATTTAGACCCTAGTAATATTGGTGGACAGGAAAAGAGATTGAAAGATGGTCTTAAAGCTAACCTTAAAAACTGTGGCATAGTCACCGAAAGAGAACTGGGAAGCCTTGGCTCTTGAGCACTCTAATTGGAGGTCAGCTGTGACCAGCAGTAATGCAGAATTTGAAGAGGCACGAATGGAGTGGGAAAGGGAGAAACGTGCCAGGAGGAAGGTGCGTCAAGCCAATCCTGACCGAGACCGCCTTCCATCTGGAAACCGATGTCCTCACTGAGGGAGAACATCCAGATCAACACTAGGGCTCCACAGTCAATAAGTCTGGGAATTTTTGAATTTCCTGCCTCTTCACTGAAAGGGCAACACTGCTCCTGTCAACAGGCATCTGTCAGTTGACTCCTGTCAAAATTTGAACAAGCAGCGTCATTTAGTTTGTGTTTGACAGCCTTTGATAGCAGACTATTGCGTGATTGGAGGAGAAAATGGAAAAAAAGTGAATTTCGTGTACTCATTAAGCATTTTTTTTTTGCGGAAAAAACCATCACTCAAACCAAGCTTGATAAATACTATGGGGACTCTGCACCATCAATTTCAATGGTAAAAAGGTGGTTTACTGAATGTCGTTGTGACTGTACAAGCACGGAAGATGCCGAACGTTCTGGATGCCCAGTTGAGGTCTCTACACCCGAAACAATTGAAAACATTCATAATATGGTGTTGGCCGATCGGAGATTGAAAGTGCGAGAGATTGTGGAAGCCATGGGCATCTCACGTGGCTCAGTGGTTTCAATTTTAAATGATTACTTGGGTATGAGAAAGCTTTCCGCAAGATGGGTGCCACGTTTGCTCACAATCAACCACAAATGCAACCGTGTGACAATTTAGCAGGAGTGTTTGGCGTTGTTCAACCGCAATATGGACGAGTTTTTGCGCCATTTCGTAACCATGGACGAAACGTGGATCCACCACAACACACCAGAGACCAAACAGCAGTCAAAACAGTGGGTTTCTCGGGGTGAATCGGCGCCAAAGAAGGCCAAGGTGGGTTTGTCAGCCAATAAAGTCATGGCAACCGTTTTTTGGGATGCACGCGGTATAATCCACATTGACTACCTTCAAAAGGGTAAAACAACCAATGGCGAATATTATGCCAACTTATTGGGTCAATTTAATGAGGATTTGACAAAAAACCGACCGCATTTGGCGAAGAAAAAAGTTCTTTTGCACCAGGACAATGCAAGGGTGCACACATGTGCAGCTGCCATGACAACAATCCATGAATTGGGATACGAATTGACCCCTCATCCACCCTATTCTCCAGATTTAGCCCCAAGTGACTATTTCTTGTTTCCAAACCTGAAGAAATGGCTCGGCGGAAAGAGATTTGACTCCAACGATGAAATCATCTCACAAACAAATACCTATTTTGACGACCTCGACAAACGTTGGACAAAGTGTATAGAGCTCAAAGGAGACGACGTTGAAAAATAAAATGATTTTTTTATACAAAAACCTGTGTTTCATTCAAAAAGTCACAGACTTATTGACCTGCCCTTGTACGTATCTACTTCCAAGACACTACGCTTGGAAGGCACTCATACTCGGACAACGTGGGATCGCCTAAGTAAGTAAGTATTCATTAAACAGAGAAAAGCATTCACGCATGCCAATTTCGATATATTGCCACTGCCATTACTAAAAGGTCAACTTAATAAAATCCCAGCTAACAACCCAACATGTTTTTCCCCCTGTAGCAACATCTGAGCATGTTCTTGTTCACGATGTTCAGGTTAAAGACAGCAAAGGACGGCTAAAGCTTTCTTTTGCAAATAGAGCTTCCCATTGATTTTAAAGCAGCGTTTCCCAACCTTTTTTGAGCCGCGGCACACTTTTTCCATTTGCAAAATCCTGGGGCACACCACCAACCAAAATGACACAAAATGACACTCTAACACAGTCATACATATAGTTAATATGTTTTTAAATGTATTTATACACCCAGTGTGAAACCTGGGCCTGTTTCGATGAACACAACATAGATATCCTGGCAGGAATGGCAGAAAGACACAAACTTCCCACACAGAACTCCCATAACCAAGAGAAAATACTATAAGAGTTTGGTGGGCATTGACCTTGAGTTTTGGAGTTGTAGTTCACCTATATCCAGAGAGCACTGTGGACTCAATGTTGGATCAGGACCAAACTTGGCATGAATACTCAATATGCCCAAATGTGAACACAGCTGGAGTTTGGGGAAAATAGACCTTGACATTTGAGAGTTACAGTTTCTGGAGGGGGGGGGGGGGGCTCGAAAGACCAGCAGTCTCCCTTTCACTTAGGTTACCCCCTCCCTCCCCGCCAGGCTTGAATTGGGGTCGTGGGAAGCAGGAGCCTCATTCACCACCTGCGCAGCTCCTCGAGGGTCAGCGGGGCAGACCGGGCGGGCATCTCGGGGCTGGCAAAGCAGGCAAGAAGGAAGGTAGTGGGCAGGTAGCCGGAGGGAGGCCGAGAGCGGTTTCACACGCACCAGGGAGGAGGGGAGGAGGGAGGGGTGGGGCCGGTGCTGGACGGAACCATCCGGCATTAGGCCCGGGGGGGGGGAGGTCTCTACTTGGGGAAAGGGAGGCACCTGATGATCGCTCACGGCACACTAGTGTGCCCCGGCACACTGGTTGGGAAACACTGTCTTAAAGAGATTCGTCGCCCTGCATTTCCAAAAGAGTGGCCATATCTGCCTAATGGAGGAAAATTTCAAAGTAATGCTTCCTTATTCATAATCCTTTTGGGGCTTCTTTCCCCCAAAGGCATACAATGAGTCACCCACACTTGGCCTCGCGGCTCCTGGGCAAAAGGAGAGGCCTTGGGCAAGCAGTCCTGTCAACGTCCATTCCCCATCTGGCACCTCAAAAGGAAGGCAATCCACCTCACAAGGTTGCTGTGAGCATGAATCAGATAAGCAAGTCAGCAAAGTTGTTGTTCCTACGCAAGCGATATGAGCTCCTAGGACAAAAAGTCAAGGCTGTCCACACGTGAAAGATATTCTCAGGGATCCTTACTTAAAATATTTATATTCCACTTCCAGTAATGTCAATATCTCTCTATGTAAAAGACAAAGTATGGACTGTATATACTCGGGTATAAGCCAAGTTTTTCAGCTCTTTTTTTAGGTTGGAAAAGCTCCCCTCGGCTTATACTCAAGTCAAAATTATTTAATATTTTACTCTATTATTATGTTATTACATTTAGTATTTTACTCTATTTATTATTATTATTACATTTCTTTTCGTATACTATTAGTATTACATTTATTATTTTTTCTATTTATTATTACATGTATTATTTTATTCTATTTATTATTATTACATGTATTATTTTATTCTATTATTATTTTATTACATTTAGTATTTTACTCTATTTATTATTATGATTATTACATTTCTTTTATTATATTATTAGTATTACATTTATTATTTTCTCTATTTATTATTACATGTATTATTTTATTCTATTTATTATTATTACATTTATTATTTTATTCTATTATTGTTATTATTACATTTATGATTTTAGAGTAAAATAATAAATGTAATAATAACAATAATAGAATAAAATAATTATATTATTATTTTATTATTGCATTTACATTATTGACTATATTTTTTATTCATTATTTTGCTCTATTTATTTTGTTAGTATTACATTTATTATTTTACTTTATTATTGTTACATTTATTATTACATTTATTATTTTAGAGTAAAATAATACATGTATTATTTACTTTAATATTGTTACATTTATTATTACATTTATTATTTTAGAGTAAAATAATAAATGTAATAATAACAATAATAGAATAAAATAATAATTATTTTATTCTATTATTTTTATGCATTATTTCGCTCTATTTATTTTGTTAGTATTATATTTATTATTTTACTTTATTTTGTTATTACATTTATTATTTCACTCTATTATTACTGTTATTATCACATTTCTATTATTTTACTCTATTATTATTAATATTTTAATTACATGCATTATTTTATTCTCTTTATTATAACTGGAAAGACATGTAAGCATATTTATATTGAAGAAGGTTGGAATAATGGTTTAATCAGAGTTGGACAGTCTTATCTCAAATTACAGTTTTATGTAAATAGTCAAAAACATTTAACCTACGGATGCGTCAATTAATGTAATTTTATTGGTATCTATTTTTATTTTGAAATTTACATTTCCCACCCTCGGCTTATACTTGAATCAATATGTTTTCCCAGTTTTTTCTGGTAAAATTAGGTGCCTCCGCTTATATTTGGATCAGCTTATACTTGAGTATATACGGTATTCCCTCTAGGGTTCAACTACAACAGGGGTCGGGAACGTTTTTGACTCAGAGAACCATGAAAGCAAAATATTTGGAAATTTATTTCAGTGAGAGCCATATAATAGATATATTTTAAGACTGAATTCAACTAAATGTGAGTCTATACGTACATACGATGAGAAAAGGATTCCCCCGGCAGAATGAGGGGACACTTCAGACCTGGCTCTGCAAAAGGCACGCTCAGGACTCTGGGAAGGAAGAGAAGGCGGAAGGAAGGAAAGAAGGGGGAAAGAAAGAAAGGCAGAGGAAATAAAGGAGGGAGGGAGGGAGAGAAGAAGAAAGAAAAAAAGAACGAACTACAGAAAAGGAAGAAAATAAAAGCAGGAGAGAGACAAGGAGGGAAAAAGAAAGGAAAGGGAGTGAGGAAAAAGTAAAAGAATGAAGGGTAAAGAAAGAAGGGGAGAGAGGGAAGTGAAAAGAAAGGAAGGAAAAGGAAAGGAAGACGTTGGGAAAAAGAGTAGAAGAGGAAGGAAGGAAGAGGGAGAATGGAGGAAACAAGGAAGGGGAGAGAGAGAGGGAAAAGAAAGGAGAGAAGGAAAAGGAAAGGGTGAAGGGGAGAAAGGAAGGAAGAGGAAGGAAGGAAGAGGGAGAATGGAGAAAAGAAGGAAGGGGACAGATGGAGGGAAAGGAAGGAGAGAAGAAGGAAAGTGTGAAGGGGAGAAAGGAAGGAAGGAAGGAGAATGGAGGAAAGAAGGAAGGGGAGAGAGGGAGGGAAAAGGAAGGAGAGAAGGAGAAGAAAGGGTGAAGGGGGAGAAAGGAAGGAAGAGGAAGGGAGGAAGAGGGAGAATGGAGGAAAAAGAAAGGGGAGATGTGGAGGGAAAGGAAGGAGAGAAGGAGAAGGAAAGGATGGAGAGAAAGGAAGGAAGGAAGGAAGGGAATGGAGGAAAGAAGAAAGGGGAGAGATGGAGGGAAAGGAAGGAGGAGAAGGAAAGGATGAAAGGGGAGAATGAAAGGAAGAAAGGAAGAAAGAAAGGAAGAGGAAGGAAGGAAGAGGGAGAATGGAGGAAAGAAGGAAGGGGAGAGAGGGAGGGGAAAGGAAGGAGAGAAGGAAAGAATGGAAGGGGAAGGAAGGAACGAAGAGGCAGCGGCTCTGGAGCTGCCTGACGATGAGGGCAATGAGCTGGGCGTCCCCTGGGGGCAGCGAGGCCGGGTCCGTGGCGCCAGGGCCAGGCCCTCCTCCACCGCCTCCCCCGAGGCCGGTGGCGGAGTACGAAGAGGAAGACAAGGACGAGGTGCCGCCGCCGGGCTCTGCCATCCTCAGTGAAGAGGACATAGGGCCCCGAGAGCAGCGGGGGATGAGGAAGAGGCGGCAATGGCGACGTGGAAGCGGCCGTCACAGTGCATTTGCATCACTCCTCCCCGCTGCATGCTGGGAAACTGAGGCCCAGGCTGCTCTGGAGAGCCAGATGCAATCATGAAAAGAGCCACACCTGGCTCCTGAGCCATAGGTTCCCTACCCCTGAACTACAAGATGGTTGTTGATCATTCATCTACTGTGTTAGGACGGAAACAAGCTCTTACCTGCTGAATGGGACTCTGAGCTTGAAACAGTATTCGTCGCCCTAGCAATTCAGCAAATATACAACCCACAGACCAAATGTCAATAGCATTGCTGTAGTGGCGGCTGCCCATCAGGATTTCGGGGGCTCGGTAATACTGAGTGACGACTTCCTGAGTCATGTGACGCGATTCGTCTAACTCTTCCACCCGGGCCAAGCCAAAATCACAGATCTGAAAAGAGAAAAGGTAACTTTAGATGTGTGTGTGTGTGTATATATATATACTAGTTGACCCGGCCACGCGTTGCTGTGGGATTTGTTTAACTTGGGGTCTGTGTATGTAGTTATGTATATGTGTATATGTGTATGCGTGTATATGTGTGTACTTATGTATATGTGTGTTTGTATATGTATGTGCGTGTATATGTGTTGATGTGTGTAAGGACAGGTGTGTTTATGTATGTGTGTATGTGTATATTTGTATATCTCTCCCAGCCTACATTCTAACTGAGGGAGTATTTGCATAATGCCTCTAATTGGTCAGCTCCACTAACATTCCGACGCTGTAAACTGCCAGAGGGAGGTGGTGTGGAGGATCATGGGAGTTGTAGTCCATAATGGCGTTTTTGGATTTGTGGCCATTGGCTCTTGTTTGGGCAGGGGGGGGGTGTTGTTTGGTAAACATACCTCGTAGGGGTTTCTGGGTATGTGGGCTGTTTTTGTGTTTCTGCCTTGTGTGGTTTCTTTGTCTATAAGACAGGACCCATGACATGGCGGATTTTATATATATAGATATATATAGATATATATGGCGGGGGGTGTTTCAATGCACAGTTTTGCCTTTTATGCGGGACCTCTGCCCATACTGGACCCTCTTGCTGCAAATCCTATGTTTTCTTATCTAGGAAGAGAGCATGCTAAGTTCAGTGGGACGTGCGGTTTTCCCACCTGGAATTCCTCATATTTACACCGGCACACATACACACAAAAGGCCCACCTTAAGAACACAGTTGCTGTTCACAAGCAGATTCCCTGGTTTAATGTCTCGATGCAAAATACCAGCAGAATGTAGGTATTTCAGACCTGTAAAAACATACATAGGAGGAAAAGGTAATATAAAAAACCAAAACATTGTAAACAGAGGAAGACAGAGGAATTTTAAAGAACGGAAGCCTGGATGGAAATCATGCCAGTAAGAAGAGCACAGTGGGTTTATCTCAGGCCTGGGCAAACTTTCTAACTTGGGGGCCACATGCTAGCACTCCCTGATAGGAGGACTGGCTGCCCAGTGATGGAAGGAAGGAAGGAAGGAAGGAAGGGGGGGGGGGAAGGAAAGAGAGAAAGAAGGAAGGATAGGAGAAAGAAGGAGAAAGGGAGGGAAGAAAAACAAAAGGGAAGGGAGGAAGGATGGATGAAAGGGTGGAATGGAAGGAAGAATGGAAGGAGAAAGGAAAAAGAAAATGGAGGATGGAAGGAAGGAAGGAAAAGATAAAGGAAAGAGTGAAGGAAGGAAGGACAAAAGGGACAGATGGAAGGAAGGAGAAAGAGAGAGGGACGAAAGAGGGAAGGAAGGATGAAAGGGTGGAAGAGATGGATGGAAGGAAGGAATGGGGAAGGAGAGAAAGAAGGAAGGGAAGGAAGGGTAGAAGGAGAAAGAACAAAAGGGAAGGATGAAATGGAAGGAGAAAGGAAAAAGAGGATGGAAGGAAAAGATAAAGGAAAGAGGAAGGAAGGACAAAAGAGAAAGACTGAAGGAAGGAGAAAGAGGGAGAGACGAAAGAGGGAAGGAAGGAAGGATGAAAGGGTGGAAGAGAAGGATGGAAGGAAGGAAGAGGGGAAGGAAAGAGAGAAAGAAGGAGTGGAAGGAAGGAAGGATAGAAGGAGAAAGAAGGAGAGAGGGAGGGAGGAAAAACAAAAGGGAAGGAGGGATGAAAGGTCGAAATGGAAGGAGAAAGGAAAAAGAGGATGGAAGGAAGGAAAATATAAAGGAAAGAGTGAAGGAAGGAAGGACAAAAGGGACAGATGGAAGGAAGGAGAAAGAGGGAGAGAGGGACGAAAGAGGGAAATAGGGAAGGACAAAAGGGTGGAAGAGAAGGAATGAAGGAGAAAGAGGGAGAGAGGGAAAGACAAAAGGGTGGAAAGGAAGGGGAGGGAGGGAGGAAAGAGGGAAGGAACAAAAGACAAACGCAATGGAAGGAAGAGAAGGAGGAAGGAAGGAAAAAATAGGAGGATTGAAGGAAGGAAAGTAAGGCTAAAGGAAAGAGAGAAGGAAGGAAAGACAAAGGGATGAACGGACGGACAGACGGAAGGAGGGAAGGAAGGAAGGAAGGAGAAAGAGGGAGGAAAGAAGGACGAACGAGTGGAAGGGAAAGATCGAAGGTGAAAGAAGGAGAAAAGGAAGGAGGGAAGAGGGAAGGAAGGAAAGACAAAAGGGGGGAAGGATGAAAGGGGAGGATGGAAGGAAGGGAAGGTTGAAGGAAAAAGAGGAAGGAAGGAAGGAAGGATAAAGGAAAGAGAGAGGAAGGAAAGACAACATGGAAACATGGAAGGAAGGAAGGAAGGAAGGAAGGAAGGAAGGAAGGAAGGAAGGAAGGAAGGAGAAAGAGATGGAGGAAAGGGAAGGATGGAAAGATAAAGAAGGAGGGGAGGGAGTTAAGGAGGAAGAAAAAAGAGAAGGAAAGAAAGACAAAGAGAAAAGAAGAGAAGGACGAAAGGGTAGAAGGGAAGGATGAAAGGAAGATGAAAGGATGGAAGGGAATGGAGGGAGAGAAAGAGGGAGGGGAGGGAGGAAAGAGAGAAGGAAGGAAAGACAAAAAAGGGAAGGAAGGAAGGAGAAAGAGGGAGAGAGGGAAAGACAAAAGGGTGGAAAGGAGGGAGAGAGGGAGAAAGAGAGAGGGAGGGAAGGAGAAAGAAGGAAGGTAAGAAGGAAGGACGAAAGGATGGAAGGGAAGGAGGAAGCAGAGAGAGAAGGAAGGAAGGATAGGATGGTGAGAGAAAGGCGGGACTAAGAAAAGAGCCCAAGGGACTGCATCCGGCCCCCAGGCCTGGGCTTATCCATAACCAGGCATGTAGCTAGGGGGGGAGGGGGGGGGCTTGAGGGGCTTCAGCCCCCTCCCCCCCGAAATTCTCAGGTTGGTCCGCGAGAAGGCCTTACTGGTACATTATTTAAACTGTTATGTGTATTCATATCATGATCTGATCACCATGATCAATATTTCCCATATGCATGGGGGTATTGGGATAACGATACAAAAGGTTTGCTAGGGTAGACCCTCTCTCACTCAGACTCAGCCCCTCCCAAATCAAACTCAGCCCTTCCTGAATCAAAATCCCGGCCACGGCCCTGTCCATACCTGACATATCCGATGAAGACTGGAGACTGTGAAAGATCCCGAGACCTTTATTTTGGTTGAAGAAGAGCAACTTACCTCTTAAAATCTGGTAAAGAAAAACTTTGACATGATCTGAACTGAGTGGTTGAGGAGAGACGATAATCTTATGAAGGTCACTCTGCATCAATTCTGTAACAACGTATCTTTGAGTACATTCATTAAGGAAAATATAGCTTGAGAAGCACATTTAGAAAACTTTCGCTCCTACATCTTCACACTGGGGCAAAGGATGTCCCAACAGCTTCCTTTGATGGCGTTTATTTTTAGTTATTATAATATTTATAGCCTAAATAGTGAAGCCTATTTGCTAATACGATGTCCGAGATCAAATATTGGCTCCTCTGTGAGAGGTTTGGTCCAGTTGTATCGTTGGTGTGGTTCAGAATGCACTTTGATTATAGGTGAACTATAAATCCAAACTTCTAAATGTCATGGTCTATTTTCCCCAAACTCCACCAGGGCCTCTCCTGACGATCTTAATACTCTGATGATTTACATGCATTCTACCCCTGTCGCACCCAGTGTTATTTATTTTAAATTTTAATATTTCACATTTGGCCTGCCCAGAATGGCTTTAAACTGTCTGTTATTACTTGTGTCTAAGTATATTGATTGTATTGTTGTATTATTTGCTGTTATGTTGTTATTATGTGTCTCTGATGCTGCCCTTGTCGCCCATACAGAAGCGCCTAACATCCTGCTTTGCAACAGCTGCAGAGCTGTTTGGGCTGGAAGTCAGCCTGAAGAAAACGGAAATCCTCTACCAGCCTGCACCACAGGAAGAACACCATCATCCCCACGTCAGCATAGGCACATCTGTGCTTAGCAGTTCATCTACCTGGGAAGCATCATCTCTTCAGATGCCAAGATTGATAAAGAGATAGATCAAAGACTAGCAAAGGCATAGGGTGCATTCGGAAGGCTTCACAATAGAGTCTGGAGCAACAAGCACCTGAGGCAAAGCACCAAAATCAGTGTGTACAGAGCTATCGTACTGTCTAGTCTCCTCTATGGGTCTGAAACATGGGTCACCTATCACCAACACCTACGATTCCTCGAACACTTTCATCAGAGCTGTCTTCACACAATCCTAAATATACACTGGATCAACTATGTGACTAATGTTGCTGTCCTTGAGCAAGCAGGGATCACCAGAATTGAGGCCATGCTACTGAGAACAGGGCAGGGCACATCTGTAGGATGGAGGACCACTGCCTCCCAAAGATACTACTCTATGGTGAACTCGCCACGGGTCAGCGCAAGAGAGGCGCCCCCAAAAAGAGATATAAGGACTCCCCGAAACAACATCTCAGGCTCGGCCAGATTGATCACCAACAATGGTCCACCCTGGCCTCACATCGGGCATGGAGATGCACTATCCACAATGCTGCAGCCTCTTTTGAGAAGACACGCCGAATGGGTCTCGAAGAGAAACAACAACGCAGAAAGAACCGCAACTTGGAAACAACATCACCCAAGGAGACTTTCTGATGTGCTTTCTGCAACTGAACTTGCCTATCTCAGATTGGCCTTTTTAATCATCAATGCGCTTGTAAAAAGCGTGGAGGGAGTCCTTCCTAAGAATCTTCGTTCGCGAAGTAATGCCGAGAGAGATGTGTCTTTGAGCTTGGCCTCATGTAAGCCGCCCCGAGTCCCCTTGGGGAGATAGTGGCGGGGTATAAATAAATAATAATAATAATTATTATTATTGGGGGTTGCCATAAGTTTTTTGAGGGGTATGGCCATGTTCTAGAACAGGGGTGGGCAACCTACGGCCCACGGGCCGGATTCGGCCCGGCAGCCGATTATATCCGGTCTGGGGAGAAGGGCGTCAGGGGCGGGGCCAAGAGGAAGGGGTGCCGCTGCTGCCATCCCATCGCGGGCTCTGTGCCGGCAGACAGGCCGGAGGAGCGGCGGCTTTGGAGTGCCTGCGATCCGGGCCTGCAGCAGGAGCACTCGGCGACTGGCGACCCAGAAGACTTGATCATCTTCCGGGTCGCCAGGGCAAACAGCCGCCTCGGATTGCCGACTGCTTTCCCGGCAGGCCCGGATCGCCTCTAGGGATGGCAGGCACTCCATTGCAGGGCGATCAGCTGGGGAACGGCTGGGGGCGAGAGCGGGCGGAGGCCTGCAGCCTCCGATGGTCTGCTGCTCTGCTTTGCTCAGCTGCGGCAGCGGTTGGGTCTGCTTTGCCATCCTCTGAGCTGGGGTCATTGGGCCATTCCATCTTGGGATCCTTCCTCTCTTCAGGATGTCAGCCTTCTTCTTGGTTCACACCTTGTCTTCTTGAATTTTATTTTATTTTAGTTGTTTTTATTGTTATTTTATAATGATTTTATAATAATCTATGTCTATAATAAAAGTCAGTGTTTGCAGGCGGTGGGTGGTGTGACCGAGGGAATATGTGCCAGTGTTTCAATTGGCTGCAACTGTCGGATTATTTGCATAAATGGCTGTGACTGGCCAGCCTCCCAACATCCTAACACAGCACAGAGAGGAAAGGGAAGGGCCTGAGGCAGGCATAAATGGCTGGAGTTGAAGTTAGCCAGTTGACAGTTTTTTCTGTTGGAAATGGAATGTTCAGTACCTTCACCCAATACACTTCTAAGGTGACTCAAAGGGAAAGCAAAAGGCTTCAGGCAGTCAGCCACTGCGGCCCACAGCAATGACGGATCAGGACCAAACATGGCAAACAAGGGACCAATGGCCCACTTCACAACCTGGTGTGGTTTAGGGCAGGATGGGCCACGAATGCTGGGATTTGCAGTACCTTCACCTCATTCACTTCCTAAACAACACTGCAGCCCCTATAAATCACAGACCAGGCCCAAAATTGACAACAAGGCTTCCTTAACTTGATTTTCCTGACAAGGCCTCAGCTCATGGGATATTGTTAGGCTTCCTCAACTTGATTTTCCTGACTAGGTCCCCAGCAATGACAGAACAAGACCAAACTTGGCACACAGAGCCCCCAAGATGCACCCTACATCCCGGTGCAGTTTGAGGAAGGATGGACCATGGATGATGGGACTTGCAGTACTTTAATTCACTTCCTTAAAGCACTGTGGCCCACACCAATGACGAACTATGGCACACAATGCCTTCCTCAAATAACCTGGGCACCGCCGGGTCCCCAAGCTAGTAATATAATAAATAATACCGGTCCTTCTCAAAAAATTAGCATATAGTGCTAAAGTTCATTGTTTTTCCATAATGTAATGATAAAAATTAAACTTTCATATATTGCACACCAACTGAAATATTTCAGGTCTTTTGTTTTGTTTTGTACTGATGATTTTGGCATACAGCTCCCGGAAACCCAAAAATACTGTCTCAAAAAATTAGCATATTTGGTCGGATGGAATATGCTAATTTTTTGAGATATGTATGCCAAAATCATCAGTATTAAAACAAAAAAAGACCTGAAATATTTCAGTTGGTGTGCAATGAATTGAAAATATATGAAAGTTTAATTTTTATCATTACATTATGGAAAATAATGAACTTTAGCACTATATGCTAATTTTTTGAGAAGGACCTGTATAATACGATAATGTTATATTATATTATAATTTCAATATATTATAATGTCTACATATATACTATAATATAATAATTATGATATTAATACTAATAATATATGAATATTTCTTGATATATTAATATGTTAATATTAATGATGTGTAATATATAGTAAATAAATAAACTATGTAAATCAGAATGTAGTTCAGCCTCTAGGTGCGGCCCTCCATAATGTTTTTTGGCTCTCGTGTGGCCCCTTGGAAGAAATAATTGCCCACCCCTGCTCTAGAAGCATTCTCTCCTGACGTCAACACAACCTCAGCAACTGTATTAAGGGGTCGCAGCATTAGGAAGGTTGAGAAACACGGCTCTATTGCAACTTACAGAAAGCAAAGAAAGCAATCAATCAATCAAGCAAGCAAGCTGGCTCTTTCAATGCACAAGTCCGGAACAGGAACTGCGAGACTGGGATCTTTAGCATGGTGCATACTTCCTTGTTTGTCTCCCCCACCTAAATCCTCCTCAACCTCAATCCTGACCATAATGTCTCCCAGATGTCTCAACTAGTTGCCATGCCAACTAAAGCAGCTTAAATTAAGCGAGGGACCGGAATGGCACCTGCATGGCTCTAGGTCTGCTGTGCATTAGAGGCGAATGCATTCAACTGGGGCTCAGAGGTGCCGTTCGCTTGAACAGCGGCTCTGGCACGATGGTCTCTGGATAATTTCATCCAGGCCTCCAAGCAAGAGCAAGAGCAGCTTTTTCAGGTGTCCCGCTTTGCAAGGAAAGCAGTCCAATGCACTGGTATTTCAGGGTCTAAAATGAATGCAAGTCTCACTGGATGTGTGTCTTTCCAGATTTAGCTTTAATCCATAAATATCCTGGCCGGCAGGCACAGAGAGAAGGACTGCTCCAGCGACAGCGGCCACAAACTGAGCAGCACTTCCAGACAGAAAATGTTGCTGACAGCGTTAATTAGCCGAGGAGCTGCTTAAAACCAGAAGTAGGAAAGACATCAATTGGCTTTGAAAGAAGCATCGCAGCCAAATGTGGGGACAAGAGACGAGGCTCAATTTGTGCTGACAGCGAGGCTCGAAGTCAACGACAAGGCCAGACTGGCAAGCGAGAGGAACACACCAGCCCGGCACACTTGTAAAAGGATCGCTTCGCATTCGACTCTCCGCAGAAATCTTTAACCTAGGACACTTTTTCAGCATGCGAGCTACTGAACCTTCCTCCCGCCCTGCCTGCGATCTACCAGGACGCCTTATGCGATCTACCAGTAGATCGCGATCTACCTAATGAGCACCCCTGACCTAGGACATTGCCCTGAAAACAACAACAGCTTACTTGGAAGAATCTACCTATTTCCATAACAAAGATGGGAGCAATCTTCAATAATTGGGGGTTTTGATATAGCAGGGTGTTATTGAAAGGAGAAGGGTAAAAATAACAAATAACAGTAGTAAATTTTCTTCCTTCTTTCACTTTTTATTTCTCCTTCCTTCGTTACCTCTTTCCTGCCTTTCCTTTCTATTTTCTCTTCTTCCTTCCTTCCTTCGGTACCTCTTTCCTTCCTTCCTTCCTTCCCTACCTTCCTCCTTCTCTCTTTCCTTCCTTCCCTCTTTCCGTGTTTCATTCATCCCCCCCCCTCCACCACATCCCCCTCCCTTGCCAAAGGGAAAGAAGGGAGGAACGCAAAAGGGAAGGAGGGAGGAGTGTGGCAAGGGGGAGGGGTGGGCTTCCATTCCTTCCCCAGCTTCCTCAGTTTACTTCGCCCTTCTTGTCTTCCTCCTCCTTCGCTTCCAAGCCTCCTCTTCCTCCTTTCTCTCTTTTTCTCCTTTTCTTCTTCCTGCCCTCTTTCTCAGCCAGCAGTGGCAACGATGCGCTAGCAGGAGCCAGCCAGGCACCACCACGCATGGGACAGCCGCCTTGGGCACGGGGCAAGCTGGGAAATGTAGTCTCCCAACTGTTTTGAGATTTGTAAGTGATTGTCTGTGCTTTCTTAAATTTTTCAGAGTGTTGGTCACACCTAGGACTGTTTGGCTTTGTGTGGCCAAAGTTGGTGTAATTTCCTTCAGTGGTTTCTTTGTTTTTAAGGTACTCATTATGAACAGAGCACTTATATATAGATAGATTTTACTTTATTATGATAGTTATTATTACATTCATTATTTCACTCTATTATTATTGTTGTTATTATTATTACATTATTACATCTATCTATATAATAAAAGAGAATGTATGTATGTATTATGTTTGCGGAGATGCGGAGGGCGGATATGTGGCAGCGTTCCGATTGGTTGTCACGGTGGGCTTATTTGCATAATGCCTCTGATTGGCCAACCACCCAACATTTCAATACTCCAAGGAGGCAGAAAGAGGATTGGTTGCCACTGAGGGAGAATTTGTATACAGACTCCTTATTGGCTAGCCACCTCCAACATTCCGACACTCTTAAGTGGCAGAGGGGGGTAAGGAAAAGGCCTGAAACAGTCAGGCATGGTGGGAGTTTAAGTCCAAAACACTTTGCGGCCCCCAACAATGACAGAACAACACCAAACTTGGCACACAGAACCCCCAAGACCCACTCTACATCCTGGTGCAGTTTGAGGGAGGATGGACCATGGATGAAGGGACTTGCAGTACTTCAACTCACTTCCTTAGAGCACTGTGGCCCACACTAATGATGGATCAGGAGCAAACTTGGCACAGAGAGGCCCAATGGCCCACTTTACAACCTGGTGTGGTTTAGGGTAGGCTGGGCCACAAATGATGCGATTTGCAGTACCGTCGCCCGATTCAATTCCCACAGAATATTTTAGCCCCTATAAATCACAGACCAGGCCCAAACTTGCCACACAGAGTACTCATGACCCACTCTACATCCTGCTGCAGTTTGAAGGAGGATGGACCATGGATGATGGGAGTTGAAGTACCTCTACTCACTTCCCCAGACCGCTGCGACCTTCATCCAATGACTAATCAAGACCAAACTTGGCACACAGAGCCTCCATGACCCACTCTACATCCAGGTGCAATTTGGAGGGGGGTGGACCACAGATGATGGGACTTGCAGTACCTTCAGTAATTTCATGATACCACTGCAACCCCCAGTAATGATGGATCAAGGCCAAACTTGGCAGACAGAGCCTCCATGACCCACTCTACATCCTGGTGCTATTTGGAGGAGGATGGACCATGGACAATGGGACTCGCAGTGACTTCACTAACTTCCTGACACCACTGCGACCCACATAAATAACTGCTAAAGACCAACTAATACGTTTCTCAAATAACCCGGGCATCGCCGGGTCCCCAAGCTAGTTGTTAATATATTTGAGTATATACGGTACTAAATAATGTTTCATTATTGTCATTCTCTTTTCCTTCCAAAAGGAAAACACGCTAGTAAACACTCAATCCGTTAGATTTTTATCAAGACCCACAGCTAACGTGTAGAAGAGGCTTATTCTAAGGCTGTTTAAAGCATAACCTCATAAACATTATGTGTCCACTCTTCCCTCTCGATGGTGAAGAATGCTTCGCCTTTCTTGCAAAAGAAACCTGACCATCAAGGCTGTTTCCTGATAGAACTACCAAAGCTTCAAATATCCTCCTCCCTCCACACATAGAATATGAAAATGAAGACCTTCAGCTTATCAGAGTTGCTCAGCAGGCTTTGAGCAGCTGATAAATGTTCAGGAGGCCATCAATATGCGACAGCAACGCAAGCAGACTCATCCCTAAAATCCAGCATATATCCCTCAGGTCATTGTAAAGAAGTGCAAACAGAAACAGTGACATGCTTTATAAATGGGTAACAGGCCACCCTGACAGTTTAGATTTAGATATATCACCGAAAACTGGAGTGCACATCAACGATCACGTACTTAGGGAGTGGAGATTTGCTCCCAGCTGGAATCCTGCCCAGAGGCTCTTTGTATTGCTTGGCTATGCCCACGGTAATGGGGTATGCACCATCCAATGCCAGTCCAGGGGTGGATTAACTTGGGGCAGAGAGGGGGAAATGAAAATAATAATAAAAAATAATAAAAGACTGGAAATAGCTTCTGCAACCATGCAAGGCAAATTGCTGGACCCACAATGTTGGGATTAGGGTTTCACTAAGGCCGCAGGAATGTGAAACGACTGCAATAAAACAAGAGTCATGCTCCCAAATAAATAACACAAAAACACCGTCCCCAACCCAACTGTTTGCAAAAATAAGCGCTCAGGCCAATCAAAAGTATGCGACTCAGACTGCAAAAGCCGATTCTACTTGTGAAACGTGACCATTTGATGCCGCACAAACTTGGAAGCAACACAGCCCAAATGTCCTGGCGCAGGCAAACAGGCTGGCGAAGAGGCCAGACCAGCTAGAGGCCAGACCGAGCCAACATCATGCCCGCAACTGCTTTGTCCGACTTCTGATACTGATCCGTGCTATTATCAGGCTGGGCATCAAGACGCTTTTGAAGATCTCTAGCTCATAATGATAGAATCGTAGAGTTGGAAGAGACCTCTCGGGCCATCCAGTCCAACCCCATTCTGCCAAGAAGCAGGAAAATCACATTTGAAGCAACCCCCGACAGATGGCCATCCAGGCTCTGTTTAAAAGCCTCCAAAGAAGGAGCCTCCACCACACTCCAGGGCAGAGAGTTCCACTGCTCAACAGCTCCCACAGTCAGGAAGTTCTTCCTAATGTTCAAATGGAATCTCTTTTCTTGTAGCTTGAAGCCATTGCTCCATTGAGTCCTAGAAAACAAGCCTGCTTCCTCCTCCCTATGACATCTCCTCACATCTTGATACATGGTCATCATGTCTCCTTTCAGCCTTCCCTTCTGCAAGCTAAACATGCCCAGCTCTTTAAGCCACTCCTCATAGGGCTTGTTCTCCAGACCCTTGATCCTTTGAATTGCCCTCCTCTGGACACATTCCAGCTTAGAGTCAGCATTTCCCTTCAATTGTGGTGCCCAGAATTGGGCACCGCGTGATTCCAGGTGTGGTCTGACGAAGGCAGAATAGAGCATGGGGAGCATGACTTCTATGGATCTAGACCAGGGCTGCCCAGGAAGTCGATGTGATCGACCCGTCGATCCCGGGACCGAAGGAGGCCGATCCCAGCCGGATGGGGCGCTTCTCAGAGGGGGGCGGAGCCAGGCTGCGCCAAGCCCCTCCCCGGCCGCACTCCCAGCAGCTTCTCCAGGCTTGAGGAGGGCAATGCCAAGCCAGTGATGACATAGCTAGCACAAGGCTGGCTTGGCATTGCCATCCTCAAGCCTGGAGAAGCTGCTGGGAGCTCCAAAGCCAGGGGGAGAGGGAGGGGCTTGGCGCAGCCTGGCTCCGCCCCCTTCTGGCTTCCACTCTACCAGCGGCTTCTCCAGGCTTGAGGAGGGCAATGCCAAGCCAGTGGTGACATAGCTAGCACAAGGCTGGCTTGGCATTGCCATCCTCAAGCCTAGAGAAGGCTGGGAGAAACCAGGGGGGGGGGGGCCTGGCTCCACCCCTCTGGCTTCCGCTCTGCCAGGGCTTGGCGTGGCTTGGCTCCACCCCTGGCTTGGCATTGGCTTCAGCTCTGCCAACAGCTTCTCCAGGCTTGAGGATGGCAATGCCAAGCCAGCCTTGTGCTAGTTATGCCACCACTGGCTTGGCATTGCCATCCTCCAGCCTAGAGAAGCTGCTGGGAGCTCCAAACCAGCGGGGGATGGGGCGGGGCTTTGTGCAGCCTGGCTCCGCCCTCTGGCTTCCGCTCTACCAGCAGCTTCTCCAGGCTTGAGGATGGCAGTGCCAAGCCAGTGATGACATAGCTAGCACAAGGCTGGCTTGGCATTGCCAACCTCAAGCCTGGAGAAGCTGCTGGTAGAGCTGAAGCCAGAGGGGGCGGAGCCAAGCCACGCCAAGCCTCGCCACCGCCCCGCCCCTCTCCAGCCTTGAGGAGGTAGGTAGGTCTTTCTGACTTGGCTAACCCCAAGCCTGAGTAGCTCACATGCTGAAAAGTGTGGGCACCCCTGATCTAGACAATAGATTCCTATTGCTGCGGGACAAAATCCCATTGGCTTTTTTAGCCGCCACATGACATTGTTGGCTCATGTTCGCCTTCCTCCCCACGAGGACTCCCAAGATCTTTTCCACTCGTCACTTCTTTCCAGGATGAAGAGAAAGCATTGGGGAGAATTACCCTCTTGGTTTGTTCACTTAACCAATTACAGATCCACCTAACCGTAGTTTTGCCTAGCCCACATGTATTTATTTATTTCCATATTTATATTCCGCCCATCTCACCCTGCAGGGGACTCAGGGTGGACTACAATGCACATATACATGGCAAACATTCAATGCCATTTGACATACAACATATATAGACAGACAGGGAGACAATTTAACATGCCAGCTTTCCGGCTTCATGAGGGTATGCTCGATTCCAGCCACAGGGGGAGCTGCCGTTTCACCATCCACTTGTGACACCGAGTCCTTGATGGAGTACTTCCCTCATTCTTACACACGTTGCTGGAAGGTTTTATGGTGTTGTAAATTAGTTAAATTAGCCTCCCCACATAAAACGGTGCCTAAATTTCTTACTTGACAGATGCAACTGGCTGCTCTGGGGCCAAAGAAGGGAGGAGAGAAGACAGTTCCATCTTGTGTATGGTATAATACAGGGCTGTCCAACTTCTACCGGCCCAGGGGCCTGAATTCCGGTCACTGGTGACCTGTCAACGCCGCGTGATCTCGCGTTGACAGCGAAATGCCATGTGGATTGCGTATTCTTGCGATACTTGCTCCAAACCCGGAAGTAGGGGTTTTTTTTTGAATTTTTATTATTTATTTTATTTTTCAATTTTTATTTTTTATTAAAAAGCTTAGGGGGCCGTAGGGAAGGGTCTGGGGGGCCGTATACGGGCCCCGGGCCGCCAGTTGGACAGCCCTGGTATAATATATTGTATATACATTGATACAATATAATAGTACTAAAACTATTGTGATATTATAATTGTATATTTGTTTATATGCAATATTGCTAATGATATTGTGATATAATATAGTATAATATGAGTATGGTATAATATATTGTATATACATTGATACAATATAATAGTACTAATGATATTGTGATATTATAATTGTATATTTGTTTACATGCAATATTGCTAATGATATTACGATATAATATAGTATAATATGAGTATGGTATAATACATTGTATATACATTGATACAATATAATACTACTAATGATATTGTGATATTATAATTGTATATTTGTTTATATGCAATATTGCTAATGATATTGCGATATAATATAGTATAATATGAGTATGGTATAATACATTGTATATACATTGATACAATATAATTCTACTAATGATATTGTGATATTATAATTGTATATTTGTTTACATGCAATATTGCTAATGATATAGCGATATAATATAGTATAATATGAGTATTTATTTATTTATTATTTGAATTTATACACAGCCACTCCCCGAGGGCTCGGAGCGGTTTACAAGTAAAAATCCAAACAACAATAAAACTATCAAACCAAATTAAAAACCAGTTTCACAGCTCAAATGCCACGTGGAATAACTGCGTTTTGCATGCCCTCCGAAAAGTTTGCAAGTCCCGCAAAGCTCGAACTTCTGCAGGAAGTGTGTTCCACAATGAGGGAGCTACAACCGAAAAGGCTCTACGCCTAGTAGCTGTTAAGCGGATGGTCTTAAGATTGGGAATTTCCAACAGATTTTGCTCTTCAGAGCGAAGTGATCTCTGGGATTGGTAGGGGGTGAGGTGGTCCCTCAAATACTCTGGCCCCGGACTATACAAGGCCTGAATATGATGAGGACTGACTGCGGGCCCTTCTGCACATGACAACAGCCCCTCAACTCAGCTTTCTGGCAGTCTTCCTCCTCCATTTCTCACCCCCTCGGGGTGAGAAAAGCGATATACAAATACTGTAAATAAGTAATAGCCCTTATCAATCCATGAAAAGAAAACCCTCAAGTCATGGCTTTTCCCATAGGAAGAACCAAATTACAACTGTTAATGCAGGCCTGGGCAAACTTGGGCCCTCCAGGTGTTTTGGACTTCAACTCCCACAATTCCTAACAGCCTACCGGCTGTTAGGACTTGTGGGACTTGAAGTACAAAACACCTGGAGGGCCCAAGTTTGCCCAGGCCTGTGTTAATGAGAAGTAAATAAACATACATAGCAGGGAAATGTATTTCCAGGACGATGAGTAGGCAGCTAGGCACCGAACCGCTGACCCACGTGACTCATCGGTGCCCAAATGTTGACTCGCCCATATCGTGATGCTATGATCAAATGTTCGCTTTTTAGACACACAATTTATTCAAGCTCTGTGGCAATTAGAGACACGTTTCTGTGATTTCAAAGCAGCGCTGCTAGAGCTAATTACGATCAAAGATGTTGAGCGTGACAGCACCTTAAAGCAGTCGCTGGGAATCACATTGGAGAAGTCCTTAACTCAAGTACTTCAACTGTCATCAACACTGTTTATCTCCGGAAAGCCAATTCTCAGACACAGGGTTAAAATGAAAAGGGGAGCTGGACCCCCTTCCCAACCCCCCGCCCAAACACACACCACCACCACCACAACGGGTTGTTGTGATTTTTCTGGACTGTATGGCACATTGTATTCTGGAACATGGCCATACAGCCCGGAAAACTCACAACATCCCAATTATTCCGGCCATGAAAGCCTCTGACAATACCTACCATGTTTTGCAACCCAAAACATGGTAGTTTTGTAAATCATTGCAGCATTGCCACATGCAGAAGGGGAAATTGTTACTTTTAGAACACTACATCACTTAGAGCAGGGCTGTCCAACTTCTACTGGCCCAGGGGCCGGAATTCTACTGGCCCAGGGGGCCGCAGCGGGGGGCGGGGCCGATCGCGGGGTGGGGCGGATCGGGGGGGCGATTTCGCTGCTTCTGGCGCCCGGCCGCGACACTGTAAGAGGGAGGGTGAAGCCAAGGCAAGCTCCCCTTGGCTCCTCCCTCCCTTCTATAGCGTCACTCTCGGGCGCCAGAACGAGGCGATTTTGCCGCTTCTGGCGCCCGGCCGTGATGCTGTAAGGGAGGACGAAGCAAAGGCAAGCTCCCCTTGGCTCCTCCCCCCCTTCTACAGCGTCACTCTCGGGTGCCAGAAGCGGGCGATTTCGCCGCTTCTGGCGCCCGGCCGTGACGATGTAAAGGAGTGCGAAGCCAAGGCAAGCTCCCCTTGGCTCCTCCCCCTCTTCTACAGCCTCACTCTCGGCGCCAGAAGCGGGCGATTTCGCCGCTTCTGGCGCCCGGCCGTGACGATGTAAAGGAGTGCGAAGCCAAGGCAAGCTCCCCTTGGCTCCTCCCTCCCTTCTACAGCGTCACTCTCGGGCGCCAGAACGAGGCGATTTTGCCGCTTCTGGCGCCCGGCCGTGATGCTGTAAGGGAGGACGAAGCAAAGGCAAGCTCCCCTTGGCTCCTCCCCCCCTTCTACAGCGTCACTCTCGGGCGCCAGAAGCGGGCGATTTCGCCGCTCTGGCGCCCGGCCGTGACGATGTAAAGAGTGCGGCCAAGGCAAGCTCCCCTTGGCTCCTCCCCCACTTCTACAGCCTCACTCTCGGGCGCCAGAAGCGGGCGATTTCGCCGCTTCTGGCGCCCGGCCGTGACGAGGTAAAGGAGTGCGAAGCCAAGGCACGCTCCCCTTGGCTCCTCCCCCTCTACAGCGTCCACTCGGGCGCCAGAACGAGGCGAGTTTGCCGCTTCTGGCGCCCGGCCGTGACGATGTAAAGGACTGCGAAGCCAAGGCAAGCTCTCCTTGGCTCCTCCCTCCCTTCTACAGCGTCACTCTCGGGCGCCAGAAGCGGGCGATTTCGCCGCTTCTGGCGCCCGGCCGTGACGATGTAAAGGAGTGCGGTTAGGCAAGCTCCCTGGCTCCTCCCTCCCTTCTACAGCGTCACTCTCGGGCGCCAGAAGCGGGCAATTTCGCCGCTTCTGGCGCCTGGCCGTGACGCTGTAGGAGGGAGGGCGAAGCCAAGGGAAGCTCCCCTTGGCTCCTCCCTCATGGCGGCCATGGATGGCGCTTGCGCCGCCGCGCGCATGCGCACTTTTTTTGGGGGGATTTTTTTTAAAAAAAACTTCCGGATTTTTTTTTAAAAAAATTTATTGCAGGATGGTAGGGGGGCCGGATCCAAGGGGCTGGCGGGCCGTGTGCGGCCCGCGGGCCGCCTCTTGGACAGGCCTGGCTTAGAGCAGTGTTTTTCAACCTTTTTTGAGCCACAGCACATTTTTTACATTTACAAAATCCTGGGGCACACCACCAACCAAAATGACACAAAATGACACTCTAGCACAGTAATACATATAGTTAAGATGTTTTTAAATATATTTATACACTCAGTGTGAAACCTGGACCTGTTTCGATGAACACAACATAGACATCCTGGCAGGAATGGCAGAAAGGCACAAACTTCCCACACAGAACTCCCATAACTAAGAGAAAATACTATAAGAGTTTGTGGCACGGCTCACAAAACAACAATAACGAAACTTCATTTCTCTCCCGCCCCAATCTCCCTGTATGGACTCAGGGCGCCTCACAGACATTACAATGCAAATATTCTATGCCTTGTACGGTAATAAACAAGTAATACAATTCATGGATTAAACCGTCTATGCCTTATCTTATTTTGTATAAAGGTGTATTACACACACACACACACACATCGCTAATCTATGTATATAATAAAAGTCAGTGTTTGCAGAGGGCAGGAGGTGCGGAGGGCGGGAGGTGCAGAGGAATATGTGGCAGAGTTTCGATTGGTTGCCACTGTGGGATTATTTGCATAAAGGACTCCGATTGGCCAGCCTCAGAACTCCAACATTCTAAGGCAACAGAAAGAGGGGATTGGTTGCCACTGAGGGAGTATTTGCATAAAGGACTCTGATTTGCCAGCAACCAAGAATCCAAGACTCTACATTCAAACAACATGATTGGTTGCCACTGAGGGAGAATTTGCAAAACCAGCTCTGATTGGCCAGCATTCCTACATCCCAAACCTCAAAGGTGCCAGAGAGAGTATTTCATAAAAAGGCTTCCTTTAGCTTATTTTACAAACTAGGCCTCAGCCTCAATTGACAGTAAGACTTCCTGGGCCTCTGAATTGACAGTAAGGCTTCCTCAACTTCATTCTCCTGGCTAGGCCTTAGCCTGAATTCACCGTAAGGCTTACTTAACTTGATTCTCCTGACTAGGCCTCAGTTAATGGGACATTGTGTATGGCCTGAATTAACAGTAACCAACCTTGGCACACAGAGCCCCTATGACCTATGCTACTTTCCACTGCAGTTTGGAGGAGGGAGGACCATGGATCATGGGACTTAAAGTACGTCCACGGATTATGGGATTCGTGGTACTTTCAGACCCTTCATTCCCCCACAGACCACTGTGGCCCTGAACAAAGACCCATAAAGACTATACTTGGCACACAGTGCCCCCATTATCCAATCTACATCCTACTGCAGTTTAGAGGAGGGCAGACCATGGATGATGGGATTTCAAGTACCTCCACTCACTTCCCAAGCCCACTGCGACCCTCATCCAGTGACTGATCAAGACCAAACTTGACACGCAAAGCCCCCATGACCCACTTAACATCCTGGTGAAGTTCGGAGGAGGGTGGACCTCGCATGATGGGACTTGAAGTACCTTTACTCATTTCCCGAGACTGCTGCGACCCTCATCCAATGACTGATCAAGACCAAACTTGGCACACAGAGCCCCCATGACCCACTATACATGCTGCTGCAGTTTGAAGGAGGAGGGACCATGGAAGAACTCACGTACTGAAACCACTGCGCCCCTCATCCAATGACTGGTCAAGACCACACACATAACCCCCATTACACCCTTTACATCCTGGTGAGGTTTAGGGGAGGTAGACCACTGATTATGGGAGTTTTAGTACTTTCACATGCTTTACTTCCCACAGATCACTGTGCCCCCAACCAAGAACAATACAGACCAAACTTGGCACCCTGTGCCCCCATGACCCAGTCTCCAACCTTCTACAGTTTAGAGGAGGGTGGACCATGGATGATGGGATTACCTCTACCTCTACTCATTGCCCAAGACCGCTGCGGCCCCCAACAAAGACCGATAAAGACCATACTTGGCACACAGAGCCCCCATGACCCACTCTATCTTCTACTGCAGTTTGGAGGAGGGTGGACCATGGATGATGGGACTTGAATTACCAAAGACCAACCTTGGCACACAATGCCTTTCTCAAATAACCCGGGCACCGCCGGGTCCCCAAGCTAGTAGTATAATATACCACCAGAGTACGCCACAGCAACATGTGGCAGGGTACAGCTAGTCATACTTTAAATTTCAATAGTACAGTCGTTTTGAGGAGAAAGACTGGCTGGCAAAGGAGGAAAAGCATTAGAAGCTGCAATGGCAAGCTTCTTGGAGAATACCATCTTCTTGGGCAGATGGATTTTGAAAGCACTGCTCTTCTATTATAAAGGCTAACTTTTGAGAACACAAGAACAGGATATCTTCTCCAATGTTTAATTTATTGTTGATGTTGATGATTATGGCTCCTATCTATATTAGTGGCTTCTTTATTGAATTACCTTAACTGCATCATTTTTAACCAAGTTACCAATATTTGAGAAGAAGTTGATTTTTTCAACCCTTTTTTAGGCTGAAAAAGCCCCCTTCAGCTTATACTCGAATCAAGGTTATTTATTATTTTACCCAGTTGTTGTTGTTACATTTCCATTATTTTACTCTATTATTATTACATTTATTATTTTACTCTATTATTATTACATTATTTTACTCTATTTTGTTATTCCTACATTTATTATTTTATTCTATTATTCTATTTTTATTTTACTCTTCTGCTTCTTATTATTCAATTTATAAATTATAAAACATATAATATATAAGACATAATTACAATATTTTATATATTACTGTTATATAGATTACTATATAATATGTTACTATTATATATTAAATAGACTCATAGAATAGAATGGACAGTTGAGAAGTAACGAGAGAAGGAAGGAAAGAGGGAAGGAATGAAGGAAGGAAAGGGAAAGGAAGGAGGGAAGGAGAGAAGGAAGGAAGGAAAAGTAGAGACGGAAGGAAAGAAATAAAAAAAGTGAAAGGAAAGAGAGAGGGAAGGAAGGAGAGAAGGAACGAAAGACAGAAAGAGGGGGAGGGAAGGAAGGAAAGAGAGAAGGAAGGATGTAACCAAACAACAAAGGAAGGGAGGAAGGAAACAGGTAGAGACGGAAGAAAGAAGAGAAATAAGGGAAAGAAAAAGAGGGAAGGAAGGAAGGAAAGAGGGAGGGAAGGAAGGAGAGAAAGAGGGAAGGAAGGTTAGCCACAGCAACGCAGGGCACAGCCAGTCTATATAAATAAAAATGTAATGTTCATTTGTGGGATTAACATAACTCAAAAACCACTGGGCAAATTGACACCGAATTTGGACACAAGACACCTATCAAGTCAACAAGTGACCATCACTCATAAAAACACAGTGGAAGAGACTTAAAAAGCAAAAAAAATACATACATGCTCAAAACTACATATATACACACACAAAATACATATAAACAGACTGGGCCACAGCAAAAAGTGGCAGGGGGCGGCTAGTATTACATAAAGAAGAGAACTGAAATGGAAGATCAACGATTAGAATCCAATTTCAAGACATAGTTTAAAACAATGAAATGCATAATTTAGAAAGCACATGTAAGGAAAGTTCAGCCTGCAGCCCTTTTCCACGATATCCAGTCAACTGCCCGAAGTCTTTTCTTGTTATACGCCTCCGAGTCAAATCCATCTTATGGCAATCCAATTAATGGGTTTTCTTGACGAGATTTATTCAGAGGAGGTTTGCCATCGCCTTCCTCCAAGGCAGAGAGCAGCAGGCGACCTGCTCAAGGTCATCAAATGGGTTTCCAGGACTGGCCTCTTGCAGTAATAAAAACTATACTACACCACGTCTGGTTAACAGTTAGCCTTTTTAAAAAAAACTATTCACTTGCAGATAAAAGAAGAGCAGGGAAGAGAACAGCCTAGCCTTCCTTGCTAAGAAGATCCAGAGCTTGTTAACTGCACTTTTATCAACGGCAGCCCCAGATCAATGATCTAGAACAGTGTTTTTCAACCTTTTATTTGAGCCGAGGCACACTTTTAACATTTTAAAAATCCGGGGCACACCACCAACCAAAATGACACAAAATGACACTCTAACACAGTAATACATATAGTTAACAGACCTTGAGTTTTGGAGTTGTAGTTCACCTACATCCAGAGAGCACTCTGGACTCAAACAATGTTGGATCAGGACCAAACTTGGCATGAATACTCAATATGCCCAAATGTGAACACAGATGGAGTTTGGGGGAAATAGACAGGGAGCTGGAGGGAGGCCGAGACCGCACCGAAGAGGAGGGGGAGTAGCGGGACCCTGTTCTTCCGGTTTGTGGCTCCGCAAGTTTCCCCAAGTCTCCCTCCGCTTGTGAGGGAGACTTGGGGAAACGGAGGAGATGCCTCTCGTGGCCTGACTGCTTCCAAACCGCGGTTTGGAAACTACCAGGCCGCGAGATTTCCTCCATTTCCCCAAGTCTCCCTCACTAGCGGAGGGGTTGGCATGGCATGGCTCCGCCCCCTCTAGAAGTGCCCCATCTGGCTGGGATCGACCTCCTTCGGTCCTGGGATCGACCAGTCAATCGTGATCGACTTCCTGGGTAGCCTTGGTTTAGACCTTTAAAGGTTAAAACCAGCACTTTGAATTGTGCTCGGTAGCAGATCGGCAACCAGTGGAGATGGCGTAACAGAGGAGTTGTATGCTCCCGCTCCCTCTATGCTGCTCCGGTGAGCAACCTGGCTAATTGAAGCTTCCGGGCAGTCTTCAAAGGCAGCCCCATGTAGAGTGCACTGCAGTAGTCTAATAGGAATGTAAGAAAAGTGTGGACCACAGTGGCCAAGTCATACTTCCCAAGGTATGGGCGCAGTTGGTGTACAAGTTTTAAATGCGCAAAAGCTTTCCTGGCCACCGCTGAGACCTGGGGTTCCAGGCTCAACGATTAATCTAGGATCACTCCCAAGCTGCGAACCTGCGTCTTCAGGGGGAGTGTTACCCCGTCCAACACAGGCTGTAACCTTATGCCCTGTTGACTAGGACTGACTAGAAGGACCTCTGTCTTGTCTGGATTCAGTTTGAATTTGTTCACCCTCATCCAGACCGACACAGCAGCCAAGCACCAGTTCAGGACTTGCACAGCCTCTTTAACATCAGGTGGAAAGGAGTGATAGAGCTGAACATCATCCACGTACAGATGATGGGGGAGGTGGAGTAGGAATACTGGTCCGGGACCACATCCCCATAACAGCTGTACAGACCCCGGAGATCATTGGCATTGAGTGCCTGGGAATTACCCTAAACGCCAAGGAGAGCCTGTCAATCCTTTTAATCTATCGCACACCTGGGGCCCCGAGGGAGAGTACCTCCAAACTACTTGACCTTGTTGCAGACTGGACCCTTAGATCGTCAAGACTCATTGTGGTAGGGGACTTTAACGTTCATGCAGACATGATTACGTCGTCTCCCCTAGCAAAGGACTTCATCCATTCAATGGATACTCTAGGTCTCTCACTAATGGAATCCGGCCCCACACACCAGGCCGGACACACCTTAGACCTAGTCTTCGGATATGGGCTAAAGACTATACCACAAGCAACAACGAAGGTCCCCTGGTCAGACCACTTCACCCTGAAGGTTAACATCGAAATCCCTCTGCCACCAAGGACAGATCCAGAACCTATCCTGGCGCGGCAGAAGAGACTCATGGACCCTACCAGATTGGCGTCGGCCTTAGAATCCGTGGAAGTCCCTGGAGGTACCCTTAACGATCAAGTAGAAAGGTGGAATGCAGCCCTGTCTAAGGCTATCGACCAAATAGCCCCTAAACGCCTCTTCCGACCACGCAGATTCCGCTCCCGTGGTTCACTGAAGAACTGCGGTTACTGAAGCGCAAACGGAAACAACTGGAGAGCGCCTGGCGGCGGAAACCTAGCCAGACATCAAGAACAGCCTTCAGAAACATGCGCAAGACATACGAGCGGGCTACAAAAGAGGCAAAGAAAATTCATAACACCTCCCTAATAACAGCTGCGAGATCGCGCCCAGCGCAGATCTTCAGGATCGTCCGAGATTTGGTCACTACTAATCCACAGCCAAAAACCAGGGACACCCCAGCCATCTCAGCAGAGGAATTCCAGGAATTCTTCATAGAGAAAATCACCACTCTTCGGCTAGACCTGCCATCCGTGCCCGATGATACGAGTGAGAGGGTAAAAGGACCACATACACCAACTAACCAGAAATTTGACCACTTCAAAGCTCTGGACCTGGAAGCAGTCAATAAAATCATCTCCACAGCACGGGCAACTACCTGCTCCACGGACCCTTGCCCTTCCCATCTAGTTAAGGACTGCGCAGAGGAGCTCTCGGTCCCCTGATGCAGATAATAAACCACTCCCTGGAGCAGGGAATTTTCCCGGATGCCCTGAAAGAAGCCTTGGTCCGCCCACTCTTGAAAAAAGCCAACCTGGACCCTGCGATGCCAGCGAACTACCGTCCCATCTCAAACCTTCCGTTTCTCAGTAAGCTGATCGAATGCGCGGCAGCAACCCAGCTACAAAACTTCCATGAGACCTCAGATGGCTTGGATCCCTTTCAATCAGGGTTTCGCCTCGGCACGGGACCGAGACCGTCCTGGTGGCCATCTCGGACGATATCCGCTGCCAATTAGACAAGGGAGGCTCAGTAGTTCTGGTACTATTGACCTACCGCTGCATTCGACACGGTGGACCACGACCTGCTGACACGACAACTTGCCACCATAGGGATACAAGGAGCAGCTTTAGCTTGGATTAGCTCCTTCCCTGCGCGGACGTAGCCAGCGAGTTGAATGGCTAGGCCAAACTTCTAGAAATCTTTCCTCGAGTGCGGAGTACCCCAGGGCGCCATATTATCACCAACGTTGTTCAACATCTATGTCCGGCCTTTGGCTGGTATAGCCCGGAGCTTCGGCCTAGGGTGCTACCAATATGCCGATGACACTCAGCTCCTGCTGAAGCTGGAGCCTGGCGCAACTTCGGTGCCCGAAAACTTCACTCGAGGTCTGGAAGCAGTAACAAAATGGCTCCGTGCCCACAAATTCAAAATAAATGCATCAAAGACGGAGATCTTATGGCCGGGCCGCCCAGAACCACCTTTCCCACTGCCCCCCTGTAACGCCTTATATGTGGGTCTGCCCCGGTCACTAACCCGCAGGATCCAGATTATGTAGAACGCGGCCGCCAGGCTTCTCACAGGAACATCGATGAGATGCCACATTACACCATCCCTGCAGCGCCTGCACTGGCTGCCCGTTGAGTATACAGCCTTACATAAGACCTTGACCTTGGCTTTCAAAGCCCTACAGGGGCCGGGGCCCAACATACTTAAAGGGACCGCTTGCTGATGCCTGCCTACTCAAGGACACCGCGCCGGCAAACAAGAACCTCCTTTGCGTCCCCGGGCTTGAAAGAGGCCCACCTGGAGGCCACGAGACGGAGATCGTTCTCCATTGTGGCCCCGTTCTCTGGAACTCGATGCCACCGGACAAGAGAGCCTCCTCGACCTGCCCCAGTTCCTGACCGCTCTAAAGACCTGGCTATTTAGGAAAGCCCATGGCTAATGCAGAACCAGGAACTCAACTACCTGAGCCTGGCCCTTGCATTTAACCCTAAATATTTTAATCCATTTTTAATATTTTTAATATTTTTAATTGTTGAATTGCTATGTGTAAGTCGCCCGGAGCACTAACGTGGAGGGCGACTCAGAAATAATAAAGTCAGTCAGTCAGTCAGTCAGTCAGACATCTGACCCCAAAACTCCGAATGATCTCTCCCAGTGGCTTCATGTAAATGTTAAACAACTTGCTATTTCGTGGTTTGCATATTGCGGACTCGCTGTTTCGTAGGGAGCAGCGAGGGAACACTGTATAGCTGCTCCCTGTTCCATCTTCGCCAGGCTGGATACCCTTTGAGGCGGGGAGCAGCGGAGGCGGTGAGGAAGAGGAGGCTGCCGCCGAAGAGGGCCTCAGCGGCGGCATCCTCCTCCTCATCCCTCCACTGCTTCCTTCTCCTTCCTCGCTAGGCTGGGCGCCCTTCGCCACCCAGCCTGGTGAGGAAGGGACCTCCGAGGTGGGGAGCAGCGGAGGTGGAGAGGAGGCTGCTGCGAAATAGACACTCTGCCCACTCGAGTGGGCGGAACGTCCCTACTTCACGGATTTTTACTTATCGCGGGCGGTCCTGGAACTGAACACCCGTGATAAGTGAGGGAACACTGTATTCCTGGACTCTTGTGTGGTGCGGTTGTCATAGGTGTTCCCAGGCCTGGAGTGCAACAGGTCCAAACATGGATCCAAGGGATTTAGAGGATCCTTAGAGGTAAAGAAATGCTCCAACCACCCCACAACCCCGTCAATTGTGGAGGTCTTCTCTACCACCTTTGCTGGATTTGCCCATGGAAGGGTTTCCAAGCCCACATGGTATTTGATTATTTATTTATTTATTTAATTAACAATATTTATATGCTGCCCTTCTCATTCCCCGAAGGGGACTCAGAGCAGCTTACAGCAAACTGGAAATACAACTAACTATATTACTGCCAATATCAGTACTACACATCACATTGCACTATAACACTGATTCTCAAGGCGGTACCACCCCTGGTGGGCGGTGAGGCGATCCAAGGGGGTGGGAGGCGATCCAAGGGGGTGGTGGGAGGGGATCCAAGGGGGTGGTGGGAGGCTCAGGGAAATTTGGGGGGCGGTGAACCACTTTAAGGGGACAATGAACAATTGGCTATTTAGGAGGGGTCACGCAGCCCTCTTCTTTGGCCCCGCCCCCTTCGCTTTGACCTGCATATTAGATATTTGGATTAGAATTCTTAAGAGTAGCAAAATTATTTATGAAGTAGCAACGAAAATATGGTTGAGGGTCACCACAACATGAGGAACCTTATTTAGGGGTCATGGCATTAGAAAGGTTGAGAACCACTGAATTAATACTTATATCCTTCTGTTTAATTGATATTAAATTAAAAAAAAATAATTTCTAGGGGGGCAGTGAGCAAATTTTTTTCAGGAAAGGGGGCGGTAGGCTAAAAATGTTTGGGAACCACTGCACTATAACATTATATCGCAATATCATTAGCAATATTGCATGTAAAACAAATATACAATTATAATATCACAATATCATTAGTAGTAGTAAACACCGGGAATGTGGCAAAGCTGGATAAGTGTCAGCTGCATAAGATCTCTCTGACCAGTAGGTCATGAGTTCGAGCCTGCCCGGTCGAGGTGGGTGCTCGACCTTTAAGTGTAGCCTGCTGTTGACCTTTGCAGCCCGAAAGACAGTTGCATTGTCAAGTAGGAGATAAGTTCCCAGGCCTGGGAGGCAAATTTTGACTGAAGGTCCATTAACATGGAATCCAAAGGGATTTACAAGGATCCTTAGAGGTAAAGAAATGCATCCACCCCTTCCCCGTCAATTGGCCAGGTCTTCTCTACCTCCTTTGCTGGATTTCCCCATGGAAGGGTTTCCAAGCCCACATGGTTGTTTGATTATTTATTTATTTATTTAACCCGCAATATTTAGTCCCCTTCTCATTCCCCGATGAAAGAGAGGAATATAAAGCAAAGTGTAAATACAATTTATTAGTATTATATTGTATCAATGTATATACAATCACATTATTATAATATATTATATCATAACTATCTCACACTACATTACATTATAATTATTATAACATATTGACATTATAATATAACATTATATCATATTACTAGCTGAACCCGGCCACGCACTGCTGTGGCTTTTTCTCTTTCCTGTGTCCCAGTCTATATATATGTGTTTTGTGTGTGTATGTTTGTATACATATAGATTTGTGTCTATGTGTACATATGTGTGTGTATGTGTGTGTACTTATGTATATGTGTATATGTATATGCGTGTATATGTGTAGATGTGTGTAAGTACAGATGTGTGTATGTATGTGTGCATGTGTATATTTCAGTGCATGTATATATGTGTGGATGTGTGCATGTCTATATGTAAATACGTGTGTACATGTGGCGAAGACCAACAGTAACATCCCTTCCTGCCTTTTGTACTTCCTTTCTTCCCTCTCCCCCCATCCCTCAGCTTGTCTCTTTTCTCTGTCCTCCTGCCTCTTCTCCCTCCCTTCCTTCTTTCCTTTCCCTCCTTCCTGCCATCCCTCCCCTTTCTGTTTCAGTTCTTGATTCCCTTGTCTCCCTTCCTCCATTCCCTCCCTACCTTTTTCCAGTTTCTTTTGCTAGTCCCTTCACCAGCTTCTATCTCTTGGATTGCCTTTTTTACCTGTCTGTTTTGCATAATGCCTATGAGTGGCCAGCACCACCACCAACATTCCGATACTCTAAACTGCCAGGGGGGTGGGCTCCTAGCCTACATTCTAACTGAGGGAGTATTTGCATAATGCCTCTAATTGGTCAGCTCCACTAACATTCCTACGCTCTAAACTGGCAGAGGGAGGTGGCGTGGGGGATCATGGAAGTTGTAGTCCATGTTTTTTTGGATTTGTGGCGGTTGGCTCTTTTTTGGGTGGGGGGGGGGTGTGTTTTGGTAAACATACCTCATAGGGTTTTCTGGGTATATGGGCTGTTTTTGTGTGTCTGCCTTGTGTGGTTTCTTCTATTATATAAATGGGTTCACGTCATGTGATATACCTCAAACAAAGAAACCATACAACGCAGAAACACAATACTTGCCAACACAAATAGGCCTCAAGCAAGGTACGTTTGTAGCAAAGAAACTTTCCCCCCCAAAACCTAAAAGGCCCCCAAAACAACGAGTAAAAATAAAACTACATTTAAAAGCATCCTCCGGGGCAGCCAAAGACTCACCCAGCCTTTACATTCTGAACAACATGATTGGCTGCCAATAAGGGCGGATTTGCATAACTGCTGCACTGGCCAGCCAACATGAAAATTCCTTAACTTGATTTCCCTAACTAGGCCTCAGCTTATTGGACATTGTGTATGGCCTGAATTGACAGTAAGACTTCATTAACTTGATTCTCTAACTAGGCCTCAGCTCATGGGACATTGTGTATGGCCCGAATTTACAGTAACCTACCTTGGCACACAGAGCCCCGACCATGCATGATGGGACTTGAAGTACCACCATGGAAAATGGGATTTGTAGTACTTCAAAACCCATCATTCCCCACAGACCACTGTGGCCCAGAACCAAGACCAATAAAGACCCAACTTGGCACACCATGCCCCCCATGACCCACACTCCATCCAACTGCAGTTTAGAGGAGGGCACACCGTGGATGATTGGACTTTCTCGCATCTCCTAAAAAGGGCACAGCAACGCGTGCCGGGTACAGCTAGTTGTCTATAAGACTGGAGCCACCACATGAAGGATTTTATATATATAGATATTATTATTATAAAATAATACATTACATTACATTACAATTATTATATTATAATATAATACAATATATTGACATTATAATATGTGTGTTATTTTTGTGTCATTTTTAGACACAGCAAGACTTAGACAAAAGAAGGGAGAGGAGGAAAATAATAATATAAAACACAAAATAAAGTAAAATAAAATAAATAAAATAATGATGGGCATTCTCCTGTTCTCCTCTGCAAACACCTCAAGCTCAATAGTACTCCTCCTAAGGAATACCTTTTAAAGCTTAAGCACGAGGCTCTTGCATCAATTTGGCGTCCATAATGTGGCAGATACTGTAAAAAATTTGTTCATTCTGTTGGAAACTGCACAAATTCTATCCGGAAACCTACTGTGTGACTTTCCCTCCAGTTGAAATGGTAGCAAAGCCTTTTCTGAGTTTTACAGCAATTATCTTTTTATCTGCTCTAATGTTTTAAGTTAGCTCTAAATATAGCAATAGATTAGCTGGATGAGTCTAGGCAGACTGTGGCCTTTAAGATCTTTAGGTCTGTAAGCTGGTAAACTCCCTGAAGAGGCACAAAACAATTCTTATTTTGAACAACTGTCCTTGGCTCAGTAGGTTCCACTTACATTCTCCTTGAAACTGACACTACACACACACACACACAATCAAACGAGTTCAAACTTGGTGAAAGACACAACAATAACAAGAATGAGGAGGTTTCAGGAAATGTTGCATTACTAACTTGGGAAGTCTGACTTCACCACGGTGGTCCACGCTTTTGTTACATCAAGGATAGACTACTGTAACATGCTGTGTGTGAGGTTGCCTTTGAAGACTGTTCAAAAGCTTCAAGTGGTCCAATGGGTGACAGCCAAATTTCTAATTGGGGCAGCGTACAAGGAGCATACAACTCCCTTGTGATGCCAGCTCCACTGGCTACCAGTCTGCTCTCCAGTACAATCTAAAGTGCTGGATTGAGCCTATCAAGTTCCACTTACCTGTCCAAAAATATCCACCTCTATGGTCCACCTTGGAGGTTAAGATAATCAGTGGAGGCCCTGCTCTTGGTCCCACCCCACTCGCAGGCACAACAGATGCGGACGAGGGACAGGGCCTTCTCAGTGGTGCCCCCTTGGCTATGGAACTCCCTCCCTAATGAAATTAGAGTAGCCCCCTCCCTCCTGACATTCAGGAAGAAAGTAAAAAGGTGGTTATGTGACCAAGCTTTCAAACAGCAAAGCTGACAGTGCAATAGGATAATAAATAATAGTGAGTGAACGGACTAATGCAGGTAGAGAAGGAAGAAAGGAGAGAAAGGGGAAGAGGAAGAAAAAGGGGGAAAAGAATAGGTAGGTACCTCTCTTTCATAATAGTCCAGATATCTACCTCTACTTCGAAAATTCTTACTATAGGCCACAGCAACGCGTGACAGGGCACAGCTAGTAAATAAATAAATGACGGAGATCAAGAAACATCTCATGCAACCATAATGTCAACTAAAAATATAAGATTTGGAGCCAAACAAGATGTGATTACTAAATTAAATCTCCTATTTTTTATTTTTTTTTAGAAAACCCAGACCTAACAGTAGATATGTCTGTGAAAACCGACTCATTTTCGTACCTAGATACCAGGGAAACAGTGATGCCGTTTTCTTACACATTACAAATTCCTACAGATGCCACTCTTTCTCTAAAGACTTTTCCCACAAGCTTAAAAATATGATTCGATTTTTCTACCAACTATTCAGTCACACTGCCACAAAAATATCCATAATAGGGAATCAAGTTTCCATTTTGACAAGGTGAAGTCTACCTACCATCCTTTGCTGATGTCATAAAGCTTAGGGATCAAACCGGGGGGGGGGGGCATTTAGGATTGTTTTGTCAACGTATAGGATACATTTCTTCAAAGTAGTCAATGTGTGGTGGCTGAAGAATGTCAAGAGCAGAGAGTACCTAGGAAATAAGAAGAAAGCAGATGTGATTACCTCAAATACTCTTTGCCTTCTAAACAATGCTATAAAAACAAAGATGGTGTACCCTAAAATTATACTTGTGGATCCAAGGAAAGACTCTGCAAAAGCTACACAGTGTTTTTCAACCTTTTTAAAGCCGCAGCACATTTTTTTACATTTACAAAATCCTGGGGCACACCACCAACCAAAATGACACAAAATGACACTCTAAAACAGTAATACATATAGTTAATATGTTTTTAAATGTATTTATACACTCAGTGTGAAACCGGGACGTGTTTCGATGAACACAACATAGATATCCTGGCAGGAATGGTAGAAAGGCACAAACTTCCCACACAGAACTCCCATAACCAAGAGAAAATACTTAAAGAGTTTGGTGGGCATTGACCTTGGGTTTTGGAGTTTGGGGAAAATAGACCTTGACATTTGGGAGTTAGAGTTTCTGGGATTTATAGTTAACACACAATCAAAGAGTATGCTGAACTCTTGCAACAATGGAATTGTACCAAACTTGGCATACTGAACTCTCATTACCAACAGAAAGTACTGAAAGGGTTTGCTTGGGAATTGACCGTGGGTTTGGAAGTTGTAGTTGTTGGAAGGAGGCTCATCACTTTAAGGTCCCTCAAACAGGCATGGGAAAACTTCGGCCCTCTGATTGCTTAGGATTTCAACTTCCACAATTCCTAACAGCCTGAGGCCCTTTCCTGCTTAAGTGGCTGAGGGGGGGAAAGGAAAAGGGCCTGAGGCTGCTAGGAATGGTGGGAGTTGGAGTCCAAAACACCTGGAAGGTCCACGTTTGCCCATGCCAGCTTTCGACAGAGACCTCTTCCTCCCCCTTCGCGCCCTTTCTTCCCCCTCCTGCTGAACACTTACTTTTTCTTCTACACTGCCGCTTCTGCCGCCATTTTGATGTGAGGGGGCAGCGCGAGCGTGTTCAGAAGGGGAGGGGGGAGGGAGGAAGACATGACCCATGCGGGCACTACTGCGCTGACTCGCCCCAGAGCAAAGTGAGGCAAAGCGAGCAGAGCGAGGGTAGGAAGAAGGGAGCCCGAGTGGAGAAGAAAAAGTGTTCGGCAGGAGGGGGAAGAAAGGGTATCGGAGGTTCCCATTCCCCACGGCACACCTGTGGTTCGCTCACGGCACACTGGTTGGGAAACACTGTCCTAACTGACCAAGCAGCAAAATGGTGCAGGATTGATTCATTCGTGCTCTGTTTTAAAAAAATGGCTCCACGAAAAATAACTTTAAAGTCAATAAACAATTTGAAAAATAAGCTGCCGCCATGGGGAAATGATCAAAGCTATAATTCGAGCACAGGTTGCGCTGAAATCAGTGGTGCTTGCTTCCAAGCAAAATAGGTTGAATGTCATCTGTCCATTGCGTATTCAGAAACAAAAGCACGTTTAGATGAAATAACAATATAAATCAGAAATAATCTGGTGAACCATGAGGGAGGCAGTGGTAGAACATCAGGTTGATTTGCCTGTGAGAGAAATGCCCAGTCATACGAACACTGCATTTTCATAGCCGTGACTGCTGATGCCTCTCTTTTCAAAGGTCGCAGGCCGAATGATGCAGCTGGATGTTCGCTGAGTTGTAACTGAATGGCGACACACTGCAAAGAATTGCAAAAGCAACATTTCCAGCAAATGAAAGGCCTCAAACAGTTCCCTTGCTATGTTCAGTATGTCCGGTAGCTCCTAAAAATCCACAGCCTAGGTATGCTCTGAACGTCTTGGGTAAGATCTTCCTGCTACAGTTGTGTAACTGCTCCTTCCTCTTTGCAGTAAATTTAAATGTTAAAGTGTGTGTATCCCTTGTTAGTATAGTTCTGGAGTATCATATTCCCCTTTGAGATAGCCACCAAGAAACCTTTCCATGTGATCCTCCCTCCTTTGTAACAGGAGACGAATGGGATTCATTGATGTTGCGTGACTTCAAATCATTGCTGACTTATGGCAACTCTATGGTGAAGGTGTCAGAGGGTTTTCTGGGGCTGAGAGTATGTGACTCACCCAAAGTTTCTCCGTGGGTTTCATGGACCCAGGTATCCAAAGTCATTGTCCAACACTCAAACCACTATAGTAAAGGTAGGTAAAAGTTTTCCCCTGACATTAAGTCTAGTGGTGTCTGACCCTGGGGGTTGGTGTTCATCTCCATTTTTACCATAGAGTCACATTCCTTGAGCGGATGCCCCTCTAGTAATTATCTAGGTCTTCCAAGGTGACTCTATGGAAATTTCTGGCAGAAACAATTAATTACAGCAAGGTTTGCTATTATCCACGGTTTGCTGTTTCCACAATATGTTCAGGAAAACATCCCTCACACATATGAGGGCAGTATTTTGTTTTGATTCCTTGTTGCGAAAAAAGGTAGGATCTCTCTCTCGGCATTACTTCGCGAACGAAGATTCAGGAAGGACTCATCCCACGCTTTTTATAAGCACGTTGGTGACTAAAAAGGCCAATCTGAGATAGGCAAGTTTGGTTGCAGAAAGCACAGCAGAAAGTCTCCTTGGGTGATGTTGTTTCCAAGTTGTGGTTCTTTCTGCGTTGTCGTTTCTCTTCGAGACCCGTTCGGCGTGTCTTCTTGAAAGAGGCCGCAGCATTGTGGATAGTGCGTCTCCATGCCTCCCGATGTGAGGCCAGGGTGGACCATTGTTGGTGATCAATCTGGCCGAGCCTGAGATGTTGTTTCAGGGAGTCCTTATATCTCTTTTTGGGGGCGCCTCTCTTGTGCTGACCCATGACAAGTTTACCATAGAGTAGTATCTTTGGGAGGCGGTGGTCCTCCATCCTAGAGAGGTGCCCTGCCCAGCACAGCTGTGTTCTCAATAGCATGGCCTCAATGCTGGTGATCCCTGCTTGCTCAAGGACAGCAACATTAGTCACATAGTTGGTCCAATGTATATTTAGGATTGTGCGAAGACAGCGCTGATGAAAGCGTTCGAGGAGTCGTAGGTTTTGGCGATAGGTGACAGAAACAATAAATTACAGCAAGGTTTGCTATTATCCACGGTTTACTGTTTCCACAATAAGTTCAGGAAAACATCCCTCACACATATGAGGGTAGTATTTTGTTTTAATTCCTTGCTGCGAAAAAAGGTAGGATATTAAATAATTAAATAAATAAAATCCTCCTGTTTCAAGCTCAAGATGGAAAAACTCTGGTGGGCACAATATTTTTGGATTGAAACCAGAGCGCTATCTATCTCTCTCTCTCTATCTATCTATCTATCTATCTACACCAATTTTAGACTAAATTCTGGAAATTTAGCTCTCAGGAATATCTGTGTATATATATATAGCTCTGTGCCGGGGGGGGGGGGGGCGGAGGGGAGAGAAGTGGGAGAAGTATTTCCGTGCATGCGCAGTCCAGCTGTGGCGTGGGGGATGCTGGGAAATGTAGTCCCCCGGGTTTTTTTGCGTTTTTAAAGTGGTTGTTTGGGGGTTTTGTGTAATTTTCCGAGTGTTGGTCACACCTTGTGACCAATTTTGGTGTTTCTGCGTTCAGGGGTTTTCACACCTTGTGACCAATTTTGGTGTTTCTGCGTTCAGGGGTTTTGCTGTTTTTCAGTGTGGAACAACGACACGAAGATTTTTATATATATAGATTAAAAAAACATTTAACCTACTGATGCCATAATTAACATCATTTTATTGGTATGTATTTTTATTTTAAAAAATTTACCAGTAAAAAAAACGTATTTAAGAAAACGTATTAAAATTATTAATTAAAAATAATAATAATAATAAAATAATAAGTAGCTGCTGTATTTCCCACCCTCGGCTTATGCTCGAGTCAATATGTTTTCCCAATGTTTTGTGCTAAAATTATGTGCCTCAGCTTAGATTCAGGTCGGCTTATACTTGAGTATATAAGGTAGTCTTATTTTACTGTTTTATTACATACAACACAGAAAACACACACACAATATGATATACAATAATCTATCAAGCTCTAGTGTGAGTCAAACATGAAATAAAGAACAAACTAGGAAAATAACTACGTAAACAACAAATCACCTTTTCCCTCCCTACAGTTTTCCTAATAAAAAGACCTGTAAATGATAGTACAGGGTTTGTTTGTTTTTTGTCTAATACTTACAGTAAGTGCTTAACATTTCACATACATTCCTTGGTTGTAATTTAAGACTGGGTTCAAACTACTGTCTTACAGAGAGGCAGTTAGAGCTGAAAAATAGATCACTCGCTTTGGGCTATGTGGACATTTTACAGCTGAGATGAGATCTGAGAAAGCTCAGGGAACATTAAAAGGGGATTCTGGGGCCAAGCCACTATAGGTCCATCCCTCGCTGGAAAAGATATTCAACTGCTTAGAAATGGGAGAGACTCACTCAAGTGCCACGGAGAGGCTTTTCTGAGGACCTGTCACAGGAAAGTAGTGGTGTGTAAGTCACTACTTTAAAGCATGTAGCTCAAACAAAAACAAAAAAATCCAAAACAAGGCAAAATGACACAGCCTGGCTAGATCCCTTCTAGTCCAGCTTCTGTTCTGGGCATGGGACCGAGACGGTTCTGGTCTCCATCTTGGATCAGCTACCTTGCCAGCTAGATCAAGGCGGATCGGCGCTGCTTGTGTTATTTTATTTATTTATTTATTTATTTGCATCCCCGGTGGCTCGGGGCGGCTCACAACAAATCAATCATTACATTGTAAAACAGGCATATCATAAAACACAGTGCAAGCAAATCAGGTAAAAACAGCATTAAAAACAGCATATAAAACGACAATAAGTCGTGCACTAAACACAGCAGCAGCAGACACAGTTACAAGGTAGCTATGAACACATAGGTTATCCAGATCCGTAGGTCTGCCGGAACAGCAAAGTCTTACAGGCCTTCCTGAAAGGGAGAAGGGCCTGGATGGTGCGAACGTCAGCGGGCAGAGAGTTCCAAAGGGTCAGAGCCACGATCGAGAAAGTCCGCCGATGAGTCGCAGTATACCGGTAGATCTTAGCGCTAGGGATGACCAGGAGGTTTTGCTCTTCGGAGCGCAGAGGTCTAGTGGGATGGTATGGGATGAAACGGTCCCGCAGGTACACTGGCCCCATACCATGTAAGGCCTTAAAAGTCAAGACTAACACTTTGAAGGTGATCCGGCATACTATCGGAAGCCAGTGCAGTTCGCGCAGAATTGGCGAGATGTGACAGCCAACCGGGACCCCTGCCAGGAGTTGGGCTGCGGCGTTCTGCACCAGCTGAAGCTTCCGGATCACGGACAAAGGAAGGTCAATGTACAGAGCGTTACAGTAGTCAAGCCTCGAGATGACCGTGGCTTGGACCACTGTGGCCAAGTCGCACCGGGACAAATAGGGGGCCAGCTTCCTTGCCTGTCGAAGATAGAAAAATGCCACCCTGCTGACGCTGGAGACCGGAGCCTCCATCAACAGCAGGGGTCCAAGGTCACACCTAGACTCTTTAACGGAAGACGACGGACATAAGGTCACGCCGTCCAAGGTCGGAAGCTTGACATCCCTATAGCCCAGACGGCCGAGCCACAGGATCTCCGTCTTAGCTGGATTCACCTTCAACCTACTGGCTCGCAGCCATCCAGTAACGGCCTCAAAGCAGCGATGGAAATTATCGGGTACGGATTCGGGCCTGCCCTGCATCCTCAGGATAAGCTGGGTGTCATCAGCGTACTGATGACAATCAAGCCTGAAGCTACGCACCAACTGGGCAAGTGGTCGCATGTAGATGTTAAATAATAGAGGGGAGAGGATTGCCCCCTGGGGGACCCCGCAATGAAGCGGGGCACCCCCGGAGACCACCTCTCCCCTCCTCACTCGCTGTGTCTGGTTCCGAAGGAGGGAGACCATCCAGTTAGGGGCAGTCCCCCTCACCCGGGCCCCGGCAAGACGGTGAGTCAAAATATTGTAATCGACTGTATCAAATGCTGTCGTGAGGTCCAATAACACGAGCAGCGCCGATCAGCCTTGGTCCAGCTGGCAACGCAACTCATCCGAGATGGAGACCGTCCCATGCCCCGAATGGAAGCCGGACTGGAAGGGGTCTAACCAAGTTATTGGACCTCACGGCAGCGTTTGATACAGTCGACTACGATCTTTTGACTCACCGCCTTGTCGGGGCCGGGGTGAGGGGGCAGCCTTAAATTGGCTGCCTTCCTTCCTCCGAAACCGGCTACGACGAGTGAGGAGGAGAGAGTTGGTCTACGAGGGTTCCCCCTTAGTTTGTCGGGTTCCCCAGGGAGCCATTCTCTCTCCTCTGTTATTCAACATCTACATGCGACCACTTGCTCAGCTGGTACGTAGCTTTGGGCTTGAGTGTCACCAGTACGCTGATGACACCCAACTCATTCTGAAGATGGAAGGCCAGCCCGAATCTGTACCCGATAATTTCCATCTTTGCCTTGAAGCCGTTACTGGATGGCTGCGAGCCAGTAGGTTGAAGGTGAATCCAGCGATGACGGAGATCCTTTGGCTGGCTCGTCCGGGTGGTAGGGATGTCCAGCTTCCAACCCTGGATGGCGTGGCACTATGCCCGTCATCATCAGTAAAAAGCCTTGGAGTCCTTTTGGACCCTCTGCTGTCAATGGAGGCCCAGGTCTCCGCTGTCAGCAGAGTAGGGTTTTTCCATCTTCGACAGGCTAGGAGGCTGGCCCCGTACTTGTCCATGGTGATCCAAGCTACGGTTATCTCAAGGTTAGACTACTGTAATGCTCTCTACATTGGCCTGCCTCTGACGGTGACCTGGAAACTCAAGTTGGTGCAGAATGCTGCAGCCCGGCTGCTCACAGGAGTTCCTGTGACCTGCCATATTACACCAATCCTGCGGGAACTGCACTGGCTTCCAATTGAGTACCGGATCACTTTCAAAGTGCTAGTCTTGACTTTCAAGGCCTTGTATGGTCTGGGGCCAATATACCTGAGAGAGCGCCTTATCCCATATTGTACCACAAGATCACTGCGATCTGAAGAGCAGAACCTCCTAGTCGTGCCCAGTGTGAAATCGTATCATCTGACCGCCACTCGGAGAAGGGCGTTCTCCATTATTGCTCCAGTTCTTTGGAATCCGTTACCCCCAGAGACTCGAGCGTTACGAAATTTGATACCTTTTCGTAAAGCCTGTAAGAACGCTCTGTTCAAGCAGGCTTTCGAGTCCTAATACACAGGTTAAATTGTATTTTATTGTAACTGTTTTTATCGCTTTTATTGTATTGCTTTGTTCTGAGTGTAAACTGCCCCAAGCCAATTGGGAGTGGCGGTTGATAAAGTAAATAAATAAATAAAATAAATAAATAAATAAATAAACATGTTCACAACACACTACAAGCTTTGGTCCCATCTGCATCAGAAGCCAAGTCCTTCAAAAACACATTTCAGACCACTTACATTGTCATGCTTAAAAAAACACAACATCTTCAGTTCACGGAAGACCCTTTTGCAAGAGACCAGATTTTGGAAGACGTTGGGCATCTTTTTGAGTGCAACTCTCTTTCCATCTCGAGGATCTGTGACTGACCTAAAGAAGGAACAAAAAACAAAAGGATTCAGCAACAAAACTGGTTTAAAGCAAGATCCATCCTCCTTCCTAAGGAAAAACAACCGTCAAAGTATTTTAGAGATGCCAAAGCAGCAAATCTAGAAGGGCAAGTAAAATTCTTGAACAGGTCTTGTTGCATTTCATGCTTTGAATTACCGTATATACTCAAGAAAAGGGGCAGCTCAGACTTATCGCTTGTCTGGGTTTCTGCCAACAGGCTTCTTCCTGGTCTCACCGCCAGGGGTTGCCTCCTAAATTGGGGCCAACAACTAGATCAGTGTTTCTCAACCTTCCTAATGCCACAACCCCTTAGTACGGTTCCTCATGTTGCAGTGACCTCCAACCATAACATTATTTTCATTGCTACTTCATAACTAATTTTGCTATTATTATGAATTGTCATGTAAATATCTGATGTACAGGATGTATTTTCATTCACTAGACCAGTGTTTCCCAACCAGTGTGCCGTGGCACACTAGTGTGCCGTGAGCAATCATCAGGTGTGCCTCAGGCTGTTAGGAATGGTGGGAGTTGGAGTCCAAAGCACCCAGAGGGCTGAAGTTTTCTCATGCCTGTTTTAGGGACCTTAAAGTGGTGAGCCTCCTTCCAACATTGTGATTCTGGATAGAAAGCAAACAACAATATATCATAACATTGTTTGAGTCCACAGTGCTCTCTGGGTGTAGTTGAACTACAAATTCCAAACTCAAGGTCAATTCCCAAGAAAACCCTTTCAGTACTTTCTGTTGGTAATGAGAGTTCAATATGCCAAGTTTGGTTCAATTCCATGGTTGAATATTGAGTATTCATGCCAAGTTTGGTCCTGATCCAACATTGCTTGAGTCCACAGTGCTCTCTAGATATAAGTGAACTACAACTCCAAAACTCAAGGTCAATGCCCACCAATCTCTTATAGTATTTTCTCTTGGTTGTGGGAGTTCTGTGTGGGAAGTTTGTATCTTTCTGCCATTCCTGACAGGATATCTATGTTGTGTTCATCAAAACAGGGCCAGGTTTCACACTGAGTGTATAAATACATTTAAAAACATATTAACTATATGTATTACTGTGTTAGAGAGTCATTTTGCGTCATTTTGGTTGGTGGTGTGCCCCAGGATTTTGTAAATGTAAAAAGTGTGCCGTGGCTCAAAAAAGGTTGGAAAACACTGCACTAGACCAAATTTGGCACAAATACCCAATCTGCCCAATATGGTGGGGTTGGAAGGTGGGTTTGATTTTATCATTAGGGAGTTGTAGTTGCTGGAATTTGTAGTTCACCTAAAATCAAAGAGCCTTTGGAGTTCACCTACAATCAAAGAGCATTCTAGGACGTTAAGATCTTCCAGGGAGACCCTGCTCTCGCTCCCGCTTCCTCATAGATGTGTTTGGTGGGGACAAGAGACAGGGCCTTCTCGGTGGTGGCTCCTCGACTGTGGAACGCCCTACCTAGGGATATAAGATCGGCCCCTTCCCTGCTGTCTTTCCAAAGGCAGGTAAAAACCTGGCTTTTTGAACAGGCTTTTCCGAGCACAGCATAGCTTTACGAACTTTCGGAATGACCGAAAGGCTTGTATGGTTTTTAATGTTTTGTAATATTTTTAAAATTTTAAATTTATACTGTATGCTTATTGTTTAATGCTTTTTATGGTTGTTTTTAATTGTTAATTGTGTTGTGGCATTGAATTGTTGCCTTATGTAAACCGCCCCGAGCCTGTTGGGATGGAGCGGTATATAAAATCGAAGTAATAAATAAATAAAACTTGGCACACTGAACTTCCATGACCAACAGAAAATACTGGAAGGGTTTGGTTGGCATTGAGTTTTGGAGCTGTAGTTCACCTACATCCAGAGAGCACTGTGGACTCAAAACAATGATGGATCTGAACCAAACTTGGCAAGAATACTCAGTATGCCGAAATGTGAACACTGACGGAGTTTGGGAAAAATAGACCTTGACATTTGGGAAACGTAGTTGCTGGGATTTATAGTTCACCTACAATCGAAGAGCATTTTGAGCTCAACCAACAATAGAATTGGGCCAAACTTCCCACACAGAACCTCCATGCCTTGATGCGAGCCTCCCTCCAACCTCACATGCTCACATTCGCCCACACATGCGCAACACACTGCCACGTGCTGAGTACGCCTGCTCTCCCCTCCTTGCTTGGAGTCTCAGAAACAGCCCTCTCCTTGGCTGAGAGGCCAGTCAATCACAGCAGAAGAGCGCTTTGGGTGGGAGGATTCGCCGTCAGTTTCAACAAAGGAAGGACAGGCGGCAAGATCTTCAGAACAGATGTTTTCTAATGTCTCTAAAACCCTCTCGCGACACCTCCCAGGAGTCCCAACTCCCAGGTTTTGAAACGCTTAACTACAGGAAAGGAGATTCCACCTGAGCATTAGGAAGAACTTCCTAACCGTGAAAGTTGTTGAGCAGTGGAACTATCTGCCCCAGAGTGAGGTGGAGGCTTCTTCTTTGGAGGGTTTTAAACAGAGGCTGCCTTGAAGGGGCTCTCTGGTGTGAGCCTCCCTCCAACCTCACATGCTCACACTTGCCCGCATATGCGCACCACACTGCCATGCACCGAGCACGCCTGCTTGGGAGTCTCACGAACAGCCCTCCCCTTAGCGGAGAGGCCATCTGTCAGGGGTGCTTTGAATGCGATTGTCCTGCTTCTTGGTAGAATGGGGTTGAAGTGGATGGCCCACCAGGTCTCTTCCAACTCTATGGTTCTATGACTAGATCAAGGGAGGTCATAACTCCGCCCAACTGGTACGGAGTTTTGGGCTGGAGTGTCATCAGTACGCTGATGATACCCAGCTCATTCTGAGGTTGGACCCCGGGGCAGTCTCTGTACCCGATAATTTCCATCTTTGCCTTGAAGCCGTTACTGGATGGCTGCGAGCCAGTAAGTTGAAGGTGAACCCGGCGAAGACGGAGATCTTGTGGCTGGGCCGCCCGGGGGGGGGTAGTGACCCAGTTGCCAACTTTCGATGGTGTGGCCCTCTGCCCTCAGCCATCGGTAAAAAGTCTGGGGGTCCGGCTGGACGCCCACCTGTCCATGGAGGAGCAGATTGGCTGCACCTGCAGGACAGCATTCTACCACCTACGGTTGGCTAAGCGCCTGGCTCCCTACCTCTCCCAACGCGACCTTGCTACGGTGATCCAAGCCATGGTCATCTCGAGGCTCGATTACTGTAATGCGCTCTACATTGGCCTTCCCTTGTCGATGATCCGGAAGCTTAAGCTAGTGCAGCACGCCGCAGCCCGCCTCCTCCTGGGTGCTGCAAAATCTGACCGCGCGACCCCACTCCCTGCGCGAGCTGCACTGGCTTCCGATTGAATTCGGGTCCTCTTCAAGGTGTTAGTTCTCACCTTTAAGGCCATCTATGGTTTGGGGCCAGTGTACCTGAGGGAGCGACTTACCCCTTATGTGCCCGCGAGATCACTGCGCTCTGAGGAGCTTAACCTCCTTGAGGTGCCTTCCCTTGGAACCTGCAGACTGGCCACTACACGGCGGAGGGCATTCTCTGTAGCTGCCCCAAGTCTCTGGAACGGCCTCCCGGAGGAGATCCGCGCCATCCGCGCTCTTCTGCCCTTCCGCAAGGCCTTGAAGACTTGGCTCTTTAGGAAGGCGTTTGGCCCTTAACTCAACCACACTGTGTGCCATGCCGCCTATTCCCCCAGATTCTTATCTCGTCCCCCAGCCTTCGCTGAGGGCTAGTGTTTTTAATATGTTTTAACTGCTTTGATGTTTAATGTGTTTTAACTGTTTAATCTGTTTTATTACTCACGGTGTTTATGCTTCTTCTGTAAACCGCTCTGAGCTCCGGAGTGAGCGGTATACTAAATCGAAGTTAATAAATAAATAAATAAATAATATTTTGCTTTGGTCATTCTTCATCAAGTTTACTCCAAATAGAATAATTTCTGTTGGTGATAAATGTATCTTCCATATACCAGTAGTTTGTTGTGTAATGCCCTACTAATTCTTCCCCAAACTGTGTTTATTTAAAAGATGCCATTCTTTTATTAATTAATTTATTTCATGATATTTATATGCCGCCTTTCTCAACCCCGAAGGGGACTCAAAGCGGCTCACAAGCAAAATGCAAATACAATAAACTATATTATTGCCACAGCACAACATCAATATTACATATCACATTGTACTATAATTATATCGCAATATAATTGTGTTCTTGCACCAACCCTATTTACAATCTTCTTCAGCATGATGCTCCAAAGGGCTACAGCAGACCTCGAAGAAGAAGACGGCATATATATACGCTATCGTACTGATGGGAGCTTGTTCAACTTAAGCCGTCTGAGGGCTAGACTCTAAACTATCTCGTCAGTGAGCTGCATTTTGCTGACGATGCTGCCCCTGTCACCCATTCAGAAGCAGCTCTGCAGCGCCTAATATCCTGCTTTGCAGCAGCTGCAGACCTGTTTGGACTGGAAGTAAGCCTGAAGAAAAGGGAAGTCCTCTACCAGCCCGCACCACAGGAAGAACACCATCATCCCTATGTCAGTATAGGCAAATCTGTGCTTAAGTCCGTTCAGCAGTTCACCTCCCTGGGAAGCATCATCTCTTCAGACGCCAAGATTGACAAAGAGATAGATCACAGATTAGCAAAGTCATAGAGTGCATTCGGAAGGCTTCACAAAAGAGTCTGGAGCAACAAGCACCTGAGGCAAAGCACCAAAATCAGTGTGTACAGAGCTATTGTACTGTCTATTCTCCTCTATGGGTCTGAAACATGGGTCACCTATCGCCAACACCTACGACTCCTCAAACGCTTTCATCAGCGCTGTCTTCACACAATCCTAAATATAAACTGGACGGACTATGTGACTAATGTTGCTGTCCTTGAGCAAGCAGGGGTCACCAGCATTGAGGCCATGCTATTGAGAACACAGCTGTGCTGGGCAGGGCACATCTCTAGGATGGAGGACCACTGCCTCCCAAAGATACTACTCTATGGTGAACTCACCACGGATCAGCGCAAGAGAGGCGTTCCTAAAAAGAGATATAACTACTCCCTGAAACAACATCTCAGACTCGGCCAGATTGATCACCAACAATGGTCCACCCTGGCCTCACATCGGGAGGCATGGAGATGCACTATCCACAATGCTGCGGCCTCTTTCGAGAAGACACGCCAAACGGGTCTCGAAGAGAAACGACAACGCAGAAAGAACCGCAACTTGGAAACAACATCACCCAAGGAGACTTTCTGCAACTGAACTTGCCTATCTCAGATTGGCCTTTTTAGTCACCAACGCGCTTGTAAAAAGCGTGGGATGAGTCCTTCCTAAGAATCTTCGTTCGCGAAGTAATGCCGAGAGATATTGCAATATTATTAGTAATATTGCATGTAACACAAATATATAATTATAATACCATATTATTAGTAGTTGTAGTATTATATTGCATTACATTACCTTATCAATATATGTATACACAATAGATTATACCATACCTATTGCGGCCTGCGCAAAGCTTGGCCTGTTTATATTGAATTTGTATGTTTAATTTATGTGCTCGTGTTTAATTACAGGCCTCATGTTTGTTATAAAGGTCTATTCACTGTTTGGGGGCTGGGGTTAGTGTTTTTATTATGGGTGGGAGGGATTCCTCTCTTTAGACTTTCCCGCCTAAATTTACCTCAGACCTTTCCCATTTAATTAGCACTTAGTTTTTTCCCTCCAAAAGTCACCTCAGAGTCCCAGCCAATCAGGGTCTCAGGTTTTCCCGCCCATTCTGAAGTCTATAAAAGGGGGAAACCTTTCTGAGTTTACCTCAGTGGCTACCAGGGACGTGTGACTGAGCCACGGAGTTGCTAGCTCCGGCCTGTCACCTCCTTTTAGTGAAAAATACCGCCTTCAACCAGCCCTGGACTTAACAGAGGAAGGACGTTCGACCTTCGATTTAAAGAAGTTCAGCGGCTGGGGTCTGTCCACCACCCGTGGCGGCGGACCAGAGAGAGGAAGGAGAGGCGTTGATCATTCACCCCATACAGACCAAAGAAGAAAGGACCAAAGTAAGAAGCTCAAGATTCTACGAGCCTGTCATCAGTTGTAAAAGTTTTGGAGCCAGACACTTCCATCTTTGTGTCTCGTGTTAATAAACTTTGTTACTTTGTACCAGAAGCTTGGTTCTGTCAAGTCTTTGGGGGCCTCTCCCTCACAGGAAGGCAAGCCGCATCCCCTGGGCATAGGGTGCTTAGAGCTGTTAACGTAGTCACTCCAGCCAAGCCCAGGCGGACCGCCATAATACCATATTATAATATATCATACTATAATAAACTACATTATACCATAAAATATAATATATTATGCCATATCATATTATATTATAATATATCATATTATAATATACTACAATTATTTAAATAAAATGATTTTTTAAAATATAAAATTAACCCAATTAAGCAAATAAAGATAACATACACAAACCATCAATTACATTCCAAAACCCTAAAAAGAAGTTTCAGACTTATTTCTAAAACATTTGAAACAGACATCAGAGAAACCCAGAATTTTACAGGACGTCGGCTCAACTACATCGAAATATTGACTGGACGTTGGCCTGTCAATATTTTAAGGCTAAGCCAAAAATGGTAAAGCAACATTTCATTTAATTATTCATACAAAGACTAGCCATGCTTGTAGCTGGTGGCAATACAACCCTAATGAATGTGAATGGCAATGCAGTAATTTCACGCCATGTTGAGTTTGTTCTCTCTTAACTCGCAGTAGCAGCTGCTTTGGTTCAGCACAAATAGTACCAGAAAACAGAGATAAGTGCTGAAGCCTGTTACACAGGAATGCTTTTATTTTCTTTGTTGCTGAAAAGGCTTGCTGTGTCGAGCTCTTCCACCAGTTATCCCCATCCGTATGAGCTAATGAGTTACAAGCGGAAAAGATAGCAGCCAGCGCTGACAGTACCTTCCAATGTCTCTCTCCCCCTTTTTTAAGGACGCCCATTGTAACAAGTCCGGACAGAGTGGTTTTTCAAAATGCCAAACTTCTACATCATAAATAGGACTATTACGCTGTTCATAACAGGGCGATCCCCTGCGAAGGGAGCGGGTGAGAAAAGAATGCCTTGTTATAGTCCAAATGGAAAATTAATTTGTGCAATGCCCAAGGGACAAAAATGCTACACGACACCTGAAAGTCTAATAGGTTTAGAGTCTCTGTAGGCAACTGGGTGTACCATCAGGTGTTTCCTATATCTGACACAACATACTGATTTGTAAATGTGCTTTCCCAGTGGATCCTGTCCTTCTAATGTTGTCAGATGATGGGGCTGCGGGTAACAGAAGTATATGCCTCCAGTTCAGGTCCAGTTACCTGGGGTTCGTTTCAACAGAAATCCTTACGACCCCGAAGGTTTCAAGAAGAGGTAGGTATTGTGACTCTTCATTTTTAGATCTATGAGGAGCGTTCATGAAAGATTTCCTCTGACCCCCTTCCTGTGGACTGAGAGAAATGAAACTTGGTCCAGTGATAAGTCCTTCTCTCCATGGGTGCCATCCAGGCCCGGATTACCCATAAGGTCAACCTAGGCCATGGCCTAGGGGCGCAAGCCGAGGGGGGCGCAATTCACGGACCACAAAAAAGTTATTTTTTAAAAAAAAAACCCTCTGTGGCCAGCCCTTGGGAATGGCAGGAGTTGAAGCACAAAGGCCCCAGAGGGAGGGAGGGCTGAGTCTGGTCTCAAGGCAGGACACGCAGGGCGAGGAGCAGTAGCAGCAGCTTCCCTCCCTTCCTCCCTGCTACTCAGCTGGGGGCGGGGCCTCCCAGGGTGACATCACTCCCTCCCTCCTCCTCCTCCAGGCCCGCCTTCCTTGTTTGCTCCGTCACCTCCCAGGGTGACGTCACTCCTTCCCTCCCTCCCTCCCTGGGAGGCGGGGAGTGGGCGGGGCCAGGAGTGAGTCCTCCGAGCTTGCCTCCTGGCCCCGCCTCCCGCCGTGCGACACCCATCGATCAAAGCTGAAGAGCAGCAGCCGGCCAATTGGGGAGTCTCCCTCCCGGGCGGGCGTGACTCCACAGACTCGGCCAATAGGAAGACGAGGGCCTGCTTAGAGGCGGAAGTCCATGGAGGGGGGTTCTCCCTGAGCCACAGATTGCAACCGAGAAGGAGCAGCGGCCCTGAAGGAGACGGAGACGGGTGGGTGTCTCTCTCTCTATATCCACGGAGCCCCCCCCCTTCCCCCAAGGAAGGCCCCCCAGGCCTCTCCCCACGACTCTCCCTCCCTGGGGAGCGGGGATCCTAATCTGCCCCGGCAGATGGCCACCCCAACACGACCCCCAAGCCCCTGGGCGAGGAAGGAAGGAAGGAAAGGCAGGCGCGGCTTGGGCCCCACCCTCCCTTCCCAGATCCCAAACAACAACTTTCAGTGCCGGTAGTAGAGTGGGCGTAATTCCAAAGTGTGGCCTAGGGCGCAAAAAGTTGTTAATCCGGGCCTGGTGCCACCTCGGGACACATACTTCTCCCATCTTTTTAAACAACTGTAAACACCTCGCTTGTAGAAGTCGACAGGATGCTCCAAAGGCCACGTTGTGACTTCGGAAATTAGAGTTTCATCATCTGAAAAAAAATCCTTGCCCTTCAAAAATAACTTCATGGTTGGAAAGAGGTGGAAGTGCGAGGTTGGGTAAATAAGGGGGAAGCAGTCAAATTTGAAAGCCACAGGATAATGCTTCCAATTGGGCAATAGGTCAGTTGTGAACTGGTGCATTGTCTTAGTGAGCATGCCACGACTTTGTTTTGATGGCCTCTTGCAATTTCCACAGCAGTGAAGCATAGTATACCCTAGTGCAGTGTTTCCCAACCGCTTTTCTGCGGCACACTACTGTTCCGTGACGGATCATCTGGTGTGCCGCGAAAAATGTCTCCCCCCCTTTCTCCCCCTCCCACTGAACTCCTGCCTGCTGCTGCTTGGGGGAGGAGGAGGAGGAGGAAGGGCTGGGCGCTGACGAAGAAAAAGAAGAAGGGGCCGGGGTGCTGCCTCCTTCGGCCGTTTCCACTCCGCGCGCCAGCGAGCCGGCCCATCCCGGCTGCCAGGGAGGGCCTGGGCACCTCGGGGAGCCTTGGAACCCTAGGTCACCCCTCATACGTACAATATAAAATGTAAACGTCCCATTAACTCTCCGCTCTTGAAAAGTTACAAACAGTCCACAGGAAGTGGGTCAGGGGAAATATTTAATGAATGCCCCTCGTACTATGTTTATGGTTGTATAGTTATTATCAGATCTCAAATACCTAAAACAACCGTGTAGGAGACAGGCAGTCTCGTAGAGGCAAATGGAAAGAGCAAATGGAACTTTAGCCATTGAAGAAGGCATTTGAATTTCCTTCCCTGCTTTGTTAGGAAGTTGCACCCCAGGTGACTGGCAGCAAAGTGAGCGGCAGGCAGGGAACCCATCCATCATTCATCTCTAAATCAACAGGGGGGCTCTTTCAAGCCACTACAGAAGCCTGCACAAGGTTTTTTCACTCAAAAAGCATCAACGGTAGCTGGAGAGGAGAGATAAGAGTCTAAGAGGGTTTAGTCTAAAAATAACTTCTGAAAATCAACACAGATTCAAGGTAACAATTAAACACCAAGAATTACAGAATGAAGTCCCATGAAATCCTATTTATAGGCACAGGAATGGCAATCAAAGGGTGACACAGACGCACAATCCGTGGCACTTGTACCAGACTTTACTCATTCTTTGGGGAATTTGCCAGACCAAAGGGGTACTGGCACCACAACCTAGAGCAGTGTTTTCCAACCTTTTTTGACCCGTGGCACATTTTTTACATTTACAAAATCCTGGGGCACACCACCAACCAAAATGAAACAAAGTGACACTCTAACACAGTAATACATATAGTTAATATGTTTTAAAATGTATTTATACACTCGGTGTGAAACCTGGGCCTGTTTCGATGATCACAACATAGATATCCTGGCAGGAATGGCAGAAAGACACAAACTTCCCACACAGAACTCCCATAACCAAGAGAAAATACTATAAGAGTTTGGTGGGCATTGGCCTTGAGTTTTGGAGTTGTAGTTCACCTATATCCAGAGAGCACTGTGGACTGAAACAATGTTGGATCAGGACCAAACTTGGCATGAATACTCAATATGCCCAAATGTGAACACAGATGGAGTTTGGGGAAAATAGATCTTGACATTTGGGAGTTACAGTTTCTGGGATTTATAGTTAACACACAATCAAAGAGCATCCTGAACTCTTGCAACAATGGAATTGAACCAAACTTGGCATATTGAACTCTCATTACCAACAGAAAGTACTGAAAGGGTTTGCTTGGGAATTGACCTTGAGTTTGGAAGTTGTAGTTCACCTACACCCAGAGAGCACTGTGGACTCAAACAATGTTATGTTATGTTGTTGTTTGTTTTCTATCCAGAATCCCAGTGTTGGAACGAGGCTCACCACTTTAAGGTCTCTAAAACAGGCATGGGAAAACTTTGGCCCTCTGGGTGCTTTGGACTTCAACTCCTACCATTCCTAACAGCCTGAGGCCCTTTCCTGCTTAAGTGGCTGAGGGGGGAGGAAAAGGGCCTGAGGCTGCTATGAATGGTGGGAGTTGGCATGGGCAAACACCTGGAAGGTCCAAGTTTGCCCATGCCAGCTTTCGACAGAGACCTCTTCCTCCCCCTTCCCCTTCGCGTCCTTTCTTCCCCCTCCTGCCGAACACTTACTTTTTTCTTCTCCACTCGGGCTCCCTTCTTCCCAGCCTCGCTCTGCTCGCTTTGCCTCGCTTTGCTCACACTGCCACTTCTGCCGCCATTTTGATCAGAGGGGGCAGCGTGAGTGTGTTCAGGAGGGGAGGGGGAGGGAGGAAAACGTGGGGCGAGTCTGTGCAGTAGCGCCCACACGGGTCACATCTTCCTCCCTCCCCCCCCCCCCCTTGAGTGGCAGCGTGAGCAAAGCGAGGCAAAGCGAACAGAGTGAAGCTAGGAAGAAGGGAGCCGAGTGGAGAAGAAAAAGTGTTCAGCAGGAGGGGGAAGAAAGGGTATTGGAGGTTCCAATTTCCCACGGCACACCTGATGATCGCTCACGGCACACTAGTGTGCCCCGGCACAGTGGTTGGGAAACACTGACCTAGAGAGCACAGCCCACATTTTGTCATTTTTGAAAAGGCATCAATTTTCTTGTTTACTTCATCTTTCGGTTGCTCCTAATTCAGAGCTTTCCAAACATTTCATGTTGGTGACGCACTTTGTAGACATACACCATTTTGCGACACAGTTCAATTTTACAAGCAAACCAGGTGGAAAACCAAACCCTTATGAGAGATAGGGACACAAACATAAATTGTAATACCGAAATGTTTGGGGACATAGTATATCCCAGTTTTTCTCAACCTGGGGGTCAGTATGTCATGAAGGAGGTGACACAAGGGTCACTAAAGACCATCAGAAAACACAATATTTTGTCAGTCATGGGGGTTCTGTGTGGGATGTTTGGCCCAATTCTATCATTGGTGGGGTTCAGAACGTTCTTTGATTATAGGTCAACTACAAATCCCAACAACTACGATGCCTAAATGTCAAGGTCTATTTTCCCCAAACTCGACCAGTGTTCACATTTAGGTATATTGAGGATGTGTATCAAGTTTGGTCCAGATCCATCATTGTTTGCTATCTGGACGTAGGTGAAAACCAAGGTCAATGCCCACCAGTATTTTCTGTTGGTCATGGAAGTTGTGTGTGCCAAGTTTGGTTCAATTCCATTTTTGGTGTTCAGAATGCTCTTTGATTGTAGGAGAACTATAAATCCCAGCAACTACAAATCCCAAGTGACAAAATCAATCCCTGCCACCCAACCCCACCAGTATTCAAATTTGGGCGTATTGGGTATTTGTGCCAAATTTGGTCCAGTGAATGAAAATACATCCTACATATCAGATATTTACATTATGATTCATAACAGTAGCAAAATTACAGTTATGACATAGCAATGAAAATAATTTTATACTTGGGGGTCACTACAACATGAGGAATTGTATTAAGGGGTCGCGGCATTAGAAAGATTGAGAAACACTGGTATACTCCAGGAAAACCTTTCGGGGAAGGGCGGCAGATAAGTATAAATAAATAAATAAATAAATAAATACAATTTATTTAAAAACATATGACTTATTACTTATTTCACATAGACTCGGCAGTTGCTCATTACGTTTTTGTGATACACCTACACTTTGCAGCTGACACACTAATGTGTCATAACATACAGAAAAGCTCTGTCCTAATGTATTTACTTCATTCAAACCTCACTACAAATGGTGCTCACGACAGATAATAAAATGCAGCATGAACGGCAAAATTTAAAACCAGAACATAAAAATACATTAATAATAATAATTATTATTATTATTATTATACTGACACAAAAACACAGTATGTGTTGAGTCCCCCTAGGGGTGAGAAAAACGGTATAGAAATGCAGTAAATAAATAAATAAATAAATAAATAAAAATCTGTATCTATTATATAAATGGGTTCACGTCATGTGATGTATACCTCAAACAAAGAAACCTTACAACGCAGAAACACAATATTTGCCAACAGAAATAGGCCTCAAGCAAAGTACGTTTGTAGCAAAGAAACTTTCCCCCCCAAAACCTAAAAGGCCCCCAAAACCACAAGTAAAAATAAAACTACATTTCCCAGCATCCTCTGTGGCAGCCAAAGACTCACCCAGCCTCTACATTCTGAACAACATGATTGGCTGCCAATAAGGGCGGATTTGCATAGCTGCTGCACTGGCCATCCAACATGAAAATTCCGATCCATACTAAACTGCCAAAACAGAATAAGGAAAATGCCTGAGCCAATCCCCAACACAAACACCCAAATCACTTCCAACCGAAAATTTACACCCCAAAAAATCACAGACCACGCCCAAAATTGACAGTAAGGCTTCATTAACTTGATTTCCCTAACTAGCCCTCACTTACTGGGAAGCTGTTTACGCTCTAAATTGACAGTAAGACTTCATTAACTTGATTTCCCTAACTAGGCCTCACTTACTGGGAAGCTGTTTACGCTCTAAATTGACAGTAAGACTTCATTAACTTGATTTCCCTAACTAGCCCTCACTTACTGGGAAGCTGTTTACGCTCTAAATTGACAGTAAGACTTCATTAACTTGATTTCCCTAACTAGCCCTCACTTACTGGGAAGCTGATTACACTCTGAATTGACAGTAAGGCTTCATTAACTTGATTCTCCCGACTAGGCCTCAGCTCATTGGACATTGTGTATGGCCTGAATTGACAGTAAGGCTTCATTAACTTGCTGTTCCTAACTAGGCCTCAGCTCATGGGACATTGTGTATGGCTTGAATTTACAGTAACCTACCTTGGCACGCAGAGCCCCGACCACCATGGAAAATGAAGTACCACCATGGAAAATGGGATTTGTAGTACTTCAAAACCCATCATTCCCCACAGACCACTGTGGCCCAGAACCAAGACCAATAAAGACCCAACTTGGCACACCATGCCCCCCATGACCCACACTCCATCCAACTGCAGTTTAGAGGAGGGCACACCGTGGATGATTGGACTTTCTCGCATCTCCTAAAAAGGGCACAGCAACGCGTGCCGGGTACAGCTAGTATATAATAAAAGAGAGTGTTTGTGGGTTTGTATGTTTGTATGTATGTGGCAGCTTTCTGATTGCCTCCAACCTCTACATTCTGAGGCACTATTTGCATAAAGGACTCTGATTGGCCAGCATCCAAGAATACAAGTCTCAACATTCAAACAACAGGATTGGTTGCCACTGTGGGAGAATTTGCATAACTTACTGATTGGCCATCTATATTCCAACATTCTAAGGTGACGCAGACAGAAAAGGAAAGGCCTCAGGCAGTCACTCACTGCGGCCCACAGCAATGACGGATCAGGACCACACTTGGCACACAGAGGCCCAATGGCCCACTTCACAACCTGGTGCAGTTTAGGGCAGGATGGGCCACGAATGATGGCATTTGCAGTACCTTCACCCAATTCACTTCCCACAGAACATTGTCACCCCTACAAATCACAGACCAGCCCAAACTTGGCACAGAGAATACTCATGACCCACTCTACATCCCGATGCTGTTCTAAGGGGGATGGTCCATGGATCATGGGATCTGCAGTACCTTCACTCACTTACTGAAACCACTGCGACCCTCATCCAATGACCAATGCAGACCAAACTTGGCACACAGAGCCCCCATGACCCACTCTACATCCTGCTGCAGTTTGAAGGAGGACGGACCATGGACGATGGGATTTCAAGTACATCCACTCACTTCACAAGCCCGCTGTGACCCTCATCCAGTGACTGATCAGGACCAAACTTGGCACACAAAGCCCCATGACCCACTTTACATCCTGGTGCAATTTGGAGGAGGATGGACCATGGATTATGGGACTTGAAGTACCTTCACTCACTTCCCGAGACCACTGCAAGCCAAATAAACAACTGATAAGGACCAAACTTGGCACACAATGTCTTTCTCAAATAACCCGGGCAGGGCCGGGTCCCCAAGCTAGTAATAAATAAAATGAAATCTATATGCTGGATTTCGTACCACAAAATCACAAATCAAACACTTCCCAAGCATATAGGACTGTGTGATGATGATGATGATTACTATTATTATTTAAAAACAGCAACAACTAGTTAAAACTTCTATTAGCTATTGAAAAGTTCATTCAGAGGGCAGAAGCCTGGCTAAATAAGAATGACTTTGCCGGTCAATGAAAGGACATCAGATGGGGAACAGAGAGCTTTAGCCGTTCTAGAGTCTGGGATTTAGCCTCTGAGAACGAGATGTTCTATTGCTATGATATATCTAATAACAGTGCACAATATACAGAACTAATCCTAGATTTTTGCTAGATTTCTTTGCAGGTTAAGAATGGAGAAGGGATAGACGGTAATGGCAAAATTTTTGCTAAAGCAAAGAAGGCACGGCTGGAAGCGTTTGCTTGCTACCTTGTGAGGAGGCACCCAAGTTTTCCAGACAGTAAGACAGTGGTTACTTTAGGCTTAAGGAGCAATACAGAAATGCCTGATCATATGAAAGGAGAGTAAGTTCCTTGAGTCAGGTGAGTATAGGAGTTGTAGGTACTGGGATGTATAGTTTACCTACAATCTGAACTCCAACCAATGATGAACCTGAAACTACCTTGGCACACAGAACCTCTATGACCAACAAAAATTACTGGAGGTCTTTATAAGGATTTATAACAGTTGTAGTTCACCTATGTCCAGGGCGCACTATGAACCCAAATAACGATGGATATGGACCCAACTTGGCATGCGTAACCAATATGCCCAAATTTGAATACTGGTGGGTTTTGAGAGGGATTGACTTGGACACTTGGAAGTTGTAGGTACTGGGATTTATAGTTCAGCTACAATCAAGGAGCACTCTGAACTCCACTAAGGATGGAATTAGACCAAACTTGGCACACAGAGCCCCCATGACCAGTAAAACTGGAGGTCTTCGGGGGGGAAATCACCTTGGCTTGGGGGAGTTGTAGTTCACCTACGTCCATAGAGCACTGTGAACCCAAACACCGATGGATCTAGAGCAAACTTGGCACACATACCTGATATGCCGATTATTTATTTATTTATTTATTTGCATCATTTCTACCCCGCTCTTCTCAACCCGCGAGGGGGGGGACTCAGAGCGGCTTGACAAAAGGCAGCAATTCGATGCTGCTACACAATATAAATACAATATAAAACCGTAAACATTCAGCATTAAAATACAGTTAACATTAACACGCAATACACATTCACTTAAGTTAAAAACAGTGTTCCGTCCACAACATGAGCATTGAGCCATATCCATCAACTTGCCATTACAATTCCAATCCAAAGTGCTGCATTCTGCAAATGTGCAAAAGCCAGGTCCCATAGCCAAGATTTTACTTTTTTCCTGAATGCTAGGAGGGATGGGGTTGATCGTATGTCGCTTGGAAGCACATTCCACAGGCGGGGAGCCACCACCGAGAAGGCCCTCTCTCTCGTCCCCACCAACCGCGTTTGAGAAGTTGGCGGGAGCGAGAGCAGGGCATCCCCGGATTATCTTAAATTATGAGGTGGGACATAGAGGCAGATGCGTTCGGACAAGTAAGCTGGGCCAGAACTGTATAGAGCAGGGCTGCCCAGGATGTCAATCTCAATCGACCAGTCAATCCCGGGACCAAAGGAGGTCGATCGCAGCCGGATGGGGCGCTTCTCAGAGGGGGGCGGAGCCCCCTCCCCAGCTTCGGCACTCCCAGCAGCTTCTCCAGGCTTGAGTATGGCAATGCCAAGACAGTGGTGGCATAGCTAGCTATGCCACCACTGTCTTGGCATTGCCATCCTCAAGCCTGGAGAAGCTGCTGGTAGAGCTGAAGCCAGAGGGGGCGGAGCCAGGCCGTGCCAAGCCCCGCCCCCGCCCCCTCCACTCTCCAGCCTTGAGGAGGTAGGTAGATCTTTCTGACTTGGTTTTATTATAAGTAGCTCGCATGCTGAAAAAGTGTGGGCACCCCTGGTATAGAGCTTTAAAGGTCAAAACCAGCACTTTGAATTGAACTCGGAAGTGGATCGGCAGCCAGTGGAGCTGACACAACAGGGGGGTGGTATGCTCCCTGTATGTAGCTCCAGTTAGTAATCTGGCTGCCGCCCGTTGGACTAGTTGCAATTTCCGAACTGTCTTCAAAGGCAGCCCCACATAGAGTGCGTTGCAGTAATCTATTCGGGATGTGACCAGAGCTTGGACAACTGTAGCCAGATCAGACTTCCCAATGTGATTACTGGTGGGGTTTGGGGGAACTAATTTTCCTTTCTGGGAGTTGTAGTTCACCCGGAACCAGAGAAACTGTGACCCCCACCTATGATGTACCTGGACCAAACTTGGCACACAGTACCCCCATGACTAACTCAACCTACTGGAAGGGTTTGAGGGGATTGACTCACCATAGTGGGGGAGAGCACACTGAATCCCACCGATGGTGCATCTAGAGCAGGGCTACCCAGGAAGTCCATCGCGATTGACCAGTTGATCCTGGGACCGAAGGAGGTTGATCCCAGGATGGGGTGTTTCTCAGAGGGGGCAGAGCCAGGCTGCGCTAAGCCCCACCCCCTTCCCCAGCTTCGGCACTCCCAGCAGCTTCTCCAGGCTTGAGGATGGCAATGCCAAGCCAGTGTTGGCATAGCTAGCACGAGGCTGGCTTGGCATTGCCATCCTCAAGCCTGGAGAAGCTGCTGGGAGCTCCAAAGCCAGAGGGGAGGGGGAGGGGCTTGCCACGGCCTGGCTCCGCCCCCTCTGGCTTCCGCTCGATCAGCAGCTTCTCCAGGCTTGAGGATGGCAATACCAAGCCAGTGGTGGCATAGCTAGCCCAAGGCTGGCTTGGCACTGCCATCCTCAGCCTGGAGAAGCTGCTGGTAGAGCTGAAGCCAGAGGGGGGCAGAGGTAGGTAGATCCTTCTGACTTGGTTTTATTATAAGTAGCTCGCGTATTGAAAAAGCGTGGGCAGCCCTGATCTAGAGTAAAATTGCCCAACATAACAAACTTCAACCACTGATGGGAGTTTCTCGGCATTAACTTGACAGCATGTGAGTTATAGTTCACCCACAACCTTATGCATTTTGTACAAATAAGAATTGACCTTTTCAAATAACCCAGGCAACTCAGATACCGAAGCTAGTAATGATACGAATAAAAACACTGCAAATGTTGCCATCAGATAAGCCCCTGTATGTTGCAAGGACAAATCCCAAAGATCTGATAAATAGTTGTGGTTTTATTTTCCAAAATGGGAAGAATAGTTCCAGAATGCAAGCCACTCCACAGCCTCATGAGTTCTGAGGTCCTCACTTCTAGCAACACAGATAATCATGATACATGAACCAAGGCAGAGCCTGACTTGATATACAAAATGACAGAAGAATGAAGGCTGAAGGAGACAGTTGTGTTATATATCCTCTCAGCAGTGTGCAAGTTTAGGGTGAATCTACAGTATAGAATGAATGCACCTTGACAGCATTTTCACTGCTATGGGATGGTGGGGGTTGTAGCTTTACAAGGTTCATTGAGAAAGCTCAGAAGACCGCTGATCAAAGAGGAAGGGAGAGTCCTTGCTCTGTGTCTGCTAAGCAAAGATTAAGAGAGGCCAGGCTGCCCTTCTACTGAAGGGAGCACCAGGACGGAAAAAGATAACACTTCAGGGGCATTCTCATTTTATCCCCGGGCTACAGATGGTTATTTCAGTAGACTAGGAGGCGGAACAATTTGTTTGTTTATTTATTTATTTATTATTAGTACTTGTATGCCACCACTCCCCGAGGGCTCAGAGCGGCTTACAATCAGGTAAAACACACAGAGGTAAAACCATACATATTAAACTAGTTTAAAAAAGATTTCTGGCCTAGCAATCAAAGGCTAGCCGGAAAAGATGAGTCTTGCAGGCCTTGCGGAAGGAGAGAGAAGGTCCTGCATGGCCCGTACATCGCTAGGAAGAGTGTTCCATATTGACGGCGCCACTACAAAAAAGGCTCTGCGCCGGGTCGATGTGAGGCGGATTGCTTTGAAGGTCGGTACTTCAAGGAGGTTCATTTGTTCGGAACAAAGTGACCTCTGGGGTTGGTAGGGGAAAAGACAGTCCCTCAGATACAACGGCCCCAGACCATGCAAGGCCTTGAAAGTTAACACCATCACCTTGAAGGTGATCACGTGCTCTACCGAAAGCCAATGAAGCTGCTGGAGGATGGATGTTTTTCATTATATTTATGGTATTGTAAACATTGAATTTTACCCTGTTAACCACCTTGAGTCGCCTACGGTCTGAGAAAGGCGTTATACAAATACAGTAAACAAATAAATAAATGCTGCCCTGCTCCCTTTTGTCCACAATGCACTCGTGAATCTGGGGGCGACTAGATGTGATGGAGGAGTGTTCCATTCCTGTCTCAGACCTTAACACAGTAAACATATGAACAAAAATGCATGGCTTAATATGCGCCATCGCCTGATAAAATGCAAACTGTGTCACCTCTGGCTGGGCAACATTAGGAATACTACAATTTCAAAAAAAATCACTAAGACAACACTTATCTACTTAAGTAAAACTATACCTTTCTAATACTTTAAACTAGGAACTATATGTTTTTTAAAAGAGTCAGACTAAGTTCAGACTACAAAGGTTTATTTCCATTGGACTACAAAACATTTAACACATTGAAAACTGGATAGCTGTGAGTTTTCCCCACTGTATGGGCATGTTCCAGAAGCATTTTCTCCTGACGTTTCGCCCACATCTATGGCAGGCATCCTCAGGGGTTGAGGGGGAAACTAGGAAAGTGGGATTTATATATCTGTAGAATGTCCAGAGTTGGAGAAAGAACTCTTGTCTGCTTGAGGGAAGTATGAATGTTGTAAATGGTCATCTTCATTAGCATTGAATGGCCTTGCAGCTTCAAAACCTGGCAGGTTGCTGTTTGGAGGAATCTGGTGTTAGCTAGCCCTGATTTATTCCTGTCTGGAATTCCCCTGCTTTTTGAGTTTTGTTCTTTATTTACTGTCTTGATTTTAGAAGGTTTTAAATACCGGTAGCCAGATTTTGTTCATTTTTAGGTTTCCTCCTTTTTGTCGAAATTGTCCACATGCTTGTGGATTTATTTATTTACGACATTTTTATGCCGCCCTTCTCACCCCAAAGGGGACTCAGAGCGGCTTACAAGTAAACTGTAAATACAATATATTATTGCCATAGCACAATATTAATTTTATATATTACATTATACTATATTATACTGTAATATTATTATTAATATTACATGTAATATAAATATATAATTATAATATCATATTTTATTAGTTGTAGCATTATATTGTATTAAATTATAATATTATCAATATTATATGTATATACAATATATTATATTATTGCCATAGCACAATATTAATATATATTACATTGTACTATAACATTATACTGTAATATTATTAGTAATACTACATGTAATATAAAATATATAATTATAATATAATATTAATTTCAATGGACATTTGCAATATTCACACTTGCCTCAAGCAGACAAGAGTTCTTTCTCCCACTCTGGACATTATTCCCCAGATATATAAACCTCACTTGCCTAGTTTCCAACAGACCTCACACCTCTGAGGATGCCTGCCAGAGATGTGGGCAACGCAGGAGAGAATGCTTCTGAAGCAGTCCAGAAGGTAAGAGCTTCTACACCAGCATTTCTGCTGCCTGCCTTCTGGACTACAAGAACTGTAAGAACTGTTGCTGAGTAGGCCTACTTACAAAGATTTAAAGATGGCGCCGGTCATAGAGCAGCCTTCGGGAGCGCTCCAACCGAGCTCGCCTGACCATGCAAATGTGACCTGCCAGAGCTACAGAAGCCTGCTTGGAGGTTTGGAGTTAGATCCCTAACTTCGGGAACTGGTTGGTGGTGATCCCAACCTCCCAAAAGGCTAGAAATTGACTTAACCCTGCACCCGGGGGGGGTGCCATCCTGGGAGCCGAGGTCGGAACCGGAGAGGGGTAGTCCAGAACGACCGAAGAGGTGCTGGGTTCTCCGACCGGTGACGGCAGCAACTGCAAAATATAAAATCCCTTAAAAAGAGTCGCCAGAGCAAACCCCCCTGAGGTGGGGGATACCGACCAGACTAGCCACACGTGAGACCCCTGGGCAGTCTTCCTTTGTTAGGTTGGGCGCCAGGAAGAATGCCGGGAAGATCGACCCACCCGCTGCCTAACATCTAAGACCTGCATTTGATCAGCTGCTTCTGTGTGTCAAGAGGTTTGAGGACCTGCTGATGGAGCTAGATATCCTACATCCCCACTACCCCTGTGTGGAGTGCAAAACCACCACAGAACCTCTGACCAGCTGGCGAAAGCTCCCAGAGATGGACTGGAATCACTCCTGGGACCTGTCCGCGGAGGGGCCTGCGGAGGGGTGGTCGGCGGAGGAGGAGAGACCAACGATGGACGATTTGGGGGCGACGGGGAGACCATGTGCTGTGCCGGAGCCCCTGGAGGTTGAGGGAAGGCCCGGCAGCCTGGGGCTGGAGATGCCGGATTCCCCCGAAGCCTGGGAGAGGGATCCCGGCCCTCCAGCTGTGCTCCGAGCACCAGGAGATCGACGAGGACGCCGCTGTCTCTCCCTTTAGGAGAGACAAGCTTTGAGCAAGATGGCGGTCGACCTTGAAGTCGCCAATGTGAAGACCACCAGCTTGAAGGCAGATGTCGCCGGGAAAGCTCCCTCCCAGCAACCCATCGGTCACTCTCGACGTAGATGTGGTTGCAGAGCTGGGAGGAAGCACAAGGGGTGCCAGTCACAGAGTGCCACATCCGGCAACAACCAGAGAGTTCTACAGTGGAAGGAGTGCAGAGCGGCAGCTCTGGCTGCCCAGAACAGCAAGCGGACTGAAACACGGGCACCAGAAGCTGAAATACAGAGTCAACCGACGTAAACTTCAGTACCGGCGGTTTGGCCCCAGAGTTTTCTGGGGTCTGATGGCCGGGAGCTGGAGTCGGACTGAAACTTTAAACTCTCCTAAAGAAACCCAGTACGGAGCGGCGAGGGCCTCCCAAATCGCCATGGTTGAGACCCCTTTTTGCCATCCAACTGGAGTCCCCTCCCCATCACTTGGAGGTGTGGCCGCATTGAGGTTGCGGAATGGGCCCTTAAAACCAGACTATAGGGCTGCTCGGTCCCTAACTTTACCTACGGTCCCTAAACTGACTATTGATCCCACCTGATATGCAACCCTTTGTTCACCTCCACCTTCTTGTATTTATTATAATTTAATGTTAGGTAATGTGTTGGTTATTATATGTGTATTCTATGTTGGATTGTATTTATGCAATAGTATGCTATTGTAAACCGCTCCGAGCCTTCGGGGAGTGGCGGTCTATAAATGTGTAGCATAAATAAATAAACATGGCCATACAGCCCAAAAACTCACAGCAACCCAGTTATTCCAGCCTCAAAAGCCTTCAACAACACAATGGAAAACTATCTTTGCTCTTATCTAGTTTATATTACTACGATATCTAAAACTTGCATATGCGAAGATGTGTGTCCATGCAAATATACCCAGATGAGAGAGCAAGGAAGACAAAGGAGGAGAGAATGTCGTGAAAGACACAAAGCTAAGTTTCAGAAAACCAATGCCATCCCTATTCTGGCCTCAGATTGATTAGAATTGATAGAGAAAAAGAGAACTAATCTATGAAACAATCCTGGTCAAAGAGGCACAACAAGAGAGGACTGTCCATAGCAAGGCCAGAAAGAGAAACAGCTGGATGGGATTACGGTCACAAATTCCAATCCATTAGCAGAGGTTTTAACATAGACAATGGTTTCATGGTACAATATATTAATACAAGAGTCCTTGGTGCTACAAATATAATAAAATGAATCAGAGAGAGCTCTGAATCCACTTGGTACACAGATTTATTGCTTTCACACATCAACAACAAAAAATTGGGTGCTCTGACAAATTTGCGAATATACTGCGGCTCCTCCATGATGACATGATGGCAACAGTCCTGGACATCAATGGCTCCCAAAGTGACCCATTTAATGTAGAATCAGGTGTCAAACAGGGATGTGTTATTGCCCCAACCATTTTTTCCATCTTCATTGCTATGGTATTTATTTATTTATTTATTTATTTATTTATTTATTTATTTACACCTCGCCACCTCGGGGGTCCAAGGGTCTGCCCTTAACTGGGTGGACTTCTTCCTCCGGAACCGCTGGCAACAAGTGGAATGGAACCGGACTTCCTCTGAAAAATCGCCACTTACGTGTTCCTCAGGGAGCCATTCCATCTCCACTGTTATTTAACATCTTATATGCCAGGGCTGTCCAACTTCTACCGGCCCAGGGGCCTGAATTCCAGTCACTGATGACCTGGGGAGCCGTAGGGTCTGCACCCAGCTCCGCCCCTGCCCCCGGCTCCGCCCCCGGCTTACTACTCATAAGAGGCATACATACACTCAAATATAATTTTTTACTGAGATAAAATGCTGGGTGGGAATTCAAAAGGGGCATCCATACAGTCAAATATAATATTTTACTAACATTAAATGCAGGGTGGGCATTCAAAAGGGACATCCATACAGTCAAATATAATATTTTACTAACATTAAATGCAGGGTGGGCATTCAAAAGGGGCATCCATACAGTCAAATATAATATTTTACTAACATTAAATGCAGGGTGGGCATTCAAATACACAATTACATAATAATAACATAAAGGTTAGCCTACGTTCCCAAACGCGCGGGATCCAGGAGCAGCCGGACCACGAGCAGAGGCGACGACCGACCGAGGCAGCAGCCGGGAAGGTACAAATCACGTCTGCGTGGGCCGCAGGGATTAAGTAGCCGAGATTTCGGCAACAGGAGTATCGCGAGACTACGGAAGCCACACGGGATTTCGCTCTCAACGCAGGCGAGATTTCGCGTTGAGAGCGAAATCCCGTGTGGCTTCCGTAGTCTCGCAATACTTGCTCCAAAACCCGGAAGTGGGTAATTTTAAAAAATATTTTAATTAAATTAATTTTTTATTTTTTATTTTTATTAAAAAGCTTAGGGGGGCGTAGGGAAGGAGCTGGGGGGGGCCGTATATGGCCCCCGGGCCGCCAGTTGGGCAGCCCTGTTATATGCGACCACTTGCTCAGCTAGTTCGGAGTTATGGGCTGGAGTGTTATCAGTATACGGATGACACCCAGCTCCTTCTACGGATGGACAGCCGACTGGACTCGGTTCCTGATAACTTCACATCTTGCCTTGAGGCCGTAACAGGTTGGCTGCGTTCCAGTAGACTGAAGGTGAATCCAGCAAAGACGGGAACGCCTCTCTCCATGTCAACCCTTGAGATCGCCTCGATCAGACCATCAGAATCTATTACAGGTCCCAGGCCCTAAGGATGCCCATTTGACATCAACCCGGCGTAGAGCTTTTTCGGTGATCGCCCCGTCACTTTGGAACGCTCTCCCTCCTTACATATGAGCCATCCGTGATCTAAAAGACTTTTGCACAGCCTGTAAAACATGGCTGTTTGAGAGGGCGTTCGACTGAGAACTGTTACTGTTAATTGTTTTTAGATGTTTTTAGATGCTAATTATTTTAGATGTTTTTAGATGTTAGATACTTTAGATCAGGGGTGCTCACACTTTTTCAGCATGTGAGCTATTTATAAAACAACCAAGTCAAAATGATCGACCTATCCACTACTCAGAGAGCCATATTCATATATCAAAAGCAAAATATTTAGAAATTTATTTCAGTGAGAGCCATATATTTTAAGACTGAATTCAACTAAATGTGAGTATAATAATAAGCCCCTGAATTTAATCATAATAATAATGATGATAATATTCATTTAGCCTCTGCTCCTACTACTACTACTAATAGTAACAACAACAACAACAACAACAAGGGCAATCCAGTCCAACCTCCTTCTGACATAAGGGAAAAACACAATCAAAGCATTCCTCACAGATGGCCACTCAGCCTCTGGTAAAATAATAACAACAACAATGGGTTCCTAGAATAGGAGGAGACCTCTAAGGGCCATCCAGTTCAACCTCCTTCTGCCATAAGGGAAAAACACAATTAAAGCATTCCTCACAGATGGCCATTCAACCTCTAATAATAATAACAACAATGGGTTCCTAGAATAGGAGGAGACCTCCAAGGGCCATCCAGTCCAATCTCCTTCTGCACCTGGATGGTGTCGGGAGCCTGCGGGTGGGACTGAGCCTCCTGCCTTGCCTGCGATCTACCAGGATGCCCTAGGCGATCTACCAGTAGATAGAGATCTACCTAATGAGCACCCCTGCTTTAGATGTTTTAGATGTTTCAGGTATTTAGCTGTGTGTTTTTACTGTAAATCACCCAGAGCCATTTGGGATGGGCGATTAATAAATCCCAAAATAAATAAATAAATAAATAAATTTATATGCCGCCCTTCTCACCCCGAAAGGGACTCAGAGAGGCTTACAAGTTGGAACAATTCCATCAGTGTTACCTATAAAAAATCCTGCAAATCTCTTGGAAAGACAGGTGGACAAATGTCAGCGTGCTGGAAGAAGCAAAGACCACCAGCATTGAAGCCATGCTCCTCCGCCATCAACTCCGCTGGACTGAATGCCACCTTGGCCAAATGGCCAATCACTGTGTCCCAAAGCAGTTACTACCATATACTCCAGGACAGGAAAAAAGATGTAAAGATGGGCTTAAAGCCAACCAGCTGTGGAATGCTCTACCCCCCGCAGTCCGAGCGCAGGCTGATCTGCTAACATTTCGCAGGGCCTGCAAGACCCTCCTCTTCATCCAGGCATTTGGTGCTTAGGCCTATGTATAAAACTGTCCCCATGCTACGATTGCGTGCTGGTTCCGGTGATTTTAGTGTGTTTGTTTTACCCTGTTTTTACATGTTTGATAATTTTCAATGTGAGTCGCCCTGAGCCTACGGGAAAGGGCGACTAATAAGTCGAATAAATAAATAAATAAATAAATAAAAACTGTGGCATAGATCAGTGTTTTTCAATCTTTTTTGAGCCACGGCACATTTTTTACATTTACAAAATCTGGGGCACACCACCAACCAAAATGACACAAAAGTACACTCTAACACAGTAATACATATAGTTAATATGTTTTTAAATGTATTTATACACTCAGTGTGAAACCTGGGCCTGTTTCGATGAACACAACATATATATGACTTCCTCTCACATATTTATACATGGCTATCATGTCTTCCCTCAACCTTCTCTTCTTCAGGCTAAACATGCCCAGCTCTTCAAGCCGCTCCTCATAGGGCTTGTTCTCCAGACCTTTGTGAAATTTCACCCTGAGTGAAACTTGCTTCCAGTTAACTATGGATGTAATGAAGCGGTTATAAACAGTTCCTTGGGGGAGGAACTCTCAAAAAACCCAGTAAAATAGTAAAAAAAACAAAAACATTTCCAAGCGGAGAGGCTCAATTTGTTTCTTGGAAACCTGTGAGGGGGCTGCTAGGAGGGGGGAGAGAGCCAATTTCCCACGGCACACCTGATGATCGCTCACGGCACACTGGTTGGGAAACACTGGCATAGACACCAAGAACTGGGAAGCCCTGGCCCCTGGTCCTTAAGCGCTCTAACTGGAGGTCAGCTGTGACCAGCAGTGCTGCAGAATTTGAGGAAGGCACGAATGGAGGGGTAAGGGAGAAACATGCTAAGAGGAAGGCGTGTCAAGCCAACCCTGATCGGGACTGCCTTCCACCTGGAAACAGATGTCCTCACTGCAGGAGAACATGAGTATCAAGAATAGGGCTCCATAGCCACCTACGGACCCACCGCCAAGACACTACACTTGGAAGACCATCATTCTCGGGTTACGAGGGATCTCCTAAGCAAGCAAGCAAGAGATTTGAAAATGTTGCATTTCCCTGTATATTACATTTTATTCTCTGCCACAATTGCATAAATATGCTTATACAAACATTAATATAAAGACATGGGTTTACATTAATAAAAAGTCGCGTGACCATAAAATCATTTAGGATTAAACATGCTCGGTTCCATTTTCCTCACGCCCTTTCCATTTCATACCATTCTTCTGCAATTAAAGCACAGAGGACTCTTCAGGAAGACTACAGAAGATTCCCCAGGTTAACATATGGCCACGTAATCAATCCAATTTAAACTGTGTTCATCTTGAGGGCAATGGGGATTTTTCTTATCAGGTCAGGGATAGCTGTCATTCTAGCTCTAGTGCCTCATAGTTCACAACACTCATTTGTTGTCTGGCAGCTGAAATGTTAAAGGATAAAATGAATTCCACCTTCATATATCTGGTCTTCAAACCGCCTTCTGGTCATTAAATCAGTCTGAACTGTACCCGCATACATCTGGGAAGTTTAAGCCTCCGTGTTGCTGTTCCTGAGCAGAAGAACAGAAACATATGTCTTGTGGCCATTAACATTTCCCAGGAACGCCAAGGACAAAACCTTCTCAAAGGGCTGACATAAATGTGTCATCTTGATTCAACCACGAGTTTTGGGAAATAAACCTGCCTGAATCACCCAGCTTTAGACACCGGGTGAGTTTACAGAAGGTCTCTGCTCCCATCGAATCCCATAAAGTGGCAATGAGGAGGATCTCTTGCAAGTCATACTTACTTCTCACCCAAAACGGTCAAACACCCTCCACTGAAGCAGACCACAATCGGAGACCACAATCACGTATTTTGAAGCCATCTGTATATTCCTTCATTAATAAAGCAACACATAAAAGAGAATGGGTGCAGGTACAGTAGAGCAGTGTTTTTCAGCCTTTTTTGAGCCGCGGCACATTTTTTACATTTACAAAATCCTGGGGCACACCACCAACCAAAATGACACAAAATGACACTGTCATTTTATTAACTGTCACCCTCCCCTCTCGTGACGCCGCTGCTTCCGCCAATCCCCGCCCCCTCTGGAGGCCCACACGCAGGAGGCCCGTCACCGTCCCGCGGGGGAGGGCAGCGCAGAGTGGCCGAAGCGCACGCGGGCTCGGCTGAGCAGGACAAATGGGAATTGAACACACGGGGTGGCTCCGAGCCTCGGATCAAACTGCGGTGAGGGCTCGCAGCCGTCGCCACCCCCAGCTCTCCTTCCCGAAGGGGTTCAGCCCCCCAGGAGTGCCCCCCCCCCGTGTCCCTTCGGCTTCCCTGCTGTCAGCCTTGGGGCCAGATCAGGAAGGAACCAAGCTAAGCTGTGGAGCTGCACATCCCGGGCTCTGCTCCGCAGCAAACCCAGAGCCAAGCCAGGAAAGGCCAGGAGATGAGGGGTTGCTCCCCTTCCCCGGCGCGGAGGGGCTAGAGGGCAGAAAGCCTCGCCTCGAGCCTCCGGGAGCGGGGTCGGACGGGGGCAGCTCCCGCGGACTCCTCCACCCTCTCCTCCTCCTTGCTGCCGGAGGGGAGGAGGGCAGAAGAGCGCCCAGGAGCCAGGAAGCAGTAGGAACCGCAGCCTGGCCAGGTAGCCCTTGGCGCGCAGAGGGAGGGAAGGAAGGAAGGGAAGGAGAGAGGAGGGAGGGAGGAAAGTTCTGGACACCGAGGGCTCTCTCTGACTGCAGCCAGGCTGGCTGGCATTGCTGCTTCGGCCAGGAAAGACTCATTTCCGCTGCCAATGTTTCCTGCTAGGCTCTCTCTCTCTACACTGTAATTTCCCACGGCATACCTGATGATCTCTCACGGCACACTAGTGTTCCGCGGCACACTGGTTGAAAATCACTGCAGTAGAGTTTCGCTTATCTGACATAAATGGGTTGGCAGAATGTCGGATAAACGAAAATGTCGGATAATACAGAGTCTCCTCCTGTTACCCATGCAACGCAGCGCTAGTAAAAGGTAAAGGTTTGCCCCTGACATAAAGTCCAGTCGTGTCCGACTCTGGGGGTTGGTGCTCATTTCCATTTCTAAGCCGAAGAGCCGGCATTGTCCATAAACACCTCCAAGGTCATGTGGCCAGCATGACTGCATGGAGCGCCGTTAACTTCCTGCCGGAGCGGTACCTATTGATCTACTCACATTGACATGTTTTCAAACTGCTAGGTTGACAGAAGCTAGGGCTGACTACGCAGAAGACACCACTGGCCCTTCCTCCAATGACATTGCAGGTTATGAGTGCCATGAACATGTCCAAGAACCCTGCCAATCTCCTTCACAAATGCCATCCTGCCCATCACCCAAATGAAGGTTAAAAAAAAACTCAGGGTGAGATAAGTGGAATAGCATCCTTTACGCGGGGGATGATTTGGTCATTTGGGAGTTGTAGCTGCTGGGATTTATAGTTCACCTATAATCAAAGAGCATTGATTATAGGTGAACTCCCAACAGCAATGGAATTGAACTAAACAATACTGAATACTGGACCTTGGAAAGTGGGAGCTGCTTGCATCTTCCTTTGTGCCACAGCCATCTCCCAGGAGGCGCCTGCAAATGCCGCAGCGACACAGGGGGCGTTTGCAGACGCGGAGGCTTTCCTTCTCCACTGGACAAACTGGCAGGCACACACTTGTAAGCGTGCGACTGTATCAGCCTGTGAGTTGGAATCCCTGGGCAGGCGTTGCCTGGAAACCGCAGTGCATGTCTCCTTCCTTTCGTCAAACCCATCCACGGCGCAGTCCCGTATCGGCCCTTCCTTCCAAGGGACCTGTTAGATTAGAAGGGGCGATACAGGACTGCGTCGTGGGCAGAGTTGAGGAGAGGAAGGGGGTGCGCCCTGCGGTTTCCAGGCAGCCGCCTGTACGGGGTTTCCAACTGACAGACGCACACTCACACACTTGCGAGTTGGAATCCCGTTATTGACCCCTTACAGGGCTTCAGTGCCCCCCAAATTCTCCTGAGCCTCCCACTGCCCCCTTGGATCACCTCACCACCCACTAGGGGGTGGTACCGCCCACTTTGGGAACCACAGCTCTAATGCAATGTAAGGAAGGCTCCCTTGAAAATTATTCAAAAACTTTGTAATACCGTAGTGAAATTGTTAAAATATTGTATTGTAGAAGGCTTTCGTGACAGGAATCACTGGGTTGCTGTGAGTTTTCCAGGCTGTATGGCCATGTTCCCGAAGCATTCTCTCCTGTCGCTTTGCCCACATCTATGGCAGCCATCCTCCTAGGTTGTGAGGTCTTTTGGAAGCTAGAAAAATGGGGTTTATATATCTATGGAATGGAATGTCCGGGGTGAGAGAGGTAGATGTGAATGTTTCAGTTGGCCACCCAAGCAGTAAGACGCCAGGCTTTGAAACTGCTAGGCCATTAAATGCTAATCAAGATGGCGAATTGAAACATTCACATTCCCTTATTTTTATTTATTTATTATTCAATCTTGTATGCCGCCACTCCCCAAGGGCTTGGAGCGGCTCACAATACACAAAAAATACCATAAAAGCAGAAAATAAAACATCAATTAAGGCTAGAGTTAGAATATCGAATTTCAGCAATCGAATGCCAGCCGAAAAAGGTACGTTTTGCACGCCCTGCGAAAAGATGACAAATCTTGCAAGGCACGAACTTCAGTAGGCAAGGCATTCCAAATGGATGGCGCCACAACAGAGAAGGCTCTGCGCTGTGTAGATGTTAAACGGATGGCTTTAAAACGAGGCACTTTGAGTAAGTTCAGATCTTCAGAGAGAAGTGACTCTGGGGTTGGCAGGGGGTGAGACAGTCCTTCAGCCCTAGAGCATAGAAGGCCTTGATGGTTAATACCATCACCTTGAATGTGATCCGGTGCTTGACCAGAAGCCAATGAAGCTGCTGAAGAATAGGAGTTATGTGGCATCTCGCTTGAGCCCCAGTGAGAAGTTGCGCAGCGGCATTCTGGACGAGCTTAAGTTTCCGGATCACAGACAAGGGTAGGCCAATGTAAAGGGCGTTACAGTAGTCTAACCTCGAGATGACCGTGGCTTGGACCACCGTGGCTAAGTAGTCTCTAGACCAGGGGTGCCCACACTTTTTCAGCATGCGAGGTACTTCTAAAAAAATCAAGTCTGAAAGATCTACCAGGGCGGAGCAGGGGAAGGGGGCGGGGCTTCGCGTGGCCTGGCTCCGCCTCCTTCCCCCTCTGGCTTTAGTGTTTCCACAGCTTTTGGAGGCAAGAGGGGGGGGGGGGGAATGGCAAGCCAGTAGTGGCTATCTAGGCCACTACTGCCTTGGCATTCCCCCCCTCTTTCCCCCAGAAGCTGCGAAAGCGCTAAAGCCGGGGGAAGGGGGCGGGGCTTCGTGTGGCCTGGCTCCGCTCCCTTCCCCTCTGGCTTTAGCGTTTCCACAGCTTCTGGAGGCAAGAGGGGGGGGGGGGGATTGCCAAGCCAGTAGTGGCTATCTAGGCCACTACTGCCTTTGCATCCCCCCCCCCCCTTTGCCTCCAGAAGCTGCGGAAGCGCTAAATCCGGGGGAAGGGGGCGGGGCTTCACACGGCCTGGCTCCGCCCCCTCAGAAGTGCCCCATCCAGCTGGGATCGACCTCCTTCGGTCCTGGGATCGACCAGTCGATCGCGATCTACCTAATGAGCACCCCTGCTCTAGACAGATAGGGGGCCAGCAGCCTGGCCTGCGGCAGATGGAAAAAGGCGGTTTTGCTAACAGTAGAGACCTGAGACTCCACTGTCAGCAAGGGGTCTAAGACAACCCTTAGGCTTTTTAGTGAAGATGACGGGCCATCCAGGGTAGGCAGATGGACCACCCCACCATCCGGTCGACCCAGCCACGGTATCTCCATCTCTAATGAGGACAAAGGCAAACTGAGCAAGTATTACCATGAAAACCCGATGCTAGGATCCCTTCAGCATTACCCTAAGTAGGCCATGACCTGAAGGCACACAGCAAGAAAGCATGAGGCTGTTATGGATGGCAGTAAAGGTAAGGATGCATATCTTATAATGTTCCGTTATTTATTTACTTTATCATATTTGCTTGCTTACTTGAAATATTCACCCATGCTATTTTGCAGACATGCGATTGTATGAAGAGCTGTGTGATGGGATAAAACTGGGTTAGAGGTCGAATCCAAACTCCCAAATGCCCTCAAAACTCTTGTTTATTTTGGGTGGCAACTGTGATTTGGCTCCCAGGAAGCTCCAGTGACTGCTACACTGATGACAAATGTCAAGCCAGTAATTATACCTTGCAGCCACTGTTGTTCCCTTTGCCTTCTTTTTTTCAGTCAGCTTTGTTTTGTACTTTAGCACCCTAATCCTTCAGCAAAAAAAGTGTGTGACAACCTCTGTGCAACATCTGAAAAATAATAATGGAAGAATATTCTCAAAAATCAGGAAAGAGTGCGTTTTGACTGAATGCCTCATGTCTCTGATCTTTTAGGGCTTTTAGGGCTTTCGTTATTATTATTATTATTATTATTATTTGCTTAAGCAGAACATTAAGCACATAGTGTAGATACAGCCCAAGTAAAACAATAATTCCACTTTCCCAGCAAATACTGGGAATTAAGGTAGTTTGGTGGAGAGACTTAGCGACTTACAGAATGCTGAATGTAAAGAGCAATGGTCATTCCCATTTTTAATTTCCAAAAGTCTAGACCACTGTTTCTCAACCCTCCTAATGCCATGACCCCTTAATACAGTTCCTCATGTTGTGGTGACCCCCAAACATGAATTGAGTGACCACGTTTTAGACCGGGGTGGACAACCTACGGCCCGCGGCCCGGATGTGGCCCGGCAGCAGATTCTGTCCGGCCCAGGGAGAAGGGCGTCGGGGGCAGGGCCAAGAGGAAGGGGTGCCGCTGCCGCCATCCCATCGCGGGCTCTGTGGCGCCTGTGTTGGCAGACAGCCCGGAGGAGCGGCAGCTTTGGAGTGCGGCTTTTGGACCCGGAAGACGACTTGATCGTCTTCCGGGTCGGCACGGCGATCAGCCGCCTAAGATCGCCGACTGCTCCCCTTGCAGGCCTGGAGTGCCTACAGGGATGGCAGGCACTCCATAGCAGGCCGATCAACTGGGGAACGGTTGTGGGGGAGAGCGGGCGGAGGCCTGCAGCCTCCGATCGCCTGCTGCTCTGCTCTCCTCTGCTAAGGCGGCGGCTGGGTCTGCTTTGCCCTCCTCTGGGCTGGGTCCATTGGGCCATTCCATCTTGTTTCGCACCTTGTCTTCTTGAATTTAATTTAATTTTAGTGGTTTTTATTATTATTTTATAATAATTTTATTATAATAATATAATAATATAATAAATAATATAATATAGTTATATTATAATTTCAATATATTATGTCTATATATATACTATAATAATTATGATATTAATACTAATAATATATGAATATTTGTTGATATATTAATATGTTAATATTAACGCTGTGTCATCTATTATATAAATGGGTTCACGTCATGTGATGTATACCTCAAACAAAGAAACCTTACAACGCAGAAACACAATACTTGCCAACAGAAATAGGCCTCAAGCAAGGTACGTTTGTAGCAAAGAAACTTTCCCCCCCAAAACCTAAAAGGCCCCCAAAACAACGAGTAAAAATAAAACTACATTTACCAGCATCCTCCGGGCAGCCAAAGACTCACCCAGCCTCTACATTCTGAACAACATGATTGGCTGCCAATAAGGGCGGATTTGCATAACTGCTGCACTGGCCAGCCAACATGAAAATTCCGATCCATATTAAACTGCCAAAACAGAAGGCCTGAGCCAATCCCCAACACAAACACCAAAATCACTTGCAACCGAAAATTTACACCCCAAAAAATCACAGACCACGCCCAAAATTGACAGTAAGGATTCATTAACTTGATTTCCCTAACTAGCCCTCACTTACTGGGAAGCTGTTTACGCTCTAAATTGACAGTAAGACTTCATTAACTTGATTTCCCTAACTAGCCCTCACTTACTGGGAAGCTGTTTACGCTCTGAATTGACAGTAAGACTTCATTAACTTGATTCTCCCGACTAGGCCTCAGCTCATTGGACATTGTGTATGGCCTGAATTGACAGTAAGGCTTCATTAACTTGCTGTTCCTAACTAGGCCTCAGCTCATGGGACATTGTGTATGGCCTGAATTTACAGTAACCTACCTTGGCACACAGAACCCCGACCATGCATGATGGGACTTGAAGTACCACCATGGAAAATGGGATTTGTAGTACTTCAAAACCCATCATTCCCCACAGACCACTGTGTCCAAGAACCAAGACCGATAAAGACCCAACTTGGCACACCATGCCCCCCATGACCCACACTCCATCCAACTGCAGTTTAGAGGAGGGCACAACGTGGATGATTGGGCTTTCTCGCATCTCCTAAAAAGGGCACAGCAACGCGTGCCAGGTACAGCTAGTATATAGTAAATATAGTAAGTAAATAAATAAATAAATAAATAATGTAGATTAGAATGTAGTTCAGCCTTTAGGTGCGGCCCTCCATAATATTTTTTGGCTCTCGTCTGGCCCCTTGGAAAAAATAATTGCCCACCCCTGTTTTAGACTGAATTGAATTGTTTTAAATAGCAATGTATTTGTATGTATGTAATTTGGTGTTTAAGTTTTTAATAATGTTGTTGTAACAGATTTTAATTTGTATAGTATTGAATTATTGCTGTAAGCCGGTCTAAATCCCTCTATAGAGGTGAGAAGATCGGGGTACAAATTTTTAAAATAAATAATAAATAAACATAACATTATTTTCGTTGCTACTTCATAACTGTCATTTTGCTGCAGTTATGAATTGTAATGTAAATTTCTGATATGCAGGATGTATTTTCATTCACTGAACCAAATTTGGCACAAATACTCAATCTGCCCAATACAATATGTTGGGGGGGGGGGGGGGTTGATTTTGTCATTTGGGAGTTGTAGTTGCTGGAATTTGTAGTTCACCTCCAATCAAAGAGCATTCTGAACTCCACCAACAATGGAATTGTTGGCATACAGAACTCCCATGACCAACAGAAAATGCTGGGCATTGACCTTGAGTTTGGGAGTTGTAATTCACCTACATCCAGAGAGCACTGTAGATTCAAATAACAGTAAATTTGGACCAAATTTGATTTATAGTTCTCCTACAATCAAAGAGCATTCTGAACTCCACCAACAACAGAACTGAACCAAACTTGGTACACACAACTCTCGCGACCAACAGAAAATATTAAAATATTAGAAGGGTTTGGTGGGTATTGACCTTGAGTCTGGGAGCTGTAGTTCACCTACATCCAGAGAGCAGACTCAAACGACGATAGATTTGGCCCAAACTTGGCACAAATAGTGAATCTGCTCAAATGTGAACATTGGTGGAGTCATAAACAAAAGAGGACCTAAAGGATATTATTACCAAAAAAAACAACAAAGGACTATATTAGGATCCTCCTTAAGGACTCAATTACATAAAAACCGCACCAAGGACAATATAATATCATTGTATTATAATAATATATGAACTTACATGTGTTGAATGCGTTTTGGACTTTTGTATTTCATTGATCAAGAATTACTACATGAGAAGGCGTTAGCTGGCTGAGGTTTCTCTACAACACATTGTGAAGTGGGAATTTACAAAAAATGGTTTTTTGATTTAATATGACTCATTGTATTCAATACTTTACAAACTAATTGAATGTGATAAAAGAATATGTTATATGAAGAATTGTTACTGTGTTCAACATATCTTATATATAGGGGATAAGAATGTTTATGTAATTTGGATTTACTCTTCCCTGAGTTTGTTTTGCGGGATTTGTAGTTTGCCTACAATCAAAGAGCATTCTGAACCCCACCAACGATAGAATTGGGCCAAACTTCACACATAGACCCTCCTGCCTTGAAGGGACTCGTTGGCGCGAATCTCCCTCAAGCCTTGCATGCTCTCCCTCACTCGGCACATGCGCACCATGCTGCCATGCACTCTCTCCTCCTCGCTTGGAGTGTCAGAAACAGCCCTCTCCTTGTCTGAGAGGCCTGTCAATCACAGCGGAGGAGGGCTTTTGGTGGGAGGATTCACCGTCTGTTTCCAAAGAAGAGAAGGACAGGCGGAGAAACCTTCAGCCTTCTCTGCCAAAGGGGTTCCTAAGACTATCAGAAATGTATGTTTTCTGGTGGTCTTGGGCGACCTCTCTGAAACCCTGTCGCAGCCCCACAGGGGTCACAACCCCCAGGTCAAGGAATGCTGGTCTAGAAGGTATGTGATTTCAGTGTCCAAATGCTCTTTAGTCTCTCAATAGCTTTCAATCTCCATTTCTTCCTTACTAAATTCACTAAGCTCTCTGACCTGTGACTTGTATGCTATGCACTCATATAGAAGAGAAGCCATCACATTCTTTGTAACAAGGGTCCAGGTCTTAGAAGATTACGAACACACAAAAGAAGGTCAAACGTGTGTTGGTGACTACAGACAATGCACTCCTCTTCATTGAATCCACCATTTGGCTTTGAAGTCCCCTTTCACAGCATGGCTAAACAGTAAATAGGTTTAGTGGCAACAGCTAAAGATGCTCCCTGGGTGTGTGTCCATCGGCAATAATACGTAGCTTGTTCTAATTTGCCAAACAGATTTTTCAAAAAGCAAATGAATATGGCATCCGTTCAGACAGCAGTACAGGTCCACATCTGCTCCATCACACAGTATTCTGCCGTGGCCTCTGGCATCGCCAGACTATTCAGCGCAAGATCCAGTTTCCAACAGTTTTGATGGAAACTCAATTAAGGTGCATCCTAAATGTGCCCAAAAGCCATTCTAATTTTCATGGCAGGAAACGCGGTTTGCCTTTGGCTACGGTCGTCCACACTCTACTTCAGGGCTGCCCAGGAAGTCGATCGCGATCGACCAGTCGATCCCGGGACCGAAGGAGGTCGATCCCAGTCAGATGGGGTGCTTCTCAGAGGGGGCGGAGCCAGGCTGCACCAAGCCCCTCCCCCTCCCCTGGCTTCGGCACTCCCAGCAGCTTCTCCAGGCTTGAGGATGGCAATGCCAAGCCGGTGGTGGCATAGCTAGCACAAGGCTGGCTTGGCACTGCCATCCTCAAGCCTGGAGAAGCTGCTGGTAGAGCGGAAGCCAGAGGGGGCAGAGCCAGGCCGCGCCAAGCCCCGGCCCCACCCCGCCCCTCCCTTCTCCAGCCTTGAGGAGCTAGGTAGATCTTTCTGAGTTGGTTTTATTATAAGTAGCTCGCATGCTGAAAAAGTGTGGGCACCCCTGCTCTAGTTACATCCCAAATAGATTACTGCAACGCGCTCTATGTGGAGCTGCCTTTGAAGACTGCTTGGAAACTACAGCTGGTCCAACGGGCGGCAGCCAGATTGCTAACTGGGGCGACATACAGGGAGCATAGCACCACCTTGTTGTGTCAGCTCCACCAGCTGCCAGTCCATCTCCGAGCCCAATTCAAAGTGCTGGTATTGACCTATAAATCTCTATACCAGGGGTCAGGAACCTTTTTGACTCAGAGAGCCATAAAAGCAAAATATTTGGAAATGTATTTCAGTGAGAGCCATATAATATAAAATATATTTTAAGGCTGAATTCAATTAAATGTGAGTATATACATGCATACTATGAGAAAAGGATTCCCCCGGCAGAATGACGGGACACTTCAGACCTGTCTCTGCAAAAGGCATGTTCAAGACTCTGGGAAGGAAGAGAAGACGGAAGGAAAGGAGAAGGAAAGAAAGAAAGACAGAGGCAATAAAGGAGGGAGGGGGAGAGGAAGAAAGAAAAGAAGAGCGAACTATGGAAAAGGAAGAAAAGAAAAGCAGGGGAGAGACGAGGAGGGGAAAAGAAAGAAGGAAATGGGAAGGGAGGAAAGGAAAGGGTGGAGAAAAGAAAGGAAAGAGAGTGAGGAAAAAGTAAAATAATGAAGGGGAAAAAGAAAAGAAAGAAGGGGAGAGGGGAAGTGAAAAGAAAGGAAGGAGAAGGAAAGGAAGACTTGGGGGAAAAGAATAGAAGAGGGAGGGAGGAAGAGGGAGGGAGGGAGAGGGGGGGAGAATGGAGAAAAGAAGGGAGAGAGAGAGGGAAAAGGAAGGAGAGAAGGAAAGGGTGAAAGGGGAGAAAAGGAAGGAAGGAAGAGGGAGAATGCAGGAAAGAAAGAAGGGGAGAGAGGGAGGGAAAAGGAGGGAAAGCTTTCTCATACCCAAGTGATCATTTAAAATTGAAACCACTGAGCCACGTGAGATGCCTATGGCTTCCACAATCTCTCGCACTTCCAATCTCCGATCGGCCAACACCATATCGTGATTTTTTTCCGATTGTTTTGGGCGTCCAGAGCGTTCGGCATCTTCCGTGCTTATACGGCCACAACGAAATACAGTAAACCACTTTTTTACCATTGAAATAGATGGTGCAGAGTCCCCATCGTATTTATCAAGCTTAGCCTTGGTTTGAGTGATGGTTTTTTTTCCGCAAAAAATAATGCTTTAATGAGCACACAAAATTCACATTTTTCCATTTTCTCCCCAAATCACGCGGTAGTCTGCTATCAATGGCTGTCAAAACACAAACTAAATGACGCAGCTTGCTCAAATTTTGACAGGAGTCAACAGACAGATGCCTGTTGACAGGAGCAGTGTTGCCCTTTCAGTGAAGAGGTGGGAAATTCAAAAAGTCACCTGTCCTCGTAAGTTGGAAAGGACTTGAAGAGACACAGCAAGACGAAGAGGAGGACAAAGCATGGGTTGAAAACAGGAAATTGGCCTTTTTTCAAAATTTAAGTGTGTGGATATAGATCATTCAAAAAACAACAATTTTGGGTATTCTTGTCTTAGAAACCCACGAGTAGCTCATAACTACTACAAGAAGCTATTTAGAAAAAGATGAATCAACCACCGGGGAAGAGTGCCATGAGCGTTCATACCACTTGAGACCCTATTGTGAAAATACAAAAGCAATTACAGGAGCTCTTTTGCTTCAAGTATCGCCCAGAAGCTAAGTGATTTGTTTCCGAAGGTACATAAAGTCTAACTTTTAAAAAAGAGAGGGAAGTTCTTGAATTCACTGCTATTTTGTCCCTGCCAGAAACATCAGTGTTCGTTTAAGACAGGAGTCGCTGCAGTTTAGCCCCGGGCTACCCTAGTTAACCACAAAAGCCGTGGCTTGAAGACGGTTTGTTCGGCATTCATCACAGTTTATCTCTTCGCCAGAGTATGCCGCTTCAGACAAGCCTACCCACAGCTGCAGGTTTGCTCGCAATGAAGTTGTCTTTATGCATTCTTTATATATCCTGCCCGTAGATGTAAAATAGATGAATACATTAACAGACAAAGGCAACAAAAATGTCTCACAGTTATAATTAGACATCTGGGACTTGTAAGCTGCCATTTCTCCAGCTCAATAATATTTTTTCCTTGCCACTGAGGCGGATGAAGTGAATTTTAGAATTCAAGGATTTCTGTCTGATCTCTAACCGTGCAGCTGCAAAGAAAGTCCTTTCATGCTTCAAAAGAAGGGAGAAAGCAAACTTGATTACTACAGACATATTGCCTTACCATTTAAATACATGCCTCCAGAACAGAAGTTATTATTTTTTCCTGGAAATATCAAGCTGACTGTGTGTGCTCGTGTCTCCAAACTGTAGTCATTTTCAAAGCACCCTGATGACACAATTTCATTCAAAGAGCAGGATCAGCTCTAAAATGGGTTTAATTGACAGATAGACATGCAAACAGAGAGCGTTTCTTTATGTTGTTGAAGGCTTTCATGGCATCCTCAGAGATTGAGGGATCTGTTGGAAACCAGGTTTCCCCTTAACATTAAGGCTAGTCATGTCTGACTCTGAGGGATGGTGCTCATCTCCATTTCTAAGCCGAAGAGCCAGCAATGTCCATAGACACCTCCAAGGTCATATGGCCAGCATGACTGCATGGAACATCGTTACCTTCCCGCTGGAGCGGTACCTATTGACGCCTCCTGTAGACGCCTCCAAGGTCACATGGCCAGCATGAAGGCCGAACAGGGCATAGGGTTACAGCCTTTGCTGGACGGGGTTACACTCCCCCTGAAGGCGCAGGTTCGCAGCTTGGGTGTGATCCTAGACCAGGGCTGCCCAGGAAGTCGATCGCAATCGACCAGTCAATCCCAGGACCGAAGGAGGTCGATCCCGGCCGGATGGGGCGCTTCTCAGAGGGGGGCGGGGCCAGGCCACGCCAAGCCCCTCCCCCGGCTTCGGCACTCCCAGCAGCTTCTCCAGGCTTGAGGATGGCAATGCCAAGCCAGTGGTGGCATAGCTACCACAAGCACCCAGAGGGCTGGAGTTTTCCCATGCCTGTTTGAGGGACCTTAAAGTGGTGAGCCTCCTTCCAACATTGTGATTCTGGATAGAAAACAAACAACAACATAATGTAACATTGTTTGAGTCCACAGTGCTCTCTGGGTGTAGGTGAACTACAACATCCAAACTCAAGGTCAATTCCCAAGCAAACCCTTTCAGTACTTTCTGTTGGTAATGAGAGTTCAATATGCCAAGTTTGGTTCAATTCCATTGTTGCAAGAGTTCAGGATGCTCCTTGATTGTGTGTTAACTATAAATCCCAGAAACTGTAACTCCCAAATGTCAAGGTTTATTTTCCCCAAACTCCATCTGTGTTCACATTTGGGCATATTGAGTATTCATGCCAAGTTTGGTCCTGATCCAACATTGTTTCAGTCCACAGTGCTCTCTGGATATAGGTGAACTGCAACTCCAAAACTCAAGGTCAATGTCCACCAAATTCTTATAGTATTTTCTCTTGGTTATGGGAGTTCTGTCTGGGAAGTTTGTGTCTTTCTGCCATTCCTGCCAGGATATCTATGTTGTGTTCATCGAAACAGGCCCAGGTTTCACACTGAGTGTATAAATACATTTAAAAACATATTAACTATATGTATTACTGTGTTAGAGTGTCATTTTGTGCCATTTCGGTTGTTGGTGTGCCCCAGGATTTTGTAAATGTAAAAAATGTGCCGCGGCTCAAAAAAGGTTGAAAAACACTGGGCTAAACAACCTGCCTTGTACACAACTTTAAAGGCAGCCTTCATTCCCATCAAACTCAGATACCAACTCCAGACCTCTCCAGAGCTATTTCCATTCACATCTTATTCAGATACCAATGGCAGACCTCTCCAGAGCTATTCAGCTGCAGACAGAATTTTAAAGTCTCTTAAAGGATGTGTTCTTATCACTTCACTCAAGTATATGCACTCTTTGTCCTTTTTTTAAAAGGATCTAAAAGCAAAAAAAAATGATCAGTGCAGGAAACTGGGACCAACCAGGCCTTTGGAAAGAAGGGGGCAAAGGAAGAAAATTGAAGCCATGCTCTCCTGGCTAATATCTTATAGTGTCTCATTCCTTTTATTCGCAGATAAAATGACTTCAAAGGGGAAAGCGTGTTTTAAATTAAGACTATTTCTCCTTTCTGAAGAATCTTTTCATGTTATGCTTTTTAATGTGCTTTATATATCACAAAAAATAATGATTTCTTTCTTAAAATGAGGGTTCTTAGAAGAGCTAGTTACTATGATCTACTCTCACACATACAGAGAGTGAGCAATGGGGGTTTTAAAATACATTTTATCATATATTTTAGATATAATTCCTCAATTGACCTAATATATATGTTAAATTTGAGAGCTGGATAATATACTTATTGTACTCATTGTGTCAATACGGAATTATTGAGAGTGGGATGTACTGACCACTGCAGTCACACATCAAAACGTATTATATAATTTGGAAGTGGGTGTGATTTTAAGATTTACAGGCTGACTAATATAGGAGCACTCTGTGGGTGCACTTCTGTAAGCAAATGTAGCACAGGGTGAGTATATCTTATCCAAAGGACCAGAAACATTTTGGATTTTGGAGTATTTCCATGAGATGTATGGCCCAAGTCTAAACACAAATTCCATTTATTTATTTATTTACCCTATTTACAATCTTCTTCAGCATGATGCTCCAAAGGACTACGGCAGACCTCGAAGAAGAAGACGGCATATACATACGCTATCGTACTGATGGTAGCTTGTTCAATTTAAGCCATCTGAGGGCTCGCACTAAGACTCTAAACCAGGGGTGCTCACACTTTTTCAGCATGGGAGCTACTGATTAAAAAACCAAGTCCCAAAGATCACCTACCCAGAAATGTAAAACGTATAACTATTTTCTTATTTATTTATTTATATTTATTATTCATTTTTATGTACCGCTCCTTCCAGCAGGCTCGGGGCAGTTTACATAAAATGAAGTTATAAAACATCAACATTTCAATTTAATAACAACAATATAAAACAGAGCCTAAAAATACATCCAACCACCCCATTTCTCCCACACTGCCATATTACCACACATATTATCAGCCAGAAAGTAAGAAGAGAGACTGTTGAACTGCAAGGCCATTTAATACTCAGCAAGGTAAACAAAGGGGCATGCAAAAATACATCCAACCACCCCATTTCTCCCACATTTCCATGTTCCCCAACATATATTTCTCAAGGAACAAAGCAAGCAGAGAGGCTTTGAAGCTAAAGGCCATTTTAAACATTAAAAATAAACAAAGAGACATGCCACAGAACAATCAAGCACCCACCCCAAAGTAAAAAGACCGACCTTTGAGATGCGATAAGGAAATGACCCCAAAACGTCCTTCTTCTCCTCCGTCATTGCTCCTATTTCCACGCCGCCAGCATGTGTGCTGCCTCCAAGAGCTCATGAGAAGTCCGAGAGGCAAAATGGGTGCTTCTGCGCATGCGCGCGGGGCCAGCCATGCATCGCGTCATCCAGGCCTGCCCCCTTTGGTCTTCTACGACTCTGAGTGGCTGGAGAAGAAAAGGAGGGAGGAGGAGGAATCCAAAAGAGGGGGCCCATTCTGCCTCTTGGACTCTGCAGCTTTTGGAGGTGGCGCGAGCAGGAGGAGCAATGACGGAGGACTTCTTTGCAGCGTGCAGGGGCGCGTGAAGAGGACAAACTGCAAAAAACCTGGTCAGGGGCTTGAAGATCACCAGGATGAAGCCCAAAGATCACCCTGGTGATCCCGATCACCATTCTGAGCACCCCTGCTCTAAACTATCTAATCCGTGAGCTGCTTTGTGCTGACAATGCTGCCCTTGTCGCCCATTCAGAAGCCGCCCTGCAGCGCCTAACATTTTGCTTTGCAACAGCTGCAGAACTGTTTGGGCTGGAAGTCAGCCTGAAGAGAAGGGAAGTCCTCTACCAGCCCGCACCACAGGAAGAACACCATCATCCCCACATCAGCATAGGCAAATCTGTGCTTAAGTCCGTTCAGCAGTTCACCTACCTGGGAAGAATCAACTCTTCAGACACCAAGATTGGCAGAGAGATAGATCACAGATTAGCAAAGGCATGTAGTGCATTTGGAAGACTTCACAAAAGAGTCTGGAGCAACAAGCATCTGATTCAAAGCACCAAAATCAGTGTGTACAGAGCTATCGTACTGTCTATTCTCCTATATGGGTCTGAAACATGGGTCACCTATCGCCAACACCTACAACTCCTCGAATGCTTTCATCAGCGCTGTCTTCGCACAATCCTAAATATACACTGGACCGACTATGTGACCAATGTTGCTGTCCATTTAGCAAGCAGGGATCACCAGCATTGAGGCCATGCTATTGAGAACACAGCTGGGCAGGGCTCTTGGCAGGGCACGTATCTAGGATGGAGGACGACTGCCTCCCAAAGATACTACTCTATGGTGAACTCGCCACGGGTCAGCGCAAGAGAGGTGCCCCCAAAAGAGATATAAGGACTCCCTGAAACAACATCTCAGGCTCATCCAGATTGATCACCAACAATGGTCCACCCTGGCCTCATATCGGGAGGCATGGAGACGCACTATCCACAATGCTGCGGCCTCTTTCGAGAAGACACGCCGACCGGGTCTCGAAGAGAAACGACAACACAGAAAGAACCGCAACTTGGAAACAGCATCACCTAAGGATACTTTCTGCTGTGCTTTCTGCAACCGAACTTGCCTATCTCAGATTGGCCTTTTTAGTCATCAACGCGCTTGTAAAAAGCGTGGGATGAGTCCTTCCTAAGAATCTTCATTCGCGAAGTAATGCCGAGATGTGTATATAATCATTAGGGTTCTCAATTTTTTTCTCACTACTGTATGGACAATTAGGTCATCCCAGGTAATATTTCAGATTGATAAAACACTGAATCTAGGCAAAGAGTCTCGGGGTCAAATGTCTAGGAAAGGCTATGAGAGGAGTACTATCACTGTGAACTAAATTCTTCCCACATTAGAGGGAAACGATGTCATGAATCACAGCCACCGTTTTATTCTAATAAATGAGTGGTATCAAATTAACATGGTTTAGTCATCAGCTAAAGTAATTTTCAGGGCTCCATATGTCCGTCGTGAATGGAAGGTTGCATGTAGGGTAGCAGCTGTCATTATATTTAAAGAGTAACTCAGCAGCAGGACTACTGGAGTGCTTTTTGATAAAAATTGGTCAGAACCAAAGTAGGAAAACATTGACAACCGTACAGACTAAACCCTCAAAAGAGAAAAGGGCTTTCTGAAACAGATTTGTCGAATACCCTGTTTATTCAGATGTGATAAAGTTAGAATATAGAATATTAGAGCTGGAAGAGAAAACGTGGAACAGGTGGTCCAGAGAAAGCACAAAGTACCCTTGACAGATGTCTATCCAGCCTCTGTTTAAAAGCTTCCCACAAAACAGTGACTAGAGCAGTGTTTCCCAACCTTCCTAATGCCACGACCCCTTAATACAGTTCCTCACGTTGTGGTGACCGCCAACCATAACATTATTTTCGTTGCTACTTCATAACTGTCATTTTGCTACTGTTATGAATCGTCATGTAAATCTCTGATATGCAGGATGTATTTTCATTCACTGGACCAAATTTGGTGGTGTTGGAGGGAGGGAATGATTTTGTCATTTGGGAGTTATAGTTGCTGGGGTTTATAGTTCAATTACAACCAATGAGCACTCTGAACTCCACCAACAATGGAATTGAACCGAACTTGGCACACAAAACTCCCATGACCAACAGAAAATGCCGGAAGAGTTTGGTAGGCATTGACCTTGAAGTTTGGAGTTGTAGTTCACCTACATCCAGAGAGCACTGTGTACTCAAACAAAAATAGATCTGGACCAAACTTAGCACGAATACTCAATATGCCCAAATGTGAACACTGGTGGAGTTTGGGAAAATGGACCTTGACATTGGGGAGTTATAGTTGCTGGGATTTATAGTTCACCTACAATCAAAGAGCATTCTGAACTCCACCAATGATGGAATTGAACCAAACTCAGCACACAGAACTCACAAAACCAACTGATAATACTGGAAGTGTTTGGTGCGCATTGACCTTGAGTTTTGGAGTTGTAGTTCACCTACATCCAGGGAGCACTGTGGACTCAAACGATGATATGTGACTAATGTTGCTGTCCTTGAGCAAGCAGGGATCACCAGCATTGAGGCCATGCTATTGAGAACACAGCTGCGCTGGGCAGGGTACGTCTCTAGGATGGAGGACCACCGCCTCCCAAAGATACTACTCTACGGTAAACTTGCCATGCGTCAGCGCAAGAGAGGCGCCCCCAAAAAGAAATATAAGGACTCCCTGAAACAACACCTCAGGCTCGGCCAGATTGATCACCAACAATGGTCCACCCTGGCCTCACATCGGGAGGCATGGAGACGCACTATCCACAATGCTGCGGTTTCTTTTGAGAAGACACCCCAAATGGGTCTCGAAGTGAAACGACAACACAGAAAGAACCGCAACTTGGAAACAACATCACCCAAGGAGACTTTCTGCTGTGCTTTCTGCAACTGAACTTGCCTATTTCAGATTGGCCTTTTTAGTCATCAACGCGTTTGTTGAAAGCGTGGGATGAGTCCTTCTTAAGAATCTTTGTTCACAAAGTAATGCCTAGAGATTTACTAGACACAGTATATAGAACAAAGCACACACAAGTGCCTTAGCTCTGGTTGTTTAAGTCTAAAGAGAATTTAGTGGTATTAGGTGATCATTTAGAAAAACTACAGAGGAATATTCACATCCATTAACCCAATATTGAACATTAAACAAGTATTTCAGCAATATTACTGTGTATTGCCTCCTGACTCCGTTGTTCTAAGAGCATGACTTGTGCACTACTTCCTTACACATGAGAACATCTCACTCACTGTTTATAAGAGACCTATCCACACTGCCAGTAACTTTTTTTTGCAAGATCCTCTAAGATCGGTAACCATGGAGATTAAATTCAGATGAGTTTCATGTGCAAGCATTTTTATACCCCGCTTATCTGTCAAGACAGGCTCCGAAATTAGGTTACCAAAAGTGATTAAAGCCCAACATTACATAAGATGTTACCAATATACGAATCCCATATCCTAAGCCCATTGCTTTCCAAAAAAAGAGGGCCATAGGAGCTCTGCAGGGACTTCATTGATCTTAGAAATATCAACATACAGAAGAAGCCTTTCCACTGATTTTCAGAGGCTCAAAAGTCTTAGATCAGTCTGACATGACTGTTGTGGTTGGGGATGGAGGGATGGTGGTGATGATGATGATAATTTATCGCCGGCAACTCCAGTGGAAAGATGGAATACCAATGTAGCTAGAACATATGTACATGTACTGTGTCAGCCAACTATAGCCGCTTCCAAATGAACACGCAGAACACAATCTGGGAATCACTGGAAACTTTACCATAGGATGGTGTTTCCCAATTGGTGTGCCACGGCACACTAGTGTGCCATGATCGATCATCTGGTATGCCGTGGGTTCCAATACCCTTTCTTCCCCCTCCTGCCGAACTCCTGCTGCTGCTGCTTGCAGGAAGGGCCGGGCGGCGGCAAAGAAGAAGGGGCCGGGGCGCCGCCACCTTCCGCCGTTTCCCCTCCGCGCCAGCCAGCCAGCCTCCAATCGAGGGAGGGAGGAAGGAAGGGTGACATCACTCGGGCCCCGCCCCCTTCCCAGTGGTCGCCATTTGAGGAGAAAAGGCCGCCAGAGAGGCTGAGGTGAGCAGAGGAAGGGTCGGAAAGGGGTGGAGTGTCCCGCTCCCCATGAGGAAGAGGCCCGCCCATCATTATTTGAGTCCACAGTACTCTCTGGATGTAGGTGAACTACAACTCCCAAACGTCAAGGTCTATTTCCCCCAAATAGTGTGTTTACATTTGGGCATATTGAGTATTCATGCCAAGTTTGGTCCTGATCCAACATTGTTTGAGTCCACAGTGCTCTCTGGACATAGGTGAACTACAACTCCAAAACTCAAGGTCAATGCCCACCAAACTCTTATAGCATTTTCTCTTGGTTATGGGAGTTCTGTGTGGGAAGTTTGATTCCATTCCATCATTGGTGGAGTTCATAATGCTCTTTGATTGCTGGCAAACTGTAACTCCCAGGAACTACAACTCCTAAATGACAAAATCAATTTTTTGACTGATGGTCCCTCCTTGGGTTAGAATTAGTATGGCTGTTCCTGCCAGGATATCTATGTTGTGTTCATCAAAACAGGCCCAGGTTTCACACTGAGTGTATAAATACATTTAAAAACGTATTAACTATATTATATGTATTACTGTGTTAGAGTGTCATTTTGTGTCATTTTGGTTGGTGGTGTGCCCCAGGATTTTGTAAATGTAAAAAAATGTGCCGCGGCTCAAAAAAAGGTTGAAAAACACTGCTATAGGATACTAACATGAACAAAGCCAAGAGTGACAAACCGCTGTCCCACACCACCTTATATAAACTCCCCCAACATTTGAACACTTTCTTCCCGCTTTCCCCCAATTCCCCCACAGCCATTCCCGCCAGGGCTGCGGGCCGTTGATTCCCACATTCCAGGCGATGTAGAAGCATTATCTTTGTTATGGCTGTCAGTAATCCAGATCTCAGGAGCCAAATTCAAGGCCCTGAGCATCGGTTCCTGACATACTGATTTATACTGTATATAAATAAAAACGCAATGTTTGTTTGTGGGATTAAAATAACTCAAAAACCACTGGACGAATTGACACCAAATTTGGACACAATGCACGTATTAGGCCAACGGGTGACCATCACTCATAAAAACACTTAAAAACACAGCAGAAGAGACTTTAAAAGCCAAAAAATAAACATATATTACAACGCATGCACAAAACCACACACACATATATATATATGCAAACACACACACACACACACACACACACATATATATATATATGCAAACACACATATATACACATATACACATACTGGGTCACGATGTAAAAGGAGAATTTTGTGATGCACATTGTGATGCCTGTGTGATGCATGCGTATCTATATATCTATAAAAATGCTCTGTTCATTTTGAGTGATATCATAATATATATACCCCCGAGATCACTACGCTCAGAGGAGTCCAATTTGCTCCTGATTCCATCGGTCCGCACCTGTCACCTGTCCGTGACCAGGCAAAGGGCCTTTTCTGTGGCGGCTCCGGTACTCTGGAACTCTCTCCCGGATGATGTTCGAGCCGCCACGGAGCTCATTCCGTTCCGCAGGGCCTGTAAGACCGCCCTGTTCAGATTGGCCTTCGGCTAGGCGAATAAGCCGAATGTACCCATCTTTTAACCAGCACCCTGGTTCAGGGAATGCTACGGCATGACATAATTTTAATTCCGGGACCAATGTTGTATTTTATGTTGTTTTATTGTACGGCGACATGGATGTTACATGTCAGCCGAGTTTTTATGATGTTATCCGCCCCGAGCCTGCAGGGAGGAGCGGAATACAAGAAGGAACAAATAAATAAATAAATAAATAAATAAAAAAACTGCTGGACCAATTGCCACCAAATTTGGCCACAAGATACCTACTAACCCAAGGAGTGACCATCACTCAAAAAATGATTTTGTTATTTGGGAGTTGTAGTTGCTGGGTTGTATAGTTCACCTACAATCAAAGAGCAGTCTGAACTCCACCAATGATGGAATTGAACCAAACTTGGCACACAGATCTCCCATGACCAACTAGAAGGGTTTGATGGGCATTGGCCATGAGTTTTGGAGTTGTAGTTCACATACTTCTAAAGAACAATGAGTTGTTATTTCCTTTGTGAAATAGCTCTTGTGATTCACAGGAAACTATTACAAACGCCTAGGGCACACCACCAACCAAAATGACACAAAATGACACTCTAACACAGTAATACATATAGTAAATATGTTTTTAAATGTATTTATACACTCAGTGTGAAACCTGGGCCTGTTTCGATGAACACAACATAGATACTGTATCCTGGCAGGAATGACAGAAAGACACACACGAAGGTCTTGTAGTTCACCTCCATCCAGAGAGCACTGTGAACTCAAACAATGAAGGATCTGGACCAAACTCGGCACGAATTCCCCAGGCAGAAATCAGCCAGGCCTTGAAGCCTTGCAAACAACGCTCATCAAAATGATTAATTGAAACATTCACACTTGCTTCAAGCAGGCAAGAGATTTTCCTCTCATCCTGAATATTGTTTCACAGATACACAAACCTCACTTGCCTAGTTTCCTCACAAACCTCTGAGGATGCCTGCCACAGATGTGGGCAAAACATCAGGAGATAATGCTTCTGGAATATGGCCATAATGCCCGGAAAACTTATAACAACAAGAGCTCACTGTTCTTTAGAAGTATGTGAAACAAAACCTGGGCAAGTCATGAAAGACGAGAGATTTATTTAGTTTCAGATGACAAAAAATATATTATTCTGACAAAAATAATAATATTGTTCTGCCATTGCTCTAAAAAGGATATTAAGGATCTCTAGTGCATCAACGTCATCACAATAAATCTGTTGACTCATGGTATTATTTGAAGCCGCTGCATTTATTACAATTGAGATTCATAGGGGATAGTAGCATAGCATTGGGTATGACATTAATTTGCTCATGATTAATTATGGGGACCAGTACAAGAAGCCTGAAGGGAAGACTTCTAAACTACCAGAACCAAAGATTTAACTGTGACTAGGTCAAATCAATATGACACATTAAAAACTACACAGTTAATTGGTCCTTGGGTTGTTGTAGGTTTTTTCGGGATGTTTGGCCATGTTCTAAAAGCATTCTATCCTGACATTTGGACTGCATCTGTGGTAAGCATCCTCAGAGGTTGTGAGGTTTGCTGGAAACTAGGAAAATTGGGTTTATATACCTGTGGAAGGTCCAGTATGGGAGAAAGAACTCTAGTAGAAGGAAAGTCAGAAAGTACAGTAGATGTGCTTTCCTGGTCCCTAGTTTTTTCAATTTTATATTTATAACGTAATACAATATAATATTACTAATAATATGATATTAGAAATATATATTTTATATTTATTTATTTATTATTTCAGCTTTTAGACCGCTCCTTCTAGAAGCTCAGAGCGGTTTACAGCAGTATAAAATACAGACAGAGAATAAAACTACCGGGTTAAAACTACAAAGTTGATCTAAAATTATCACTAACACTACATAGAATCAAAACTACGCAACAGTATAACCACTCTATTCAAACGGGAATGCTAAACGGAAGAGCACCGTCTTACAAGCTCTGCGGAATGAAGACAGTTCTCTAATTCCTCTAATTTCTTCCGGTAGCGCATTCCACAACGTTGGTGCAGCCACCGAAAATGCCTTTTGTTTCGTTGTTGACAAACGATATTGTCGAATAGAGGGGACATTGAGGAGATTTTGTTCGCCGGAGCGCAGGGATCTCTGGGGTAGATATAGGGAGAGGCGGTCCCTTAAGTACACTGGCCCAAGACCATACAAGGCCTTAAAGGTTAGAACCAAAACTTTGAAGGAGATCCGGTACTCAATTGGTAGCCAGTGCAGTTGCCGCAATATAGGTGTAATGTGGCTTCTCGCCGGAGCCCCAGCAAGAAGACATGCCACAGCATTCTGCACTAGCTTGAGCTTCCGGGTCACCCTCAGAGGTAGGCCAATGTAAAGGGCGTTACAGTAATCCAGTCTCGAGATGACCGTCGCCTGGATCACTGTGGCCAAGTCGTTCACGGATAGGTAGGAGGCCAGCCTCCTAGCCTGGCGCAGATGGAAAAATGCGATTTTGCTGACCGTGGAGACCTGAGTCTCCATGGTCAGCAATGGGTCTAATTGGACCTCCAAGCTTTTAACTAATGATGACGGGCGAAGTGCCTCGCCATCCAGTGTAGGCAGCCGGATTTCCCCCCACCCAGACAACCCAGCCACAAGATCTCAGTCTTCGAAGGATTCACCCTCAACCAGCTGGACCGTAGCCATCCAGTCACAGCCTCAAGGCACTGATGGAAAGAATCAGGTACAGTCGGCCTTCCATCCGCAGCACCAGTTGATGACACTCCAGACCAAAGCTACATACCAGCTGGGCCAGGGGGCGCATGTAGATGTTAAATAATAGAGGGGAGAGAATCGCTCCCTGGGGCACACCACAATTCAGTGGGAGTCTCCAAGAAGCGACCCCTCCCCTCATCACCCGCTGGTGTAATATATAATATTAATATTGTGCTATTGCAATAATATAATATTTGTATTTACATTTTACTTGTAAGCCGCTCTGAGGCCCCTTCAGGGTGAAAAGGGCGGCATATAAATGTCGTAAATAAATAAATAAATACATTTTTGTGTGTCTTGGAACAGTTTCTCCCTGTAGAGATGTTCAATGATCCTTGTTTTCCCTTCCCGCTTCATTTTCCAACAATATTCTCCTACCTCTCTCTCTTTCCCTCAAACACATTTGCAACTATTTTCAGTTACACCGCTGTTCCTTAAACCACCTCAGACCTGTCAGCCTTCTCACAGCTTGGACCCTCCTCCCTGTCCTCTCCATTTGGTCTAAAGTTAAGCTTTAATCTCAGGTAAATTCTCTTATAGAAGCAGCTTTGGCCCGTAAGCAACTAAAGATTCATGTATACCGCATCAGCTCAGTGCAGCTAGCTTTCTCCCAAGTCACCGAAATTTTCCCTTCATGAATCCTGATACCATTCTTATCACCGTTAGCTATATTACCCCTTCCAATTTCATAGAAAGTACATTCCAGCTATTATAAATTCAATGCCATATTGGAAAACAATAGATAATTATCTCCATTACTCAGTTTTGTTTTGTTTTTGAAATTATTCCTGTTGCTTGCTTGGGCTGAAGCTGCATTCTTTCTAATAATGTTAAATACAAATTTATTTATTGTATTTATTTCACGATATTTATATGCCGCCCTTCTCAACCCCGAATGGAACTCAGAGCAGCTCACAAGAAAAATACAAATACAATGAACTATAATTATTGCCACAGTACAACATCAATATTACATATCCCATTGTACTATAACAATACCACACTGAACTATATAAATACAATAAACTATATTATTGCCACAGCACATTGATATTATATATCACATTGTACTATAACAATTTCACATTGAACTATAACAATTACAGTATATCACAATATTATTAGTAATATTGCATGTAACACAAAATATATAGTTATAGTATCATATTATTATTAGTAGTTATATATTGCATTAAATTACATTAACAATGTTATATGTATACACAATATATTATACCATACCATATTATACTATAATGTCAAATACAACATACTATGTCATTGTCACAGTACAACAATTACATACCACATTGTATTATAACAAATTATATCGCAATATTATTAGTAATATTACATGTAACGTAAATATACAATTATAATATCTTATTAGTAGTAGTAGTATTATATATTACATTACAACATTATCCATATTATATGCATATACATTATTATATCATACCATTATACTATATTATATCATATTATATTATATTATACTACGGCAGACCTTGAAGAAGAAGACGGCATATATATACGCTATCGTACTGATGGTAGCTTGTTCAACTTAAGCCGTCTGAGGGCTTGCACGAAGACTCTAAACTATCTAGTCCATGAGCTGCTTTTGGCTGACGATGCTGCCCTTGTCGCCCATTCAGAAGCAGCCCTGCAGCGCCTCACATCCTGCTTTGCAGCAGCTGCAGAGCTCTTTGGGCTGGAAGACAGCCTGAAGAAAACAGATGTCCTCTACCAGCCCGCACCACAGGAAAAACACCATCACCCCACGTCAGCATAGGCAAATCTGTGCTTAAGTCCGTTCAGCAGTTCACCTCCCTGGGAAGCATCATCTCTTCAGACGCCAAGATTGACAAAGAGATAGATAAGAGATTATCAAAGGCATATAGTGCATTTCGAAGGCTTCACAAAAGAGTCTGGAGCAACAAGCACCTGAGGCAAAGCACCAAAATCAGTGTGTACAGAGCTAGCGTACTGTCTATTCTCTTCCATGGGTCACCTATAGCCAACACCTACGACTCCTCAAACGCTTTCATCAGCGCTGTCTTCGCACAATCCTAAATATACACTGGACCGACTATGTGACGAATGTTGCTGTCCCTGAGCAAGCAGGGATCACCAGCATTGAGGCCATGCTATTGAGAATACAGCTGCGCTGGGCAGGGCACATCTCTAGGATGGAGGGCCACCGCCTCACAAAGATATTACTCTATGGTGAATTCGCCATGGGTCAGTGCAAGAGAGGCGCCCCCCAAAAGAGATATGACTCCCTGAAACAACATCTCAGGCTCGACCAGATTGATCACCAACAATGGTCTACCTTAGCCTCAAATCGGGAGGCATGGAGATGCACTATCCACAATGCTGCAGCCTCTTTCGAGAAGACACGCCGAATGGGTCTCAAAGAGAAATGACAACGCAGAAAGAACGGCAACTTGGAAACAACATCACCCAAGGAGACTTTCTCCTGTGTTTTCTGCAACCAAACTTGCCTATCTCAGATTGGCCTTTTTAGTCATCAACGCGCTTGTAAAAAGCGTGGGATGAGTCCTTCCTAAGAATCTTCGTTCGCGAAGTAATAATAATAATAATAATACACTTTATTTATATTCCGCTCTTCTCACCCCGAAGGGGACTCAGTGCGGATTACATTACACATACGGCAGTCAGTCCCTGCCGGATTGACATATAATTACAATACAGTTGTGCTGACAGACAAACAGGTGTAATGCCGAGAGAGATATTATACTACATTATATTATAAATAAATAAAATTATTTATTTAAATAAAAATAATTTTAATACATATATAAAATGAATGCAATTAAGCAGATATTAATAAAATAAACAACAAATAAATACTAAAGTCCAAGATAAAATAATAAATAGAATATAAATAAACGGTGATGGCCACTACAGCAAAAATTTTGAGGTCATTAAGTAGGAGGAATCCTGCAAAGTCGAACCCTAAGCAGCGGGACGAACCGACTGAGTCGGACCGCCACCATACAAAGGCCCCTGAGACTCATGGAAGTGGCCTAACTTCAGAGCCGCGAGGAGCATGCCCGATTCAACCAGACCCTTCGACAGTTGAATTCCTGTCAAAGGCTCGTAGAGCTTTTCCATAATTTTGGCAACCTCCTGAGGAGAACGGGCATCTTAACTCCACAAGATCCCCGTTCAATCTTCAGAGCCGTAGCATCAGTCAACTCCCAACCAGATCCCCCTGCGGTCCCCGAGATGGACTGGGATAAATCCTGGGACTTCCAAACCGGAGTCCTCTGGGCCCATATGGATTGCCCAGAGACCAGAGGGGAGACAGAACTGACCGCTGCTCAAACCACCCGTATTAACATAGAGAGGATGACTAGGGAAGGAATCGACCCCGGACAGAGACCCCTTCATGACACGGGAGGGACCGGTGAGTCGACACATGGACACCCACCTTCAGCAGCTGACCAGAACCCAGGACCGAACTCCGGCCCACCATCCGGCATTCGCCACCGGGAGATGGCTTGAGCCGACCTGCCTTTGGTGGTTCTATGCCGGTGCTGAACGTTTCGGAGATCCTATCAGCCACCCAGGATCCGCGTCATCGTCCCAGGAAGCGGAAACGACGGCAGAAGAAAAAGAGTCTCCTAGAGCGAACTTCCAGCTTCGCCGAAGAGCAACGAGAAACCAACCAGATCGCCCAGCCCAGGACTGGATCAACGACTCATCGTGATCACAGAGTCCCCAGGACTGCTGCAAATGCTGTAGGTCTTCAACGGCGGAAGAGGACCAGAGTGTTTAGCTCAGGGACCCAGAGGACATTTCATTCGAGGACATTCTGGAGTTCAAACTTTGGAGCTTCGAAAGGTCCTTCGGAGAGCTGCCAGCCCTCGAGTCAGGTCGCTGGACTTGTAAGGAGACAGCCTTTGAGAACACAGGGCCCAAGGGTCGGAGATGATCTCCTTCTCCTTCCCAACCTTGTGATCCTACAGAGCTCTTTGGGAGTCCCATGGCAGCTTCCCTTTGATGGCCGCCAACTGCCACCATAAGACAATCCCAGTAACGGGTCAATCGGTATGGACCCTGGTTCTATCCAATCCCAATCCCCATTCCATTGCTGAATGTATGTGATCCTTAAGTTTCCTCCCTTATTTATGTTCCACCCCTGTTTTGCTTCTGTTGTAATGTTCGTTCTGTATTGTTATTGTGTTATGAATCAAACTGTAAACCGCTCCAAGCCTCCGGGGAGTGGCCGTATAGAAGTTTGAAATATAAATAAATAAATAAACAGTACATCAATACTTAATTCAGCTGTAGTTGCGATAAGATGCATCAAAAATATGTTAACCACTCTCCTCCTCACCTCTACTCCTTTACTACTATTTGTAGAACTCAAAGGGCTTCGGAGGTCTGCAACTTGTGATTTTTCAAGTCACAACAGCCATGTATGATGGACTAGTTAGAACACAGTAAAAAAAAAAACCCCAACTTTTGGTACCAAGATTTACAAAAAAAAAAAGGTTGGTAACATAATCTAAAATACTGTGGAAAGCGGATGTTCTCCACAACCAACTGAACGTCTCCCCAGTAAATATGACAAGAAACGCCAATAGTCGCCAATGTTATAATTTGCAAAGTGAATCTGTGGCCCAATTAGCACTTTTAAATAATGCAAAGTGTTCCAGCCTGCAAATAATGTCGCTTTCATATCTTTGGAGAAGGTATTGTCTTCAGTAATAAATATTCAAGCGATGATTATGCCTCCAAACAATGGCTTATTTATGGGAAATGAGCTTAACAATAGAATGACTGACTGAGTGAACAAAACGGAGGGTAAACACACCCCACTGTACTAGCTTAAAGTGACTTATTTTTGTCACAGCCTGATATTTACTATATTTGCTCTTCCATGTACAGTGGGGATTTCATATTAGAACCCAGAGACCTTCCAATTGGTTTTCACCACTATGTGTATTGAGACTAATCTTTATAGCAAACTTGGCTTCACATTTTGGTTTGATAGGTGATACAGGGAAAAGAATATATACCAGAGTGTTACCAAACAAAATCCGGCCTCTCAGCTAAGGGGAGGGCTGTTTCTGAGACTCCAAGCCAGGGGTGGGCAATTATTTTTTCCAAGGGGCCACACGAGAGCCAAAAAATATTATGGAGGGCCGCACCTAAAGGCTGAACTACATTCTAATCTACATTATTTATTTATTTACTTACTATATTTACTATATATTACACATCATTAATATCAACATATTAATATATCAAGAAATATTCATATATTATTAGTATTAATATCATAATTATTATATTACAGTATATCTATATAGACATTATAATATGTTGAAATTATAACATAACATTATATTATATTATTTATTATATTATTATAAAATTATTATAAAATAATAATAAAAACCACTAAAATTAAATTAAATTAAATTCAAGAAGACAAGGTGCGAACCAAGATAGAGGCTGACATCCTCAAGAGAGGAAGGATCCCAAGATGGAATGGCCCAATGGACCCAGCCCAGAGGATGGCAAAGCGGACCCAGCCGCCACCGCAGCAGAGCAGAGCAGACAGCGCCGGCCCCGCCCATTCCGCCGACTACGCGGCCGCGTAGAGCGACGTTTCCTGGGCGGGCGTCGCTAACCGGGGCGCCCGCGCCGCCGGCCCGCCCCACCCCACCTGCTGCTGCGCCTCCGCCCTCGCGGGGCGGGACACAACCGCGCATGCGCGGCTGGGCTGGGCGCCGCCGCATGCACGCCACCGCGCGGGACGCACTTGTGCGGCCGGGCGGGACACAACCGCATGCGCGGCTGGGCTTGGGCGCCGCCCAAGATGCACACGCCACCGCGCGGGACGCACTTGTGCGGCCGCGCGGGATGCCACCGCGCATGCGCGACCGTGTCCAGGAGCCGCAAGGGGGGGGGCGCCAAAATCAGGCTTGCCTACCCCTCCGGGAGAGGTCAGGCCGCCCCTGAGAGCAGAGCAGCAGACGATCGGAGACTGCAGGCCTCCGCCCGCTCTCGCCCCCAGCTGTTCCCCAACTGATCGCCCTGACATGGAGTGCCTGCCATCCCTGGAGGCGATCCGGGCCTGCAGGGGGAGCAGTCGGGGGTCACCACCACATGAAGAACTATATTAAGGGGTCGTGGCATTAGGAAGGTTGAGAACCACTGTCCTCTTGCATATTCAAGTGGCTAAAGTTCAGTGTCAAATATCTGTATGGATCCTGCTGGATTTTTCGACACTTTGGATCATCAAAGTTTACCATTACAGATGGAATGACTGGGAATGATAAGCAATGCTTTGTCATGGCTTAAATCTTTTTTGATATTTTATTTTACAAGAATTATGTGGGGGGAAATTCTGCAACAGCTGATGCATCAAAACGATCCATTTTTGGGCCCCCTTCTTTTTTCCTTATGTGTTTTCTCTCTTGGATTTTAAAATATTATTATTATTGCCTATTAGTATATTTGATACCATAGCAAACAAGATCACTACGCTGGCTTTTGTATCGGATCACACGTCGGCCACTTCCCAAGTGCCTAGGACTATGTGATATATCAGCAAATAATAATTCCTATTATTATTATTATTATTATTATTATTATTATTAACAGAAACCTTAACTCAATATCGAAATTCTCTCTCAAGCTTCTCTAACCGATCATTACAGTTTTCAGTTGGGAGCTATGTTTTGCGGCGCTTCTAGTTACTTCTCTTAAGTTCTATCTAAAGGTGAAGGTTTTTCCTTTGACCTTAAGTCTAGTTGTGTCTGAACCTGGGGGTGGTGGTGCTCATCTCCATTTCTAAGCCAAAGAGCCCGCGTTGTCCATAGACATCTCCAAAGTCATGTGGCCAGTATGACTGCATGGAGCACTATTACCTTCCCACCACATGCTCACATTTGCATTTATTTTTTTATTTATTTACTATGCTTTTATACCGCCTCTCTCAGCCCGAAGACGACTTGAGGAAGTAAACAAGCAGCAACAAGTGTCCACATACAAAACACATTGTAATATGATAAAAACAGCCATATAAAAACCATACAATTTAACAGTTAAAAACTACAAAATACAAATCTCAGCATCTCATTCTTAAAATCGGTTTCCGTTGCATCGTCATAATATTCTGTTGGTCTCAATTAATTAAAGTTCATCTGCGAATGCCTGCTCGAACAGCAAAGTCTTGACTTTCTTACGAAATGTCAGGAGGGAGGGGGCTGATCTGATGTCACTAGGAAGGGCATTCCAAAGCCGAGGAGCCACCACTGAGAAGGCCCTGTCTCTTGTCCCCGCCAGTTGCGCTTGCGAAGCAGGCGGGACCGAAAACAGGACCTCTCCAGATGATCTTAAACATCTCGATGGTTCATAGGGAGAGATTCATTTGCATGTTTTCAAACTGCTAGGTTGGCAGAAGCTGCTGCTAACAGCGGGAGCTCACACTGCTCCCCAGATTCAAACCACTGACCTTTTGGTCAGCAAGTTCAGCAGTTTAACCCACTGCACCACTGGGGTCCAGGTTCCATCTACATTGCCATATAAAGTCCAGATTATCTGCTTTCAACTGGATTATATGGCAGTGTAGACTAATATAATCCTGTTCAAAGCAGATAATCTGGATTTTATATGTCAGTGTAGGTGGGGCCTCACCATTACTATACCATTGCCTCGAAACCACATGGCAACGAGAGAGACTGCTTCAGAGAGGCTGCTCTTGCGAAACCCTCTTATAGTGTCGAGGCAATGGGGATGTTGGGAGCGGAGAGGCCGACTATCCACGAAAGATTACTACTACCACATCAGCTCTAGATTATTAAATATGGTTTTCTGCGGGCAAGCATATGGTGACTAATGGATTGCATCTGTTCTGTATCAGAAACTAGACTTGATGTGGTCTATCCAATGCAATTTTCTGAATCAGCACCTCAAATAACCAAACCGAATCTAAAGTTGACCAAAACCAGATTCGTAACCCTTTTGGTATTAATGTTGGAGTGTGGTCCCTGGTTTTATTTACTTTATTTATTTATTTAATGATATTTATCTGCTGCCCTTCTCAACCCCAAAGGGGACTCAGAGCGGCTTACGGAAAGCTGCAAATACAACAAACTACATTACTGCCATTGCACAATATCAGTACTACACATCACATTGCACTATAACATTATATCACAATATCGTTAGTAATATTGCATGTAAAACAAATATACAATTATAATATCACAATATCATTAGTAGTATTATATTGTATCAATGTATATCTTCTATATATATAAAAAGAGAGCTGTCATCCTAAGTAGCCTATAGACAGCAAAACCACACAAGGCAGACACACCAAATCAGCCCACATACACACAAAACCCCACGAGGTATGTTTACCACCCAAAAAAATAACATAAAAATTAAACAACATGACCAAAAATACAAAAAAATTGGACTACAACTCCCATGATCTCCCACGCCACCCCCCTCTGGCAGTTTAGAGTGTCGGAATGTTGGTGGTGCTGGCCAATTAGAGGCATTATGCAAATACTCCCTCAGTTAGAATGTAGAGGCTGGGAGCCACCTCCCTCTGGCAGTTTAGAGTGTCGGAATGTTGGTGGTGATGCCAATCAGAGGTGTTATGCAAATAATCCCACAGTGGCAACCAATCAGAAAGCTGGCACATATCCACATACATACAAACATTCACTTTGTTGTCCCAGGCCTGGGAATACAGTGGGACAGGACAACAAAAGGAAGATTCAAATCCCAACTCATCCTGAGCAAACTGCTAAAGGTCTCTTAATGTTATCAACAAGAGGCAAAATGGCCATCTGTAAAGTCCCTTGATTGTGCTTTCCCACCATGTGGGTAGAAGGGGTTAGCCACAGACTATGGCACAGCAACACGTGCACGGTTCAGCTAGTACAATATATTATACCAAACTCATATTATAATATATTATATCATAACAATCTTATACATTACATTATAATTATTATATTACAATATATTGACATTATAATATAACATTACATTACATCATATTATATTATTATAATAAAAAAATACATTACATTGCAATTATTATACTATAACATAATATAATATACGAGGGCGGGTCAATAAGTCCGTGACGTTTTGAATGAAACACAGGTTTTTGGATTTAAAAAATCATTTTATTTTTCAACGTAGTCTCCTTTGAGCTCTATATACTTTGTCCAATGTTTCTCCAATTTTTTTTATCCCTTCTAAAAAATAAGATTTGTCGAGGTCATCAAAATAGGCATTTGTTTGTGAGATGATTTCATTGTTGGAGTCAAATCTCTCTCTGCCGAGCCATTTCTTCAGGTTTGGAAACAAGAAATAGTCACTCGGGGATAAATCCGGAGAATTGGGCGGATGAGGGAGCAATTCGTATCCCAATTCATAGATTGTTGCCATGGCAACTGCACATGTGTGCACCCTTGCATTATACTGGTGCAAAACAACATTTTTCTTGGCCAAATGCGGTCATTCCCCCCCCCCCCAAATCCTCATTAAATCGACCCACACGATTGCATTTGTGGTCGATGGTGAGCAAATGCGGTACGCATCTACCCAAGTGATCATTTAACATTGAAACCACTGAGCCATGTCAGATGCCTATGGCTTCCACAATCTCTCGCACTTTCAATCTCTGATCGGCCACCACCATATTGTGAATTTTTTCAATTGTTTCGGGTGTAGAGACCTCAATTGGGCGTCCAGAACGTTCAGCATCTTCTGTGCTTGTATGGCCACAATGAAATTCAGTAAACCACTTTTTTACCATTGAAATTGATGGCGCAGAGTCCCTATAGTATTTATCATCTTAGCCTTGGTTTGAGTGATGGTTTTTTTCCGCAAAAAAATGCTTAATGAGCACACGAAATTCACTTTTTTCCATTTTCTCCTCAAATCACGCGGTAGTCTGCTATCAATGGCGCAGCTTGTTCAAATTTTGACAGGAGTCAACTGACAGGTGCCTGTTGACAGGAAGCCTTTAAGAGACAACTGAAAACCTGGTTTCTCCGCCTAGCCTTTGGAGACTAGATCCCTCAATGCCCGTTTTTTGGATTTCCTTCCCCTTTGCGACTCTTCACGTTTTGGCCCTACTCCATTTATCTCCCCCAGCTTTTTAAGCATCTTATATGTACATGTGGCCCGCCCTCTCGTCTTCTTTTTTCCTTTTGTTTTAGATGCATTTGTTACTGTGTTTTTGTTAGATGTATTCATTTTACTGTGTTTACTGTTTTTATTGTGTTTATTGTTTTTTGATGTCTGATATTTTGTGATTTGTGGTTTGGGCACGGCCCCATGTAAGCCGCTCCGAGTCCCCTTTGGGGAGAAGGAAGTGGCTTATAAATAAAGTTTATTATTATTGTTATTGCCCTTTCAGTTAAGAAGCAGGAAATTCAAAAGGTCACGGACTTATTGACTCGCCCTCGTATTTACATTATAATATATTCTCTCGGCATTACTTCACGAACAAAGATTCTTAGGAAGGACTTGTCCCACGCTTTTTACAAGCGCATTGATGACTAAAAAGGTCGATCTGAGATAGGCGAGTTTGGTTGCAGAAGGCACAGCAGAGAGTCTCCTTGGGTGATGTTGTTTCCAAGTTGCGGTTCTTTCTGCGTTGTCGTTTCTCTTCGAGACCCATTCGGCGTGTCTTCCCGAAAGAGGCCGCAGCATTGTGGATACTGCGTCTCCACGCCTCCCGATGTGAGGCCAGGGTGGACCATTGTTGGTGATCAATCTGGCCGAGCCTGAGATGTTGTTTCAGGGAGTCCTTATATTTCTTTTTGGGGGCGCCTCACTTGCGCTGACCCGTGGCGAGTTCACCATAGAGTAGTATCTTTGGGAGGCGGTGGTCCTCCAACCTATGGATGTGCCCTGCCCAGCGCAGCTGTGTTCTCAATAGCATGGCCTCAATGCTGGTGATCCCTGCTTGCTCAAGGACAGCAACATTAGTCACATAGTCAGTCCAATGTATATTTAGGATTGTGCGAAGACAGCGCTGATGAAAGCGTTCGAGGAGTCGTTGGTGTTGGCGATAGGTGACCCATGTTTCAGACCCATAGAGAAGAATAGACAGTACGATAGCTCTGTACACACTGATTTTGGTGCTTTGCCTCAGGTGCTTGTTGCTCCAGATGCTTTTGTGAAGCCTTCCAAATGCACTATATGCCTTTGCTAATCTGTGATCTAACTCTTTGTCAATCTTGGTGTCTGAAGAGATGATGCTTCCCAGGTAGGAGTACTGCTGAATGGACTTAAGCACAGATTTGCCTATGCTGACGTGGGGATGATGGTGTTCTTCCTGTGGTGCGGGCTGGTATAGGACTTCCGTTTTCTTCAGGCTGACTTCCAGCCCAAACAGTTCTGCAGCTGTTGCAAAGCAGGATGTGAGGCGCTGCAGAGCTGCTTCTGAATGGGCGACAGGGGCAGCATCGTCAGCAAAAAGCAGCTCACGGACTAGATAGTTTAGAGTCTTAGTGTGAGCCCTCAGATAGCTTAAGTTGAATATAATATCATATTAAAGTGGTTAAAGTGGTCCCTGGTCAGAGTGGTCCCTGTTCAAAAAAAGGTTGGGAACCACTAGTATAGATGGATCCTAAATTTCAGACTGGCCAGGCTGTAAAACACATTAACACAAAGCAGCATTGGCCAGTTAGCAACCAGAAATACCCGCTGCAGGAATAAGACCTCACTAGCTATCCTTTTTGGATATATGGGTGATATAGGCTGCACCACTTGATATGCCTCTAAGTTACTGACCAGTCCTCTCAAGCTTCTCAATATCTACACATTTCATTCAAATGCATCAAATGGGATGAAAGAGGCCAACTCATGTCAGTCCCACAGAGAATGCATTCTGGGATGGAGTACGAGAAGGATAAGAAAGCATAGGCATGGACTCAAAAGAAAAGAGACATCTGAAATATAAATACCTCATGGAAAGCTATTTTTGGTTCTCCATATAGTTACAAGCTGTTCGGCTATAATATTTGCAGCAAAGAGCTGAGGCAAATATTGGATTCAGTCTCCCTTCTGTGTGTGCTGCCAACATGCAATTAGACAGACGCACAAACAAGATCAGGACCCGCACCAGGGATAAACAATCAGGTTAGTCAGGAAACTGACCTGTACAAAACCTTCCCAACACTGACTCATCTTACGAAGAACGCGGAGGATTGGAGGAGGGAGAGATAGCAAACCAGACACATGACTCATGGTTTTCTCATTCTTACAACAAATAAACATTTGATGTTATCATTAGACGTTAGTTTGAAAAATCTTGTAATATTAAAAGTATGCATTTTTGGTTCATAATGGAAACTGAAATATTTTATATCTGTCTTCTGCACATCTTAGCAAAATTTTCAGTGTGTCACAAAGGATTCCTTCAGGCCGTAAGCAGCCAGACCTTGAAGCTGCAATGCCATTAAGTGCTCATCAAGGTGGTCAACTGCAACATGCACACCTGCCTCAAACAGACAAGAGTTTTTTCTCCCACCCTGAACAATCCAGAGATAAATAAACCCCACTTGCCTAGTTTCCAACAGACCTCACAACTTCTTGCCATAGATATGGGAGAGTTATTTATTTATTTGCAACATTTTTACCCCGCTCTTCTCACCCCCACAGGGCGAAATGTCAGGAGAGAATGCTTCTGGAACATGACCATATATGAAGGCGAGCCCCAGAAAGAGCCCATCTGCATCCTGATTGGTTTGACCTCCAGCAGGGAGTTCCAACGTTCCTGCACATGTGGTCTGGCATCTCTAGCACAAAAGGCTGGGATTTGGCATCAAAAGACCTCCAGCAATTTCTACCTCTCTGTTTTCTTGCCTCACTTGACCTGAAGCCATGGACTCTTTGTGCACGGTTGCATGCGGAAAGGCCAACAGGGGCAAGCCCTGAGCAGTTTGGGAGACATAGTTTTCCAAAGATTTTCATGTATTTGGACTCTCCTCAGGCTATTAGCAAAAAGGACTTTTATAGTTTTCCCAAGGACACAGATGGACTTTCCCCAAAGCACATGGATTTGATGCTTTTCAAGATCATATGGACTTTCTTTCCACCCCTTGCATATGAAGTAATTATGAGATATTGGTGATATTCCCCTGAAACCCTCCTATGTAATTTTCCTGCATGTTTTCCCCCTCCCCATGTGTAAAATAATATGAAGAAATGCTATATGTTGGTGAAAGACCCAGCTGTTGTTTTGAGATCAGGATGAAACCACATTCCTGGCTGCACCTTTAATCCAATCATTGGAGCAATTTGCATGACAGAGGACTCTTTCTGGTTTGGAGAAGGTTCTCTCCCTTCTCCCCATTTTTGAAAGACTCCTTTTGTTTCATAAACGCTGGACCCTCTGAGATTAGCCTCGTCCCGCGTTTATAGAACGTATGGCATAACTATATTTCATATTTCATAACCGTCTGTCACTGTTGGCCTTGGAAACCAACACACGGCTACAGTTATTTCATTTGTTTACCATCCAGAAGACTGAAAACTCTCATGGGAAATCTACATATGGCCCTTTGTCAACAAGGAAGGGTCGTTAAGGACAAATTCCTGTTTTTCACCAAGAACAAAGAACTTGCTTTGGCCCGAAAGGTCAAAGCCTCGGATCTTCATTAACATACGGACATAATCTAATCAAGAAAACTCCAGCTGCGTGTTTTGAACAAACATTCCTGCCCCTCGCTTCCCATTCACCAAAGCAAAAGCGGTGCTGTTTCACGATTGGTTCCCGTTACAGCTGGCTTCCAAGGTTCCAACCAATCATCATGAAGCCTACAGCATGCAGGGGCGGGAAAGTTTGAATTTGACAGTTCTGTAAATGTATAAAAATGGCATATGTTTCCATGTAACTTCATGACTGCTTTGCAACAAGGAAACTGCAGTGGTCATCCTTCTCAGCTAACAAGAATAAAAGCTTCAGTGGCATCTTCTTCCGGACTTCTTTGGTGAGATCATTTGGGAAAGGGATTTTTATTTGCTTTTAAAACTTCACCAGAGGTTCTGCTGAAATCCTCGCTTTAGGGGTACTTCTGGGCCTCTGCCCCCTAAGGGCCAGGCTGTACTAAATTGTTTGGTAACATATAGACCAGGAAACTCACAGCCACCCAATTATTCTGGCCATGAAAGCCTTCAACAATACATTGTAAAAGTACTCGATTTTTAAGCACAGGAATCCCCTAGAAACTATGCCACTGCTTGTTCAGGCCTGTGTAGGATTGGCCCCTGGAAACTGGCTCCCAGGCGATTCAATCGAATGCTTAAGAAGCTACATTGCCCCTAACGCTGCAAATAAGCCTTTCTATAGTACGAAGCCCTACAATTAAGTCCTTCCTAATCTGCTCAGGAAATTGCTTCATAAACATGCTTCAAGGCAGTATGCAGCTGATTTATTCAGCAAGGCAAGTGTGTGTGTCAGGAGGGGGAGCACCCAGGCCTCCAACATCCATTAAGTTCAAACTTGCATGTTTCAATTAGGTCACATTTATGGCAAACGGGCTTCTGATCTATCCTTGTATGCGATATTGATGAAAGTCGCAACCCCAAAGGAATTTAAACAGGGCAGTCTTCGGGAATGCTAGAACAGCCTTCTAAGAATGTGACATGAATAATACTTTTAAAATGGCAACCATCAGAATTAGGTTCAAGATATGCACTGCTTTGTCACATGCTCAGCAAGGCACGTTGTATCGTTTGCCTCAGGCAGCCCTATGGTTTCCCTGCAAGCGACAGCGGGATCAAGCTGACATACTCGGTTAGTGTGGAAATCACCGTTCACCAGCACTAAATATTCCAGACAGCAAAAGAACTCAGTAAGTTATTATACGTACAGGGCAAATGCAGAGATGCTCTGCAGATAGATGCTCAGAATAGGTATTTAGTTCTGAAATAGCCCTGCCTGGACTTGTTAGCATGACCTTAAACAATACTTACTTCCATCTAGCTTAAATTAATTTGGTTCTCAACCTTCCTTAATACAGTATCTCATGTCATGGTGACCCCCAACCATACCATTATTTTCGTTGCGACTGCATAACTGTAATTTTGCTAGTGTTATGAATCGTCATGTAAATATTTGATATGCAGGATGTATTTTCATTCACTGGACCAAATTTGGCACAAATACCTGGTATGCCCAAATTTGAATACTGGTGGGGTTGGGTGGGGATTAATTTTATAATTTGGGAGTTGTAGCTGCTGGGATTTATAGTTCACCACACTCAAAGAGCATTCTGAACTCCACCAATAATGGAATTGAACCAAACTTGGCACACAAAACTCCCATGACCAAGAGAAAATACTGGAAGGGTTTGGTGGGACCTTGAGTTGTGGAGTTGTAGTCAGGCCCGGATTACCCATAAGGTCAACCTAGGCCATGGCCTAGGGGCACAAGCTGAGGGGGGCGCAGATCACGGACCAAAAAAAATGTTGAAACAAATAAAAACGCTGGTATGGGGCAGGCGTCAGTCGCACCGGTCCGGCTTTGGCCGCAACCAATGGCTGCTCGCCCTCATTTGCATAAGGATACAACTTAAGGGCAGGGAGACGCCAGCGGGAACGCTCTGCTGTTGTGCCTGTTGCGCTTTTCTCCTCAACTAAGTGAAGTTCAGAGCATTCTGAACTTCACCAATGATGGAAGTGAACCAAATTTGGCACACAGAACTCCCATGACTAACAGAAAATACTGGAAGGATTTGGTTGGCACTGACCTTGAGTTTTGGAATTGTAGTTCACCTACATCCAGAGAGCACTGTGGACTCAAACAGTGATGGATCTGGACCAAACTTGGCACGAATCCTCAATATGCCCAAATGTGAACACTGGTGGAAGTTGGGGAAAATATACTTCGGCATTTGGGAGTTGTAGTTGCTGGAATTGATTATTCACCCCCAATCAAAGAACATTCTGAACCCAACCAAGGATAGAATTGGTTTTGACATTTAAGGCCTTGTATGGTCTAGGGCCAGTGTACCTGAGGGACCGTCTCACCCCGTACGTTCGTCAGAAGAACGAAATCTCCTGACAGTTCCACCAGTCCGCTCCTGTCACCTCTCTGTGACTAGACAGGGAGCTTTCTCTGCGGTGGCTCCGGCACTGTGGAATGCATTGCCGGATGATGTTCGCGACATCACGGAGTTAGTTCCTTTCCGGAAGGCATGTAAAATAACCTCGTTTAAGCTTGCCTTCAACTAAATAAGCTCTCCGGATATACTGGCCATGTCCTTTATCTGACCAAATGTTTTATACGTATTTTATGTGTATTTTATGTGCATTTTATTTGTATTTTAATTGATTGTGTGTAAACCGCCCCGAGCCTGCAGGGGGGAGCGGAATACAAATTCGAATAAATAAATAAATAAAACATCGCACAGAGAAACAACCCCCCCGCCCCCGCTGCCCCCGCCTTGAAGGTACTTTCTGGCATCAGCCTCCCTCCAGCATCGCACACTCTCCCTTGCCTGCACATGCGCACCATGCTGCCATGCACCAAGCACGCCAGCTCTCCCCTGGAGTCTCAGAAACAGCCCTCCCATTGGCTGAGAGGCCATCCACACAGGACCCTCATGACCAACAGAAAACACTGTTTTTTCTGATGGTCTTTGGTGACCCCTTTGACACCCCCTCATGACCCCCAGGTTGAGAAACACTGGTTTAAATAAACGCATCAATGCAAAAATTGTTTTCAATCTGTGTCATCATAAAGATCTCTAAATGTTTTCACTAAGGGCATCTGATAAAATCCTGATTCTTCACCAATATCTGCATTCACTTTTTATGGTAGGCAATTGGAATAAATGACTAGCAAAATATTTCTTCAAAACGACTACCTATTGCTCTGATTTCAACCCACCCACTCCTTCATCAGCCCATGTTTATCTTCTGTTTCGATTCTTATTTTCTTTCTCACCTTACCGGAAACAGGTTAGCTTTTTAGTAATCCCACAAACTCTCAAAACAGTAAAAACGACAGGTGAAAAGGACTATGTTGAGCTAGAGAAGCAAAGAATAAATAAGGAAAGGAAGACACTTCTCACAAACCAGAAAATGAGTAATGCTGCTCTAATATTAGCCAGTTTTGTCATCTGCATTTTGCTAGATCAGGATTAGCAATCTCTTTCAGTAAAATGGGGAGGGGGCGTACTATGGAATATTTTCTATTCACAAGGTGAAACAGATATTCAAGACACATTTACTTCCCACACATTACTTCTAAAGACTTTGTAGTAGGCAGACTTTTATAGAAGACTATCTATTCTACAGTATCTCACATCATTGCAATTCGTGAACTTGGCTTGCATTTCTAAGTTATTTTTATGGAAATGTGTGCTTTATGCCTGCTTGACATTACAGAAGGGCAGGAAGGATATTTGTTTTCTTTCTTTTACTAGTGTTGACAGTTTCTTCTTATTTTATTGGAATAATCCTAGCAAAGGCAAAGAGTATCCTCATACTTCATAACATTGTAGCAGTGGTTCCCAAAGTGGGCAGTACCACCCCTTGGTGGGCGGTAGGGCGATCCAAGGGGGCGCTGGGAGGCTTAGGAGAATTTGGGGGGCGCTGAACCCCTGTAAGGGAGCGGTGGCGTGAGCCAGGCTTGCCACTTGCAGAGTCGCGCGCTTGCGAGGATGTCCCCATTGGAAGAAAGAGGCCGATACCTGTGCCATGGGTGAGGTTGGCGAGGGGAAGGAGGCGCACGCTGCGGTTTCCACAGCAACGCCTGCCCGGGAATTCCAACTCGCAGGGACACAGTTGCAAGTGCCCGTTTGATCCAGATCTGTCATCCATGGGGATCTTAGTGGTCTGTGGAAGTCAGAGCTGAATTGGCTGAAGGTACCGCAAATCTTATCATGCATTGCTCATACTCCCGCAAACATATTGTTTTTGTGATTATTTCTGGAATTCAATGTAATTTACACCTTTCTTTACTATATTTTACAAAAAAAGGTAGAAACATTAATACTCTTTCTGATTAATTGCTATTAAAAAAATTAAAAATTAATTTCTAGGGGGGCGCTGAATAAAAATTTTTCTGGCAAGGGGGCAGTAGGTCAAAAAAGTTTGGGAACTACCGATTTATAAATCAAGTGGTCACTATATGAGACAGTTCTGCCTATATAAAGCTGGATTGGCATCAATTACAATGCGGGCATGTTTTGACCCAAGCACCAAGTCTTGTTAACAAAACTGCAGATTTTTTTTTTAAAGTGAGGAAAATATGTTTATATTCAACAGCTTTTTCCTGTTGTTGTTTTTAACCGGAATAGCTAATCCCAGATTGGTTGCATTTTAACAGCTGCTTTCTTTTGCTGAAAAATATGATCAACCGATATCAGAAGTCATGTAGGCTGGTATGACACTCTTTGCATGAGAATAATGGACACACATTCCTTTGTGACACCCCCACCCAAACCGAAAATAGAAAATATGCAGAATCATTCCCTCCTCCAAAATGTGTGTCAGGAGAATGGTAATTTATTGTTAGTGTCCCCACCAATAGATCAAAGGAGTAAAACATGTATAGCCATGAAAGAGAAGCAGAAATACATGGAAATATAGAAGTAGGAGCAATAAAAGCTAAAGAAAGGCACCATCAATTACCAGATTTCTATACTGCCCATTTTACTGTCAACGTTACCTGACATTTTAAAACTGGCTATAAATCAGATAACGCAAACCTTTCAAAACCAATTATTAATGGTCACTAAACTGACATAGATAAGACTGCTATGTGGCCAGTCAGAAGGCAGGAATTTTCCAGTTAAATGAAATTAATTCTACCCCAGTGTTTAGCCAACTGCTGTAAACCTTTCAAAGATTATTGGCATACTGATGGAGGCTTCATCAAATTTGTCCTTGATTATTTGTCCTGGCACAAGCATATTTCTTGCAAGCAAAACCAGAAAACACCATATAGCTCATTGACCAAATGAAGGCATTGTGCATAAAAAGCATTTGATTCAGGAAAATGTAATGGGAAAGAATTTTAATTTGTTGTTTGGGCCCTTGGAGGTCTCCTCCTACTCTAGGAACCTACTCTAGGAGGCTTGGCCTCATTGTGAGCCGTCCCATCAGGGAGATGGTGACGGGGTATAAATAAAGTTTATTATTATTTTATTATTATTATGTAGTCATGGCTCTGGAAAACTAGAATACTGGGCTTGATGGACTAATTATCTAACGTGGTATGAAAGTCTGCCAAGACATCATGCTTTAAAAGCTTATGACTGATGAATGACATCAGTGAAGTGGGAAACATCCATCAAAAACCAGGTAGTCAACCATAATCTAGACCAGGGGTGGGCACACGAGAGCCAAAAAATATTATGGAGGCCCGCACCTAAAGGCTGAACTACATTCTACATAATATAAATTGAATTTCTTTAATAATAATAATAAAAAGGCACTACATTGCATTTTTGATATATTAATAAGACTGATAAGAGTATCTGTTATGAGCCATGAAAAAGAGAGGTTGTCTAGGAAAAATGACATTCAATGCACTCCTCACAGATGGCCATTCAGCCAATAAAAACAACAACAACAGGTTCCCAGAGTAGAAGGAGACCTCCAAGGGCCATCCAGTCCAACCCCGTTCTGCCATAAGGGAAAAACACATTCAAGGCACTCCTCACAGATGGCCATTCAGCCAATAATAATAACAACAATAACAGGTTCCTAGAGTAGGAGGAGACCTCCAAGGGCCATCCAGGGCCGGACAGCATCGGTTGGCGGGCCGAATCCGGTCCGCGGGCCGTGTGTTGCCCGCCCCTGATCTAGACAGCTGTAATGAAAGCACACCAAACAAATCCCTATCCAGGGAGCCTAAAGAGTAGATCCAATTCCCTTAAAATTCCTCACAGCAATTTGAAAAAAAATATTCCCACATCCATTTTTCTTATTTTAGACGACTGAAAAAAATAGAAGAGTGTCCTCAAGGAGTTGAGGTTTATTTTGCCCAAATCTTCATAGCAAGAAAAAATAAAAATAAAACAGAATACAACATACATCACAGAATGTTGATTCTGAGTTATTGAAATAGATTCAGAATAGTAACAAGCACGGGTCTTAGTAAAACCAACTGCCTGGATTCTATTTTATTTTAACATGATTACAATCTTAATAAATATAATCTCAAAATGTTAATTTAAAAAAAAAACCCCAAGATAATAATTGTATTTGTCACCTTGTATTTGTCAAGGTGGCAGAGTACAACAATGTTAAAATAGACAGATAATAACACAAGACTATTAAAACATATATATTAAAATGCATAAACGGAAGATTAAAAGACATAACAATACGATGTAAATTTAAAGTTGTACATTAAAATTGACCTGATAGGACATAACATAAGAATAGCCTAATAGATCAGACCGAAGAATTTGTTTCCGCGGTATAGAGCAGGTGCATATGGGAGGTCTACAAGGATAAGCACATCAGCAGCTTTCAGCACATGCTCCCGAGAAACTGATTTTCAGAGACACACTGGAGGAAATACACAGGCATCATGACTAGTAATAAGTACCACTGAGATGACATGGATCTCAAAATAGGGAGTCCTCTTGTGTTTTCATCCTAATACACTCAATAAGAAAAGTGGCTATTAACAATACAGTGCTTTTCAACAGGCATACTCCTCAGCATGCTGTAAATCAGAAGTGGGCAATTTAGGCCCAAACAGATGTTGGATTAAAACCTCCATTACTCTTTACTACTGGTGATAATGGCTCCAGTCTAACATCTGGGTTGTTTAACATGGACCAGAATTACTCTGTAACATCTACAGAGTCTGAAGCTGCCCATTCATTATATAAGTTAATATACATATTTATATCTGTCTAGCAATAAAAGCAGGAGCCCCCAGTAGCACAGTGAGTTAAACCCTTGTTCCAACAGGACTGCTGACCGATAGGTCAGCGGTTCAACTCCAGAGAGAGCTCCCTGAGAGAAGCCTCCCACAAGGATGGTACAAAACATCAAACATCTGGGCATCCCTTGGGCAACGTCCTTGCAGATGGCCAATTCTCTCACACCAGAAGCAACTTGCAGTTTCTCAAGTCACTACTGACACGAAAAAAAGCAATATTTTATTTATTTATTTATTCATTTACATATTTATATTCCACCCTTCTCACCCCACAGGGGACTCAGGGTGGATTACAATGTACATATACATGGCAAACATTCAACGCCAAAGACACACAACATAGACACTCGGAGGCTATTTAACATTCCAGCTTCTGGTCACTAGGGGAGCTGTCGCTTCCTCATTCTTTGCATACTTCCTGGAGATTGTTATGGCCTCATAAATCAGTTAAATTAGCCTCCCCACAAAGTGGTACCTAAATTTCCTACTTGGCAGATGCAACTGTCTTTCGGGCTGCAAAGGTCGACAACAAGCTACACAATTTTGGTCGGGAGCTCACTCCGACCAAGGCTGGCTTCAAACTCATGATCTTTCGGTCAGTAGTGATTTTAATACAGCTGACACCCAGCCAGCTGCGCTACAGTCCCAGTTAGTCAACCCGTAACTGCAGGAAAGTATCTTCCTTTTGCTGCTGTCGTAACAATGCATCCCATGACAGTTATCTCAAAACTTGAGTCTTGCCCAAACTACTGTAGATCCAAAAGGCAAATACAATAACTACATTCCAATGATGTCCCATGATATCCAATAAACGCTTTCTTCTTTTGCTCTCCTGCTGCAACCCTACTAGAGATTTCCAAGTGTTCTTGGAAATTTTACCAATCCAGATGTAAACAATGGGATCCAGAGAAAGTACACCCATAGGCCCAACCAAAGTCACAGTGTTTGCAATCTAACCAACGATGCCTTACCAGTCTAAACCATTATGCTCCAAAGAACCAGACCTACTGTACATACGGTATTAATCAAGTGAATCACGTCATTCATACATACAATGACTTTAGCTCAGCAAAGTGAAAAAACTTCAGGCTGACAGCTGAAGCTAGCAAAGCATTCCTTAAAGGACAAAGAGGAATTTTTGCTGAATCAAGAATTATCTTAGTGGTATAAACAAATACAATGCAAAATAACCAACAGTTTTTTTATTGGACCAATTCCTCAAATGTTAAAAATGTCTTTATTCAAGTTATTTTTAAAGAGCTAATGAGACACGTTCTTATAGCTTGTGGGAGGTGATAAATGAAGAAGATAAACAAGATAAAGGAGGAAATTGTTACAAACTATAATTTTCCTCACATAAGACCTCTAAAGCTATGTGACCGTGACAGGAACATTCCACACCAAAGCACGATGGAAAAAAAACAACATTTGGGTGAAATACAAACTATTGAGATCACTACTTCAGAAAATATATGTGCTATTGCAGGGGAAATGCAGATGCTAGACACCTGCCAAGACCAGTCCAACAGAAATTACTTCCAATTCTGCTCAATTCCTAAATGGACAAGCCATTATATTTGTTTCCAATTTGCAGTTAAGATAACAGATCAAAATATACCAAAGAACTGAAAGTTTGATATATAATCAGAGGGTTGACCAATGAACAACAACAAAAGAAATCATAGCAGCCTATGTCTAAAATTGGGAACCGTCTAATCCTGGCTGCCTCAGAAAGAAACTTGGCAACTGCCAAGGTCACACGAGGAAGATTGTCACTAAGTAGAAACTTCACATAAAATTTCACTGGACTTGCTGGTAAGTTTCTTCATAGGGGATTGACTCTGTGTGCTCGGGCCTGTTCATAGAAACTGCATGACAGTAGAATGTAGTAGATGCATTCTACTTCCTGTTACATAAGCAGAGTATTTCATTATATGGGGTACCCACAAATCTCCCATGCAGCAATTCAGACGGGAGCACATTGCACCTTGCTTTGCAAAATAAGCAGTGGTATTTGGCCACTGTCAAGTTCTTTAGATAGTTTGCTGCATGGAAAGACCCAACATAATGTATGGATAGGGCACTAGGGGAGCAAGATACATAAGAACGAGAGCGTAGCTCACAAAGGCAATGACCCACAGTCTCTGACTGATTTGAGAGCCATGTCAAAACCCAGATGAGTTAGGAGGGATGCGGAAAGGACGATGGAGGAGGCTGTCTTGGAACCGATCTTAAACAAACTGCTTATGTACTCATCCTGAGCTAAGTGATGAATCAAACCAGATCCTAAACTAAAAACTCTGATCTTGTGACAAAATTTAAGTGCCCACCACAAGGCTCTTATTGCCAGGGGTGCTTCCCCGTATTCACATAATAGGTCACAGGATGGGACACATGTGGGGAGCTGGAAAAGGACCCAAAATTAGTTGGCAGTAGCCAGGACCGGATTAAGGTAATTTTCAATGGTAAGGGGGGAAAGTTTTGGTGCCCCCCCCCCAAACCAACAACAATGCCTACCCCTCCTCCTCTCCGGCCTCGTATTGTGAGCCTCCTCGCGGTGCTGCTCTCGCCTCTTCGCGCCACACTAAATGTGCATGCGCGGAACCATACACGAGGCTGGAGACGGAGAGGGAGGGTCATGTAGCCAGAAGCTCCGCCTGCCATTAATGCTCCTCCTCTTTGGCCTCGTGTACGGCGAGTTGCGGCTCCGCTCCAGCCTGCTCGTGTCGGACCTGTGACACATCTGGGGAGCTGGAAAAGGACTCTCAAAAACTGTGTTTGCTGTTGGGTCTATTTTTGATGTTAGGTCCTGAATCCAGATGCTGGAAGCATACAGCAGCTGGGAAACTATTTTAGCGTTAAAGACACAAATAGAGGAAAATACGGCAAAATATGTACTACCAACGTATGAAAATGAAAGTGTTTCACATGTGATACATACTTTCCACTATAATTGCTTACTCTGTCAGGTCACACAATCGTCTTAAGACCTCACCCACCAGAGAACTGTACAAGAAACTGTGGGGAAAGTAACATGCAAATCCAATGGCAACATGAACGCACCATAGCTTGGAAGCCACCAGAGACATCTATACTCACCAGACGACACCAAAGGCTCCATATCCAATAGGCCGGTCTGGCTCAATATCCAGTTGCTGCTGCGGGTGATGCGTGTGCTGATGATGATGCGCTTTAACTGCAGCCGCTGCTGCAGCTTGTACCTGAGCTGGGGCTGCTGCAGCTGGCCCAGGAGCCTGACCTGGTGCCGGTGACGGGAAATATGGCTGCTGCTGACCTGGATTTAACATGGCTGCAGCCGCCGCAGCCGCAGCCGCTGCTGCAGCCGCCGAGGAAGCATGTTGCTGCACAGGGTGCACTGCAGCCGCAGAGCCTGGGTGCAAGTGGTGCTGGGGATGGTGGTGGTGATGGAGATGAGGAGGAGGGAGGTGGGCGAGGTGGTGGTGATGGTGGTGGTGGTGACCTGCTGCGGCGGCGGATGTACCGCCATTGTAAGCCGCCATCATTTTTGCGCTGGCCGTGGCACTACACAGAGACATTCAAGGTGATGCCCTCTGGTTGGAGAACAACTGGGTCAAGCTGTCATTTGGCCACAAAAATGAAGGTCTGCTACACTTTCACAAGCAAGTTGCCCACCTTCACAAACATGGAGCTCAACAGGTCTTTTACGTCTTCATTAAGTCGCTAAAAATGGAGGCGTCTGCGTGTGTGAGTGTGAGCATGCAATAAATTCCCCTTCCCCCCAAGATGGCTGATGTAGTTGGTACTAGAATGCCATCTTTCTGCTTTTTCTGTGCCAGTCTTGAATTCAAGTCAGTCCCCGTCCCCCCTAGAAAAAGGATGTGAATGCACCCCCCTAGAAAATGTTAGGAATACTGACAACTCCACCCCTTCCATTCCCACATCCTTTTCATTTATCTTTCCAAAATGTGTAGGAAGGTCCCTTAAGGGCTTCTACAAGTCTCCTCCACTCTGTGCTGTGTATACATCCATTCACCTTTAATATTAAGCTTGGATGGATGTAAGCAATTTCCTGTGGAAGGGAATAGAAAGTGACTAATGAAAGCCAAGAATGTTAAATCAGAGGGGGAGAGGAAATGTCCAAAAAGGACAGAAAGAAGAATATGAGAAAAGACCAGAAAGAAAGAAAGAAACTGGAAAAGAGGAGCAAATAAAACAGAATAAGATTGACAGAAAAAGTGGTGTGTGGAAGGTGAGAAGTCGGGCAATACAAGTTACTGAGGACAAGAAGTAAGCGGGTTGCAGGAATATTTCGAAGGGCAGAAATGAAATAACTTAAAACCAAAGATGAAAGCAGATATAACTGGGTGACTGAGGAAAAAATACGGGAAATGGTAGAGCTGAAAGAAACAGGATAGTCAAGTAATGTGAACAGAAGAATGAAGTGCGAATAAAGGAATGTGGATCAGAAGCAATCGGTTCACAGAAACGATCTTTTAAAAACCTAACAGAGGACCAAAGAACAGAATGGAAACAAGAGGAAAAAGGAACATAGAGGGAAACAAGTATGACTTTAAAAAAATTATGTTAATTTAGAACAAAAAAAAAAGAGAATCCAAATGCCACAGACTATAAAGGGAGTAACTGGGGGAAAGAGAGACAATGCAAAAGTGAAGAAAAACTACAAACAAAACAAGATGGAAAATGCTGAAACAGAAGAAGGAAACAATTTTATAAATGGGAAACCATTAAAATGCATGAAAAGAGGGGGGAATACTCGAGGAGATGCTTCTCAGGGATTTTACAGAGCAAAGAATGTCTAAGTTATGGAAAGAGCATGAAAGGGAAACGAAGGATGCAATGCATTCAGGGATGCGAGAAACTTTTTTTTTAAAGGAGTGGGAAATCCTGCCCAAAAAAAATGTAAGAAGAAAAAGAACTGAGGAGAAGAACCTGAGAGGAATGAAATGAAAGAGTACTTGAAAGAAGGGGGAATCAGCAATGGGGCAAAACAATATATTATATATTATATTTCTAAGACTTGAGAAGAGTGCAAGAGAGAGAAAGCGAGAAGTGGAGAAAGTAATAAAAATGTGGAGGAGGAAGAAGAAGAAATAAGTGGGAGAGGGAGATAAGAAAGAGAGAAGATCTAGGGAAGGAAATCAGGAGAACTTGAGCAATGGAGCAAAACAATATTGCATTATATTATTTTTCTATGGGAAGAGAAAGCGATAAAAATGTGAAGGAAGAATAAAATAAATGGGAGATAAAGGGACAGGATCTAGGAGAGGAAATCTGGAGAAAATGAGCAATGGAGCAAAACAATATTGTATTATATATTATTTTTCAAAGCCTGTGAGATGAGCACAAGAGGGAGAAACACAGAAGGAGAATGTGACAGGGAGAAAGCAATAAAACAATTGCAAGAAAAATAAAATAAGTGGGAGAGAGAGAGATAAAATGGAGGTGATCTAGGGGAGGGAATCGGGAGAAAATATGAGCAATGGAGCAAAACAATATTGTATTATATATTGGATATATTAATTTCTCAAGCCTGTGAGATGAGCACAAGAGGGAGAAACAGAGAAGAGGAGAAAGTGATAAAAATGTGCAAGAAGAAGAAAATAAGTGGGAGGGAGAGATAAGAAAGTGGGGAGATCTAGGGGAGAAAATGAGCAATGGAGTAAATCAATATTGTATTATATATATTATTTTTCAAAGGTTGTGAGAAGAGAAAAAACCTAGATGGAGAGAAAAAGATAAAAATGTGGAAGAAGAAAATACGTGGGAGATGAGAAAGGGACGGGATCTAGGGCAGGAAATTGGGAGAAAATGAGCAATGGAGCAAAGAATATATATTGTATTATATATTATTTTTCAAAGGCCGTGAGAAGAGAAGAAACCTAGATGGAGAGAAAAAGATAAAAATGTGGAAGAAGAAGAAAATACGTGGGAGATGAGAAAGGGACGGGATCTAGGGCAGGAAATCGGGTGAAAATATGAGCAATGGAGAAAAACAATATCTATTGTATTATATATTATTTTTCAAAGCCTGTGAGAAGAGCCCAAGAGGAAGAAACTGAGGTGGGGAGCAAGAAGAAGAAGGAAATAAGTGGGAGACAAGAGACAAGAAAGGGAGGAGATCTAGAGAAGGAAAGCAGGAGAAAACGAGCAGTGGAGGAATATGTATATTTATATTGAAAGAGGAGAATACTGTAAAGGGAAGGGAGAGAACTGCAAGAAGCAGGAGAAAAAGGAGATGAATGGGAGACAAGAGACAAGAAAGGGAGGAGATCTAGAGAAGAGGAGGAGGAGAGATGGGAGGAATATGTGTATTTCTATTGCAAGAGGAGAATAAATACTGTAAAGGGAAGGGAGAACTGCAAGAAGCAGAAGGAGGAGAGGAAAGGGAAGAAAGATGGTGAAGATGGCAAGAGGTGAGGAGGAAAGTGGAGAGGAGAGAAGAGGGACGCAGAAAGGAGAGATGGGCTGAGAGGGAAGAGAGTCAGGGAATGTGGATGGAGAGGAGGAGGAGGAGGTGCTGGCGGTGCCTGAGAAGGGGAGGCAGGGAAGAAGGTCAAGGCAAGGGCCTACCTCTGGCCTGACAGCAGCCTGACCCAATGAGGCGGGGCCTGGGCGAGTGCGGCTGGCCAATAGGGGGCGCTCGGCGGGCCGGGGAGGCGGGAGCTACGCCGGGGCCTTTCCTGAGGGCAGAGGCCGGGCCAGGGGGCTCCCTCAGGCCTCTCTTCGCCCCCCCGGCTCCTCCTCCTCGCCTTCCTCCGTCCCCTCAGGCCGCCCGACCGGCCGCCACTCCTCGCCGCCGCCTCCTCCTCCTCCTCCTTCTCCTCACAGGAGCCCCAGAGTGAAAGAGCACCCGGGGAGCGCGCATGCGTGCGCCCTCGCGCACTCTCAGAGGCGCACACACGCCGGGCGCGCGCTCCCGTCCCTCAACGCCCCGCCTTGCCCTTTCCAACCAATAGGGGCGCGTCTCCTCTGAGGCCACGCCCACCACAGCAACCCCTATTGGGAAGCCCTCGCGCACTCTCAGAGGCGCACACACGCCGGGCGCGCGCTACCGTCCCTCAACACCCCGCCTTCCCCGTTCCAACCAATAAGAACGCGCCTCCTCTGAGGCCACGCCCACCGAAGCAACCCCTATTGGTAAGTCGTCTCTGCCTCTTGGCCAATCAGGCGCCTCCGAACGTCGTCCCGCCTCTTGGCCAATCACGCGCCTCTTGAACGTCGTCCCGCCTCTTTTTTTCCCTTATCACCTCACGCAACCTTCACCTAGATATTTAGAGCCCGAATTGCCTCTATTATATTATTACTCCCGCCTTGGATTGACACATTCCCCGACCAATGAGGTTGCGCGACGCCTGTGAGGAGACCAATAATGAATCGGAGGATTTTTTTTTGGTTGACACACATCCAAAATTGCCTCAGATATTATTAGTCCCGCCTCCGATTGACACATTGCTGGGCCAATGAGGCTGCGCGATGCCTTTAGGGAAACCAATAAGGATTTTTTCAAACTCCTCTGACACACATCCAGAGAGGGATACTGAGCTAGTGTATGGAGGAGCTGTCAATCGAATTAAGATGAGCCAATCGCGGAGGAGCAGGAGGCGGGACTAGCTCGATTGGCTCGCGAGCGGTGTTCCCGAATGGAAAGGAAGCGGAGTCTGGGTGTCGGGAGGTCGACCTAGTGGGCCGGGCTGTGCTTAGATGGGCAGCGAAGGCAACCAATGGCGGCCACGGAGGCGGGGTGATAGAAGGACAGCGCGAGACGGGAACCGTTGGTTCGAGCAGAGGGCTCCGTCACGCGCAGGGAGCCGAGGGGGCGGGGCTTAGCCTGCTGGGGGAGGAGTAGGGGGCGGGGCAAAGCCTAGGCAAGGCGAGGGACCTCAGTGAGGAGGCCTTTCGGAGGAGGCCCAATGAGTCAATAACAAGAAACCGAGATCATACCCTATTGATATCGAGTGATGTAAATAGGATGTTGTTGTGTTATTCAATTATTTTAACCACTTCAGGACATCACAAGGAGGGCACCACTTGATCCCTCACAACAGATGGCCATCCAGCCAAAGATAGGTAAGCTGCATATGATAGATATTATATATATACACACACATACAGATATACAATATATATTATAATTATATATATAAAGAAGCTCCCGTCATGAAACCACCGCCATAGACAGAGAAACCTTACAAGGCAGACATACCAAACTTGGCAGCAAAAATAGGCCTCAGGCAAGGAAGGTTTTTAGCAAAGAAACTTTCCCCCCAAAACCTAGAAGGCCCCCCAAAAAACGATTAAAAACTACATTTCCCAGCATCCTCTGCGGCCGCCAGTGAAACCCATTGGCCAACATCGGCCCACACAAAATGCAGGGAGGTTGAGTTACCATAGTAACAGTGGGCGAAGCCAGCCAAGGCTAGATTAGAATGCTGAGTGATTTGAGTTTAGCCAGTTGGTGTTTGTGGGTTAACCTGTTAAGGCCACACTCTAGGAGGGAGACAAATAGGGCACCGGGGACACAGGCACCACTGACAAACACATACCGCCGGAATAACACAAACTTGCAAAACACACACAAAAAAACCTGCAACACAAAAACCCACCCCAAACAAAATACACAACAAACACCACTGGCAAAAGCAACACCCCCTCCACATCACAACCAGCACACAGCCAGACTGAGACAACTATGTCACCACAACACACACAAAATACACCCCACAAATACCTGACAACTTCCCCAACACAAAACCCAGGACTCCACTCACTACTCCCCACCACGCACACCTCCAAAAACACACACGTCCCAGGCACAATACTCCAGCAATTCCTACCCACACAACACAACTTCCTATCACAACCCATCCCCCCAACCTTACCGGACCCTGCACACACAACACCTACCACCACCACAAACAAAAACCAACTCCACCTATACTCCAACCACAACACAACACAACACTACAAACACAGGACAACTCGACAGGACCTCAACATCTCACCCACCAGAACAACCCACAACGACACAGCCATGACCCCACCAAGACCGTAAGTAACATCATTTTCAACACTTACTGTACATACTCAGACTTTCCCGCATCTCCTAAATAAAGCACAGCAACGCGTGCCGGGTACAGCTAGTTATATATATTTATGTTACATGTAATATTACTAATAATATTACACTATGTTATAGTACAATGTAAAATATACCATTAATGTTGTGCTATGGCAATCATAATATATTGTATTTACATTTTACTTGCAAGCCGCTCTGAGTCCCCTTTATATATATATAATTATAATATCATATTATTATAATTCATAGTATTATATTGTATTACATTACAATATTATCAATATTATATGTATATACAATATTATATTAACACAGTGCAGGAGGCAAGATGAAACTGACTTCCTGGCCCCCCCTCTTCCCTCTGATCTCAGGGCAGTGGTTGGTTCTGGAGGCAAGATTGGATTTTTGGACTGGAACCGCTTGCCTTTGAGACAGTGTGCTTATAAGAGGTGGTAAGTTATTACACAAGATCAGAGGCTGTGCTATGAAATCTCTGCTGTGACCAAGAATGTGCTGTGTTTTGCATCAGAACAAACTGCTTGCCTTAGAGACAGTGTACTTATTAGAGGTGGTGGGCTCCTTATTAGAGGCTGTGTTATGAAATCTGCCTGCCTGCGTCAGGGTGAGCTCTCGACCAACTTGTGTAGCTTGTTGTCGACCTTTGCAACCCGAAAGACAGTTACATCTGTCAAGTAGGAAATTTAGGTACCACTTTGTGTGGGGAGGCTAAATTTAATTGATTTGCAAGGCCATAAAATATCCAGGAAATATGCAAAAAATGAAGGAATGTGACAGCTCCCCCTGGTGGCCAGAAGCTGGAATGTTAAATAGCCTCTGTCGACATTCAACCCCACACCGCTCATGCCTGTAGTCCTCAATGAGAAGCAGATGGGTAGAATCAAGCGAGGCCAAATTGATTATTATTATATTTATTCAATTTATTTATTTATTTATATTCATGGATCTCCCAGTGTTGCTGCGGGTTAAACCCTTGTGCTGGCAGGATCGCTGACCGATAGGTGACCAGTTCAAATCCGGGGAAAGCGCAGGTGAGCTCCACCTGTCAGCTCCAGCTTTCCATGCAAGGACATGAGAGAAACCTCCCACAAGGATGGTAAGTCCTAGTTGGAAGGAATTCCTCAAAGGCCATCCAGACCAACCCCATATAGGAAGGCACCATTCGATCCCTCCCGACAGATGGCCACCCAGCCTCTGATTATAGAGCCAAAGAATGCTGGAATTTAAATAATAATACAGTCTAAGGAAGGACAATCCCATTGGGCGATTTACTTCCTTCTTTCCTTCCTACTAGGTGTTGGAGCTGTTCTTCCTTGGGGATCCGGCGCTGGCACTACGGGCAGAGGACCGTCTTGGCTTCTGTGGGAAAGGAGAGAGAAATAAAAGACTTACCTTACAAACCAGAAGTTTACTTACAACATTATATTTTTACATTTAAATTACATAAAATTAACACAAATCAACTTTTTTAAGAATGCAAATATTTTATTAAACTTAGCTAGAATTTTACTTGAAAGTATTTTTTAACATCCAGTTTTCCTTAACACAAAAAAACTTGAACACTTTTTAAAATTAGAAAATACAAGGTGGCCAATGGGAACATTCCCACTTGCCTCAAGCAGACAAAGGTACTTTCTCCCACCCTGGACATTATTCCACAGATCTCTCTCTCTCTCTCTTTCTCTCGCATTACTTCACGAACGGAGATTACCAGGAAGGACCCATCCCACGCCTTCCACAAGCGCGCCGATACTAGAATGCCATCTTTCTGCTTTTACTGATCCAGTCTTGAATTCAAGTCAGTCCCCGTCCCCCCTAGAAAAAGGATGTGAATGCACACCCCTAGGAAATGTTAGGAATACTGACAACGCCACCCCTTCCATTCCCACATCCTTTTCATTTCTTTCCAAAATGTGTAGGAAGGTCTCTTAAGGCAGTGTTTCTCAACCAGTGTGCCGTGGCACACTAGTGTGCCGTGAGCGATCATCAGGTGTGCCGTGGGAAATTGGACCTTCCAATACCCTTTCTTCCCCTCCTGCCAAACACTTTTTCTTCTCCACTCGGGCTCCCTTCTTCCCAGCCTCGCTCTGCTCGCTTTGCCTAGCTTTGCTCACGCTGCTGCTTCTGTGAGAGGGGGGGAGGGAGGAAGACGTGACCCGTGCGGGCGCTACTGCGCAGACTCGCCCCACGTCTTCCTCCCTCCCCTCAACAGTGCTCTCTGGATATAGGTGAACTCCAACTCCAAAACTCAAGGTCAATGCCCACCAAACTCTTATAGTATTTTCTCTTGGTTATGGTAGTTCTGTGTGGGAAGTTTGATTCCATTCCATCATTGGTGGAGTTCAGAATGCTCTTTGATTGCGGGTGAACTATAACTCCCAGCTGTTGAGCAAGACTTTCATGTGTGTCTTTCTGCCATTCTTGCCAGGATATCTATGTTGTGTTCATCGAATCAGGCCCAGGTTTCACACTGAGTGTATACATTTACAAACATATTAATTATATGTATTACTGTGTTAGAGTGTCCTTTTGTGTCATTTTGGTTGGTGGTGTACACCAGGATTTTGTAAATGTAAAAAATGTGCCGCGGCTCAAAAAAGATTGAAAAACACTGCCTTAAGGCAGGGGTGCCACACTTTTTCAGCATGCGAGCTACTTATAATAAAACCAAGTCAGAAAGATCTACCGAGAAGCAGGGCGGAGCAGGGGGAGGGGCTTGGTGCAGCCTGGCTCCGCCCCCCCCTCTGGCTTTAGCTCTACCACAGCTTCTCCAGGCTTGAGGAGGGTAGTGCCAAGCCAGTGGTGGCATAGCTAGCCACTACTGGCTTGGCACTACCCTCCTCAGGGCTGAAGAAGCTGTGGTAACGCTGAAGCTGGGGGAGGGGGAGGGGCTTTGTGAGGCCTCACTCCGCCCCCTCTGGCTTTAGCGCTACCACAGCTTCTCCAGGCTTGAGGAGGGTAGTGTCAAGCCAGTGGTGGCATAACTAGCCACTACTGGCTTGGCACTACCCTCCTCAGGGCTGAAGAAGCTGTGGTAGCGCTGAAGCCGGGGGAGGAGGCGGGGCTTTGCGCGGCCTGGCTCGGCCCCCTCCCCCCCTCTGGCTTTAGGGCTACCACAGATTCTCCATGATAGAAGAGGGTAGTGCCAAGCCAGTGGTGGCATAACTAGCCACTACTGGCTTGGCATTACCCTCCTCAAGCCTGGAGAAGCTGTGGTAGTGCTGAAGCCGGGGGGCGTGGTGCGGCATGGCTCCGCCTCCTCTAGAAGTGCCCCATCCAGCTTGGATCGACCTCCTTTGGTCCCAGTCGATCGCAATCAACTTCCTGGGCAGCCCTGATGTAAGCAATTTCCTGTGGAAGGGTATAGAAAGTGACTAATGAAAGTCAAGAATGTTAAATCAATGGAGGAGAGGAAATGTCCAAAAAGGACAGAAAGGAGAATATGAGAAAAGGCCAGATCAATGGGAAGAAAGAAAGAAACTGGAAAATAGGAGCAAGTAAAACAGAATAAGATTGACAGAAAAGACTTATTTTTAAAAGTGGTGTGTGGAAGGTGAGAAGTCGGGCAATACAAGTTACTGAGGACAAGGAGTAAGCGAGTTGCAGGAATATTTGGAAGGGCAGAAATGAAATAACTTAAAACCAAAGATGAAAGCAGATAAAACTGGGTGACTGAGAAAAATTACGGAAAATGATGTAGCTGAAAGAAACAGGATAGTCAAGTAATGTGAACAGAAGAATGAAGTACAAATAAAGGAATGTGGATAAGAAGCAATCAGTTCACAGAAACAATCTTTTAATAACCTAACAGAAAATGCTGAAATGGAAGAAGGAAACAATTCTATAAATGGAAAACCATTAAAATGCATGAAAAGAGGGGAAAAATACTTGAGGAGATGCTTCTCAGGGATTTTACGGGACAAAGAATGTCTAAGTCAGGGGTGTCCACACTTTTTTCAGCATGCGAGCTACTTATAATAAAACCAAGTCAGAAAGATCTACCTACCTCCTCAAGGCTGGAGAGGGGAGGAGAGGGGCAGGGCTTGGTGCGGCCTGGCTCCGCCCCCTCCAGCTTGAGCTCTACCAGCAGCTTCTCCAGGCTTGAGGATGGCAGTGCCAAGCCATCCTTGTGCTAGCTATGCCACCACTGGCTTGGCATTGCCATCCTCAAGCCTGGAGAAGCTGCTGGGAGTGCCGAAACCGGGGGAGGGGAGGGGCTTGGCGCAACCTGGCTCCGCCCCCCTCTGAGAAGCACCCCATCCTGGGATCGACCTCCTTTGGTCCCAGGATCGACTGGTTGATCGCGATCGACTTCCTGGGCAGCCCTGGTCTAGAACATGAAAGGGAAACGAAGGATGCAATGCATACAGGGATGTGAGAAACTTTTTTTTAAGGAGTGGGAAATCCTGCCCCAAAAATGTATATAAGAAAAAGAACGGAGGAGAAGAACTTGGCAGGAGTGAAATGAAAGAGTACTTGAAAGAAGGGGCAAATGCAGGAGGAAAAGCAGGTGAAAATGAGCAACGGGGCAAAACAATAAATTATATATTTTTCTAAGCCTTGAGAAGAGTGCGAGAGGGAGAAAACGAGAAAGGGAGAAAGCAATAAAATGTGGAGGAGGAGGAAAATAAGAAGAAAAAGTAAGATCTAGGGAGGGCAATGGAGTAAAACAATATTGAAATATTATTTTTCAAAGCCTGCGAGAAGAAAGGGAGAAACAGAGAAGGGGACAAAGTGATAAAATGTGCAAGAAGGGAGATCTAGGGGAGAAAATGAGCAATGGAGTAAAACAATATTGTATTATATATTATTTTTCAAAGCCTGTAAGAAGAGTGCAAGAGGGAGAAACAGAGAAGAGGAGGAAGTGATAAAAAAATGCAAGAAGATGATAATAAGTGGGAGGGAGAGATAAGAAAGTGAGGAGATCTAGGGAGAAAATGAGCAATGGAGCAAAAAAATATTGTATTATATATTATTTTTCAAAGTGCAAGAGGAAGAAACTGAGGTGGGGAGCAAGAGATAAGAATGTGCAAGAAGAAGAAGGAAATAAGGGAGACAGAGACAAGAAATGGAGGAGATCTAGAGAAAGAAAGCAGGAGAAAACGAGCAATGGAGGAATATGTGTATTTATATTGCAAGAGGAGAATAAATACTGTAAAGGGAATAATGTGCAAGAAGCAGAAGGAGGAGAGGAAAAGGAAGAAAGATGGTGAAGATGGCAAGAGGTGAGGAGGAAAATGGAGAGCAGAGGGAGCAGAGGGAAGCAGAAAGGAGAGATGGGAAGAGAGGGAAGAGAGTTCAACTTAAGCCGTCTGAGGGCACGCACTAAGACTCTAAACTTCTAGTCCGTGAGCTGCTTTTTGCTGATGATGCTGCCCTTGTCGCCCATTCAGAAGCAGCCCTGCAGCGCCTCACGTCCTGCTTTGCAACAGCTGCTGAGCTGTTTGGGTTGGAAGTCAGCCTGAAGAAAACGGAAGTCCTCTACCAGCCCGCACCACAGGAAGAACACCATCATCCTCACGTCAGCATAGGCACAACTGTGCTTAAGTCCGTTCAGCAGTTCACCTACCTGGGAAGCATCATCTCTTCAGACGCCAAGATTGACAAAGAGATAGATCACAGATTATCAAAGGCATATAGTGCATTCGGAAGGCTTCACAAAAGGGTCTGGAGCAACAAGCACCTGAGGCAAAGCACCAAAATCAGTGTGTACAGAGCTATCATACTGTCTATTCTCCTCTATGGGTCTGAAACATGGGTCACCTATCGCCAACACCTATGACTCTTCGAACGTTTTCATCAGCGCTGTCTTCGCACAATCCTAAATATACACTGGACTATGTGACTAATGTTGCTGTCCTTGAGCAAGCAGGGATCACTAGCATTGAGGCCATGCTATTGAGAACTCAGCTGCGCTGGGCAGGGCACGTCTCTAGGATGGAGGACCACCGCCTCCCAAAGATACTACTCTACGGTGAACTCGTCACGGGTCAGTGCAAGAGAGGCGCCCCCAAAAAGAGATACAAGGACTCCCTGAAACAACATCTCAGGCTCGGCCAGATTGATCACCAACAATGGTCCACCCTGGCCTCACATCGGGAGGCGTGGAGACGCTCTATCCACAATGCTGCGGCCTCTTTCGAGAAGACACGCCGAATGGGTCTCAAAGAGAAACGACAACGCAGAAAGAACCGCAACTTGGAAACAACAGCACCCAAGGAGACTTTCTGCTGTGCTTTCTGCAAACGAACTTGCCTATCTCAGATTGGCCTTTTTAGTCATCAACGCGTTTGTAAAAAGCGTGGGATGAGTCCTTCCTGAATCTTCGTTCACGAAGTAATGCCGAGAGAATGTGGACGGAGAGGAGGAGGAGGAGGTGCTGGCGGTGCCTGAGAAGGGGAGGCAGGGAAGAAGGTCAAGACAAGGGCCCACCTTTGGCCTGACAGCAGCCTGACCCAATGAGGCGGGGCCTGGGCGAGTGCGGCTGGCCAATAGGGGGCGCTCGACGGGCCGGGGAGGCGGGAGCTACGCCGGGGCCTTTCCTGAGGGCAGAGGCCGGGCCAGGGGGCTCCCTCAGGCCTCCCTCCGCCCTCCCCCCCCCCCGGCTCCTCCTCCGTCCCCTCAGGCTGCCTGACCGGCCACCACTCCACGCTGCCTCCTTCTCCTCACAGGCGCCCGAGTGAAAGAGCACCTGGGGAGCGCGCATGCGTGCGCCCTCGCGCACGCTCAGAGGCGCACACACGCCGGGCGCGCGCTCCCGTCAATCAACACCCCGCCTTGCCCTTTCCAACCAATAGGGACGCGCCTCCTCTGAGGCCACGCCCACCACAGCAACCCCTATTGTTAACTCGTCTCCGCCCCTTGGCCAATCAGGCGCCTCTTGAACGTACGTCGTCCCGCCTCTTTTTTTTTTCCTTGTTACCTCACGCAACCTTCACCTATATATTTCGAGCCCGAATTGCCTCTACTCCCGCCTTGGATTGACACATTCCTAGCCCAATGAGATTGCGCGACGCCTGTAAGGAGACCAATAACTACTCCTGCATCCAAAATTGCCTCAGATATTGTTATTAGTCCCGCCTCAGACTGACACGTTGCTGGGCCAATGAGACTGCGCGATGCCTTTAGGGAAACCAATAAGGATTTTTTTCAAACTCCCCTGACACACATCCAGAGAAGGATCCTGATCCAGTTTATGGAGGAGCTGTCAATCGAATTGAGATGAGCCAATCGTGGAGCAGGAGGCGGGACTAGCTGAATAGGCTCGAGAGCGGTGTTCCCGAATGGAAAGGAGGCGGAGTCGCAAGTCGGGAGGTCTACCTAGTGGGCCGGGCTGTGCTTAGATAGACAGCGAAGGCAGCCAATGGCGGCCACGGAGGCGGGGTGATGCAAGGACAGCGCGAGACGTGAACCGTTGGGTCAAGCGGAGGGCTCCGTCGCGCGCAGGGAGCCGAGGGGGCGTGGCTTAGCCTGCTGGGGAAAGGGAGGGGGAGGAGTAGGAGGCGGGGCAAAGCCTAGGCAAGGCGAGGGACCTCAGTGAGGAGGATGCCTGGGAGTTGTAGTTCTTTCAAGATTTTTAGCCAGGATTTTAGATAGATAGATAGATAGGTATGTAATGTTATCAAATTAATTAAATAACAATATTAATTCATTGATTAATACCATAATAATAATAATAATAATGGATTATAATCATACTAATATATTAAATATAATATAAATATTATTAAATATAATCACTACTGGTAATAAATAATGATATACTGTTTTATTATTGTATAATTGTCCATTTAAAGTTTGATTGTGGGTGAACTACAACTCCCAGAGAGGAAGGTGTGTTCCCCACAAACCCCTCCAGTAATCAAATTTCAATATACTAGGTATATGTGTAAAGTTTGGTCCAGATCCATCAGTGTTTGGGTTCACAGTGCTCTCTCGACCTAGGTGAACTACAACTCCCCCAATTCAAGGTCATTTTTCCCTAAATACCTCCAGTATTTTTTTTCCTGGTCACGGGGGCTCCGTGTACCAAGTTTGGTCCAATTCCATCTTCGGTGGAGTTCAGATTGCTCACTGATTGCAGGTGAACTATACATCCCACTACGTACAACTCCAAACTGCCCAGGCCAATTCCCCTCAAAACCCACCGGTATTCAGATTTGGGCGTATCGGGTCATGCATGCCATTGTTTGGGTTCATTGTTCGCCCTGGATCTTGGTGAACTACAACTCCTATCAATCCCTCCAAAGCCGTCCTGTATTTTTAGCGTGCCAAGTTAGTCCTAGATCCATCGCTGGTGGATTTCAGAGTGCAATTTCTTAGATTGCAGGTGAACTATACATCCCAGGGCCTACAACTCCTATAAATCATAGTGTCTTTAGTGTCTTAATGTTTTGATTTTATATTGTTTGCACGGGTCGAGGGAGCCAGTGGTTGACCTAGTTGCAGCTACAATCCTATCGACAGCCTCTGCGTCCAGTGGTCGAAACTGGTCCCAGCGAGAGGCCACGGAGTCTCAAGTTCGCTAACTGTATCAATTGTGGCTGAGAGGTCCCGGCGGAGGGTCGCAATCTTGTCTGCAAAATAGCTCTGAAAAACCTCGGCAATAAGGGCCTGATCATCATTTTTTGGGATGGTGGGAACCATCGTTAATGACCGAATTACATTAAACAATTGAGCCGGGCGTGAGCTAGCGGACACTATCATGGTTGCGTAGTACAATTTTTTCGCTTCCTTGATATCATGCTCACGTTGAGGAATGAAGGAGTGCGACAGCTCCCCCTGGTGGCCAGATGTTAAATTGCCTCTGTCTGTCTTGTGTGTTTGTGTGTCTAAATGTAATGTGTACATTGTAATCCGCCCTGAGTCCCCTGCGGAGTGAGAAAGGCGGAATATAAAGGATGTAAATAAATTAATAATAATAATAATAAGCATCCATAAACTGCTTATAAGGGGATTCCGAACCTTCGTCACGGAGTCTCCTCCACAGGCTCTCTAGCCATCTCTTCTCCCGTTTCATCGAACGAAGTTCCTTGGTAAACCAAGGCGATCGAATCCTACGGGGTCAGAGAGAGCATCTAGGGGCAATCTCGTTGAGAGCATTGGACAATCTGGTGTTCCATGCTTCCACTTCCTCATCAACCGAGACGCTGACAGGCTCCAGATCCCTCAGAGCATTCAGGAACCTATTAGGTTCCATAAGTCTCTTCGGGCGAACCCAAATTTGTTCGGCGCCCTTGCAGGGTGGTGGTGCCAGCTCTAACCGGATTCTCAAGGCACAGTGGTCCGACCATAGCTCAATACCAGCACTTTGAATTGGGCTCGGAGATGGACAGTAATAGTAATATATATATATATCGGCATTACTTCGCGAACGAAGATTCTTAGGATGGACTCATCCCACGCTTTTTACAAGCGCGTTGGTGACTAAAAAGGCCAATCTGAGATATGCAAGTGCGGTTGCAGAAAGCACAGCAGAAAGTCTCCTTCGGTGATGTTGTTTCCAAGTTGCGGTTCTTTCTGCGTTGTCGAGACCCATTCGGTGTGTCTTCTCGAAAGAGGCCGCAGCATTGTGGATAGTGCGTCTCCATGCCTCCCGATGTGAGGCCAGGGTGGACCATTGTTGGTGATCAATCTGGCCGAGCCTGAGATGTTGTTTCAGGGGGTCCGTATATCTCTTTTTTTGGGGTGCCTCTCTTGCGAGTTCACCGTAGAGTAGTATCTTTTTGGAGGCGGAGGTCCTCCATCCTAGAGACGTGCCCTGCCCAGCGCAGCTGTGTCCTCAATAGCATGGCCTCAATGCTGGTGATCCCTGCTTGCTCTAGGACAGCAACATTCGTCACATACTCGGTCCAGTGTATGTTTAGGATTGTGCAAAGACAGCGCTGATGAAAGTGTTCGAGGAGTCGTAGGTGTTGGCGATAGGTGACCCATGTTTCAGACCCATAGAGGAGAATATCTTCAGCGTTGAGTATTTATGTCACAGCGGATAGGCAACAGAAATATAGAAGTTTAATTCCCCATCGGCCCAAAAACTCCAGTCTCTGTTCGAGTGAATAATGAAACTCTCATTCAATTCACAAGGTAAATATATAATTTTGTATTGAATTGTATTCAACAATAACTGGCAAAACATCGAAAAACAACAGCCATCACAGCTACCTTTCTAAACATCCTTTCCTCACAGATATTAAATCCAACTGACAGATCCTAACTGTCACTTTGTAACTGACATTCCTCAAGGTTCCATTTAGCAGTCTTGAGACAGCGCCATCTGGTGTCAAACATGTCACACTGCAGGTCATCTCAAACTGCGAAAATATATCTTGTGCTGACTCATGAATTGCTATTCAAAATACAATAATCTGACAGAATAGACAGTACGATAGCTCTGTACACACTGATTTGGGTGCTTTGCCTCAGGTACTTGTTGCTCCAGACTCTTTTGTGAAGCCTTCCAAATGCACTATATGCCTTTGCTAATCTGTGGTCTATCTCTTTGTCAATCTTGGCGTCTGAAGAGATGATGCTTCCCAGGGAGGTGAACTGCTGAACGGACTTAAGCACAGATTTGCCTATGCTGACATGGAGATGATGGTGTTCTTCCTGTGATGCGGGCTGGTAGAGGACTTCCATTTTCTTCAGGCTGACTTCCATAATATAATAATAATAATCTCTATTTGTACTTCACCACCATCTCCCCAAAAGGGACTCAGGGCAGTTTACATGAGGCCAAGCCCAGAAATGCATATCAATACAATAACATAAAATATAAATAAATGAACAAGCAGACCACCCTCCTGGCTCCTATTGTGACCCGGTTTGAATGACCCAAACAGACTCCCTCCTTCTCTCTATCTATGTCTAGCCACCAGAGCCTTTCGTTGACGTGTCAAGCAATCAAGTGCGGAAAATAATGGCATTTCGTGGGAGAGATGGGCTCTATCCGTGCAGATGCCGGGAGAATGTGGGAGGAATATACAAGTGCATGATTGCAATCCAGTAAATAGCATGGGTGTTGTTTTGGGGGGATGAGAGTGGCTGCCAGCAGATGTGCTGCCTTTAATGGAAGAAAAAAAACAGCATTAGGAGGAATGCGCCTCCAAAATCAATGGCAAATCACCACTTCTTTTCAGCTTCAGTCCAAAAATGATTGGGCTATTTTTTTTTCACAGCCACCTTCATTTTCTGTTATTGTCTCCCATCATAGAATCATCTTATGCCTCTTTTTGCATAATTATTTGAAGAAGTCTCTTCCTTGGAAGGTTTTTTAATCAGAGGCTGGATGGCCATCTGTCAGGAGGGTTTGGATCGTGCCCGATGGTGCTTTGAACTGGATTGTACGAGTCTGCACTGCCATATGATGCCGTTTGAGTGCATTCCGTAACCAATGCTGCTCCATCTTGCCTCATGCACTGTGCTTATAATATAATATAATATAATCTATATATATAAAAAGAGAGTGGTCATGCGATGGCCGTTATGCACGGCCAAACTATAACCCCAGAAACACAAATCCAACGACACACATTCCCCCAGACCACGAGGTACAAACATAGCACAAAAAAACCCACCTCCCTACCTTGCAACCCTCCCAAACACAGCCCCCCAAAATCGCCCGTTGCCTCCCATTCTGCGCTGGCCGCGAGCGCTGAACACAGGGAGAGCAATTGCGCAGGCACACTCCGACCCCACCCCCACCCCCCCAACCCATCCCGTCACCTCTCTCCCCACTCACCCTGAACCTTCACAGCCACACCGCTGGCGCCCTAACCGCCTCCTCGCCATCCTCGCCCATGCCCGCACGACCCCAGTCCCAGAGCAACTCTGGGGCGCCGCACTACACTTCCCAGAAACCTCTGCATAAACCGGCAGTGGCCATGCGGGGCCTTCTGGGAAGTGTAGTCCGAAAGGCGGGACTTCCCAAAAGGGGCCTGACGCCACCCAGCACAGCCAAAAAGGGGCGGGCCATGTACGACGCTGGACATGCGCGCCAGGGCGGGAGGCAGACCCGGAGATCGCCGATCCACCCTCCGCCGTGTCCCCAGCGGTTCAGCGGCCACACCTGAAAGAAGGTAAGCTTACCTTGCTTCAGGCACGGCCGCTAGAACCGCTGGGCACACGGCGGAGGGCGGATCGCCGATCTCCCGGCCTGCCTCCCGCCCTGGCGCGCATGTCCAGCGTCGTACGCGGCCCGCCCCTTATTGGGAGAGAAAGAGGGGGGGGGAGAGAAGGGGGGAATCAGACAGAGAGAGAGAGGAGGGGGAGAGAGAGGGGGGAGAGTGAGACAGAGAGAGAGGGGGAGGGAAGGGGGAAAACTAGACAGAGGGGAGAGAGGGGGCGGAAGTGTACATACACAGACACACACACAAACAAACACACACACATACATACACACACACACAAATACATACACATACATACACAAACACATATACATACACAGACACACACACATACACACACACAAACATACACACACATCAATACACATACACACACAAAAACATACCCATAAATACACACACATATACATACACACACAATCACATACATACATACACAAACACATATACATACACAGACACACACACATGCATACACACACACACACAAACATCCACAGACACACATACAGTACAAACACACACATACATACACATACACAAACACACACACATATATACACACACAAAACACATTGACACATCATTTCCAACCCTTACATACCCACACTTCCTCACATCTCCTAAATAGGGCACAGCAACGCGTGCCGGGTTCAGCTAGTATAATATATTGTATATACAGTACATATAATATTGATGATATTATAATGTAATACAATATAATACTACTACTAATAATATGATATTATAATTATATATTTTATATTACACTAGCTTGGGGACCCGGCGGTGCCCAGGTTATTTGAGAAACATATTAGTTGGCCTGTAGCAATTATTTATGTGGCTCGCAGTGGTGTCAGGAAGTTAGTGAAGGCACTGCGAGTCCCATTATCCATGGTGTACCCTCCTCCAAAGTGCAGCAGGATGTAGAGTGGGTCATGGAGGCTCTGTCTGTCAAGTTTGGCCTCGGTCCATCATTATTGGGAGTTGCAGTGGTATCATGAAATTACTGAAGGTACTGCAAGTCCCATCATCTGTGGGCCACCCTCCTCCAAATTGCAGTAGGATGTAGATTGGGTCATGGAGGCTCTGTGTGCCAAGTGTGGTCTGTATTGGTGAATGGATGAGGGGTGCATTGTTTTGAGGAAGTGAGTGAAGGTACTTCAAGTCCCATCATCCGTGGTCTGTCCCACACAAAACTGCACAAGGATGTAGAGTGGGTCATGAGGGCTCTGTGTGTCAGGTTTGGTCTTGATCAGTCATTGATGAGGGTAACAGCGCTCTCAGGAAGTGAGTGAAGGTACTTCAAGTCCCATCATCCGTGGTCTGTCCCACACAAAACTGCACCAGGATGTAGAGTGGGTCATGAGGGCTCTGTGTGTCAGGTTTGGTCTTGATCAGTCATTGGATGAGGGTAACAGCGCTCTCAGGAAGTGAGTGAAGGTACTTCAAGTCCCATCATCCGTGGTCTGTCCCACACAAAACTGCACCAGGATGTAGAGTGGGTCATGAGGGCTCTGTGTGTCAGGTTTGGTCTTGATCAGTCATGGGATTAGGTTTGCAGCAGTCTTGGAAAGTGAGTGGAGGTACTTCAAGTCCCATCATTCACGGTCTGCCCTCCTCCAAACTGCAGTAGGATGTAGAGTGGGTCACTGGGGCTCTGTGTGCCAAGTGTGGTTTTTATCGGTGTTTGTTGGGGGGCGCAGTGGTCTGTGGGAACAGAGGGGTGTGAAAGTACTACAAATCCCATCATCCATAGTCAGTCCTCCCCCGAACCTCACCAGGACGTGAAGGCAGTCATGCGGGTTATATGTGCCAAGTGTGCTCTCAATCAGTAATTGGATAAGGGTCGCAGCAGACTTGGGAAGTGAGTAGAGGTACTTCAAGTCCCATAATCCATGGTCTGCCCTCCTCCAAACTGCACCAGGACGTAGAGTGGGTCATGGGGGCTGTGTGTGCCAAGTGTGATCTGTATTGGTCCTTTTTGGTGGACACAGTGGTCTGTGGGAACCAAAGTGTTGGAAAGTACTACAAATCCCATAATCCGTGGTCCATCTCCCCCAAACTGCACCAGGACGTAAAGGGGGTCAGGGGGGTTATGTGTACCAAGTTTGGTGCAGGTCCATCACCCGCACTGGTCGCTGTGGCCTGTGAAGTGGCAGCCAATCAGAACGCTGCCACATACATACATACATACAAACCCACAAACATATATACATTCCCTTTTATTATATATAGAGAGAGAGATAGAGATATAGAGAAGAAGAGATGTAATATTACTATTAATATTGCAGTATAATGTTATAGTACAATGTAACATATACTATAACAATATTATATTATATTATTGGCAATATTATATTATTGCTATGGCAATAATATAATATATTGTATTTACATTTTACTTGTAGAATGTGAGTGAGAGACACGAGCCCCATTTATTTATATATGACATTTATATGCCGCCAGGTAAGCAAGGCGACATATAAATGTCGTAAATAAATAAATAAATAAATGGGGCTTGTGTTTCTAGATTTTTTGGGTACACGCAAAGGATGGCCATCTGTTGGGAGGGTTTCGGCCTTCCCCTTTGGGGTAGATATGACCTCAGAGTCTAATGTGTGCGAAACCGCAAACCCGTGTATCGCTTTGATGCCTGAAGGATGTTGCTCCATTCCATGCGGACAGTCTCGTGGTGACGATGACAACAAACCCGCCGTCTGCGGCAGATGTTTTCGGAGGCAATCCTCGAGAGCGAGGATTAAAAAAGCAATTTGCAACCACTTTAAAGCGGGCCTCCATATTTGGGTCACGGGAATTAACTCTTTCTGGGAGAAGCTTTCATTATTTCTGCCTGCCTGGAAGAATAGGCTTGGGCTGCTTGATTATCATTCTAGCATAGGGCTGGATGACCATCTGTCAGGAGGGCTTGGGTGGTGTCTTCCTTTGTGGCAGAATGGGGTCACGCTAGATGGCCCTTGAGGTCTGCTTTAAAATCGAAACTTTGTCAGATTCCCCCAAAGCCTGTTTTTTGGGTGCGTCTACACTGTAAAATAAATGCAGTTTAATACCACATTAGTGCATATTAATATAGTCTGCTCCTGCACCAAAATGTGTTCCTTTGCTCCCCTCAGGTGGACAAATCAATATTACACCCACCTTGCTCGACAACACGTATTCTCCTGCTGCAAACCAAGGCTGCTCGAATATGCTTGCTCTCTCTCTCTCTCTCTCTCTATATATATATATATTCATACTAGCTTGGGGACCCGGCGGTGCCCGGGTTATTTGAGAAAGGCATTCTGTGCCAAGGTTGGTATTTGGTACTTCAAGTCCCATCATCCATGGTCCACCCTCCAAACTGCAGTAGAAGATAGTGTGGGTCATGGGGACTTTGTGTGTCACGTTTGGTCTTGATCCTTCATTGGATGAGTGTTGCAGCGGTCTCGGAAGGTGAGTGAAGGTACTTCAAGTCCCATCATCTGGTGACCATCCTCCTTGAAACAGCACCAGGCTGTAGAGTGGGTCAAGGGGGCTTTGTGTGCTAATTTTGGTCTGTATTGGTCATTGGATGAGGGTCGTGTTGTTTTCAGGAAGTGAGTGAAGGTACTGCAAGTTCCATCATACATGGTCCATCCTTCCTCAAACAGCACCAGGATGTAGAGTGCATCTTGGGGAATCTGTGTAGCAAGTTTGGTCTTGTTCTGTCATTGTTGGGGGCCTAGTCAGGAAAATCAAGTTGAGGAAGCCTTGCTGTCAATTCAGGCCCTAAACAATATCCCATGACCTGAGGCCTAGTCAGGAAAATCAAGTTAAGGAAGCCTTGCTGTCAATTTTGGGCCTGGTCTATGATTTATAGGGGCTAAAGTGTTGTTTGAGAAGTGAATCAGGTGAAGGTACTGCAAATCCCATCATTCGTGGCCCATCCTGCCCTAAACCACACCAGGTTGTGAAGTAGGCCATTGGGCCCCTGTGTGCCAAGTTTGTTCCTGATCTGTTATTGCTGTGGGCCGCAGTGACTGACTGCCTGAGGCCCTTACTTTTCCCTCTACGTCACCTCTTAGAATGTTGGAATGTAGATTACCAATCAGTGTCCTTTATGCAAATACCATTTCAGTGGCAACCAAACCCCTTTGTCTGGTGTCTTAGAATGTTGGAGTTCTGAGGCTGTCCAATCAGTCCTTTATGCAAATAATCCCACAGTGGCAACCAATCAAAACGCTGGCACATATTCCTCCCACCGCACCATCGCCCGCAAACACTGACTTTTATTATATACACATGATAGATAGATATGCTATATATGAATATGTCTTTTGCTGCCATCCAGTGGTGAGATGAATTATTGCACCCACCTTGATATTTTGCTCCTTCAAAAGCAAGGCTGCTTGAATATGCTATCCTTTGCTGCCATCCAGTGGACACATTAATTATTGCACCCACCTTGATATTTTGCTCCTTCATAAACCAAGGCTGCTCGAATTTGCTGTCCTTTGCTGCCATCCAGTGGACCCATTAATTATTGCATCCGCCTTGATATTTTGCTCCTTCATAAGCCAAGGCTGCTCCAATATGTCCTTTGCTGCCATCCAGTGGTCACATTAATTGTTGCACCTACCTCGATATTTTGCTCCTTCATAAGCCAAGGCTGCTCCAATAGACGCTCCTGTGGACATTTTGGGAACTGCGCCTTTAATTACATCCGAGCGGCAGCAATACACCAGCCTCGAAAGCCCTTGTCTGCGCATGCGTCCCAGGGAAGTGGCTTGCTTGGTAAGGATTGCACGTCTTGCGTAAGGGAAGGACTGGGGAGTACTGGGAAGGTGGAAGGGGTAGTCTAATCCCAGGCTAGGGGTCATTAGATGCTTTTGTTTAAGGGGATGGTCTTAGAGGAGTTGGACAACAGGCCCCATCATCCCCAGGCAGCATAGAAGTCAGTTCCCCCCTGAGCTCCAGGGAGCCTCCTGCAGTGCCCTCATGGCCGGTCTCTTTGTCACCCCCAAGTGGACACATTAATATTGCACCCACTTTGCTATTTCCCTCCATTAAACCAAGGCTAACCCAATAAATGTCCCTTTGCCGCCCCCACGTGGACACATTAATATTTGCAATGCTAATATTACTAATCGGTTATGTTTGTGTGTGTATATGTAATAATAAACTATAAGAATAATAAAAATAATATAAGTAAAATTATATAATTATATATATATATTCAAATGATATCAATACATTATATATAATAAAAATGTTATGTTTGTGTGTATATATGTAATAATAAAATATAAGAATAAAAATAATATAAATAATGTATATTCAAATAATATCAATAATTTATATATATATAATAAAATGTGTGTGTAATTATTAAGCAAAAGGAATAATAATATTACAAATGACAATATATATGAATAATATTTATTTATTTATTATTCATATAGGCTCGCGGCGGCTAAGGAGCCGAACAATAAAATATATGTAATATATAATAATATATGTTATGTTTGTGTGTATATAGGTAATAAGATACTATAAGAATTAATAATATAAATAAAATTATATATATTCAAATAATAGCAATTATTGGTTAATAATTAATATGACTAATTTTAATTATAATAAATCAATATAATAAATAATAATATTGAATTCATACTTGATATGATTAACATGCAAATGTGAGTAGATCAATAGGTACTGCTCTGGCGGGAAGGTAATGGTGCTCCATGCAGTCCTGCCGGCCACATGATCTGGCTACGGTGGTCCACGCTCTGGTCACATCCCGAATAGATTACTGCAACGCACTCTACGTGGGGCTGCCTTTGAAGACAGTTCGGAAACTGCAACTAGTCCAACGGGCGGCAGCCAGACTACTAACGGGAGCTACATACAGGGAGCATACCACCCCCCTGTTGTGTCAGCTCCACTGGCTGCCTGTCCATTTCTGGGCTCAATTCAAAGTGCTGGTTTTGACCTTTAAAGCTCTATACGGTTCTGGCCCAGCTTACTTGTCCGAACGCATCAACCGCTACGTCCCATCCTGTACCTTAAGATCATCCGGGAAGGCCCTGCTCTCGCTCCCGCCTACATCTCAAATGCGGTTGGTGGGGACGAGGGATAGGGCCTTCTCGGTGGTGGCTCCCCGTCTGGGGAACGCACTCCCTATTGATATTCGATCAGCTTCATCCCTCCTGGGTTTTTTTTTTTCAGAAAAAAAGTGAAATCCTTGTTATGGGACCAAGCGTTTGCACTTTAGCACGATACGGCACTTTGATTGGATTGAGATGGCAATCTGGTGGACAAGACCTAATGCTTATGGATGGAATACTGTTTTAACTGTTGTGAATGCACACGATGCATTTTAATGTTAATTGTATTTTTAATGTATTTTAACTGTTAGGCCGCTCTGAGTCCCCCCTCGGGGGTTGAGAAGAAGCGGGGTAGAAATGATGGAAATAAATAAATAAATAGGTGTCTATGGAAAACGTTGGCTCTTCTTCAATTCAGATCTGGAGATGAGCATCAGCCCCCAGAGCTGGACGCGACTGGGCTTAAGGTCACGGGAAAACTTTTATCTTTACCTTAAGATTAAATGATATAATTAATAAAGTAAATAAATAAATATGATTAGTAGTATGAAGTTGTTTTTGACGGATTTTAATCTGTTGTTGTAATTGATATGTTGTTGTTTCGTACTTGTGTATTCGGCATCAAATTGTTGCCCTTTGTTAGCCTTCGGGGGTAGGGAAGGGCGGATTATAAATGAAATAAATAATGATTACTACATATAATTAATGTTATTATTAATATAATTAATTGATATTACTAATTTAATTAATTGATAAATATAATTATTTATTTATTATTAAGGGGCTGAATATATGTCTTTGGCGCCACCCAGTGGACAAATTAATATTACACCCTCCTTAATATTCTGCTCCTTGAATCTCTCTCTATGTAATAAAGCGGAATGTTTGTTTGTATGTGGGTATGTGTGTGGGTGTGTATGTGGCAGCGTTTTGATTGGCTGCCACTTTCACAGGCCACAGCGACCAGCGCGGGTGATGGACCTGCACCAAACTTGGTACACATAACCCCCCTGACCCCCTTTATGTCCTGGTACGGTTTGGGGGACATACACCACGGATTATGGGATTTGTAGTACATTCACCAATCAAAACGCTGCCACATACATACCCACACACATACCCACATACAAACATTCCGCTTTATTATATATAGAGATAGAGATATTAGGTAATAATATTGCCTGATCCCCTTAATAATTCCTTAATAAAAATGCTAAGATATAAACAAATGGAATAAAATAAGATACATGTGCTCGTACCACCCGGTCTGAGTAGTTTCTGTCATTTCCTTCCTATTCCTTCGGAGAGCGGAACATGGCCCCCCTCCCCGGGGCAGAACTGGTGAGGACCCCGCTGCAGTTATATCGCTATTTGCTCCGTTGCTGCCGAGAGCTGCCGGAAAAACCCATCCGGGAGCACTACAAGCATATGATACGGCAGGTAATTAACAAGGAATGGGTCTCCCTCTTTTTTGGAACCAGGGGTCAAGTAGGATGGCCATCTGTCAGGAGGGATTCGATGGTGTCCTTCCGGGTTGGGCTCGCTGATCCTTGGGGTCCCTTCCAACTCTAGGACTCTGTGATTCTATGCAGAGTTTCAACGTCCACGAGGACGAAGACAATCCCGAGAGGATCCAGCAGATCATCCGCCGGGCCTTGGAAGACGCCGATTGGGTCATGGGGAAAGTGAGCCTTCCTTGTGTTGTCGGGTTCTCTGTCATAACGTCCCTCGAGTATGGGTTGGGTCTTGGGGGAGTTCAGCAGCACCCACGGCCTTCTCCTTTCTCTCTTTCCTTCTAGTATAAGAAGCAGAAGTAAGACGAGGAACTCGGGAAGGAAGGCCGACAGGTTGTGGAATGATTGCAAAGACCGGTTGTGGGCCAGCGGCATGACTTTGGGTTCCAGGTCGGAGCATTGGGCTCCATTCGCAAGAGAAACATTGTATTTGGAGCCCTCTATCACATCTTTTCACATCTCTTCATAGCAACACATGGGGAGTGTCGTGCCGAGTGGCTCCGGGGCACCCTTGGATCCAAAATCAATAAAGATGCAGAACTCTCCATTCCCAGAGTTGTTGTTGTTGATGCACTACTCTCACGCAGCAGGACCTTCATGTGCATTGTACATTCCAACCCACTAACAAAAAAACAATAGCGGTAGAAATAAATTCCAGGATTTGCCTTATGGGAAGGAATGGGGTGTTACTGGGAAGGTGGAAGTTTATTATTGCATGTATTTACATTCCATTATATACTACAATATATTTATTTATTTATTTATTATTTCGCATTTGTCTGTCCCCCCCCCCCCAACGGCTCGGGCGACTTACAACAGTTTGTAAAATACAATTGTCAGATAACTCATAATAACTCACAGTAATACCATTAAGATGGAATTACAATTAGAACAGTTGAAGCAACAAATGGAGTCGCATTGGGCTGACAGCCAGGCGGTGTGAGCTACAGTCTAGCTAACTCCGAAGGCTTGTTGGAACAGCAATGTCTTAACTGCTCTCCTGAACGGGAGGAGGCCCTGGGTGGCACGGATGCCGGCGGGCAGTGCGTTCCACATGGTAGGGGCTGCAACAGAGAAAGCCCGGCGGCGGGTTGCGGACAGATGGTAGGTCCTCACATTTGGGATGACCAGGAGGTTTAGCTCTTCGGAGCGCAGTGATCTGGTGGGATGATATGGGACAAGGCGGTCCCGCAGGTACACTGGCCCCAGACCATGTAAGGCCTTAAAAGTCAGGACTAACACTTTGAAGGCAATCCGGCATTCAATTGGGAGCCAGTGCAGTTCGCGCAGGATTGGCGTGATGTGGTGGCCAATCGGGACCCCCTGCGGCGTTCTGCACCAGCTTGAGTCTCTGGATTACCGACAGAGGAAGGCCAATGTAAAGAGCGTTACAGTAGTCCAGCCTCGAGATGACCGTGGCTTGGATCACTGTGACTAAGTCGCGCCGGGACAAATAGGGGGCCAGCTTCCTCGCCTGGCGAAGATGGAAAAATGCTACCCTGCTGACGCTGGAGACGTGGGCCTCCATCGACAACAGGGGGTCCACGGTTACTCCTAAGCTCTTAACAGAGGGCGACGGACATAATGTCACGCCGTCCAGGGTTGGAAGCTGAACATCCCTACAGCCCGGAGGACCCAGCCACAGGATCTCCGTCTTTGCCGGATTCACCTTCAACCTACTGGCTCGCAGCCATCCAGTGACGGCCTCAAGGCAACGATGGAAATTATCGGGTACGGATTCGAGGCTGCCCTCCATCTTCAAGATAAGCTGGGTGTCATCGGCGTACTGATGGCACACCAGCCCAAAACTACGCACCAGCTGGGCAAGTGGTCGCATGTAGATGTTAAATAAGAGGGGGGAGAGAATAGCCCCGAGGAACCCCACAGAGAAGCGGGGAACCCCGGAGACATCCCTTGCCCCTCCTCACTCGTTGTAGCCGGTTCCGGAGGAAGGAGGTCACCCAATTAAGGGCTGCCCCCCTCACTCCGGCCCTGGCAAGGCGGTGAGTCAATAGATCATAATCGACTGTATCAAACGCCGCTGTGAGGTCCAATAACACGAGCAGCGCCGATCCGCCCTGATCCAGCTGGCAGCGCAACTCATCCGAGATGGAGACCAGGACCGTCTCCGTCCCATGCCCCGGACTGAAGCCGGACTGGAAGGGGTCTAGCCAAGCTGCGTCATCTAGGAAGGACTGCAACTGCTCCATGGCTGCCTTCTCAATTACCTTGCCCAGGAACGATAAATTCGAAACCGGGCGGTAGTTGGAAGGGACCGTTGGATCTAATCCCGGCTTCTTCAACAATGGAGAGACCGCCGCCTCTTTTAAACCCTCTGGAAACACTCCCTGGGCTAGGGAAGTATTAATTATATTCAACAGAGGGTCTCGTAATCCCTTCAGGCTGGCTTTCACCAGCCAGGAGGGGCACGGATCAAGGGAACAGGTGGTCGGGCGAGCTGCAGCAATAATCCTATCGACAGCTTCTGCGTCCAGTGGCGTGAACCGGTCGAAGGTGGGCCCGGCAAGAGGCCACGGAGTCTCAAGTTCACTAACTGTATCAATCGTGGCCGATACATAATATATAATATTACATAATACATTATATTACATAATACATAATATATATATATTGTAGGTTATTTATATAATACACTCATTAATATGTATATATTATTTCATTATAAGTTAGGTATTATACATACACCCACCTTCTCCATCAAACCAAGGCTGTTCCAATATATGTCCCTCTGCTGCCTCCCGGTGGACACATTGATATTGCAACCACCATGTTTTTTTGTTGTCTGTTCCAATATATGTCCCTTTGCTGCCACCCAGTGGACACATTGATATTGCACCCACCATGTTTTTTGTTTTGTTTTTGTTAGGAGCAACTTGAGGAACTGCAAGTTGCTTCTGGTGTGGGAGAATTGGCCGTCTGCAAGAATTGGCCGTTACCCAAGGGACGCCCAGATGTTTAGATGTTTTACCCTCCTTGTGGGAGGCGTCTCTCGTGTCCCTGGATGGGGAGCCGGAGCCGACAGATTCGAACCTGCGACCTGTCGGTCTTCAGTCCTGCTGGCAAATTTTCAATAATAGTCAACCTCTTCCAAACTTGACAAACTTCATACATTTGGCCATTTCTGAGGCACTGGGTTAGGAAAACGCCCAAATCTATATATATCTTCTATCTTCTTCTATCTGTATCTTCTATATCTATATATCTATATTCAATATCTATCTGTATCTATCTATATCTATCTATATAATAAAAAAGAATGTTTGTATGTATGTATGCGTGCAGAGGGATATGTGGCAGCATTCAGATTGGTTGCCACTGTGGGATTATTTGCATAACGCCTCTGATTGGCCAACCAGCCAACATTCCACCACTCCAAGGAGGCAGAGAGGGGATTGGTTGCCACTGAGGTAGAATTTGCATACAGACTCTTGATTGGCCAGCCAACATGAACATTCCGACACTCTAAAGTGGCAGAGGGGGGTAAGGAAAAGGCCGGAGGCAGTCATTATAAATATTATATGTATATGCAATAAATGATATTATATTACATTATATTATTAGCACAGTGCAGGAGGCCCTTCCCTTCCCTATTTCTTTCCTTTTCTCCCTACCTTTCTCTTTTTGCACAAGCCTATTGTGTATCACAATGATCCTCCTCGTGCGACGGCACAAGAAACACAAGCGCCCACCTGTCCATCAGAAAGCCCTGCTTGGCTGGTTTATTATCGTCATCGCAAACGATCGAGAGCCACTTTCCCCCCCATCCCTTCGAAACAAGGCGAGTGCGGTGAATTACGAGTTCTGTGCGTGAAAAAAAAATCACAAAATCCCCCTCCCTACCCTAAAAAAAAAAATCATCATACATTTTTATCAAAATCTCAGAATCGGAAATAGTACAAAAAGGGACACAGTGATCAAGAGGCATCTAGTGGTCGCGGCCGCTCCGTTTCCGCCCCGTCGGACAGAGAACCAAAGCCGCCGAAGTCGAGTGAGATAGCAGTAATATACTGAAATAAGTTAGCGATCTCGATGTACAGAAAAGGGGGGCCAAAAGGGGGCATTATTTACAGTATATTTCAAAATACGGGACTGGAAGGAACTCACAATACGGGAAGTTACAAATGCCCTATTTGTGGATTTGTTGACGCACACAAGGGCACTCGGGTGGCTTTTCCGAGTAGTATTTTCTAGTTTGAGGAAGTGATAAGGAAGGACATTGGATCAAAAGCAGGCACGGGGCAACTTTGGCCCTCCGGGTGTTTTGGACTTCAATTCCCTCTTTGGCCACTGGATGGCGACAAAGGACTGCAATACAGAGGTGCAGTGTTCCAATCTGACCACAGGATGGCAGCAGAGAAGCGCCTCCACAGCTCAAGGCCGCACTACCCTACTTGGCCACTAGATGGCAGCAAAGGACTGCAAATCAGAATCTCAAGGCAAGTGGAATATTCCTGTGTCCACAGGAGGGCGCCAAAGGGCTTGTGGGAGTTGAAGTCCAAAACACCCAGAGGGCCAAAGTTGGCCCATGACTGATCTACACGTTGATTAAGTCCCGGAAAGTTCCCATCGTCCAGAAGCGGCGATCCGCTTCCTGCGAGTTCCAACGGGCCGGTTCTCCGGCAACGGGCACCATCTTGGGAGAGGCGGGGGTCCCCGCCTCTGCCAAGATGGCGCCGCTCAACTCCTCCTCCTCCTCCAATGCGACTCAGTGGCCCATCATGGATTGCTGCACAGCCTTCTGGAGGGAGTGCCTGGTCACCAGGAGCCGGACCACTTCCTCGTTGCGCTTGGTCAGCCGTTTCCGCGCCTGGTCGTGCGTCACCATGGTCATGTCCCACCCGTTCACCTGCAATAGAATAGAGTTATATATTTAAATTGAATGGAGGTGAACTACAAATCCCAAAGTCAAGGTCAATGCCCACTAAACCGTTCTAGTGGTTTGTTGATCATGGGGGTTCTGTGTGCCAAGTTTGGTTCAATTCCATAGTTGGTGGAGTTCGGAGTGCTGTTTTGATTGTAGGTGAACTATAAATCCCAGCAACTACAACTCCCAAATGTCAAGGTCTATTTCCCCCAAACTCCATCTGTGTTAATATTTTGGCATATGGAGTATTTGTGTCAAGTTTGGTCCAGATCCTTCATTGTGAGAGTCCACAGTGCTCTCTGGATGGAGGTGAACTACAACTCCCAAAGTCAAGGTTAATGCCCATCAAACTCTTCCAGTATTTTCTGTTAGTCATGGGAGCTCTGTGTGCCAAGCTTGGTTCAATTCCATTATTGGCGGGGTTCAGAATGCTCTTTGATTGTAGGTGAACTATAAATCCCAGTAACTACAACTCCCAAATGTCAAGGTCTTCTTTCCCCAAACCAGGGTTCATATTTGGGTATATGCACAGTTAGGTCTAGAGCCTTCATTGTTTGAGTCCACAGTGCTCTCTGGATGTAGGTGAACTACAACTCTCAAACTCAAGGTCCCAGCAACTACAACTCCCAAATGATCTAATCAAATTTTTTGAGTGATGGTCACAAAGGGTTAGTAGGTGTCTTGTGGCCAAATTTGGCGGCAATTCATACGGCGGATTTTGAGTTATGATGTCGCTCAAAACCAACAGAGCATTTAGATAGATTAGATAAGATAGATAGATAGATCAGGAAAGAGGCCGACTGAAAACAAACCCGAGGGGGGAGGCTCACCTGCATGATCTTGTCTCCCACCTGAAGCCCCGCCACTTCCGCCGGGCCCCCCTCCGTCACTCGGGTCACATAAATGCCCTGAAAGAGAAGCACGGGAGCACTGGTCAGTCTTGCCAACGCATAGAAATACAAAGCCATCAAAACAGGGGTGCAGGCCGTCAAGCCTGTAAGTAAGGGGGGGGGGTGGTTTAGGGGTTCAAACTAACCCCAAAGTAGTAGGGGCCATCCAGTCCTATTATTATTATTATTAGACTCTGGATGTAGGTGAACTACAACTCTCAAACAGACCTCAAGAGGCCATCCTGTCCATTATTATTATTATTATTATTAGACTCTGGATGTAGGTGAACTACAACTCTAAAACAGAACTCAAGAGGCCATCCAGTCCAATTATTATTGTTATTATTATTATTATTAGACTCTGGATGTAGGTGAACTACAACTCTCAAACAGAACTCAAGAGGCCATCCTGTCCAATTATTATTATTATTATTAGACTCTGGATGTAGGTGAACTACAACTCTAAAACAGAACTCAAGAGGCCATCCTGTCCAATTATTATTGTTATTATTATTATTAGACTCTGGATGTAGGTGAACTACAACTCTAAAACAGAACTCAAGAGGCCATCCAGTCCAATTATTATTGTTATTATTATTAGACTCTGGATGTCGGTGAACTACAACTCTCAAACAGACTTCAAGAGGCCATCCAGTCCTATTATTATTATTATTATTATTATTCTCTGGAGAGTTGAACTCTCTAAAACAGTCTCAAGCTCCTTCTCCTGACAAGAAGGTTATTATTATTATTATTATTATTATTATTAGACTCTGGATGTAGGTGAACTACAACTCTCAAACAGACCTCAAGAGGCCATCCTGTCCAATTATTATTATTATTATTATTATTATTATTATTAGACTCTGGATGTAGGTGAACTACAACTCTAAAACAGAACTCAAGAGGCCATCCAGTCCAATTATTATTGTTATTATTATTAGACTCTGGATGTCGGTGAACTACAACTCTCAAACAGACTTCAAGAGGCCATCCAGTCCAATTATTATTATTAGACTCTGAGTTGGAACAGACCTCATGGGGCCATCCACAACTCCTTCTGCCTGACAAGAGGCCATCCAGTCCTATTATTATTATTATTATTATTAGACTCTGGATGTAGGTGAACTACAACTCTCAAACAGACCTCAAGAGGCCATCCTGTCCAATTATTATTATTATTATTATTATTATTAGACTCTGGATGTAGGTGAACTACAACTCTAAAACAGAACTCAAGAGGCCATCCTGTCCAATTATTATTATTGGATTATTATTATTAGACTCTGGATGTAGGTGAACTACAACTCTAAAACAGAACTCAAGAGGCCATCCAAACAGACCTCCAATTATTATTATTATTATTATTATTATTAGACTCTGGATGTAGGTGAACTACAACTCTAAAACAGAACTCAAGAGGCCATCCTGTCCAATTATTATTATTATTATTATTATTATTATTAGACTCTGGATGTAGGTGAACTACAACTCTCAAACAGACTTCAGGTGAACTACAATTCTCTAAAACAGAACTCAAGAGGCCATCCAGTCCAAGCTTTCTTATTAGAAGATATTATTATTATTATTAGACTCTGGATGTAGGTGAACTACAACTCTCAAACAGAACTCAAGAGGCCATCCTGTCCAATTATTATTATTATTATTATTATTATTATTAGACTCTGGATGTAGGTGAACTACAACTCTAAAACAGAACTCAAGAGGCCATCCTGTCCAATTATTATTATTATTATTATTATTATTAGACTCTGGATGTAGGTGAACTACAACTCTCAAACAGACTTCAAGAGGCCATCCAGTCCTATTATTATTATTCTCCTAGAGTTGGAACAGACCTCATGGGGCCATCCAGTCCAAGCTCCTTCTGCCTGACAAGAAGATGGAATTATTATTATTATTAGACTCTGGATGTAGGTGAACTACAACTCTCAAACAGACCTCAAGAGGCCATCCTGTCCAATTATTATTATTATTATTATTATTAGACTCTGGATGTAGGTGAACTACAACTCTAAAACAGAACTCAAGAGGCCATCCAGTCCAATTATTATTGTTATTGTTATTATTATTAGACTCTGGATGTAGGTGAACTACAACTCTCAAACAGACTCAAGAGGCCATCCTGTCCAATTATTATTATTATTATTAGACTCTGGATGTAGGTGAACTACAACTCTCAAACAGACCTCAAGAGGCCATCCTGTCCAATTATTATTATTATTATTATTAGACTCTGGATGTAGGTGAACTACAACTCTCAAACAGACTTCAAGAGGCCATCCTGTCCAATTATTATTATTATTATTATTATTATTATTATTATTAGACTCTGGATGTAGGTGAACTACAACTCTAAAACAGAACTCAAGAGGCCATCCAGTCCAATTATTATTGTTATTGTTATTATTATTAGACTCTGGATGTAGGTGAACTACAACTCTCAAACAGACTTCAAGAGGCCATCCAGTCCTATTATTATTATTCTCCTAGAGTTGGAACAGACCTCATGGGGCCATCCAGTCCAAGCTCCTTCTGCCTGACAAGAAGATGGAATTATTATTATTATTATTATTATTATTATTATTGGTGTCTTTGAGGGCCCTTCAGTACAACCCCATGACCCGGAATATCAAGCACCGACCTTGTCCGTCTTGTCCTCGGAAAAGGGGTTCTGGGAGGGGTCCTGGTCGATGCCGCCTCCGATGCTGAAGCCCAGGATGAGGTTTTCCCCTTGGCGGAGCTTGTGGATCTCGACCCTTTGCTGGAAAACGGGAAGGAGAAAGGAGAAAGGAAAGAGGGGGAAAGGTCAGTCGGATGGTACGGTTCTTTCTCTCTTTTTTTCTAGGAGTCAGCTGCATTAAATCACCATTTGAGTTCGAAGCAGTAAGCTCCCGACCATTTGTCTAGCTTGCTGTCGACCTTTGCAGACCAAAAGACAGTTGCATCTCTCGAGTGGGAAATTTAGGTGATGCAAGTTCACAAGTGTGAATGTTGGAATGAGCAAGCCCGAATGGCATTGAGTACCCATAACGACATATACACCCCACTTGCTTCACTATTTCTATGCAGACACCCTCACTGATTGACTTTGCAAACTTCATGGCTACTCAAGCTTGCTCATTGCAACATCCATACTTGATTTAAGCACACAATGGTTCTTTCTACCACCTGGACATTATTCCATTAGGATGTATACACGCCACTTGCTTCACTACCTCTATGCAGATACCCTCAGACAGACAAGGGTTCCTTTGCACACCCTGGACATCATTCCACAGGGATATTATCCACACCCCACTTGCTTCACTCCCTCTGTGCAGACACCCTCACTGATTGACTTTGGAAACCTGTTTTTGGTCCGACAATACACAGACTGGCTTCTTTCCCGGGACATCCTTGTCTAGGCAAGATCCTTTTGCCTTCGGGGCAAATAAAGCACGCAAACAAGCTGCCCTTTCACAAAAAGTAAAGTCTAATGCTGGCGGTGATCTCATGCGCAGACCCTTGCACAAAGAGATAAAAGGGCGAGCAGGCGGCCAAACAAGGAGAAGCATCAGGCCAGTCAATGCTTGGCACGAACCAAAGCCAGAAGATGACATTCTTCCCATGGGAGACTCTGGTGATGCGAACTTTTTATTTATTTTTTTATTTATTCGGACTTCTATGCCGCCGACTCCCTAAGGATCGCGGCGGCTCACAGGAGCCGAAGCAACAACATACAAGGAACACATAAATAAACATACAGGACATACAGGGAGTAAAAACATCACAGGGTAACCAACAGCAGATAGGGAGGGGAAGACCAGGCTCATGCCGAAGGGCAGAGCCACCCGGTGGAGCTATCGAGGGCGACCATCAAATGGGGGGAGCCGGGGGGTCCCACAAATCGAGGAACGTCCTCAGAGACTCCAAGTCTAAGCAGTGACGGTCACTGCGGTGTCGGTCGTTGCCGGCCTGTGGACCGTGCCTCGTTATCGGCGGCTTGACCAGCCTCCTAGATTGGGGGTTCGCCAGTGGAGGCGCCCCGCGTCTGCGAGCAGTGTTCCGGAAAGTCCTGGGACGGGGCCCTCCGGGGGGCGCCATCCAGGAGGCAGCCGCCGTGGGGGGGGGGGAGGTATTACAGAGCAGGGGAGGGACGTCCTCCGACCCCGCCCCCTGCCCCGTCCTCGACCTCGTCTCCGCTTCATCGGATGTCCATCGAACCCGGGCGACCCATCGGGGCCCGAGCTGATCACAGTCAGGGGGACCGTCGGCAGCCGTCCTGCCCGTCACCGGGGACGCTCCCCAGGACCCTCTCGATGTCCGCCGCATCCGCCACGGGCTGCCCGTGCAGCGGCAAGGGGGAGCTCGCGGCTTTCGGCGGTGAGACCGGTAGCGGCGGCAGCTCCACGACAGGGGTCGCCGGAGGCGTGGTCCTAGCCATTAGGGAAGGTGGGGGCTTACTGCCACTTTGGTGACATCTTGCCCTGGGTACATTCGTATACATATTTATTTTTAATAATAATAGTAATATGATTACAATCCTATAATACATAATAATTTATTTATTTATTTATGTCGCTTATATTCCGCCCTTCTCACCCCGCAGGGGACTCAGGACGGATTACAATGTACATATACAGGCAAACATTCAATGCCATAGACATACAACATATATAGACAGACACTCAGAGGCTATTTAAACATTCAATTTAGCCTCCTCACAAAGTGGTACCTAAATTTCCTACTTGACAGATGCAACTGTCTTTTGGGTTGCAAAGGTCAACAACAAGCTACACAAATTGGTCGAGAGCTCACCCTGACCCGGGCAGGCCTCGAACTCATGACCTTCTGGTCAGTAGAGATCTTATGCAGCTGACTCCCAGCCAGCTGCGCCACCATAGTAGCCAAGAATAGTATGTAATCACAGTAATAATAAAATGATATAATAGCATAGTACAAAATAATATAAAATAATGATATATATATAATGTATAATATAATAATATAAAATGATAATATATAAATTAATACAAATATTATTTACTACATTTATAACATAATAGTGCCCTAATATAAATGTAAAATAATAATATAATACAACAGTATAAAATATATAATATAAAACAATAATATATAGTAATATATAAAGGTAATATAATTATAAAATATTATTTACTATATTTATGATATAATAGTGGACTAATATAAATGTAAAATAATAATACAATACGATAGTATAAAATATATAAGATAAAATAATATATAGCAATATATAAAAATAATATAAATATAAAATATTTACTATATTTAAGATATAATAGTGTATGAATGTAAATGTAAAATAGTAATATAATACAATAGTATAAAATATATAATATAAAATAATAATATATAGTAATATATAAAAATAATACAAATATAAAATATTATTTACTATATTTATGATATATAGTGCACAAATATAAATGTAAAATAATAATATAATACGATAGTATAAAATATATAAAATAATTATATATAAAATGTAAAATATAAAAATATTTATTACATATATATATAAGCAAAACATACTATTAATAATATAAATATAAAATAATAATATAAACATAAAATTATAATATAAATATAAAATTATAATATAATAATCTGAAATAATAAACAACATTCTAATATATAAATAATTACGTGATATAATAATATAAAATAATTTAACAGCATAGATTACAATGTAAATATAAATTAATAATAAAATATGCAAATATACAAATAATAATATAATAGTATAAAATAATAATAATATAATATAAATAATATAAATATAAAAATAATAATGTACATATAAAAATGGAATAATATAATATAAAATAATATTGATGTATAAATAGTATACCAATATAAAATAATAATATATAATATACAAATAATAATGTAATATAATAATTGTATAAAATAGTATAGAATAATAATATAAATATAAAATAATGGACAACTCATAGTAATGTGGCAAAATAATTTATTAGTATAAAATAATATAATTATTATAAAATATAATATAATAAACAAATAATGTGATATAATAGTATAAATTGGTAATAATAAATAATATATATATAATAAAGAAATGTGATATAATAGTATAAATTAATAATAATAAATAATAATATATAATAATAAAGAAATGTGATATAATAGTATAAATTAATAATAATAAATAAGAAAAATATAAATTAATATGCTATTCCTTTTTATTATTATTGTATAATTTCTATTAATATTATTTTAGATGATGACAACGTGACATAATAGTATAAGTGATATAAATAACACATAATAACATAATATAATAGTATAAAACAATAATAATAAGTAATAATACTGTAAAATAGTAATAACATAATATAATAGACAAATAATAAAGTGAAAAAATAGTATAAAATAATAATAAAATAATAATAAAATAATATAAAACAATAATAATAAATAACAATACTGTATAATAATAATAATATCAACATTGAAATATAAAAGAGAAGAAAGGCCTAACTGACCACCACGGCGGTGACCGGCTGGCCCGGAATGTACGACATGACCCTTCTTCTTCCGCTTCCGCTTCCGCTTCCTTTCCTCCCTTCTTTCCTCTTCCTTCCTCGTCTCAGACTGAACAAAAGCCTGGGGCGAGGCCACGCCCACTTTCCCCGCCCTCCTCGCGGCTCGCGCCCACTTTGGCCACGCCTCCTCCCCGTCCTCGTCCCCTGATAGGCCACTTCGGTAATGGTAGGCCACGCCCTCTCCTCTTGGCTCCTTTCCACCTTAAGCAACGCCCCCTCATGAATATTCAAAATAGGAAACGCCCTTTCTTTTTTTATGGCCGAGAGACAGGTAGTGACGTCATTGGTATCATTGCTCCTTTCCACCTCCCAACGTAAGCCACGCCCCCTTCATCAATATTCAGAATAGGACACGCCTTTTCTCCTTTTATGGCCGAGAGAGTGGTGTTGACGTCACTGGTATCATTGCTCCTTTCCGCCTCCCAACATAAGCCACGCCCCCTTCATCAATATTCAGAATAGGAAACGCCCCTTCTCCTTTTATGGTGACGTTACGGGTATCATTGCTCCCTTCCACCTCCCAACGTAAGCCACGCCCCCTTCACCAATATTCCGAATAGGGCACGCCCCCCTTCATCAATATTCATAATAGGATACGCCCCTTCTCCTTTTATGGTGACGTTACGGGTATCATTGCTCCCTTCCACCTCCCAACGTTAAGCCACGCCCCCTTCATCAATATTCAGAATAGGACACGCCCTTTCTCCTTTTATGGTGACGTTACGGGTATCATTGCTCCCTTCCACCTCCCAACGTAAGCCACGCCCCCTTCATCAATATTCAGAATAGGACACGCCTTTTCTCCTTTTATGGTGACGTTACGGGTATCATTGCTCCTTTCCACCTCCCAACGTAAGCCACGCCCCCTTCATCAATATTCCGAATAGGACACGCCTTTTCTCCTTTTATGGCTGGAAGAGCGGTGTTGACGTCACTGGTACCATTGCTCCCTTCCACCTCCCAACGTAAGCCGCGCCCCCTTCATGAATATTCAGAATAGGACACGCCCCTTCTCCTTGTAAGGCCGGAAGAGAGGTGCTGACGTCACTGGTATCATTTTTTCAAGATGGCGGCGGCGGCGGACTTCCGGTGAGGCCTCGTTTCCTCGTTTGTGGTGATTTGACGGGAAAAGGAAATAGGAAAAGGTAAGGAAATTTGGAATAGTATCCAGGGTGTAGGAAAGAACTCTTCTGTGCTTGAGGCAAGTGTGAATGTAGCCATTGGCCACTTTGGTTCACACTAAATGGCCTTGCAGCTTCAAAGCCTGGGTGCTTCCTGCCTGGGGGAAATCCTTTCTTCGGAGGGGTTAAGTTAGAATAACATTCAGACAACGGGAATTCCAGACAGGAAACAATCAGGGACAGCTAACACCTCCCTACAAAGGGTCCCCCCCCCCCCAGGCAGCAACCAGCCAGACTTCGAATCTGCAAGGCCATTCAATGCTAACCAAAGTGGCCAATGACAACATTCATTGCCAAACATTATTTTTTATGGGCTAAAGCAGTGAGTTGCTGGTCTTGTTGACCTAAAGGTCACAAGTTCGAATCCGGGGAGCGGCGTGAGCTTCCACTGTCAGCCCCAGCTTCTGCCAACCTAGCAGTTCGAAAACATACAAATGTGAGTAGATCAATAGGTACGGCTCTGGCGGGAAGGTAAAGGCGCTCCATGCAGTCATGCCGGCCACGTGACCTTGGAGGTGTCTACGGACAACGCCGGCTCTTCGGCTTAGAAATGGAAATGAGCACCAACCCCCAGAGTCGGACACGACTGGACTTAATGTCAGGAGAAAAACCTTTACCTTTACTATCAAGTCATATATATGTGCGTAATAATAAAAATAAAATAATAATTATGATATTGATTATATATAGAATTATAGCAATTAAACTAATAATCATGTATATTGTTTTCTACAAATATGAATGGTTGTAAGCCGCCTCTCTCCCTCCAACAGGCCTCTATGTGTGTATGTGTTCATATAAGTGTGTGTGTGTGTGTAATAGTAATTAAACCAATAATAATGTATGTTATTTTATATGATTGCGAATGCTTGGAATCTCTCTCTGGCAGGCTGTGTGTGTGTGTGTAATAGTAATTAAACTAATAATAATGTATATTATTTCCTATGGATATGATTGGTTGTAAACCTCCTCTCTCTCCAACAGGCCTCTGTGTGTGTGTGTATTAATAAACTAATACTAATATATATATATTTCTTTCTACAAATGTGAATAGTTGTAAACCTCCTCTCTCCAACAGGCCTCTGTGTGTGTGTGTGTGTATGTGTGTGTATATGTGTCTGTGTGTGTAATAGTAAACTAATATATTATTTTCTACAAATGTGAATGGTTGTAAACCTCCTCTCTTTCCAACAGCCCCCCCTCTCTCTCTGTGTATGTGTAATAGTAAACTAATAATATACTGTATATATTATTTTCTACAAATGTGAATGGTTGTAAACCTCCCCTATCTCCAACAGGCCTCTGTGTGTGTAAATATATATGTGTCTGTGTGTGTAATTATATTATAGAAAGAATATATATTATTTCTACAAATGTGAATGGTTGTAAACCTCTCTCCAACAGGCCTCGTGTGTGTGTGTGTGTGTGTGTATGTACATGTGTGTGTGTAATGTTAAACTAATAATAATATATATATTATTTTCTATGAATGTAAATAGTTGCAAACCTCCGCTGTCTCCAACAGGCCTCTGTGTGTGTGTGTGTGTGTGTGTGTGCGTAATAGTAAACTAATAATATATATATTATTTTCTACAAATGTGAATGGTTGTAAATCCCTCTCTCAATCAGGCCTCTCTAACAGGCCTCCTCTCTCTCTCTGTGTGTGTATGTGTATATATATGTGTAATAGTAAACTAATAATATATATATTATTTTCTACAAATGTGAATGGTTGTAGACCTCCTCTCTCCAACAGGCCTCTCTCTCTGTGTGTATGTGTATATATATGCGTGTAATAGTAAACTAATAATATATATATTATTTTCTACAAATGTGAATGGTTGTAAACCTCCTCTCTCTCAAACAGGCCTCTCTCTATGTGTGTGTGTGTGTAATAACAAACACACACACACACACACACATATATTTCTACAAATGTGAATGGTTGTAAACCTCCTCTCTCCAACAGGCCTCTCTCTGTGTGTGTATGTGTTTGTAATAGTAAACTAATAATATATATATTATTTTCTACAAATGTGAATGGTTGTAAATCTCCTCTCTCTCTCAATCAGGCCTCTCTGTGTGTGTGTGTGTGTAATAATAAACACACACACACACACATATTTCTACAAATGTGAATGGTTGTAAACCTCCTCTCTCCAACAGGCCTCTCTCTGTGTGTATGTGTATATATGTGTGTAATAGTAAACTAATAATATATATATATATTATTTTCTACAAATATGAATGATTGTAAACCTCCTCTCTCAAACAGGCCTCTCTCTATGTGTGTGTGTGTGTAATAATAAACACACACACACACACATATATATATATTTCTACAAATGTGAATGGTTGTAAACCTCCTCTCTCCAACAGGCCTCTCTCTGTGTGTGTATGTGTTTGTAATAGTAAAGTAATAATAATATATAATTTTCTACAAATGTGAATGGTTGTAAACCTCCCTCTCCAACAGGCTCTCTCTGTGTGTCATAGTAAATTATATATATATGTAAAATTTTCTATGAATGTAAATAGTTGCAAACCTCCTCTCTCTCTCTCTCTCCGACAGGTATGTGCTTATATATGAGTGTGTGTATGATAGTAATTAAACTAATGTATATTATTTTCTATGACTATGAGTGCTTGGAATCTCTCTCTGGCAGGCCATATATGTGTGTAATAGTAATTGAACTAATAATGATGTCTATTATTTTTTACGAATGTGAATGGTTGGAAGCCTCCTCTCTCTCTTCCCGACAGGCCTCTCTCATTTTGGGCTTTAGATTTGAGTCAATACAGTACGTTTTGGGATGGAGTGACACTTGAGAAATGTCCCTATTGTGACTTAGATACAAATTCAACTTACAGAACCTCTCTCGTTCATAACTTGGGGGGGCACCTGTAATAATATCTATTAAATACAGTATATTTTGAGTGTAAGAAATAATAATATAATATGAAATATTATTGCAACTTAGATACCATAATATTTCATATTATAATATTGCGACTTAGATACAAATTCAACTTGCAGAACATCTCGTTCGTAACTTGGGGGCTGCCTGTAATGGTGCTTCTTACGTTCCATGAATGCGTATGGTTGCAAACCTGTTCTCTCTTCCCGACAGTCTGTCTGTGTCTGTCGCCTTCTGCTGGGTCCGGAGCGGCGTTGGCGCCATGTCGGGGGCAGTGGCGATGTCGCGGCGGGAGGGTCCGCAGTTCATCAGCGAGGGGGCCGTGCGGGGCAATGCGGCCATCCTGGACTACTGCCGGACGTCGGTCTCGGCCCTCTCGGGTGCCACAGCCGGGATCCTGGGCCTGACCGCTCTGCATGGCTTCGTCTTCTACTTCCTGGCCTCGCTCCTGCTCTCGCTGCTCCTAGTCCTCAAGGCCGGGCGCCGCTGGGGAAAGTTTTTCAAGTCCCGGCGGCCCCTCTTCACCGGCGGGCTCATTGGCGGACTCTTCACCTACATCCTCTTCTGGACCTTCCTGTACGGCATGGTCCACGTCTACTAGGACATGGGAGCCGAAAACATGGGCCGAACCTGTCACGCAGGCCGTCAACCAAGCCTGCTCATTAAACACAATAGGGATTGTATTGGTGTGTGAGTAGTAGCTCTCTCCTTCTATCCACTGTAGGATCATAGAGTCCCCCAAAGGGCATCCAGCCCAACTTCATTAAACACAATGTAAACAAAGGGCATTCAGTCCAGCCTGCTCATTAAACACAATGGGAAACCTCTTGGTGTACGAGAAGTCTCTCTCTCCCCCCTCTCCCGGTCTCCCTCTCCCTCCCTCTCTCTCTTCCTTCTCTCTCCCTCCCTCCCCCTCTCCCTCCCTGTCTGCCTCTTTCCCTTTCCCTCCCTCTCTTCCTTTCTTCTCTCCCTCCCCCTCCCCCCTCCATCTCCCTTTCCCTCCCCCTTCCTTCTCTCTCCCTCTCCCCTCCCTCCACCCTCCCTCAGTCTCCCCCTTTCCCTCCCTCTCTTCCTTTCTTCTCTCCCTCCATCTCCCTTTCCCTCCCTCTTCCTTCCTTCTCTCTCCCTCCCTCCCTCCCTCCTCCCTCCCTGTCTCCCTCTCCCTTTCCCTCCCTCCATCCCTCTCCTTTCTTCTCTCCCTCCCTCCCTCCCTCTTCCTTCCTTCTCTCTCCTTCCCTCCCCCTCTCTCCCTCCCTGTCTCCCACTCCCTCCCTCTCCCCCTCTCTTCCTTCCTTCTCCCTCCCTCTCTCTCCCCCTCTCTCTCCCCCTCTCGCCCCCTCCCACTCTCTCCCTCTCTCTCCCACTCTCTCCTGCTCTCCCCCTCCCGCCCTCCACCCTCCCACTCTCTCCCCCCTCTCCCTTCCTTCTCTCTCCATCCCTCCCTCCTCCTCCTCCCTATCTTTCCCTCCCTTCTCTCTCCCTCCCTCTCCCCCTCCCCTCCCTCTCTTCCTTCCCTCTATCCCCCTCTCCCTCCCTCTCTCCCTCCCTCCCTCCTCTCTCCCCCCTCCCCCTCCCTCTTCCTTCTTTCCCTCCCTCCACCTCCCTCCCTCTCTCCCCTCCCTCCCTGCCTCTCTCTCTCATAGCAACCTAGAGAACCTCAAAGGGCATCTAGTCCAAACCAGCTCATTAAACACAATGGGAAATCTCTTGGCGTGCGAGTAATAGTCCCTCTATCTACCGTAGTTTCCTAGAATCGGAAGAGGCCCCCAAAGGCCATCCAGCCCACCCTCATTAAACACAATGTAAATAGTCCCTTGGAGGAGATCCTCAAAGGGCATTCGGTCCAAATGGCTCACTAAACACAATGTAAATAGCACGTTCTCCAGAGGCCCCACTCTGTTCATTGGAAGAGACAGCAATGAAAGAGGGAAGAGGGAAAAGGAGAGAAGGGAGGAAAAAGAGGGAAGGAAGAAGAGGGGATGAAGAAAAAAGGGAGGAACGAATAAGGAAGGAAAGGGAAAGAAGGGAGGAAGAAAGGAAAGGAGGGGATGAAGGGAGGAAAGGACGCTCATCGGACGCTTTTATTTGGTTTCACAATCAATCTGTATTAAGTTATCTCGCAGTCATAGGGATTGATAGAAATAATAATAACAACAGGATTGATGAGAAGCAAGTGGAAAAGCCGACACTGTACGAGGATTTAAAGATCGAACTGAGTCAATTCCACGTTTCCAAAGCTAGTTTACCATTCAAGATGGCGTTTGCACGGGAAAGCCCTTTTCCGTAGAAGCAAATGGCTATTTAATTATTATTTTTGCTCATTGGGTTTTTGTAAGATACCTGAGAAACAAGAGGGTAATTTTTAAAATCAATACACACACACATATATATAATATACACATATATAATATACATATAATTTTCTTGGCAAGGCTTCATTGGATCCCAAGAGTTGAGAAGGATCCCAGTCCAGCCCTTCTGCTTTCGTGCTTCCAAAACAGCATTAAAGCCCTCCCGACAGATGGCCAAAAGGAAACGCAGAATCAAAGAGGCAGCAGAGTAATGCCTTCATAGAGTTAGGGGACACCCCAGAGGCCATCTAGTCCATTTCCCTTAGTTGATCATGATTATGATCGTAATAATATGGGGATGAATATTTTCCAAAGTGCAAGAGTTCATCTGAGGTCACTCCCATTCAAACAAATGGCAGAATAATTTGCAGGGCTAATTATTACTATTATTATTATTACTGGTACTGGGAATGGCAGCAAATAAATTTGAATAAATAATAATAATAATAATTTTCCCTAATTTCCTCCATGTCTCTCATTGGTTCTGGGTTGCCTCTGTTGCCAAAATAATCCAGCTCAACCCATTGGTTAACTTGACTAAGATCTTCCTCTATATACTGTATATATATAGAAGGGCCTTCTCTGACTCATATATACATATGGATATATATATATATATATATATATATATTTGCATTTTGTTGTAAAAAAAGGAAGAGAGCAAAGCCTCTTTTAAGTCTCCAGGGTTTGCATTGTTCTGAGCTGATCCAAGCGCGAGAGCGAGTCGGAGCTTTGGTTCCCATTGACGTTGCTTTCGGGGAGAGGCTTCCTGAAGAAAAGAAAAGAAAAATAATATCAATAAATTATATATATAATTAAATAATAACCATAATAAAAATGTTACGTGTGTGAAATAATTATTAAACAAAAGGAATAATAAAATAATATCAATACATATATATACTGTATATATATATATATATATTGAAATAATATCAATAATATATATATGTATATATATATGTTATGTTTGTGTGTATATAGGTAATAATAAACTATAAGAATAATAAAGATTATATAAAATTATATATATATTCAAATATCAATAAATTATATATAATTAAATAATACCCATAATAAAATGTTATGTGTGTGTAAAAATTATTAAACAAAAGGAACAATAAAATAATATCAATACATATATATACTGAAATAATATCAATAATATATATATATGTGTGTGTGTATATATATATGTTATGTTTGTGTGAATATAGGCAATAATAAATTATAAGAATAATAAAAATAAAATTATATATATATTCAAATAACATCAATAAATTATATATATAATAAAAATGTTATGTTTGTGTATATATGTAATAATAAACTATAACAATAATAAAAAATAATATAAATAAAATTATATATATTCAAATAATATCAATAAATTATATATATATAATAAAATGTTATGTGTGTAATATTAAGCAAAAGGAATAATAAAATAATATCAATACATATATATATTCAAATAATATATATATGTTATGTTTGTGTGTATATAGGTAATAATAAACTATAAGAATAATAAAAATAATATAAATAAAATTATATATATTCAAATAATATCAATAAATTATATATATAATAAAAATGTTGTTTGTGTCTATATATGTCATAATAAATTATAAGAATAAAAATAATATAAATAAAATTATATAATATATGTATATTCAAATATCAAAAAATTGTATATATATATATAATAAAAATGTTATGTTTGTGTATATAAGTAATAATAAACTATAAGAATAATAAAAATAATATAAGTAAAATTATATAATTATATAAAAAATTATATATACATATATATAAATATAAATAAATTATAAGTATAATTTAATACTAATAATAACAGATACCTCACTTCCTTGTATTTTTTGCCTCGGTAAAAATTGCTCTTTCGGAGCAGGTAAAGCAGCACCAGGTCGCAGAAGAAAGCTCCCTAGGAAATGTTTAGAAATAAAAGTAAAGGTAAAGGTTTTCCCCTGACATTAAGTCTACTTGTGTCCGACTCTGGGGGTGGTGCTCCATTTCTAAGCCGAAGAGCTGGCGTTGTCCATAGACACCTCCAAGGCCATGCGGCCAGCATGGCTGCATGGAGCGCTGTTCCCTTCCCACAGAAGCGGTACCTATTGAGATACTCACATTTGTATGTTTTTAGGATGGCAGAAGCTGGGCCTAACTGTGGGTGCTCCCCAGATTCTAACCTCTGACCTTTCGGCCAACGAGTTGAGCAGCTCAGTGTTTTCACCCACTGTACCACCAGGGTACCCTTTGATATATATGTAAGTGTGTGTGTGAATGATATGGCAGGATCTCACTTACCGCACCCATCAAGGCGAGACCTGATCCGACATTGATGATTGTTGGGATGATGTTAAACTTCCCTGCCTGAAAGGTTCAAGAAAGATCCAAATTATATGTGTGTGTGTGGTGGTGGTGGTGACTGACGGGGCCTCCGTCAATTAAAAATATCAGCCTCACCTTCCCGTTGACCATAACATCAAAGCGGATCCCATAGGCTTTGATCAAGGTGCGGAAATCGACGCCGGATGCATCCCGGTAATATTTGGCAAACCTGAGTCACAGAAGCATCCGAAATTAATTATAGAAGATGCTTTTCCCACTGCCTCCCATTATTATTATTATTATTATTATTACTATTATTATTATTAGATACATAACAAGATTAGTCCACAACCAACAATACTAACTTTTGATGCCAATTTCTTCTCTCCCAGTTGTTGTTATTATCCTCCACTTCTCTATTATTAGTATTACTAGCTGAACCCGGCACGCGTTGCTGTGCCCTATTTAGGAGATGCGGGAAAGTCTGAGTATGTAAGGGTTGGAATTGATGTGACTTATGGTCTTGGTGGGTGTGTGCATGTGTATATATGTGTATGTAGTGTATATATGTGGGTGTATATGTATATATGCGTATGTATGTTTATATATGTATAAGTGTGTACTGTACTGTATATGTGTGTGCATGTGTACATATACATGAGGAGGTAAAGAAGGGGGAGGGGAGAGGGAGAAGAGAAGGAGCCTGGGGCTGACGGGGAGGGTTTAGGGGCCGTAGGGCTGAGGGGAGAAGGAAAGGTCCTGAGGCTGATGGAGGAAAAGAAGGGGGCTGAGGAGGGAAAAGAAGGCGGCAGCAGCGATCCCGGTCCTTTCCTCCTCACCCTCTGCTATCCGGAGGGCAGTAGCGGCGAGGGCAGTGTCCCCACGCCTCGTCCTTCTTCACCCTCCGTCCTCCGGAGGGCAGGCTCAGGGGCGCTGAAGCTTCTCGGAGTACCCAGGAGGTCTCCGTATGGTAGCCGGTGGTCCATGGCAGCCGCCATCTTTCCTGGCGGCAGTTCGGCCCAGGAGGGGGCGGGACCTCCGGTCTGCATTGTGTGGTCGTCAGTTTCCGGCCGGACCCTTTTCCTGACGGATTGACTTCCGTCGGAGCCTTTTTGGCCGGACCGGAAGCGGTTTGGCCGCCATGTTTTTGTAGTTTTTTGGGTATTTTCAGTGTGGCTTCCCGGAAAGCCCCAGAAGCGACCGAGCGGAGAGAGCGGCTGCGGGTCTCCCTCTGAGGCGGCGGAGGGATGGCAGCCGGTGAGGAAGGGTAAGGAGGCGGTGGAGAAGGCGGCCAAGGTTGCAGGCGCATGTCCCGGGTTGAGGAGCGGTTTGGACGTTGCGGAGGAGGGGGGCACGGCGGCGCGGGTGGGTTCAGGCAGCGGGTGAGAGGCGTGTCGTGTCCGGGTTGGTGGCAATGTGTTGGCGCATGGAGGTGGGGGGGGTGCGTCGGAGGAGGAGTTGCGCGGAGTCTTAGCTGCCGCCGTGTCCGCCGCCGTTTGCGCATGCGTGGAAATGTTGTTTTTCGGGGGTGTTTTTGAGGGGGTTGCGTTGTGTTTTGGGGTGTGTTTGTGGGCCCTATAGGAACCCAGGGTATGGATCAGTGGCCTTGGGGTTTTTGTGTGTGGGACATGTAGTTTTCACGCCTATTTGCCGGGTACCACGACCACTCTCTTTTTATATATATAGATTTTCTTACTCACTTCGTCATTCAATTGAACCGCAGACCCACCGTGGTGACCTGACTTTCCTGAACCTTTGCTGGCCGAAGTGGTTCCTATGGGGCCCTACCACCAATCATAATGGTGCAAGGTGATGGGATTGGCAGTGCACGGCGGCCAACCGGGGAGGCACCTTGTTCGATTCCTCACCTGAAGTTGTACCCAGAGGAGATGGATTTGGCGGCAAAGCGGTTGTCCAGGCGGGTGAAGGAATACTGTGGGTTGCAATGAGAAGGGGACCGGTCCAGGTCGCAGTTCCACTCAATCTGGATCCCGATCACGCCGCCCTATAATAATAATAATAATAATAATAATAGAATACTGAAAAGGAATAAGAAGGGTATAATAAATAAAATAATAATGGTAATAATAATAGAACACTATTACATGAGGGCCAGTGCGGTCAAGTCAGATATGGCGATGCTCTCTCGGAGCCCTTTCTCATAACTAATGGAGTGAAACAAGGTTGTGTTCTTGCACCAACCCTATTTACAACCTTCTTCAGCATGATGCTTCTTCAGCATGATGCAGACCTCAAAGAAGAAGACGGCATATATATACGCTATCGTACTGATGGTAGCTTATTTAACTTAAGCCGCCTGAGGGCTCACACTAAGACTCTACGGCAGGGCTGTCCAACTGGCGGCCCTGGGGCCGGATCCGGCCCCCCAGCCTGTTGGGCACGGCCCCAGCTATGCCCCCAGCCGCCATTTTTAATTTTTTTATAAAAATCTAATTTTTTTTTTAGAAAATGGTGGCCGAGGGGGAGGGGGAGGCGGGGCAGGGAGGAGGAAGAGAGCTAGCTCCTCCTCCCTGCACCGCCCCCTCCGTCCCTCTCTCCGCGCCGAAAAGGAGGAGTAGGCGGCGCCAAGGGCAGCGCGTCATGCCAGGCCTGTGACACGCTGCCCTTGGCGCCGCCTTCTGCCCTTTTCTCTTTCCCTAGGAAGGGGGGGGCGCCGAAAAGGAGTAGGCGCCGCCAGGGTCAGTGCGTCACGCCAGGCCTGTGACGCTGCCCTGGCGCCGCTTCTGCCCTTTTTCGGCTCCCCCCGCCCTAGGAAGGGCGGGGGCGCCGAAAGGGAGGCGGCGCCAAGGGCAGCGCCTCACGCCAGGCCTGTGACACGCTGCCCTTGGCGCCGCCTTCTGTTCTCCCTCCTCCTCCTCTTTCCCGAGCGCCATGCCTTTCCCGGGCGCCCTGGCGCGTGGGACAGCCGCGGTGCCCGGGAAGAGGAGGAGGAGGAGGAGAAAATCTCCCTCCTCCTCCTCCTTCTTTCCCTGGCGCCGTGGCGCCCGGAAAGAGGAGGAGGAGGAGAATGACGGCTTTAGGAGAGGGCGGGGCCTGGCCTGGGGGCGGGGCCGAGCGGCCCCCGAGGTCATCAGCGACCTCTATTCCGGCCCTGGACCCGGTAGAAGTTGGACAGCCCTGCTCTACGGTATCTAGTCCGTGAGCTGCTTTTTGCTGACGATGCTGTTCTTGTCGCCCATTCAGAAGCAGCCCTGCAGCGCCTCACATCCTACTTTGCAACAGTTGGGCTGGAAGTCAGACTGAAGAAAAGGGAAGTCCTCTACCAGCCCGCACCACAGGAAGAACACCATCATCCCCACGTCAGCTTAAGTCCATCCAGCAGTTCACCTACCTGGGAAGCATCATCTCTTCAGACAGCAAGATATATAAAGAGATTGATCACAGATTAGCAAAGGCATAGAGTGCATTCGGAAGGCTTCTCAAAAGAGTCTGGAGCAACAAGCACCTGAGGCAAAGCACCAAAATCAGTGTGTACAGAGCAATCATCCTGTCTGTTCTCCTCTATGGGTCTGAAACATGGGTCACCTATCGACAACACCTACAACTCCTCGAACACTTTCATCAGCGCTGTCTTCGCACAATCCTAAATATACACTGGACCTACTATGTGACGGATGTTGCTGTCCTTGAGCAAGCAGGGATCACCAGCATTGAGGCCATGCTATTGAGAACACAGCTGTGCTGGGCAGGGCACGTCTCTAGGATGGAGGACCACCGCCTCCCAAAGATATTACTCTATGGTGAACTCACCACGGGTCAGCGCAAGAGAGGCGCCCCCAAAAAGAGATATAAGGAATCCCTGAAACAACATCTCAGGCTCGGCCAGATTGATCACCAACAATGGTCCACCCTGGCCTCACATCGGGAGGCATGGAGGCACACTATCCACAATGCTGCGGCCTCTTTCGAGAAGACACGCCAAATGGGTCTCGGAAAGAAATGACAACGCAGAAAAAAACCGCAACTTGGAAACAACATCTGCTGTGCTTTCTGCAACTGAACTTGCCTATCTCAGATTGGCCTTTTTAGTCATCAACGCGCTTGTAAAAAACGTGGGATGAGTCCTTCCTAAGAATCTTCGTTCGCGAAGTAATGCCGAGAGAGAGAATAACAGAGAGGTATAAATAATAATAAAATGCAGAGGAATGAGCAGGATATAATAATAATAGGATACTGAGAGGCATAATCAGGGTATTAATAATACAACACTGAGAGGCATGAGTTGGGTATAATAAATAAACGATAGAGTAGAACACTGAAGTGGAATGGATGCGGCCTTGCTTGTCTGGAATTGCCCCTTTAAAAGCCAGGTGGCGGGCCCCACGTTGAGAGACGTGGAAGGCCAGAACCGGCCCGCTTTGTTTCCATCCGTCCCTCCTTCCTTCCTCGCATCCTCACCTCGGAGGCCATTTCCTGGAAGTCGCTCCCGGCCCATCGGACAAGATCCCCCAAAGGGAAAATGGGGCAATAGGGGTGTTCGGGCCCATAGCGGCAACCCTTCAGGTAGTTGCCCTCCTTGGTCTCCAGCACGTTGGTCCTGCAACAAATACACTATTATTTACGACGACTACTACTGTTACTCTTCTACTATTACTATTGCTACTATGACACTATGAAGCACAATCCCTCTCATTGGAAACAAAAGAGCCAGACGACTTACTTGGAGAACTTGAAGCGGGGGAAACTGATGGAATTCTTGATGTAAACAGTGAAATTCTCAGCGTTGGCCAGGAGGGGTTTCCTAAAAGAAGGAAGGAAGGAAGGAAAAGAGAAAGAACGTCCATGACTTGGGTTCATTTTCCTATCTCCTCATAATGGGAACGGGTCCCAGGCTCCAACTTTGGTCATATCTCTACCTACCACTCTCCCCTTGTCTCTATCATCTATCTCTTTCTATCAATCCATCCATCCATCCATCTGTGGATCTCTATCATCTGTCGTTCTATTTCTATCTACCTCTTTTCTGTCTATCCTCTCTGTTTATCATCTCACTCTCTATATACACCCACCCACCCACTTGTCTGTCTGTGTATCTATGCATCCCATCCCATCCATTCATCTATCTTTTATCTATCCATCCATCCATTTGTCTGTCATCTGTCCATCCATCTATCCACTTATCTGTCTGTTTATCATCTATCCATCCATCCCATCCATCCATTCATCTATCTGTCTGTTATCTATCTATCTATCTATCCATCCATCCCTCCATCTGTCTGCTTGTTTGTCATAGTATCCATCCATCCGTCTGTTGTCTTTCTGTCCATCCATCCATCTGTTTGTCTATCATCTATCTATCCATCCATCCATCAATCCATCTGTTATTTATCTATCTTTCCATCCATCCATTTGTCTATCTATATCTAGCTATCCATCCGTCCGTCCATCTATCTATCCATCTATCTGTTGTCTATCTGTCCATCCATCCATCCATTTGTCTATCATCCATCCATCCATCCATCAATCCATCTGTTATTTATCTATCTTTCCATCCATCCATTTGTCTATCTATATCTATCCATCCATCCATCCGTTGTCTTTCTGTCCATCCATCCATTTGTCTATCATCTATCCATCCATCCATCCATCTGTTATTTATCTATCTATCTTTCCATCCATCCATTTTTCTATCTATATCTAGCTATCCATCCATCCATCATCTATCCATCCATCCATCCATCCGTTGTCTATCTGTGCATCCATCCATTTGCCTATCATCTATCTATCCATCCACCCATCAATCCATCTGTTATTTATCTATCTTTCCATCCATCCCTCCGTCTATCTATATCTAGCTATCCGTCCATCTGTCTATCTATCTATCCATCCTCTATCTGTCCATCCATCTATTTGTCTATCCATCTATCCATCCCCCATCCACTTGTCTGTCATCTCTCTCCATTCACCCATTTATCTGTATATAATATATCTATCCATCCATCCCATTCATCCATCTGTCTGTCTGTTATCTATCTGTCTGTCCGTATGTCCGTATGTCTGTCTGTCATATATCTATTCCTCCATCTGTCTGCTTGTCTGTCATTGTATCTATCCATTCATTCATCCATCTATTTGTCTATCTTTCATCTAGCTATCCATTCATCTATCATCTATCTATCTATCCATCCATCCATCTGTCTGTCTATCAACTATCTATCTATCCACCCATCTATCTCTCTGTCTGTTATCTATCCATCCATCTATTTGTCTATCATATATCTTTCTTTCTTTCTATCCATCCATCTGTTTGTCTGTCAATTATCTATCCATCCATCTGTTATCAATCTTTCCATCCATCTATTTGTCTGTCTATCATCTATCCATCCACCCATTCACCCATCTGCTTGTCTGTCATATATCTATTTATCCATTCACCCACCCATCTGTCAGTTTATCATCTAGCATCCATCCATCCACCTGTCTGTCATCTATCTATCTATCTATCCATTCATCCACCTATCTATCTGTCTGTCTGTCTCTATCTTTCTATCTATCCATCCATCCATTCATCCATCTGCTTGTGTGTCATATATCTATTTATCCATTCATCCACCCATCTGTCAGTTTATCATCTATCTATCTATCTATCCATCCATTCATCCACCTATCTGTCTGTCATCTCTCTATCTATCCATCCACCCACCCATCCATCCATTAATCCACCTATCTGTCTGTCATCTCTCTCTCATCTCTCTATCCATCCATCCATCCACCTATCTGTCATCTCTCTCTCTCCATCCATCCATCCATCCATCCATTAATCCACCTATCTGTCTGCCATCTATCTATCTATCCCAGGCCCTTTTCTGGGCCTCTGATGGAGGTGGGACTGAAATAAAACGTTTTTGGAAGAGAACCGTCAACACAGAGTCATGTCCTGCACTGCAACATTGGAAAGATAGATAGATAGATAGGAATGGGAGTTTACGTGGGACCTACTTGGGCCGGCCCTTCTTCTCCTCCAGGGGGCACCAGGCCAGGATCTCGCAGGTCCCGCTCCGGCTGCTTCCTTCCTTCACGCAGCGCCCCGTCTTCACCCCTAAAGAGACGGAGGAAGGATCGTTCTATTCAATTAATGTAACTTTAGAGCGCGATTCCTTTAGAGCGCAGGCTCTGTATCAGACATCCTTTCAGGCCTGAAAGTGAATAACCTCCATCTGTTGCCTTCAAACCCAGTCTGCGTTCCATCAGTGGGAGGATAGAGCCGGGTTTACTATATAATCCCCATTGACAGAAACAGGGATCCAGGTGGACAAGCAATAACTATCAGGATGCAACAAAGACAGGAAAAGTCATTGAAAATAATTGGAAATGTCCCTTACCATTGCCGGCGACAACGGCTTCACCCCGAGGACAGTCGCTGTGGTGGTAACACAGGGCGTCTGGAATTCCAGCACTCTGTTGAGAGGGAAAATAACAACAAATATTAATAATTAATAGTCAATAATTAATTAGTCAATAATTGATCATTGATACAATAATTAAAAATAATAAAAAGTCAATTAGATTAATAATAGTCAATGATCAATAATACATACTAATAATTAATAATTAATATCAATAATTAATAATTTATTATTTCACTCCTTTCCTCCTCTATGCACCCCTCAATTACTTCCCTATTATTATTATTATCATCAGTTCATTCCCTCTACACAATAATTTCATTTTAATGATAACTTCAATATTATTATTTTATAATTAGTATCATCATCATCATCATTTCCCTTTGATGACATGGCCCAAAGGAACTCGCCGTCATTCTTTGGGCTATGACGTTGTTGTTGTTGTTGTTGTTTACTGTGGCAAGCGATACAACATACCTCCGGACAGGTGCTCTGCCATTGGTTCGGGGTAACAATCAGGTTGGTCATGACGAAGAAGACGCTTTCGCCCTAAATAAGAAGGAACCAGAAGGAGAAAAAAATATTATTTTCGAATTGTATTATTTTTGATATTGTTTGGATTTTTCCCACTGTTCACCAATTTAAGAGAGGGAAAAAAGTGACATGTAGCAGTAATAATTATAATTACATTTACCTGTAATTCCTATTGGTGTTTTAATCTTCCTTCTAGGTTTTTAAAAATTTGATATTATGCATTCATATTTCATATAATTATATTATCATTATTGTTATTATTTCATTTTATTATCATATATGTTATGATGTTATTATAATTATTATATAATAAATATAATATTAGAATATAAAAAATTATAATTTCAATATAAAATACAATAATATATAATAATATATAATATAAAATTATAATAAAAATACATATAATACAAATCATTGTTACATTTTATATCATTATATTATTATATTATTATATATTATATTCTTACATTATTGCAGTGTTCCCCAACCTTTTTTGACCCACCGCACATTTTTTACATTTGCAAAATCCTGGGGCACACCACCAATCAAAATGACACAAAATGACACTCTAACACAGTAATACATATAGTTAATATGTTGTTAAATGTATTTATACACTCAGTGTGAAACCTGGGCCTGTTTCATGAATATGACATAGATATCCTGGCAGGAATGGCAGAAAGACACAAACTTCCCACACAGAACTCCCATAACCAAGAGAAAATACTATAAGAGTTTGGTGGGCATTGACCTTGAGTTTTGGAGTTGTAGTTCACCTATATCCAGAGAGCACTGTGGACTGAAACAATGTTGGATCAGGACCAAACTTGGCATGAATACTCAATATGCCCAAATGTGTACACAGATGGAGTTTGGGGGAAATAGACCTTGACATTTGGGAGTTACAGTTTCTGGGATTTATAGTTAACACACAATCAAAGAGCATCCTGAACTCTTGCAACAATGGAATTGAACCCAACTTGGCATATTGAACTCTCATTACCAACAGAAAGTACTGAAAGGGTTTGCTTGGGAATTGACCTTGAGTTTGGAAGTTGTCGCCATTTTGATCCGAGGGGGCAGCGTGAGCGTGTTCAGGAGGAGATGGGAGGGAGGATTACCGTGACCCAATGCATTTCGCCAGAACATTGCAGACCCGCCCCAGAGCAAAGCCCTCACTTTGCTCTGGGGCGAGACCCAGTAGCACCTGGTGCATGGGTCACGTCTTCCTCAAAGCGAGCGGAGCGAGGCTGGGAAGAAGGGAGCCCGAGTGGAGAAGAAAAAGTGTTTGGCAGGAGTGGGAAGAAAGGGTATTGGAGGTTCCCATTTCCCACGGCACACCTGATGATTGCTCACAGCACACTAGTGTGCCACGGCACACAGGTTGGGAAACACTGCATTATTGTTTTATATTATGTACTAAACATAATATATATAATAAATTATGATATAATTGTAATTATAAAATTATAATAAGAATATAAAATGCAATAATAACATATAACACTGTATATATTATATTATAATAAATAGTATAATATAAAATACAATATCTAATAATAACAAATTATAATATAATACATAAAATAAATAATATAATAAGAATTATAAGAATATAAAAAACGATAATAATATATGCTATAATATACAAAATAATAAATATAATACTTATAAATCATATGATAGAATATAATGTAAAATTATAATAATATATAATATATACGGTAATACTGTAATATGTAATATAAAATATAATACTAAATAATAACATTTAATAATGTAAAAATACAATATATAATAATAATTATAATATGTAATTATAATATAATGTATAATAATATAATAATAACAAGATAATGATTTAAAATATAACAATTATTATTACACAATGTCCCAAAATTTGTAAAAATGTTCTGTTCCTGGTTTGCCCACGTTTTCAGGATAGGACCAATGAGGAAATTACATTGATAGCCTAGGAACAAATATCATGTGGCTTCATGATATCAGGAGAGGAGCAGTGATGTCCACCAGAAGCGGGTCTTTTGCTTGGTCAGCGGCTCTTGGTTGCCTATTTTGGGCCCAAAGTGTTGCTTGACGCAATACCTTGGGCCTGGAGGAAGCGCCTTTTGCACAGCATGCTAAGCACCATCTCTGGTCCTGCGTGGCGTACCTGTGGGGGCACCACGTAGTCGGCCACGTCCCAGAGGCGCTCTCCCATCCCGGAGGAGTTGGTGAAGGCCACCCCCTTGACCTTGGTGATGACCGAGCTCTGGATGGAGGCATCCACCTCCTGGTAGCCCTTCCTGGCCACAAAGACCCACCTGCCAAAGAAAGAAGGGAGGGAAGGAGGAAGGAAATGAAAAAGGGAGGAATGGAAGGAAGGAGTGAGTGGGAAAGGAAAGGAAAGAGGGAAGGAGGGATAGAAAGGAGGAAGGGACGGAGGCAGAAAGAAGAGAGGGAGAGAGGAAGAAAAAGGAATTAGGGAGGGAAAGAAGAAACAGAGAGAAGGAAAGAAGAAAGGAAGGAGAAAGAGGAAGGGATAGAAGGAAAGAGGAAGGTAGAAGGAGGAAAGAGATGGATGGAAGGGAGGACGGAGGAAAGGAAGGAGGGAGGGAGGAAGAAAAAGGAAAGGAATGAGGGAGAGAGAAAAAAGAGGGATGGATGGGTGGAAGGAAGGAAGGAAGGGAAAAGAGAGGGAGGGATGGAAGGAAGGAGGAAGGGAGGAAGGAGAGAGGAAGGGAAAAGAGGGATGGAAGGAAGGAGGAAGGGAGGAAGGAGAGAGGAAGGGAAAAGAGGGAGGGAGGGATGGAAGGAAGAAGGAAGGAAGGAAAGAAGGAAGGAAGGAGAGGAAGAGAAAAGAGGGAGGGATGGAAGGAAGGAAGGCAAGAGGATGGGAGAAGAGGGAGGGATGGAAGGAAGAAGGAAGGAAAAAAAGAAGGAAGGAAGGAAGGTGAGGAAGGGAAAAGAGGGAGGGATGGAAGGAAGAAGGAAGTAAGGAAAGAAGGAAGGAAGGAGAGGAAGAGAAAAGAGGGAGGGATGGAAGGAAGGCAAGAGGAAGGGAGAAGAGGGAGGGATGGAAGGAGGAAGGAAAGAAAGAAAGAAAGAAAGAAAAAGGGGGGATGGAAGGCAAGAGGAAGGAAGGAGAGAGGAAGGGAAGAGAGGGAAGGAAGGAGGAAAGGGAAAAGAGGGCAGGATGGAAGGAAGGAGGAAGGAAGGAGGAAGAAAGGAATGAGGAAAGGAAAGGAAAGAGGGAGGTAAAAGAGAGGTGGATGGTAAAACAAAGGAGGAAAGGAAGAAAGAAGGGAGGAAAAGAAAGAGAAAAGGAGGGGAAAGGGAAATGGATGGAGGGAAGGAAGGAAGGAAGGAAGGAGGAAAAGAAGGAGGAAAGTAAAACAGGGAGAGAAGGAAGGGAAGGGAAGAGGAAGGGAATGAGGGAGAAGAGGGATGGATGGAAGAGGTTCAGCACAGTCCTCAAGGAAGGGCAAGACATCCATCCATCCATCCGTCTATCGGTTTATCTGCCTGACCTATAGTGAAAATATGTCTGTGTCTCTGTGTATACATACACAGAGCTTCCGGCAGTAATGCTAAGCTATCTGTCCCCACTGTTTGAATTGTTTCCCCCTGGAGCAAACTGACCGCAAATGCAAAATGAGGAGGCGTACACTTAACCCCACAAGACAGATGGCCAGCTGTCACTCAGAGGGAAAATATAGCTTTTGAATGGCACTTAGGTCCCTTTTAAAAACATTTCAGGGTCAATTCGGAGAGTCACCTGCTGGCTGCAATGCGGCAGAACGCCTGGCACTGCCAATTAATGTACACATCGCATCAAAGGACACACAGAAAAGGGGTTAAATCCCAATGAAAAGGATCAGAAATGCACCCAAAAGACATCCAATCCAACTCGATCCATCCCAACAGATGGCCACCCAGCCTCTGCATTACAAACCTCCAAAGGAGGAGACTCTGCTTCACATAATCCACTGTCATTGAGTTTGGAAGGGGCACCCAAAGGGCATCCAGTCCAACCTCATTCTGGAAACATTGGCCTTTCCTGCTGCAGCGTCACACCCTTGGCTCATGTCCGCGCATATATATTCCTGGCTATATGACTTTCCTCCACCAGGACACTATCTTCCCATGGATGCAGCTTAGGATAGCCTTGGCCTCTTCTGCCGCAGCGTCACACCCTCGGCTCATGTTCAGCTTGTGCTCACAGCTATTGCCGTGGCCTCCCTGGCTGCCCCACATAGACCTACGTAGTAGCCCTTTGGTCTTACCCGACAACGTAGGCCATGATGGAGAGCTGGACCACCCGGTAGAGGACGCCCACCTTCTTGTTCTTGGCAATGACATACTTCTCTGTCTTGTAGTCAAAGAGAGAGAGGCAGAGCGCCCGCCAGGCCACCTGGCCCATCCTGACAGGAAGGAAGGGATGGAGAAAGGAGGGAAGGAAGGAAGAGAAAGGTGGAAGGAAGGGAGGAAGGAAAAAGCACGAAAGGGAGGGAGGGAGGACGGAAAAGGGAAAGGAAGAATGGAAGAAAGGAGGAAGGGAGGAAGGGAGAAATAGAGGAAGGAATGGAAGAAGGAAGGAATGGAGGAAGGAAGGGGAAGAAAGAAAGAAGGAAGGAAAGGGGGAAGAAGGAAGAGGAAGAAGAAAGGAAGGGGAGGAAGGAAGGAAGGAAGGAAGGAAGGAAGGGAAGAAGGAATGGGAATGAAGGAAGGAAGGGGAAGGAAGAAAGAAGGAACGTAGAGGAAGAAAGAAAGAAGGAAGGGAAGAAGGAAGGGGAAGAAAGAAAGAAAGAAAAAGAAAGGAAGGATGAAGGGAGGGAAGAAGGAAGGGAAAGAAAGAAAGAAGGAAGGAGAAAGAGGGAAGGGAAGAGAAAGAAGGAAGGGAAGAACTGAAGGAAGGATAAAGAAGGAAGGGGAAGAAGGAAGGAAGAAGGAAGAAAGAAGGAAGGAAGGGAAGAAGGAAAGGAAGAAAGAAGAAAGGGAAGAAGGAAGGGGAAGAAAGAAGGAAGGAGAAAGAGAGAGGGAGGGAAGAGAAAGAAGATAGGGAAGAACTGAAGAAAGGAAGGATAAAGGAGGAAAAAGAAGGAAAGAAAGACAGAAAGAGGAGGAAGGATCAATAAAGAAAGAAGGAAAAGAGAAAGGAAGGAAGGAGAAAGAACAAGAAAGAAAGAAAAGGGAAAAGATGGAAGGAAGGAAAGATGGAGAAAGAAGGAAACAAAGAGGGAGAGGGAAGGAAGGAAAGGAAGGATTGAATGAAGAAAGAGAGCGAGAAAGATGGAGTGAAGGAAGGAAGGAAGGAGAAAGAAAGTAAAAGAAGGAAGGGTGAGGGTAGGCTCCTAGAGAATCAAACAGCATGCATCAAACCGGGAGGCAGGTGCCGCACGTGCCGCGCATGGAAAAGGCCTTGCTCTCCATCATCCATGGGATTTCCAAGCCGCAAAGAGCCACGTCTCAGAACAATAATAAGAAAAGACGGCAAAGGAGTCAAAGGAAGGCCGCAATGTATGGATCGGCAGGCAACGAAGCATGTCATGTGCGTCGCGGTGCACTTCCCTTTGCCGAGAACCCTTGGGAACCAGAAGATTTGAATAGCTGCACCTTGCCAAAGAGGAGCCACATCTGCACACAGGCAGCATCGGCTCCTAGGCATGATGCCGTTATCACAAGCACAGCCCAAAGGTCATTCATTCCGTGCCGGTTGTTTTGAATAGATCCAAAGCCGGCACCACGCATAGCTGCACATGAAAGAAGCAGGCGACCAATCAATAATATTAATAATATTGTTACTACCTATAGCATTGAGCCACGGCACTTATTTTTCGTATTAGGATTAATATTACCCATAGTCAAGAGTGAGACTATTATTATTATTATTATTATTATCCATAGCATTGAGCCATGGCACTGATTAATATTAGGATGATTATTACCCATAGCCATGCGTGAGGCGATTATTGTTGTTGTTGTTATTACCCATAGCATTGAGCCATAGAACTTATTATTAGGATTAGGATTATTATTACCACCACCCCTAGCATTGAGCTATGGCCCTTATTATTGGTATTAGCATTATTATTACACACAGCACCAAGTGACAGTACTACTACTACTACGTATTACTACTAGCACCCATAGCATTGAGCCATGGCACTTATTATTAGTATCAGCATTATTATTACACACAGCCACAAGTGAGAGTACTACTACTACGTACTACTACTAGCACCCATAGCATTGAGCCATGGCACTTATTATTAGTATCAGCATTATTATTACTTCCACAAGTGAGACTACTACTACTACTACGTACTAGCACCCATAGCATTGAGCCATGGCACTTATTATTAGTATTAGCATTATTATTACACACAGCCACAAGTGAGAGTACTACTACACTACTACTACGTACTAGCACCCATAGCATTGAGCCATGGCACTTATTATTAGTATTATTATTACACACAGCCACAAGTGAGAGTACTACCACTACCACTACTACTACGTACTAGCACCCATAGCATTGAGCCATGGCACTTATTAGTATTATTATTACACACAGCCACAAGTGAGAGTACTACCACTACCACTACTACTACGTACTAGCACCCATAGCATTGAGCCATGGCACTTATTATTAGTATTAGCATTATTATTACACACAGCCACAAGTGAGAGTACTACTACGACTACGTACTACTACTAGCACCCATAGCATTGAGCCATGGCACTTATTAGTATTAGCATTATTATTACACACAGCCACAAGTGAGAGTACTACCACTACTACTACGTACTAGCACCCATAGCATTGAGCCATGGCACTTATTATTAGTATCAGCATTATTATTACACACAGCCACAAGTGAGAGTACTACTACTACTGCTACGTACTACTACTAGCACCCATAGCATTGAGCCATGGCACTTATTATTAGTATTAGCATTATTATTACACACTGCCATGGGAGTATTATTATTATTATTATCCGTAGTATTGAGCCATGGCACTTATTATTAGGACTAGAATTATTATTACTCACAGGCTGCTATTATCATCTTCATCATCACTGAGCACTAAATAATAATAGTAATACTTTTATTACCCATAGCATTGAGCCATGGAAATTATTATTAGGATTAGGATTATTATTACCCACAGCCATGAGTGAGGCTATTATTATTATTATCATCATCATTCAGCATTTAATACTACTACTACTAATAATAATAATAATAATAATAACCCTCATAGCATTAAGCCATGGCACTTATTATTAGGATTCGGATTATTACTACTCACAACCACGAGCGAGGCATTCAATAATAATAATAATAATCCTAATAATAATAATGTTATTACACATAGCATTGAGCCATGGCAATTATTATTATGATTATTATTACCCACAGCCACAAGTGAGGCTATTATTATTATCATCATCATTGAGCATTTAATAATAATAATAATCCTCATAGCATTGAGCCATGGCACTTATTATTAGGATTCGGATTATTACTCACAACCACAAGCGAGGCTATCATCATCAAGCATTCAATAATAATAATAATTCCAATAATAATAATAATACTGTTATTGCCCATAGCATTGTGTCATGGTACTTATTATTAGGACTATTATTACCCACAAAACATTTTTGCAAATTTTGTTACTTATTATTATTAGTAGTAGTAGGATGGTGCATTTCCCTAGCTTAGAATGTGACTGGCTGCAAGAGAAGCGTACTAATGAGACTGGAGGGAGCTCTCATTCAGAAGCGCCGTCCTTTGTGAAATATTAATCTCCTTCGCCAGCCACTTAGTGGGATTAAATGGCGGGAGCAGATGCCGCATTAACATGCCAAGGAAGAGCCAAGCCGTCTTCCTTCTGCTTGGCCTACCTCCCATTTCCCCCATGCCTTTTTTTGCAAAGGACCTTCTGCCAAAGGACGTCGGTTCCCAGACTCTGCCGAGGACAATCGGACTGCAACTGAATAAATGTCTGAATGTTCTCCGGCCTGCTTTTGGCTGCCTTTCAGCCTGGAGCCAAGCCAATTCAAGCCAGATTCAAGCCCACAGGACAGAGAATTTCATCTATGCTGCCGATCATGCCATCAGCACCCAAGCAGGGAGCTTTGAAAGGGTCGAACAGAAGCTCTACAAAGCTTTAGGTGCTCTTACTGCCTATTACAGGAAAAACCAGTTGATTCTTATCCATCTAAAACAGTGTTTTTCAACCTTTTTTGAGCCGCGGCACATTTTTTACATTTACAAAATCCTGGGGCACACCACCAACCAAAATGACGCAAAATGACGCACAATGACACTCTAACACAGTAATACATATACTTAATATGTTTTTAAATGTCTTTATACACTCAGTGTGAAACCGGGACCTGTTTCGATGAACACAACATAGATATCCTGGCAGGAATGGCAGAAAGACACAAACTTCCCACACAGAACTCCCATAACCAAGAGAAAATACTATAAGAGTTTGGTAAGCATTGACCTTGAGTTTCGGAGTTGTAGTTCACCGACATCCAGAGAGCACTGTGGACTGAAACAATGTTGGATCAGGACCAAACTTGGCATGAATACTCAATATGCCCAAATATGAACGCAGATGGAGTCCAGGGGAAATAGACCTTTACATTTGGGAGTTGCAGTTTCTGGGATTTATAGTTAACACACAATCAAAGAGCATCCTGAACTCTTGCAACAATGGAATTCAACCAAACCAAATATTGAATTCTCATTACCAACAGAAATTACTGAAAGGGTTTGCTTGAGAATTGACCTTGAGTTTGGAAGTTGTAGTTCACCTACACCCAGAGAGCACTGTGGACTCGAACAATGTCATGTTATGTTGTTTGTTTTCTATCCAGAATCACAATGTTGGAAGGAGGCTCACCACTTTAGGGTCCCTAAAAGAGGCATGGGAAAACTTCGGCCCTCTGGGTGCTTTGGACTTCAACTCCCACCATTCCTAACAGCCCTTTCCTGCTTAAATGGCTGAGGGGGGGGGAAGGAAATGGGAACCTCAGATACCCTTTCTTCCCCCTCCTGCCAAACACTTTTCCTTCTCCACTCGGGCTCCCTTCTTCCCAGCCTCGCTTTGCCTCGCTTTGCTCTGGGGCGAGTCTGCGCAGTAGCGCCCGCACGGGTCACGTCTTCCTCCCTCCCCCCTCCCCTCCTGAACACGCTTACGCTGCCCCCTCGGATCAAAATGGCGGCAGAAGCGGCAGTGTAGAAGAAAAAGTAAGTGTTCGGCAGGAGGGGGAAAAAAGGGTGCGAAGGGGAATGGGAAGAGGTCTTTGTTGAAAGCTGGCATGGGCAAACTTGGACCTTCCAGGTGTTTTGGACTCCAACTCCCACCATTCCTAGCAGCCTCAGGCCCTTTTCCTTTCCCTCCCTCAGCCACTTAAGCAGGAAAGGGCCTCAGGCTGTTAGGAATGGTGGGAGTTGAAGTCCAAAGCACCCAGAGGGCCAAAGTTTTCCCATGCCTGTTTTAGGGACCTTAAAGTGGTGAGCCTCCTTCCAACATTGTGATTCTGGATAGAAAACAAACAACATAACATTGTTTGAGTCCACAGTGCTCTCTGGGATTAGGTGAACTACAACTTCCAAACTCAAGGTCAATTCCCAAGCAAACCCTTTCAGTATTTTCTGTTGGTAATGAGAGTTCAATATGCCAAGTTTGGTTCAATGCCATTGTTGCAAGAGGATGCTCTTTGATTGTGTGTTAACTATAAATCCCAGAAACTGTAACTCCCAAAAGTCAAGGTCAATGCCCACCAAACTCTTATAGCATTTTCTCTTGGTTATGGGAGTTCTGTGTGGGAAGTTTGTGTCTTTCTGCCATTCCTGCCAGGATATCTATGTTGTGTTCATCGAAACAGGCCCTGGTTTCACACTGAGTGTATAAATACATTTAAAAACATATTAACTATATGTATTACTGTGTTAGAGTGTCATTTTGTGTCATTTTGGTTGGTGGTGTGCCCCAGGATTTTGTAAATGTAAAAAAATGTGCCGCGGCTCAAAAAAGGTTGGGAAACACTGCTCTAATTTATGGAAATTGGGTTTTGTGACATGGATTCTCCCGGCTTGGTTTGGGTTTTACTGGCACGGTATTTTATTGTTAAATTTACTGATGTTATACAATGTTTTTAATGATCGTGATTTGTAATTTTTATGGTATTATGTGTTGGCATCTTCTGATGCTTGTGTGAGGCTGCTCTGAGCTCCCCTTGTGGGGAGAAGGGCGGGATAGAAATATACGAAATAATAAAATAATAAAATTATTGTCATTATTATTACTATCCTTAATTCATTAGCATTGCTATTACTATCGCTAATTTATTATCACCATTCTTATTATCTCTATGATCAACATGATTATCTAATTTGTTATTATTATTATTACCTCAATTTATTTACTATTATAATCTCTAATGGGTCATCATTGTCATTATTACTCTTATTTATCAGCATCATTATTACTCAGTCTAAACTATCTAGTCCGTGAGCTGCTTTTTGCTGACGATGCTGCCCTTGTCGCCCATTCAGAAGCAGCCCTGCAGCGCCTCACATCCTGCTTTGCAACAGCTGCAGAGCTGTTTGGGCTGGAAGTCAGCCTGAAGAAAACGGAAGTCCTCTACCAACCCTCACCACTGGAAGAACACCATCATCCCCACGTCAGCATAGGCGAATCTGTGCTTAAGTCCGTTCAGCAGTTCACCTACCTGGGAAGCATCATCTCTCCAGATGCCAAGATTGATGAGATCACAGATTAGCAAAGGCATATAGTGCATTTGGAAGGCTTCACAAAAGAGTCTGGAGCAACAAGCACCTGAGGCAAAGCACCAAAATCAGTGTGTACAGAGCTATCGTACTGTCTATTCTCCTTTATGGGTCTGAAACATGGGTCACCTATCGCCAACACCACGACTCCTCAAACGCTTCCATCAGCGCTGTCTTCGCACAATCCTAAATATACACTGGACCGACTATGTGACGAATGTTGCTGTCCTTGAGCAAGCAGGGATCACCAGCATTGAGGCCATGCTATTTTGAACACAGTTGTGCTGGGCAGGGCACATCCCTAGGATGGAGGACCACCGCCTCCCAAAGATACTACTCTATGGTGAACTCGTCACGGGTCAGCGCAAGAGAGGCGCCCCCAAAAAGAGATATAAGGACTCCCTGAAACAACATCTTAGGCTCGGCCAGATTGATCACCAACAATGGTCCACCCTGGCCTCACATCGGGAGGCATGGAGATGCACTATCCACAATGCTCTGGCCTCTTTCGAGAAGACAAGCCGAATGGGTCTCGAAGAGAAACAACAACGCAGAAAGAAACGCAACCTGGAAACAACATCACCCAAGGAGACTTTCTGCTGTGCTTTCTGCAACCGAACTTGCCTATCTCAGATTGGCCTTTTTAGTCATCAACGAGCTTGTAAAAAGCATGGGATGAGTCCTTCCTAAGAATCTTCGTTCGCGAAGTAATTTTTATCTCTATATTATCATCATCATCATCATCACCACCTCTATTTAATTACTATCATTATCTCTAACGTATCACCATTATCATCTTGTCTTATTTATCAGCATCATTATTACCTTTAATTTTTATCTCTATATTATTTTTATTATTTTTATCACCTCCTCTATTTAATTACTATCAGAACAGACAACTCTGCATCTGTTTGCTTGTCCATTGTGCCCAGCCTCATGTACAGAGGAGGAATTGTTGGAGGCTACAGACAATGCCATTGCTGTTGCCCGTTTTTGGTCAAAGACATTTAGCCGCCTGCACACCTTCTATTTTAATCAGTTTTATACGAATTTATGCAATGCTTCTGATAGTAAATAAATAAATCATTATCTCTAGTGTCATCATTGTCATCATGTTTAATGTATCAGCAACATTATTACCTTTAATTTTTATCTCTATATTATTATTACCACCTCTATTTAATTACTATCATTGTCTCTAATGTGCCTATCATTATCTCATTGTCATGTTTAATTTATCAGCATCATTACCTTTAGTTTTTTTATTATCTCTATATTATTATTATTACCATCATCATCATCATTACTAATTACTGTACCCCATAACTGCATTATGCCAGGAATGTACACTCTGCTTTCCCTATGTTCATTCCTTATTTGTGACTGATATATTCAGTGAAATGTGCTGGGAATGATAAGAGATGGGACTCCTATGATTCCCTAGCACTGAGCCGCAAAGGGACACCGTTAGTCCTCCATTGCCTAGCCTTTGGTCCCAGGAGATATAGCTAGACCGTAATGACAATACATCGCCGGAGACATCCAATTACAGCATGTTTTGCATACATTTGCACTCAAGAGAGACCCACTCAAAGGCTTCTGAGCAGACGCTAAGCAGCGCCGGGATCTCATTAGCTGAGAATGATTTGGACTACATAACAAACTTAAACAAGGCCGATATGGAAGAAAAATAGAGGGAGAATATGAGATGGAAGAGGTATTTCAACCACACTGGCAGGACTAATATACAAACGGATGGGTCAAGGGTGGTGAATCATACATGATCAGGATAGTACAAGCTAAATGGCAGAAAGAAGGATCACTGATGAGTCAAACAAAATATCGATGGCCTAGTAGGAGAAGCAGCATGGTGCCCGCAAGTCATGCATTCAGAAGTGTGGCAACTGGACAAACCTCTGAATACATCTTTGACATCAGAGTCAACCCCAAGGCACAGGACAGCAAATACCCCATTGTTTGGACAAAAATAAATAAACGATGGGGTTTGAGACGCTTGCTCCTGACATGCCGGATCCCGTGAACACTTTGGGCGAGAGTTCAAGGCCCTGGCATAGGAATCATAGAAATCTTTATTAATATACAGCACAATACGTTCCACATCGGAAACGTAAACGATGCCGAGGACAGCACTGTGCATCAGTGATACCTGATTATACAAAATCAAGCTTACAGTACTTGCAAAATATATTTTAATAGAAGGATTTTTAATAGAAGGATATTTATGACTAGCATTCTGATCTTCTACAGTTGGGCAGAATCCTTTAGGGTCATTGCTGACGATGCAGCATCCCAGTGTCAGCCTTCCAAACCTCACTTGCCGGGAAGCGGCTGAGAGGAACAATTAAGCGTGAAATTAACCGTAATTAACAGTAGTGGGGACTTTCATGATGAGACCTGTAGTCATTGCAAACGCATAGCTGACAGGGTATGCATTCGCAACGTCCCAACAGGGTGAAAATGGAAAGGTAACAAAACATAACACAACAGATCACCAAAGGTAGTCTGCGTGTGAAGAGAGTACACAAGCGCTCTTCCTGCTTCAGGACATTAAGTTTGAGAGTTCCATGTTTATATCCGCTTTTGGTTGGATTCACTGGAAGAAAGGGCTTCCCTTCAACAGATCCCCAGCGGACCGGAAATTGAGAAGCTCCCCGGAGAAGCTCTTGATTTCCTTCTGCAACCGCTTCAAGGCGGGAGTCGTTGGCTTCCTCTTGTAGGTGACCTCCGTCAAGAGTTTCTCCGCCAAGTAGTGGAGCCACAAGATGTTGCTGTGAGGGAAATAGTCGGCCCAGTCGTTGTCGTTCTCCTCTTTCATTTGGCGGTAGACATCGAACTGGTAGTCGCCTCGGCCTTGGAAGACCTCCTCGTCGGTTGAGAGGTCGCAGTAGACCGTCAGCCCATCCCGCTCGAGCCGGGAGAAGGTGTAGTCGATAATACTGACCAGGATGCCATGCGTGGGGAAAACAAGCACCTCGCCCTTCAGCTTCACGCTCACTTCCTGCTGGTGGGTACTCTTGACAAGCACATTCCCCCAATGGAGGTCCCGGTGCTCGAAGCGCAGGGCCTCCTCCGCCACGGCCAGCGAGGCCGCCACTTGTTGCAGGATGCTTTTAGCAGCGGCCACCGAGTCCAGCTTCCGCTTGCGCATATTCTCCAAGTCGGTGCCTCCATCCTCAAACTCCAGGACCATGAAGAGCTGCTGGGCCTCGAAAAAGTCAGGCCGATCGTTCTCGGAGGTGCGGCGCCGGTGGAATTCATCCCAGGCAACCAGGAGGGGCTCAGGGTAAGAGCCCTGCACGCAGTGGACGGAATGCAGTCGGATGAATCCCGTCACCTGGTTCTCCTCTACGCCATCCTCCGCCAAGAGACTGAGCTCTTTTGAAATTATAATCTCCGGCAGAATCTCGCCAAAGGTCTTCTGGGGCTCACCGTTGACCCTCTCGGCACCTTCAATGGGGATGATCTTCAAGGCTACGGCTCCCCGCTCACCCTCAGCCCGGAAGACTTCCCCAAATACTCCTTCCCCGATTTTCTGGCACTTACACATCGTCCCAAGAGGGATGCACTCTTCGAAGGAGATGGGCCCCTTCTGCTGGCACTCCCCGTACACCTTTTCCGCATCCGTTGGCATCACCTGTGACACGGAGAACCGTGACAGCAGGACCATGGAGGAGGAAGGGCAAATGGAATAGCCCATCCTTTGGGTGAAAGAGTTCTGTGGTGTTTTGTTCCCATGAAGGCAGAAGGAGCCGTCAGCCCCGATGCTGCTGCCACCAAAACTCTCGGACTCAGAGAGGATTTTCTTTTTCTTATGGAAGGAGAAAGTGGCTCGGATTCTCCGCCACAGAGCGGAATTCTGAAATGAGGATTCGGGAGACAGGTATGACAGCGCCAGGTTGTTGTCGTAGTCATTGTCCACGCAATTCTTCAGTGATTGCTCCACCTGCTTTTTCTTTCCGTGCCGCTCTTTGGGTTTCTTTTGTTGACCCCACCGCTTGGAACTGAAACCACTGATGCAGGCCTTCCTACCAGTTGTTCCAGTATTGCAAACGGGAGGTGCCTGACGAGTGCTCCTGGCAGGCGGTTTGCAGGGGGATCTGGGCCGGAAAGCATATTCTGTCTTCTCGGAATGCTGGTCTGCCACCTGCTCTTGAGAAGACTGGCTAGCCAACCAATTAGGGACTGCTTGATTGTCTAACACCACTACAGGCTGAAGAAGAGAGCTGTTTCCATCAATGCTGCCCTCACTCAATTCTTCAGAGGAAGCACTGTCCAGCTCAGTTGGTGCCTTCTTCATCCGCTGTCTCTTCTGGGCAAGAGGTGCATGCTCTCTCGGTAAGGAAAGGGCAAGCTTGCCATCGCTGAATTGGGCCTGTAGTTGGCAAGCTCCCTTTGAGGTACATACCTCAGTCTTCAGTGACACAACCGTTCTTTGGTCTTGGATTGAAGCTACAAAGTCTTCCTGTTGCCCCAAGGATGCTTTCCCCCTGCCAGGCGTTTCCCCCTGCCAGGCCCAGTCTGGTGACCTGGAAAATAAAGTAATGAGAAAGTGTTGGTATCTAATATATGTAATGTCTTTCTGCTTGTGGGCAAACAGTATTTCTTACTGTTTCTTTGTCAGTGTTGATGTAAACATTGTCTGGTTTGCCTACTCTGGAACATGCAATATATAATTGTCCTTCTTTAGGGGTCCCCTTCAAATCTATGGTACTATATCTGTCATCATATACATATATGTGTGTGTATGAATCATATATATATATACATATATATACACACACACACACATATATCTTTGGCTGGATGGCTCTTTGTCAGGAGGACTTTCATGGTGTTTTCTCTATCATGTTATTTAGTAACTGTTTATTTTATTTTGATGTTATTTTTGCTTCTTTGTATTTTATTTTGCTGTACTGTAATTTTGGGCTTGGCCTCCTTTTAGCTGCCTCAAGTCCCCTTTGGGGAGATGGTGGCAGGATACAAAAAAGATTATTATTATTATTATTATTATTATTGCCCTGGTGAGATGGTGGACAGGATACCAAATGAAATTAGATTATTATTCCTCCTGACTTTTATTGCCCTGGTGAAGAGAGGTGGACCGGATGGCCAAATGAAATTAGATCTGCCCCCTCCCTCCTGACTTTTACGAAGCGGGTGAAAACGTGGCTGTTCAATAAGGCCTTCGCAGAATGAAGTAGGAGATCGCGAAGCGACTAAAGTAGCTCACCACTTGATACGGACCGAATATATGGATTAACTTGGACTTGATTTTACTTTGGCGAAAGGCTTTTTAAATGTATTTATTGTATTGTATTGTAAATTTTATTGTAAATTTATGATGCTTTTAGATTTTAAATGTTAACATTGAATACTTGCTGTTTGCCGGTCTGAGTCCCTCTTCGGAGGTGAGAAGGCCGGGGTATAAAAGTTTTAAATAAATATAAATAAATAAGGCAGCATTTCTCAACCTGGGGGTTACAAGGGGGTGTCAGAGGGTTGCCAAAGACCACCAGAAAACACAGTATTTTCTATTGGTCATGAGGGTTCTGTGTGGGAAGTTTGCCCCAAATCTAATGTTGGTAGAGTTCAGAATGCTCTCTGATTGTAGGCGAACTATAAATCCCAGTAAGTACAATTCCCAAATGTCAAGGTCTATTCCCCCCAAACTCCATCTGTGTTGATATCTGAGGAACGCTTTCCCCTTGCTCCAAACGTCATTTGTTCACGCGGTGAACAATAGATCAGCTGCAGTGTCTTTCCCATAGTACCGTCAATCTGGAATACCCTTCCAAGTGATGTGCGGGCCATGCAGGACCTATCCTCATTTCGCAAGGCCTGCAAGACTCATCTTTTCCGGCTAGCATTTGACTGTTAAGCTGGAAAAACCTTTTTTAATCTAGTTTAATATGTTGTTTTACCTCTTTGTGTTTTTATGACTGTAAGCCAACTGACACTCTGAAGCCAGAGTGAAGAGGGGGAGCCAGGAAGACAAATTTCCACCATGCCTCCTGGGTCATCGGTGGAGAGCTCCTCCCCCCAGCACCAACTGACACTCTGAGAGCCAGAGTGAACAGGGGGTGCCAGGAAGACAGATTTCCACCATGTCTACTGGGTCATTGGCCCTTCCCCAGCACCAACTGACACTCCCAGCAACAATGCCAGGAAAGACACATCTGTCTACTGGGTCATTGACCTCAGGAAGAGAAGGAAGGAATCCTGCTGCTTCTCCCCCTCCCCTGCCCTCAAGCCAGCTGAGAGGAGAAAGGGGGAGTGAGGAAGAGACTTTAAAAACACCTGTCTCCTGGTTGTTGCTTATTGTTTCTGTTGTGATTTTATATTTTATACCACTCCCCTGTTGTGTCAACTGCACTGGCTCCCTATCCACTTCCGAGCTCAATTCAAAGTGATGGTCTTGACCTTTAAAGCTGTATACGGTTCTGGCCCAGCTTACTTGTCCGAACGCATCTGCCGCTACGTCCCACCTCATAATTTAAGATCATCCGGGGAGGCCCTGCTCTCGCCAACTTCTCAAATGCGGCTGGTGGGGACGAGGGAGCTGGCCTTCTCGGTGGTGGCTCCCCATCTGTGGAATGTGCTTCCTAAGCAACATACGATCAATTCCATCCCTCCTGACATTCAGGAAAAAAGTAAAAGCCTGGCTATGGGACCAGGCGTTTGCACACTAGCACAAGGCAGCATTTTAGACTGGATTTTAATGGAAAGTGGATGAATAGGGCTCAATGCTTTTTATGGACGGAACACTGTGGGTTTTTTTAAAACTTAAATGAATGTGTATGATATGTTGATGTAATTGTATTTTAATGTTTTGGGGGGGGTTTATACTGTGTTTTACTGTGTTGGCATCGAATTGTGCCTTTTTGGAAGCCTCTCTGAGTCCCCCCTCAGGGGTTGAGAAGAGTGGGGTAAAATGCCGGAAATAAATAAATAAATAAATAATATTGTATTTAATGTTTTTATGTGCATTACTTGATGCATGTAAACCGTCTTGAGTCGCCAAAAGGCTGAGAAAGGCGGTATACAAATACAGTAAATAAATAAATAAGCCACTCCGAGCCCCCGGGGAGTGGTGGCGTAGAAGTCCAAATAATAAATAAATAAATACCTTGAGGGTTGTAGCTGCGCAGCAGAGTCGTTTTGGTCTTGCTGGTGCCTTGAGGACGTTGTCTCCTTACTCCGGACATCCTGAGGCTGCGGGGAGTTATTTCGAAATGGAGAATTGTCCACAGAGTCCTCCTGATGGTGTCTTGGGGACTGTGGCCTCAAGGAGGCTTTCTCCTTGTTCCAAACGTCCCGAGGCTGCGCAACAGAACCACTTCGGTCTTCCCGGTGCCTCAAGGAAGCTTTCTCCTTGTTCCAAGTGTCACTACGTTGCTCCACGGAGCAGTGTTGAAACGGCGAATCGGCTGCGGAGCCTTCCTGTCGCCCCGAGGACGCTTCCGCTTTCCTCAGCACCGCAGAGCGATGACTCTGTCCTTGGGGCAGGGCATAGAGGGGCGCTTCTGCGCAAAGGCCCTTCTCCTGCTTGCTTGAGGAGTGAGTCTGAAATGGTGGAGAGTCGTCTCGGTGGTCCCTTTGGCTCGGGGACGCTGAGGGGCGGCGTTTTCCGTAGAAGGGCGCTTCTGTGCAAAGGCCCTCGTCGTCATCCTCATCGTCGTCGTCCTCCTGGGCGAAGAAGCGGAGCACCTCGTGTGGGCCGGCTTCCTTCTGGGCCTCGGCCTGGAAGCCGTAGACGGCATCCCAAAGGGCTGGCCCTTCTCCGGGACGAGGCCTTGCTGCGGCTTGGGGCGTGCTGGAGAGGAGCGGGGCCTCTCCTTGGACCAGAAGGGGAGAGGCGGGCCTTCTCACCCGGGCCTTCCTCCGGAGGGTGATGTTCCTGGCCAAGGGTGTGGGCGGCACCAGGTTCTCCTTGGGGCCTGTCTCCTTCTCCTCCTCCTCCTTCCTGGGAGGCCTGGCTGCCTTCTCCTTCCCTCTGGCCGCCCTCCGAGGCCGCCTCGTCCTCTTCCTCGCCTTCTCTGAGGGCACGAAGTCCGGGTCCTCGAAGGAGGCCCCTCCTGAGGAGGCGCTGGAGCTGAAGAGCCGCTTCCTGTCCTCTCCAGCGGGGTCCCCTCCAAGGGCGGCCGGGGGGAACCACTCCAGGCCTGGCCGGCCCCTCAAGCCTCGGCCTGGCCTCCCCTTCTGGCGGGCGTAGGTCCTCAGCAGCCGGGGCCGCTCCATGCAGAGGAACGGCCGGGCCGGGCCTTCTTTTCTCGGCCGACCTTCCTTCCGCCTCAAGCGCCCGCCGCCATTTCAAAACATTCCAACTCTCGCGGGAGGAGCGCCCGCCCTCGCGAGAGCTCCGTCAGGAGCCAATCCGGAGGCGAGGGGAGAGAGCGCGAGGAACCGTCCTAAGGCGAGACAGTGGCCATAGAGGTATGATTTCTTAAAGACGTCTGCATTGTAAACCTCACTTCCGGGTATAACTCTAAACTAAAGCCCCATAGAGGTATGATATCTGAAAGACGTCTGCGTTCTAACCGTCACTTCCGGGTACAAAACTAAACCCAACCCCACGTTCTTATAAATTTTCCTCCCCTCTCTTTTCAAACTCCCGCGAGACCATCCGAAGTCGCGCGAGACTTGGGACATTCTTCCTATTCCGAAACCACAAATGGCAGCGGAGGATGGGAGTGTGAACTCCCGCGAGAACTGCGGTATTTCATCTCGCGAGATTGTGGGAAAGTGCTTCTAAACACTCCCCCTGCCCTTTTTGTTTGAACGTTGACGTCATGCACTTAAAGAGACAGTGTCGTAATAACAGTCAGAGTAGCAACCCAGGCAGGGGCCATTCAGTCCAAGGTGGGGGAAAGGACTGGTTGATGCCATTGGCCACCTTGATTACCACTGAATGGCCTTGCAGCTTCAAAGCCTGGCTGCTTCCTGCCTGGGGGAATCTTTTGTTGGGAGGTGGGAGAAAGACCTCTCATCTGTTGGAGGCAAGTGTCAATGTGCCATTGATTAGCATTGAATGGCCTTGCAGCTTCAAAGCCTGGCTGCTTCCTGCCTGGGGGAATCGTTTGTTGGGAGGTGGGAGAAAGACTTTGGAGGCAAGTGTCAATGCTGGAGGTGGGAGAAAGCCTGGCTGCTTCTCATCTTTTTGTTGGGAGGCACTCATCTTTTTTGTTGGGAGGCTTCTCATCTGTTGGAGGCAAGTGTCAATGCTGCCATTGTTGGCCACCTTGATTAGCATTGAATGGCCTTGCAGCTTCAAAGCCTGGCTGCTTCCTGCCTGGGGGAATCTTTTGTTGGGAGGTGGGAGAAAGACTTCTCATCTGTTGGAGGCAAGTGTCAATGCTGCCATTGATTAGCATTGAATGGCCTTGCAGCTTCAAAGCCTGGCTGCTTCCTGCCCGGGGGGAATCTTTTGTTGGGAGGTTACTCATCTTTTTGTTGGGAGGCTTCTCATCTGTTGGAGGCAAGTGTCAATGCTGCCATTGATTAGCATTGGCCACCTTGATTAGCATTGAATGGCCTTGCAGCTTCAAAGCCTGGCTGCTTCCTGCCCGGGGGAATCTTTTGTTGGGAGGTGGGAGAAAAACTTCTCATCTGTTGGAGGCAAGTGTTAACGCTGCCATTGGCCACCTTGATTAGCATTGAATGGCCTTGTAGCTTCAAAGCCTGGCTGCTGGTATCCAGAGTTGATTTTCATGGTTTCCTTCCTTCTTTCTGTTTAAACTGCTTGTGGATTTCAATGGCTTCTCAGTGTTGTCTGACATGGTGGTTGTGTGCGTGGTCCAGCATTTCTGTGTCCTCCAGTAATATGCTGTGTCCATGCCTAGCTTTCTAACAGACCCCACAACCTGAGAGGATGCCTGCCATCTTATGTGGGTGAAATGTCAGGAGAGAATGCTTCTGGAACATGGCCAGATAGCCCAGAAAACTCATAGCAACCCAATGGTTCCCACCATAATAATAATAATAATAACTATATTTTCATACCCCGCAAACCATCTTCTCTTGGGGACTCACCATGAAAGCCTTCGACAACACATTGTGCAAATACTTGGTCCCACCAACATGTCTTTACGTTCATTCTGAAGGCCAGGAAGGGAGGGAGCTTATTTAATTTCACTAGGGAGGGAGTTCCATAGCTGAGGGGCCACCACTGAGAAGGCCCTGCCTCTCGTTCCCAACAGATGCACCTGCAACAAAGGTGGGACCGAGAGCAGGGCCTCCCCGGACGATCGTAATCTCCGAAGTGGGTCATAGGTAAGATGTCAAGATTTCTATTCTTAATCCATACATTCCAGTTCTTCGGGACCAGGTTATCATACCAATGTATAGTATGTTGCAGGGACGTTGAATTACATATCCGGACTATTGTTAACATAACAATAGGGGTGCTATGGCATATGTATTTTATGTATGTTGTTCTTTTCATGCATGTGATTGTAGTGCCAGAGACTTGTCTTCTGATTAAATATTAAGAAGAATCCATTACCTGAAGAAGGTGTTTTCATAACCATACCGAAACAAGGAACAACACCCGAGATACCTTCTTGTAACCTGGTCACCGTGTAAAACTCTTCCCCGGCATAACCTTGCCACAAATAGCCCTTTGAAATACTTATAAGTTGTTAACGAACAAATTTAAGGAGCCCAAAACACCCCTAAAATCGAGGATCCCTTGATGGTAAACCTTGGCGAGCCTTTTTGGAAGCGCTAGTTTCCCCCCAACCCAATCAAATATCTCGCCAAGATCCGGAAGCGTGCCCACTGAGAGAAAATCTATCCCAGCTGAGAAGGATGACAATTGCACAGTCCTGAGTTCCGCAAGCTGACATACTTTATTTGGCAAAAACATGGTATTTTATACTCTCTTAGTCCATACAGATTCAAATTTGGCACCCGCCCCTGCCGCGCGCCCTCTCAGCTGATAGGTAGGAATGTTGAAAACAGCTGAGCGTCAGAAAGCCAGTTGGTTCCTCTCAGCCAATCACAAGCTAGCACCCCTTGCGACCCGGAAAATGAGAAGCCAGTGAGGCGAGACAATGGCAAAAACAGCGAAACTGGGCTTTTGGTGATGGGATTAGGATATGTTAATGAGTCCTTGGGGCAAACGAGGACTTTGTCACGTCCTACCAGCCTGCCATGCTATTGTTTTGGTTTGAAAATAAATGGTTTTGTTTTGATCCCAGATCAGTGTCTTCCTGTTATTGGCAAACATCGATCACCAGAGGTTTTGGGTTCTTTGTAAGGTGGCCAGTTTGAGCAAGTTTATTTTGGCCATATATGGGGATCCGACCCCCACAGGGATAGCTAGGTTTGGAAATCTTGTTGTTTGTTCAGCTATCTGTGACTCTTTCAATGGCCGAGCTCCGAAATTGATTGAATCACAAATAAACAGATACCAGCAAAGCCAGAAAAGTCCAGGCAGTGCGGAAGATAAAGGTCTTTGTCCTTGGTTCACGAAGAGGGTTCTATGTGCTTGGAAAACTACAAGCCCCATGCTGGTGCTTGGGGAAACTATGTATCCCAGCTGCCACGGGTCCCCGGGCCGGTTCTATCAAAGTCCCGCCAATCCCGGGCTCGAACTCAGCTGGATTCCTCAAGAAACACATAGCCCCCGGCGTGGGAAATTCCCTCTAAGCAGTCCTCATGAGAACTAGGTGGAAAGGGCACTCGCTGCCCCCTCCTTCGCATCAGCTGTAGCGTGAGAACTTTGTTGGGGAAGAGTGTAGAGGCAAGGATAGATGCAGGGAGAGAAGACTGTTTTCGCTGGTCACATCTCCCATCCGATTTGACCCAAGAGGGGCATCAGGGAACTGCGGAACTCCCTGCTGCAGGTCGAATCAGTCCGAATGCCCTCGGCTCGCTACCATAAGTGACTTTTTAAATCCTCAGACAGATGGGACTATTATGTTTATCTACATGAATATGGGCGTTTATCCATGATAGAGATAAGTTGTTCCTTCCAAACATTTTTGGCCTACCACCCCCTTTCCAGAAAAAAATTTACTCACCGCCCCCCTAGAAATTATTATTTTTTAAATTTAATAGCAATTAAACAGAAAGATATGTGTATTAATGCAGTGATTCTCGGCCTTTCTAATGCCGTGACCCCTAAATAAGGTTCCTCGTGTTGTGGTGACCCCCATCCATATTTTTGTTGCTACTTCATACATAATTTTGCTGCTCTTACAAATTCTAATGCAAATATCTAATATGTAGGATGTATTTCCATTGTTACAAATTGAACATAATTAAAGCATAGTGATTAATCACAAAAACAATATGTTTGGGGGAGGATGGACAACGGATGATGGGATTTGCAGTACCTTCAATCGCTTCAGCTCTGACTTCCACAGACCACTGAGACCTCCATAAATTACAGAACTAGACCAAACTTGGCACAGAGAACTCACATGACCAACAGAAATTACTGGAGGGGCTTGGAATGAACACTGGTGCCTCTGCCGGGGGGAAGGCCTACAATCAAAGAGCATTTCTTCTGCGGTGGTGGGAGGTTCCGCGGTGGCGGGGAGGTTCCGCCGGAGGGCGCGAAGGCCTTTGCACTGCAGCCTTTGCACTGCCCTGCGTGTGGGGATCAAAGCGAAGGGGACGGGGCCAAAGAAGAGGGCCGCGCAACCCCTCCTTAATGGCAAATCGTTCACCGCCCCCTTAAAGGGGTTCACCACCCCCCAAACTACCCTGAGTCTTCCACCGCCCCCTTGTATCGCCTCACCGCCCACCAGGGGGTGGTGCCGCCCACTTTGAGAATCAGTGCTCTATATCTATCTATGTATATAATAAAAGTCAGTGTTTGCGGCGGGAGGTGCGGAGGAATATGTGGCAGTGTTTCGATTGGTTGCCACTGTGGGATTATTTGCATAAAGGACTCTGACTGGCCAGCCTCAGAACTCCAACATTCTAAGGCACCAGGCAGAGGGGATTGGTTGCCACTGAGGGAGTATTTGCATAAAGGACTCTGATTGGCCAGCATCCAAGAATCCAAGCTTCTACATTCAAACAACAGGATTGGTTGCCACTGAAGCACACCAACCTTGGCACACAATGCCTTTCTCAAATAACCCGGGCACTGCCGGGTCCCCAAGCTAGTTGTGTATATAAGTAACTAGCCATCCCCTGCCAGGCGTTGCTGTGGCCCAATCTGGTGGTCTGGAAAATAAAGTAATGAGAAAATGTTGGTTTCTAATATATGTAATTTCTTTCTAGTTGTGGGTAAACATTATTTCTTGTTGTTGATTTGTCAGTGTTGATGTGGAGATGGTCTGGTTTGCCTCTTCTTGAACATGCAACATATCATTATCCTGTACCAAAGTTTACCAAGCTCATGAGATTTGCCTGTGGGATTTGCTCCCTGTGTTGCTCATGGTTTCAAGTGCCTCGTTTCATGGATTTCTCTTGACTCTTTGTTCCCGTTTTCCTTTGTAGTTGACAGACTAAATTGGATTTTGAATGTTTCCTGTTCATAACTTTTTACTGCTTTGGCTACATATATTCTTCACACCTTGAGAAGTATACCTGTCTTACAAGATCTCGTATCAATAATCATTTTTCTCATTGTGGTTGGATCGTTGGTTGAAAGGAAACCCAAACCCCGCAACCTTGAAGGGCAGGCATATGTCCTCATCTTATTGTCTGTCCCATCTTCCTCTCTCATTGACTAATAGCATGCAATGGGACTTCCTCGTCTTCCTCCTCAGACGTTACGGGCCGCGCCTCTGTCAGGGACGACATCCAGCTCCAAATGCTGTCCTCTGGAACAACAAAGAGAGAAAGAAGGGTCTGTATAGGCTCCACAGTGACCGCCAATGCGTTCTGTTCCATGGCAGCAATACTTGTGAAAGAGTGTGATGTGTGAATGGATAAATAAAATTGTATGATGTGTCTATTGAATGAAAATTATATTATTGGCGTCCGGCAAGGCGTCCGGCACTGGCGACACCATCCAAAGAAGACTGAGGCCTAAAATGACATTATGGAGAAGATTGATGGAGGGAGACACTGCTGACATAAACAGATCTGGAAACTTCTGGTGTGAACAACAAGTTTACATGACCAGAGACCACAATGATTCCTTGCATTAAGGAGGAAAACCAACATTTGCGGGGATCGGGAACCTTTTTCACCCAGAGAGCCAGAAAAGCAAAATATTTCGAAATTTATTTCAGTGAGAGCCATATAATATATATAATATATTTAACACTGAATTCAACTAAATGTGAGTATATACGTACATACTATGACAGGGCTGTCCAACTGGCGGCCCTGGGGCCGTATATGCCCCCCAGCCCCTTCCCTGCGCCCCCCTAAGCTTTTTAATAAAAATAAAAAATTAAAAAATTAAATAATAATATTTTTAAAAACTACCCACTTCCGGGTTCCGGAGCAAGTATCGCGAGACTACGGAAGCCACACGGGATTTCGCTCTCAACGCAAGATTACGCCTGCGTTGAGAGCGAAATCCCATGTGGCTTCCGTAGTCTCGCTGATACTCCTGTTGCCGAAATCTCGGCTACTTAATCCCTGCGGCCCACGCAGACGCGATTTGGACCTTCTCGACTGCTGCCTTGGTCGGTCGTCGCCTCTGCTCGTGGTCCGGCTACTCCTGGATCCTGCGCGTTTAGGAAGGTAGGCTAACCTTTATGTTATTATTATGTAATTGTGTATGGATGCCCCTTATGTATTCCCTCCCTGCATTTCCCCTTAGTAAAAGATTATATTTGATTGTATGGATGCCTCTTATGAGAGCCGGGGGCAGGGCAGGGGCGGAGCCGGGGCGGGGGCAGAGCCGGGGGTGGGGGCAGACCCTTCGGCCCCCCAGGTCATCAGTGACCGGAATTCAGGCCCCTGGGCCGGTAGAAGTTGGACAGCCCTGTACTATGAGAAAAGGATTCCCCCATGCCCATCGGCAGGGACCTTTACTTGCATGGCTTCCACTCCTTCCTTTGTTCGGGGAAGCTCTCCTGCACTCTTCCCTCCTCCCATGCCGTTGCACCAGGTTCGGTGGGGGCCCACCATGCATCCGGCCCCTCTGTTTTAGGCCGTCTTTTCTCTCTGTTATGGGGGAGGGCTCGCGGGGGAGCTGCGCCTCTCCCCTCGCCCCCTTTCTCGCTGCTGGCCCTGGCTTGGCTTCCAGTCAGGCAGGGAAAGGTCTCGGCCCACCATCCACGTGGGCCTGGCCTGCCCCAGTCCTCCCCGCCTCCCTCGCTGTGCGTTTTGGGCCCGGCAACTTTCTGCGGCCCGGCATCCGGCCCCTCCCCACCCAAGGAGTTGCCAGGAAGCGGCCCTGGGCTGCGGAAAACGCCACATGGCGGGCCTGGCCTGCCCCGGTCCTCCCTGCCTTCCCTTGCTACAGGTTTCACACCCAGCAGGGCCAGCCACGCAGTATTTTCCGCAGCCCAGAGCCACTTTCTAGCAACTCCTTGGGCGGGGAAGAGCCAGGTGCCATGCCTGTTGCGCCTGGGAGCCATTAAAAATCGCCAAAAGAGCCATATATGGCTCGCGAGCCATAGGTTCCCGACCCCTTAGTTAAAGCAAGTTTTAGCTGACAAAACAAGCAAAAAATGCTACATAAAGATACTCTTTTCTCTCAGAATAGTGTTGTTACAGCTGATCTGAAGAAAGGGATGAATTTAATGAAAAAGGATGGTGAGTATGAATGGTGAATGAATGGATTATGAGTGAACGTGAAAGTATGTGTGATGATGATCTGAATGAAAAAGGATTGTGAATGCAAATGAGTGAATGATTGGATTATTTATTTATTTATTTGTTTGTTAGATTTATTGGCCGCCACTCCCAGCCAGCTCGGGGCGGCTTACATCAAGCACCACAATAAAACAACAAATCTACAACAGCAATAACACCACAAGGATAAAACAATTCCTAAGAGATAACACAAGTCCTAGGGGATAGCACATTACAACTCAAAGGCCTGCCGGAATAGGGCCAACTTGCAGGCCTCCGAAAAGCCAACAGATTACGCAAAGCCCGAACCTCTGGGGGTAGTGTGTTCCAGAGAACTGGGGCGATGATGGAGAACGCCCTTCTCCGTGTTGAAGTTAGGTGGTATTGTTTGACATTGGGCACGGCTAGAAGATTCCAGTCTTCAGATCTAAGTGTTCTCGTGGGACAGTATGGGGTTAGGCGGTCCCTTAGGTACACTGGCCCCAGACCAGAGAAGGCCTTAAAAGTCAAGACTAGCACTTTGAAGGTGATCCGGTATTCAATAGGAAGCCAGTGCAGTTCCCGCAGAATTGGTGTAATCTAACTGCTCGCAGGAGCTCCTGCGAGCAACCGAGCTGCGGCGTTCTGCACCAGCTTGAGTTTCCGGGTCACCGTCAAAGGCAGGCCAATGTAGAGAGCGTCTAAACCTTGAGATGACCGTGGCTTGGATCACTGTGGCCAAATCGTGCCAAGACAAGTAAGGGGCCAGCCTCCTAGCATGGCGAAGATGGAAAAACGCCACCCTGCTGACAGCGGAGATTTGTGCCTCCATTGACAGCAGACGGTCCAAAAGAACTCAAAGGCTTTTTACTGAAGATGACAGGCATAACGCCACGCCGTCCAGGGTCAGAAGCTGGACATCCCTACCGCCCGGATGACCCAACCAGAGGATCTCCGTCTTCGCTGGATTCACCTACAACCTACTGGCTCGCAGCCATCCAGTAACGGCTTCGAGGCAGAGATGGAAATTATTGGGTACGGTTTCGGGCCTGCCCCCCATCCTCAGAATGAGGTGGGTGTCATCAGCGTACTGATGACATTCCAGCCCAAAGCTATGCACCAGCTGAGCAAGTGGTCACATATAGATCTTAAATAATAGAGGGGAGAGTATGGCCCCCTGAGGAACCCCACAATTTAAGGGGGAGCTCTTGGAGACCACCTCGCCCCTCTTCACTCGCTGTGACTGGTTCTGGAGGAAGGAGGACAGCCAATTCAAAACCTCCTTCTGTTCTGTCCGTGTTCTGTGTACGTCTATACAAATGACATTGAATGTTTGCCATTTATGTGTACTTGTGATCTGCCCTGAGTCCCCTTCGGGGTGAGAAGGGCGGAATATAAATAAAGTGTTATTATTGTTATTGTTGTTGTTGTTGTTATTATTATGAACTGAATGAAGAAGGATTGTGAGCATGAATGAGTGAATTAATGGTTCATGAATGAATTTTAGAGTATATGTGATGACGAACTGAATGGATTAGGAGTGAATATTAGACTATATGTGAATGTTTTCCCTCTTTTTGTCTGTGTTTCTGTCCCGCTGCAAATGAATTAAAGAACATTTCTAAGGTTCAAAAGGCATTCATGACAGGAGAAGGCTACCAAGAGGAATATACACACTTTTTTCACTTGAAAACCCAGAATCAATCGGGTCTTCTTTCAGGACGCCCAACTCTTTCTTCCACTCCGCCCAGTTCAGTTCCTCCACTCTAAAACACAGAAGGAAACATTAATATTAACCGAATTCTGCCACGCAAGCTGTGTGTTAATACGAATGCAATATACCACTTAGACTGAGCAAGGCTCGGGAACCTATGGCTCACGAGCCATATCTGGCTCTTTCGAAGACTGCTTCTGGCTCTCCGCTGCGCGCACGGCCTTCACCCTCCTTCACCTCAAATTCCGCGCATGCAGCTGAGAGCCGGCATGGAGAGTTTGGTGCTGGCTCCGCCTCCAGCGGAGCTGCACACGCAGAATTTGGTGCAAAAGCTGCATGCGCAGCTCAGCTGGAGGCAGGGCCAGCGCCAAGCTCTCCATGCGCGCGCCGCCTTCGCCCTCATTGTGCCGGCTTCAACTTGGAGGAAGAGGAGAATCAGTAGCGGCGGCAGCAGCGGCATACCACAAGGGCATACCTCCGGCCCTTAAGCTGCCTACTTCTCTCCCTGGCTGGGTTGCTTTCCTGGGCCTCTTCCCTCTGCGTTTGTGTTTGCGGGGCAGATTTCTTGTGGGGTTTTTTCCCTCCCACACTCATCCTTTTCAGGACCCTATTGGATGGGCCACCTTTGTGGGGCCTTCTGCAAGGCCCATTCCACCTCCCTCCCCCTCGCTTCGGCCACCGGGCCCAGCTATTCCTTGCCGCTGGGCTCTTCCTGCAGTCCACCATGGGGGCCTCTTTCCCTGGTGGCGCTTGCGCAAGGCGCAGCAGCGCTCCAGCCCCATGGAAGGCCTCGGGCCTCAGGCCCTACTTCCGGCAGGGAGGCTTCACCGGGGCATTGCTCCACCCTGCCCGCTGCCTATAGCTGCTGGCGACAATCCCAGCCAGGCATGCTCCTGCCGCTACGAGTGGCTGGCACCAGCCTTTTTCCGGGCTGTGCCCGTAGGCGCCTTTGTTCTCGCAGGGCCACCTCTGTTCACCTACCCAACCGGGTGGGGACAGATCCTGGTTTGCCCCCGCTCTCCCCTGCCTCAGGCCCGGCATGCTACCGTCATGGGTCCACCGTGCGTCCCGAGGCCTGCTCTGGGCAAACAAACAGTGAAAGTAAATCTGGCATTTCTAGTGGGTTTGTGCTGTTTCAACATTAGATAGCGGCTTACATATCATGTGTGATAGAGGAATTTGTGCTGAGTGTTAGTCAGAGAAGTTCAAAGGAGAGACTAAAACCCAAAATGGACTCTTATTTATATTGGAGCTGCTTACCGGAAACACCATCGTTCGTCTTTCTTTCCTTCTGAGCCGACGGAGACGAAACACCCAGCTCTTGGCGCCTTCTTCCAGAACCAGAACCAGTTTTTCTCTATCTCCAGAATTGCAATCGCTCTCTGCAATTATACAAGAGACGAAAACAAGAATAGTCACATCTCGGTCTACAAAGTTTCAAAGGGGTCACTACAGATCGGTCATGCCTTGACCACTGCGACAAGGGTGGCTTGACTCGCCTGGAGTTTCCAGACGCTTTGGCTGAAGCCGGAGACGTTGGTGACGGTCTCGCTCATGAGTGCGATTAGCATATTGAGCAGGAGGATGTACGTTAGGACCACGAAGAGAAGCAGCAGCAGCATCACGAGGTACTTGAAGCGAACGTTTTCGTGGAACTCCAGCTCTCCCATCCCAATGGTGAACTTGAAGAGCTCCAAGGATGTGGTGAGCAACCCAGTGTACCGAACCTTGTCTTCGTTGTCATCGCCGGTCGAGACGAGTGATGCATTTTGGGCTGCTTTCTGGGGAGCTGTCCCAGTGAGGATGACGAGGGCTGGGAGGAGGAGACAAAACATTCAGTGGCCTCTCCATCTTCCACTCCATCTTCCATGGATAGTGTGGATGAGGGGTTGCCTGCAGAATTATTTATTTATTTATTTATTGTTCACTTTTATATGCCGCCCCTCCCTGCAAGCTCAGGGCGGTTTACATAAAACAACGGATTAAAATGCAGATAAAACACTTTGTTACAGGCCCAGATTAGAGTCTTTTGGTACCCTAGGCCAAAAGACGCCCCGCACCACCCCTAGGGCGCAGAAAGCCCCGCCCCCAGGGCGCTGCTGGACATGTGTGGCAGCAGCCCCGCCCGTGCGGCTTCCGTCGCCTCCTTCTCGCACCCTCCTTCCGGTCGCGGGAGGAGGCAGCCGGTGCCGTGCGACTTCCGTCCGCCACCTCCTCCTCCTCCCGCGACCGAAAGGAGGGCGCGAGGAGGAGGAGACGGAAGCCGCACAGCACCGGCTGTGCAGCTTCTGTCCACCTCCTCGCGCCCTCCTTTCAGTCGCGGGAGGAGGAGGCGGACGGAAGCCCAATATGGCCTGCCACTCCGCCTCCCTGTGCCCTCCCTCTGCCCTCCTCCCTTCTCCCTTCTTCGCACTTTGTCTTCTTGAATTTTATTTTATTTTAGTGGTTTTTATTATTATTTTATAATCATTTTCTTATAATATAATAAATAATGTAATATAAGAATGTCATTTATAATATATATAATTTCAATATATTATAATGTCTATATATATACAGTAATATAATAATTTTTTCTTCCTATTTGATATGGTAATACTATAATATAATAATTATGATATTAATACTAATAATATAATATTTCTTGATATATTAATATGTTAATATTAATGATGTGTAATATATAGTAAATAAAGTAAATAAATAAATAATGTAGATTAGAATGTAGTTCAGCCTTTAGGTGCGGCCCCCCATAATATTTTTTGGCTCTCATGTGGCCCCTTGGAAAAAATAATTGCCCACCCCTGGTTTAGAGTTTGAGACAGTTTCGTTGGTTGTAAGTTTTGTGATTGGATTGAATCTGGATTTCGGCTACTTTTATTTATTTATTTAGTTTTATTTATTTAGTATACCGCCCCTCTCAGCCCGAAAGCGACTCAAGGTGGTGAACGCATGGCAACAAATGCCCACAGATAAAACACATCATAAAAAAATAGTAAAAACAACCATATAAAAACAATACAATTAACAGTTAAAATTGTGAAATATGAATCTCAGTGTCTCATTCTTAAAATCGGTTTCTGTAGCATCGTCACAACATTCCGTTGATCTCAATTAAATAATTACAATTCATCTGCGAATGCCTGCTCAAACAGCCAAGTCTTGACTTTCTTACGAAATGTCAGGAGGGAGGGGGCTGATCTGATGTCATTAGGGCGGGCGTTCTAAGGCCGAGGAGCCACCACTGAAAAGGCCCTGTCTCTCGTCCCCGCCAATCGCGCCTGCAAGGCAGGCAGGACCGAGAGCAGGGCCTCTCCAGATGATCTCAAAGGTTCATAGGGAGTGATGCGTTCGGACAGGTAAGTTGGACCAGAACCGTTAATGCCAGTCTGAGTCCCTCGATAGAGGTGAGAAGGCCGGGGTACAAAAGTTTTAAATAAATAAATAAAAATAGTGTAGGGGCCGGGAACCTTTTTGACTCAGAGAGCCATGAAAGCAAAATATTTGGAAATGTATTGCAGTGAGAGCCATATACTGTAATAGATAATATATATTAAGACTGAATTCAACTAAATGTGAGTCTATACGTACATACAATGAGAAAAAGGATTCCCGCAGCAGAATGACGGGACACTTCAGACCTGGCTCTGCAAAAGGCACGCTCAGGACTCTGGGAAGGAAGAGGAAGTCGGAAGGAAGGAAGAAAGACAGAAGAAATAAAGGAGGGAGGGGGAGAGGAAGAAAGAAAAGAAGAACGAACATTGGAAAAGGAAGAAAAGAAAAGCAGGAAAGAGACGAGGGGAAAAGAAAGAAGGAAATGGGAAGGGAGGAAAGGAAAGGAAAGGGAGTGAGGGAAAAGTAAAATAATGAAGAGAAAAGAAAATAAAGAAGGGGAGAGAGGGAGTGAAAAGAAAGGAAGAAGAAAGAAAGGAAGACTTGGGGGGAAAGAATAGAAGAGGAAGGAAGGAAGAGGGAGGGAGACCGGAGGAAAGAAGGGAGGGGAGAGGGAGGGAAAAGGAAGGAGAGAAAGAGAAGGAAAGGGTGAAGGAGAGAAAGGAAGGAAGGAAGGAAGAGGGAGAATGGAGGAAAGAAGGAAGGGAAGAGAGGGAGGGAAAAGGAAGGGGTGAAGGAAAGGAAGGAAGGACGGAAGGAAGAGGGAGAATGGAGGAAAGAAGGAAAGGGAAGGGGAGAGAGGGAGGGAAAAGGAAGGAGAGAAGGAAGGAATGGAAGAGAGGAAGAAAAGAAGGAAGGGAGGAAGGGAGGAAAGAAGGAAGGGAGAGAGGGAGGAAAAAGAAGGAAAGAAAAAGAAGGAAAAGGAAGGAAGGAAGGAGGAGGAGGCGAAGGGCCAAGGAAGACCTTGGTGAATGGAGGAAAGAAGAGGTTGAAGAGGCTGCTCGAGGAAGTGCTGAGAAAGAGAAGGAAAGGGTGAAGGAGAGGAAAAAAGAATGAAAGAAAAAGAGAGGGGAAAAGGATGGAAGGAAGGGGGAGGAGAGTGCAGGGCCAAGGAGGACCTTGGTGTTGACGTCGGCGAGGTAGTCCCTCCAGAAGACGTTGAAGAGGCTGCTCGACGATGAGCTGGGCGTCCCCCGGGGGCAGCGAGGCCTGGTCTGCGGCACCAGGGCTAGGCCCGCCTCCACCGCCTCCCCCAAGGCCCGTGGCGGAGGACGAAGAGGAAGACGAGGCACCGCTGCCGGGTTCTGCCATCCCCGGCGAAGAGGGCGCAGGTCCCCGAGAGTAGCGGGGGATGAAGAAGAGGCGGCAATGGCAGCGCGGAAGCGGCAGTCACGGCACATTTGCGCCACTCCCCCCTGCTGCATGCTGGGAAACCGAGGCCCAGGCTACTCTGAAGAGCCAGATGCAATCATGAAAAGGGCCACATCTGACTCCCGAGCCATAGGTTCCCTACCCCTGGTTTAGGGCTTTAAAGGCCAACGCCAGGACTTTGAATTGTGCCTGGTAGCAAACTGGCAGCCAGTGGAGCTGGCGCAACAGAGGAGTTGCACTGAACCCTCCTTGTCAAAGCGAGTTGCGACTGACCTGTGGCGAAGCCAAAAAGGAAGATGATATAAACCATCAGGAAATGGAGAAGATCCCTGAGAATGGCCTGGAAGGGAGAGCAGGAAAAAATTAGATCAGACCCTGCTCTGAAGAATGGCAGGTGGGGTGAAGCCCGCTTTCCCTCAAGGACTCACCTTTTGTATCATGACGATGTAGATCCCCGTCTGCTGGAAACCGCGTGTGTAATACAGCATGTTGACCCAGCCCAGCAGAAGAGAGAAAACCATCAACGGAACGTATTCTTCCAATCCGGAGAGGTACGTGATCGCCGAAAGGAGCAAGGCCAGCGACTGCAAAAACCTGTCGTAAGAAGGAGAAAGCTTCCTCTGAGAGCTTGGAAAATAGGCCTTTCTGACTCTGCAATAAGACCACTTGCTTCTCACAATAAACTGTAGTTTGTGTTGATCATGGTTTGTTGTTACTCGTCTTTCCATTCAGTGCAAGAATAGTTTTACAGGCTAAGCAGTGCTCGTGGCTAGAAGTGAACAGTACTCAGTGTTTTGCACTGAACAGCATTCCTTGGAAGAAGAGGGTTTTGCACTGAATAGGAAGGAAGAAGAAAGAAAAGGAAGCATGGATGGATGGATGGATGGAAAGAAGGAAAGAAGGGAAGAGGGAAGGATGGAAAGGAGGAAGGAAGGAAAGAAGGGAAGAAGGAAGGATGGAAAGAATGAAGGAAAGGAAGAAGGAGGGAAGGAAAGAAGGAACAATGGAAAGAAGGAAGAGAAGAAGGCGAAGGAATGAAAGAAGGGAAGAAGGAAGGATGGAAAGAAGGGAAGAAAAGAAGGAAGGAAGGATGGAAAGAAGGAATGAAGAAGGAGGGAGGGAAGGAAAGAAAGAATGATGGAAGGAAGGAATGAAGGAAAGGAGGGAAGAGAATAAGGAAGGATGGAAAGAAGGTAGGAATGAAAGGGAAGGAATGAAAGAAGGAAGGAAGGATGGAAAGAAGGAGGAAAGGAAGGAAGGGAAGAAGGAACAATGGAAAGAAGGAAGAGAAGAAGGGGAAGGAATGAAAGAAGGGAAGAAGGAAGGATGGAAAGAAGGAGGGAAGAAAAGAAGGAAGGGAAGAAGGAAGGAAGGATGGAAAGAAGAAAAGAAGACAGGGAGGAGGAAAGAAGGAATGATGGAAGGAAGGAATGAAGGGAAGATGGAGGGAAGGGAATAAGGAAGGATGGAAAGAAGGAAGGAAGAAGGGGAAGGAAGGAAGGATAGAAAGAAGGAGGAAAGGAAGGAAGGGAAGAAGGAAGGAATGATGGAAAGAAGGAATGAAGGGAGGGAGGGAAGGAAGGAATGAAGGGAAGAAGGAGGGAAGGGAATAAGGAATGATGTAAAGAAGGAAGGGAAGAAGGGGAAGCTAAGAAGGAAGGAAGGGAAGAAGGAAGGATGGAAAGAAGGAGGAAAGGAAAGAAGGAAGGATGGAAAGAAGAAAGGAAGGGAAGAATGAGGAAAGGAAGGAGGGATGGAAAGAAGGAATGAAGGGAAGGAGGAGGAAAGGAAGGAATGATGGAAGGAAAGGAAGGAAGAAGGAAAGAAAGAAGGGAAGGAAAGTTTGGAACCTGCTTTCCTATTTTGTCCTGAAGAGAACAAGGGCTGAGGTAACAATGGAAAATACCAGCTAGGACTAAGAGGGCCTTGAAGCGGAAAAAATTGGCAGCCAAAACAGAGAGGGAGAAATGCAAAAGGTTTTGCACTGAATAACATTCAATCCTATGGGAACGGCACTGGCTGAAGAGCATTCATTGCAGGAAGGGCGAAGGATTGCACTAAACAGCATTGGTTGGAAAACGAGCTGCCTACGTGCCTCTGGACATCACATCAACATGTAAACAAACCAAAGTTAGAAAGTTGTTAAGAAACCATGGGTCGAAGGTTCACGCCTCATAACAAAATGGATTTCAGTTTTTAAAATGAGATTTTTTTTTCTTTGCAAAGTATGAATACGATCAGAGAGAGAGAGCTTTCAGATTGAGAGACGAGTCACCCATTGAACTTACAAGAATATGTCGATGCAGCCGTCCATCAGAAGGCTTTTCCACAACCGCCGTCTCCTCCACAAGTAAAGGCTCTAAAAGGGAGTGAACGACATGACCGCGAGAAGAGGGTCAGGTCCTGGCTTAACCAGGCCCGGATTAACACCTTTTTGCGCCCTAGGCCACATTTTGTGAATTACGCCCCCTTTAAGCCTACCTCTACCGCATCCCCCACATCACTCAGACCCACACTAAAAATAAAACCTTATCTTCTCCCTCCCCGGCGGGCCTGTGGGGCAGGCGCCTGCAGCCGGGCGCGCTCTCCGCCGGCACCCGCCTGAAAGGGAGACCTCGCTGGAGGCCAGCCCCCCCTCCCCTCCCCTCTGGCTTGGGCCTGGTCCCATAAGGAGGCTCTTGGTTGCCACCTGCGCCCCCCGCCCAGGGACACTGCTGATCACGGGATGACACACGCCACCGCCATGCCAGGGGAGAGCAAGCGGCCAACCCTCCCTACCTTTCCTTGCCAAGGTCGGGGCAAAGGCCCTGCTGAGGCCGGAGACACGCCAGGAGGAGGGGGGTGGAGGGCCTCGGCCCCTGAAAGCGTGAGCGACCGAGGGATGGATCGAGAAGCGCAGGCCCGGATTACCCATAAGGCCACCCTAGGCCATGGCCTAGGGCGGCACCTTTGGGGCTCCAGCAGGTCCGGACCCCCCCCCCAAAAAAGGTTTTTAAAAATTCTTTTAAAATTCTTTAAAAATTAAAAAAATAATAATAATAAAAAAGGGTGCCTGCGCGCGGTGGCGTAAGCGCCATCCATGGCCACCCCACTCCTTTGCTCTGCTCCCCTCGGCTCCGCCCCCGCCTCCTCACCGGCACGAGGAGGAGGAAGGAAAGCCTCACCCCCGGAGCCGATGCAGGGCCTCCCCACGGCTCCTTCCGCCCTCCTAAAGCCACAATTTCGGCCGCTTCTCAGGCCGGCATAGTGGCTTTAGGAGGGAGGGAGGGAGGCAGGTAGGAGCCGGCGAGGAGGCGGGGGCGGAGCCGGGGGTGGAGTGGGGGCGGGGAGGAGCCGGGGCAGGGGCGGGGGTGGGGTGGAGTGGGGAGGAGCGAGGGGTGGGGCGAATCCAGGGGCGGGGGCAGAGCCTTTGGCCTAGGGCGCCAAAAGGGCCTGATCCGGGCCTGGAGAAGCGGACCCAAGGGGCACTCGCTCGGGCCCCAGCATACATGCACACACACACCCCTCTTACCTTGCCCTCCCTCCCTCCCTCCCTCTCTCTCTCTCTCTCTCTCTCTCTCCCGGCGCCGTGAAAGCATTCCCTTTCCCCTCTCCTCCGGAAGTGAGCTCAGTGGGAAGCGCGTCGCCAGAGAGGCCTCTTTCTGTTGCCTCTCTAGGAAGCGCAGGCCGCCCCTCTCGCTGGACTTCCGCCCGGCACAAACATGGCGGCAGGCGCCCCAAAAGGAGGGCAGACTTTACATCAGAAGGATGGCACCGGAGCCCCAGAACGAGAGAGAGAGACTGGGAGGAGAGAGTGCCCGCCCCCTCCTTCCCTCCCTCCTTCCCTCCCACTTTCCTCAGACTCCACCCCCCCCCCGGAATCCACGGTCCTTGGGCCACGGCCGCTGAGGCTTCTGGGAGGGAAGGGAGGGCGGAAGGGAGGGCGGGGCCTGGGAAGGGGGGTCTGAGGGGGGCGGGGGAGAAGAGGATCCCAGTGGGGCCGCCCCCCTCCCCTTCTCCTCCGCCGGCCACAGCCTCTCATGTGGGTGACTCCCTCCCTGCGTGGAAGGAAGGTCCTCCCGGGCAGCGAGGCCCCCCTGGGGGGCGCGGAGTGCTCCCTGTGGCCGCCTGACCCCGTTTCCTCCCAGAAGCACGCTCTCCTGACGTTTCGCCCTCAGGGGCTGCGACAACAATTTTTTTGTTAATTATTATTATTATTTTGGTTCGTGATTTGCGCCCCCCTCGGCTTGCGCCCCTAGGCCATGGCCTAGATTGGCCTTATGGGTAATCCGGGCCTGGGCTTAACTCTAGTCTTTACTGGGAGGCATTGAGCATCAACAGTACGGTCCAAAATATACCTGAGCCAAGAAGAGGTAGACGCCTCCAAAGAGGACCAGCAGCTGTCCCAGGAGCCGCCAAATATCCCCGGCCCTCGGTGTCACTGGAAACGGGGGCTGAGACAAGACAAAGAAGGCGAAAAGTGAGAGTCAAAACAGGACAGAACGCAGCGTCAACGCTTCCGGGGAAACGGCTAGAGATGAGGCTTCGAACGAGCCCCGGGAGCCCATCGAGAACCCCGAGCGCCAAGTCACGCTCTCTCGGCCTCCGAGCTTACCTTCCCATCCAGTGGCCGGTGGTAAGCGACGGCCGAAAAGACCGCCATGAACATCGTGTAGGAGAAGAAGCTGACGTAGAAGCGCCAGGCGGCAAAAGAATCCCATTTGTGCTGCAGGAGCTTGTTCACCGGCTCCAGGACCACCATCTTGTACCGGTTCTGTGGGTCGGAAAAGGAGGGATGGAAGAGAACATCCATTCAAAAGCCATGTGGCAGTCAACGCTTTTAAAAGTTTGCGATTTACGACTGCAACGTTTGTTGTATCTCATTGGAACTGTGTGTGTAGCTCCCTCACTGATGGCGGGTGTTACGTTCCAGGACCACCCGCGAAAAGTGAAAATCCGCGAAGTAGGGATGCTATATATATAGATATCGCATTCCGAGGATGAGGCAGAAGCAGGGAAAGATTTAAAGGCACGGCACACCTTTTTTTTGTGCTAGCTATAAGGAAAGAGCTATAAGACCATGATTTACATACTGATTGTATCTCCCCTCTCTCTCTCTCTCTTATGATTGGCTGCCTCTCTCTTGAGGGGGAGGGTGAAACCCCCTTCCAGGAAGCAAAAACAGCGAGTCCGGGAAAAACAAACCGCGAGGTAGCGAGGGAACATTGTGTGTGTGTGTGTGTGTGTGTGTATATATATATATGTCTATCAAAAGTCATAGTTTGTTTGTATATATGTATATTAGTATGTAGACATGTATGTGTATGTGTTTATACATGTATGCATATATGTATGCTTGCATGCATATGTATGCATGTATGTATATACATATGTTTGTATGTCTATATGTGTATAGATGTATGCATGTGTATATATGTATACATATGTAACCTATATACCTATATATAACCCATATACATTAGATAGATAGATAGATAGATAGATAGATAGATAGATGATAGATAGACAAACAGACAATGTATAGAACACACACACATACATACATGCATACATACATATATACACATATAGACATACAATGTATATACATACAAGCATACCTATATATATATAACCTATATACATTAGATAGATAGATAGATAAACAATGTATAGAACATATATATTTATATACATGAATACATATATATACACATATAGACATACAATGTATATACATACAAGCATACCTATATATATAACTTGTATACATTAGATAGATAGATAGATAGATAGACAGACAATGTATAGAACATATATATACATGCATACATATATACACATATAGACATACAATGTATATACATACAAGCATACCTATATATATATAACTTGTATACATTAGATAGATAGACAATGTATAGAACATATATAACTTGTATACATTAGATAGATAGATAGACAGACAATGTATAGAACATATATATATATACAGTATATATTCTCCTGTATAATTAGATATTGAGAAAGAGAGAGAGAAATAAAGGCATATATGGAACCCATATATCTGTATATATAACCTGTAAACATATAATAGTTGTGTGTGTGTGTGTGTGTGTGGAGAAAGAGAACCTATATAATAAAAATAAATAAATACAAATAAAGATTTCAATATAACAATACATTTTATTTATTATCCACTACTCCTGGTGGCTTGAGGAGGGGTGTTTATGCATGTATATACTGTATATGTAACCTATATGACACTCTATCTATCTGTCTCTCTCTCTCTCTCTCTCTACACACACACACACACACAGAGTGTTCTCTCGCTACTTCGTGGTTCGCTTATTGCGGACTCGCTGTTTCGCTGATTTCAAAAAATATTAATTTAAAATATATATCGTGGTATTTTCGGTGTTTTGCGGGTTTTTGCTACCGCTGCTCTCACCGGCGTGTCACTGCTGTAGGCGAGGATTTCCAGCACAGAGTTTTTCTCAAAGCTGTCGACGGAAGACAAATCGTAGAGAGAGACCTGGACCGGCCCGTAGGTCCATTCGGTGAACTTGCGCGAAAGGTGCCGGAACTCAGGGTCCGTGACTTCCCGTTGGATAATGTGCTTGAAGATCTACAGAAAGCGAAGCGACGATTAGGTATTCATTGAACAAACTGGGAAATGGCATTGATAACTCAGGAACAAAAATGGTAGTGTATCCCCTTACCTCCACTTTCCCCGTCTTGACGGCCAGCTTCAGAGGGGTCATCCCTTCTCGGTTGACCATCTCCTCCAGCCTCCAGGAAGGGTCGATCCGGGCTCCTTCCCACAAGAGGGCGTCGTACATCCGGACCACCATCTCTGTGTTCCTCTCCGTGTCATCTGCCACCATCACTAAGGCGTGGAGGACCGTGTTTCCCAAAGAGTCCTGCGTGGTCAGTTGGGCCTCCTGGTACCGATTGTGGAGGAGGAAGTGGATCATGTCTGGCTGGTTGGTGCAGGCTGCTAAGGAGAGGGGCAGCTCACCTGGAGAAGGAGGGAGCGAGGGAAAGAAGAAAGGAAGGGAAGAAGATATAAGGAAGGATGGAAAGAAGGAATGAAGGAAAGAAGGGAAGAAATAAGGAAGGATGAAAAGAAGGAAGGAAGGAAGGAAAGAGGGAAGGAAGGGAAGAAGGAGAATAATAATAATAATAATAATAATAATAATAATTTATTTCTAACCCGCATCCATCTCCCCAAATGGGACTCGAAAGAAGAAGGGAAGGGAAGAAGGAGAGAGAGAAGGAAGAAAGGGAAGAAGGAAAAGAAGAAGAAGGAAGAAAATGGAGGAATTAAGAAAGAAAAGGAAGGATAGAAAGAAGTAAGTAAGTAAAGAAGGAAGGGAAGGAGGAAATATGGAAAGAAGGAGGGAAGGAAAGAAGGATGGGAAGAAGGAATGAAGGGAAGAAGGGAAGAAATAAGGAAGGATGGAAGGAAGGAAGGAAGGAAGGAAGGAAGGAAAGAAAGAAGGAGGGAAGGGAAGAAGGAGTGAGATAAGAAAGAAAGGGTAGAAAAAAAAAAGAAGGAAGAAAATGGAGGAATGAAGAAAGAAAAGGAAGGATAGAAAGATGGAAGTAAGGAAAGAAGGGAAGGAGGGAAGAAGAATGTATGGAAAGAAGGAGGGAAGGAAAGAAGGATGGAAAGAAGGAATGAAGGGAAGAAATAAGGAAGGATGGAAGGAAGGAAAGAAGGAATGAAGAGAAGAAATAAGGAAGAAGGGAAGGAAGGAAAGAAGGAAAAAAGAAGAAGGAAAAAATGGAATGAAGAAAGAAAAGGAAGGATAGAAAGATGGAAGTAAAGAAGGAAGGGAATAAAGAAGGAAGGGAAGGGGGAAGGAAAGAAGGATGGAAAGGAGGGAAGAAGGGAAGAAATAAGAAAGGAAGGAAAGAGGGAAGGAAGGGAAGAAAGAAGTATGGAAAGAAGGAGGGAAGGGAAGAAGGAGGAAGAGAAGGAAGAAAGGGAAGAAGGGGGAAGAAAATGGAGGAATGAAGAAGAAAAGGAAGGATAGAAAGATGGAAGTGAGTAAAGAAGGAAGGGAAGAAAGAAGGAAGGAAAGGACGGAAGAAGGAAGTATAGAAAGAAGGAGGTAAGAAAAGAAGGATGGAAAGAAGGAAGGAAAGAAGAAGGAAGAAAATGAAGAAATGAAGAAGAAATAAAAGGAAGGATAGAAAAAAGGAAGGAAGGAAGGATGGAAAGGAGGGAGGAAGAAAGGATGGAAGGAAGGAAAGAAGGGGGAAGGGAAGGAAGAATGGAAGAAAGGGAAGAAGGAAGGCAAGAACAAGGAAGGAAAAAATGTTGCGCATGTTCAAAGGTGTTGGCTATAAAAACTAAACTGCCCCTCCGTTCAATGTGGCACTCTCCACCCCGCAGAGTGTCTTGACCAAGTAAACCTGTTGCAACCATCTCCTGCCTTCAGTAGGCAACCTACCAAAGTAGAAGCAGGCCCCCTTCTCCTTCCGGTGGAAGAACTGACCACTGGCTTTGGCTTGGACATCGGCCCCATTCTTCACCAGCAGCTGGACCAAGGCCAGGCTCCGCTTCTCGATGGCGATGTGGAGCGGCGTGTGGCCTGCGGAAAAGGGACAGCCATCATCCCCCTTCGCAGCCAAAATAAAGGGGAATACAAAGCAGATACCTCTCGATGGGACCTGCATCACGACACAATGCATGTGCCTGGGGGCCACTATCTTGGCTGTTTTGTAAAATAGCAAACTTTTCCTTTTTTCCCCCTGCTGTGAAACCAAACTCCTGTGGATACCACTGTATATTGTAATACTTCCATAGGTGCTTAAAGTTGCTTTTAAGCTGGACAGTACAAATCTTTTTTATGTCGTATTTGCTTTCATGTTGCAAGCTGCCTGGAACCACAGTTCTCAGACAGAAAATGAAAAGGGGAAAATTAAATTTCTGTCTTTCTGTCCGTCTATCTATCTATCTACCTATCTCTATCTATCTATCTATGTCTATCTATCATCTATCTATCTGTTCGTTTATCTGACTATGTGTCTATCTGTCTGTCTCCCTGTTTGTTTATCTCTCTATCTATCACTTTGTTTGTCTATCTGTCTGTCTATCTGTCTATATATCTGTCTATCACTTTGTTTGTCTATCTGTCTGTCTGTTTATCTGTCTATCTGTCTATCTATCACTTTGTCTATATATCTGTCTATCACTTTGTTTGTCTATCTGTCTATCTGTCTATCGATCACTTTGTTTGTCTATATATCTGTCTATCACTTTGTTTGTCTATCTGTCTGTTTGTTTATCTGTCTATCTATCACTTTGTTTGTCTATATATCTGTCTGTCTATCTGTTTATCTGTCTATCTGTCTATCACTTTGTTTGTCTATCTGTCTGTCTGTCTGTTTATCTGTTTATCTGTCTATCTATCACTTTGTTTGTCTATATATCTATCACTGTGTTTGTCTATCTGTCTATCTATCACTTTGTTTGTCTATATATCTATCACTTTGTTTGTCTATCTGCCTATCTATCACTTTGTTTGTCTATATATCTGTCTATCACTTTGTTTGTCTATCTGTCTGTCTATCTGTCTATCTATCTGTCTATCTATCACTTTGTCTATATATCTGTCTATCACTTTGTTTGTCTATCTGTTTATCTATCACTTTGTTTGTCTATGTCTGTCTGTTTGTTTATCTGTCTATCTCCCTATCTATCACTTTGTTTGTCTGTCTATCTGTCTATCACTTTGTTTGTCTATATATCTATCTGTCTGCCTGCCTGTCTATTTGTTTATCTGTCTGTCTGTCTACCTACCTAACTACCTGTCTATTTATCTCTGTGTTACTTTGTCCGTCTGTCCATCGCATTGCCTCAAAGTCACTTATCACAGGTAACAATATTATAATGAACTCTGGTTGGCTTTTTCTTCCTTTTCTCCTTTTCTTCCCTCCCTTTTTCTTCTTTTTCTCTTTTTCCTTCCTTCTTTCTTTCATCCCCTTTTCTCTTTCCCTCCCTCTTTCTATCTTTTTTTTTGCTTTCCTTCTTTCCTTTGCTTTCCTTGGTTCATAGCATTGAACCAAGGCAATTAAAATGGATCCATTCTGCAGCCTGTCAGTCTTTGTTTTACTGTCTGCCATGGCACACTGTGTACCGTAACTACCTGTCTATTTACCCCTCCCCTGCTGAACTCTGTTACTTTGTGGCGAAAAAAGAAGAAGGAACCGGGTGCCGCTGTCCATCCCATTGCCTCCATGACACTTATCACAGGTAACAATATTATAATGAACTCTGTAGGAGAGCTTTTGGGGGAGGGGCGGGGCATTTCTCCTTTTTTCCACTCCCAGCAGCTGCTCCAGCCTTGAGGGGACAGTGCCAAGCCAGCATTCTTGGCTCTTTTCTCTTTTGCCTTCAAGGCTGGAGCAGCTGTTGGGAGAGGTTTCATCCCTTTTCTCTTTCCCCTCCACTTTCCCAGCAGCTGCTTGCAGGCCTTCTTTCTTTGTTTCCAGAGTTCATTTTTGTGTCATTTTGCATTGAACCAAGGCAATTAAAATGGATCCATTCTACAGCGTAGATGAACCCCAACGCTTTCTTTTTTTGTTGCTGGAAACTTTAGTGTCTGAACACTTTTGTGTTTCAAAGAAGGGATCCTAAGCATTCAGCAATTGCAATGGCAAAAAAGGGAAAAGAGGATGCTTTTGCCACTGCGCATCACATTCAGGTGCAAACAAAGGTGTTGGTTTCAGGGCTTAGATCTGAAGGTATATGAGATTTGAGTCAAAGATGCTCATAGGATTAAATGTGAGTGTAAATGGGAGCACCATCTTCCATGCTTTGCTGTGTTTGCTTCGGGCCAAAACTGCCAAGGATCACCTGCATACCCTTGCCATCCTCACCTTTGTAGTAGCTGTCGGTGCAAGCGGTGTTGATGAGTGGCCGCGGGTTCTGCATCTCCGTGTCGATCTTCAGCAGCAAAGGGATGGTGGGGTTGTCCCCATCTCTCAGGTTCAGCAGGGCCTTCATCAAGCAGGTCTTGCCCGTTTTGCCATCTAGGAAGGAGGCAGAATATAGACAGAGTCATGGACTACTGCAACACACTCTACGTGGGGCTGCCTTTGAAGACTGTTACATCAACTCCACTGGCTGCCAGTTCATTTCCGAGCACAATTCAAAGTACTGGTCTTGGCCTATAAAGCCCTATACGACTCCGGCCCAGCTTACTCGTCCGAACGTTTCCCCCTCTACGTTCTGCCTTGTAGTTTAAGTTCCACCGGGGAGGCCCTGCTCTCGGTCCCACCGGCCTCGCAAACGTGTCTGGTGGAGACGAGGGACAGGGCCTTCTCGGTGGTGACCCCCTGCTTGTGGAATTCGCTCCCCAGCAAGATTAGATCAGCGTCGTCCCTTTCCTTTAGGAAAAATATGAAATCGTGGTTCTGGAACCAGGCATTGGGCAAGCAGGCATAATTAATTAATTACAGTATTTTTACCCTGCCCTTCTCATTTTATTTATTTATTTATGTACATTATTTATATTCCGCCCTTTTCACCCTGCAGGGGACTCAGGGCGGATCCCAATGCACATATACAGGCAAACATTCAATGCCCTTTGACATACAAACATGTATGGACAAGACACTCAGAGGCAATTTAACATTTCAGCTTCTGACCACCAGGGGGAGCTGTTGCACTCCTTCACTCCTTTTACACACTTCCTGGAGATTTATGGCCTTGTAAATTAGTTAAATTAGCCTCCTAAATTTCCTACTTGACAAATGCAACTGTCTTTTGGGTTGCAAAGGTCGACAACGAGCTACACAATGGTCGAGCGCTCACCCCGACCCGGGCAGGCCTTGAACTCATGACCCTCTGGTCAGTAGAGATCTTATGCAGCTGACTCCCAGCCAGCTGCGCCACATTCCCAGTGCTCATGGCACTTTGGACATTGAATTGCAGCATAGGATGATTGTTACAATAATGGAAACGGTTATGATTGTATAATTAACGTTACTGTTTTGATTTATTGCGTATTTATGGTTTTTTATTGTTGTTGTTATTGTGATATAACGGCATTGAATTATTGCCAGTGTTAGCCGCTCTGAGCCCCCACCCCACCCCCTCGAGGATTGAGAAGGGCAGAGTAGAAATGTTGTAAATAAATAAATAAAATTACGCTATAATGGTATAGTACAATATATTAATATATAATACTGATATTGTGCTATGCTAATAATATAGTATATTGTGTGTGTGTGTGTGTGTGTGTAGATATATATATATATATATATATATATATATACACACACACACACAGAGTATGTCATGTTTCTATACCTCCCCTCTCAGCCCGAAGGCGACTCGGGACGGTTTACCCAAGGCAGTCTCTGCCCTCAATACAACACAAGCAAACAAACAAACAAACAAACAAAAAACCCATATAGCAACAATTTAACAATTAAAAACATACAATTGCAGTCTCAGCGTCATGTTGAAATCAGTTTCCGTCACATCGTCGTCATTCCATATATCTAATTAAACCGTTATATTTCATCAGCAAATGCCTGCTCAAACAGCCAGGTCTTGACTTTCTTGCAAAATGTCAGGAGGGAGGGGGCCGATCTGATGTCTCTAGGGAGGGCGTTCTAAAGCCGAGGAGCCACCACTGAAAAGGCCCTGTCTCTCGTCCCTGCCAGTCGCGCCTGCGAAGAAGACGGGACCGAGAGCAGGGCCTCTCCAGATGATCTTAAACATCTTGATGGTTCATAGGGAGAGATGCGTTCAGACAGGTAAGTTGGACCCGAACTGTTTAGGGCTTTAAAGGCTAAAGCCAGCAGTTTGAATTGTGCCCGGTAGCAAACTGGCAGCCAGTGCAGCTGGCACAACAGGGGAGTTGTACGCTCCCTAAGTGCCGCTCCTGTTATCAACCTGGCTGCTGTCCGTTGGACTAGTTGCAGCTTCCGAACAGTCTCCAAAGGCAACCCCACGTAGAGAGCATTGCAGTAATCTATACGGGATGTAACCAGAGCGTGGACCACCGTGGCCAAGTCAGACTTCCCAAGGTACGGGCACAGCTGGCGCACAAGTTTTAACTGTGAATGCTCCCCTGGTCACCACCGAAACCTGGGGTTCCAGGCTCAGCGATGAGTCCAGGATCACACCCAGAATGCGAACCTGCGTCTTCAGGGGGGGTGTCACCCCGTCCAACACAGGCGGTGACCCTATGCCCTGTTCGGCCTTTCGACTGACCAGGAGTGCCTCTGTCTTGTCTGGATTCAGTTTCAATTTGTTCGCCCTCATCCAGTCCGACACAGCGGCCAAGCACCGGCTCAGGACCTGAACAGCCTCTTTAGTAGCAGGTGAGAAGGAGTGATATATCTATCTTGTAAGCCGCTCTGAGTCCCCTTCGGGGTGAGAAGGGCAGCATATAAAAGCCGTAAATAAATAAATAAATAAATAAATAAATAAATAAATAAATAAATAATTGGTGTTATTATTGCTTTGACCCGAGACATTTAGAAACCTGAGACCCCACTCTCCCAGCCGCAAAGTATCATAAGAAGGACCTCATCACATTAGCAAATACTCTGTTTCTGATATAGTTTGGAAACAATTCTGAAGAGGTCCCATCCCGTCAGTAATCCATCTCCAAAAACATCGCAGAAACAGATTACGCTATGTAACATATTGTTTGTACCTGGGTAATAAATGTCATTTCCTAATTGGTTCTATCATTTAAAAAACATGGGAAAAAGTTTATTAAACTGCATAATTTTTGTTTCTGCTGGAAGGACAGCCTGCGACACATTTTATTTATTTTATTTTATTTTATTTCACGATATTTATATGCCGCCCTTCTCAACCCCGATCCGGACTCAGAGCGGCTCACAAGCAAAATGCAAATACAATGAACTATAATTATTGCCACAGAACAACATCAATATTACATATCACATTGTGCTATAACAATATCACATTGAACTATACAAATACAATACATATTATTAGTAGTATTGCATGCAACACAAAATATATATAGTATCATATTATCAGTAGTAGTAATAGTAATATATTGCATTACATTACAACATTACCGGGAATGTGGTGCAGCTGGCTGGGTGTCAGCTGCATAAGATCTCTACTGACCAGAAGGTCATGAGTTCGAGGCCTGCCCGGGTCGGGGTGAGCTCTCGACCAATTTGTGTAGCTTGTTGTTGACCTTTGCAACCTGAAAGACAGTTGCATCTGTCAAGTAGGAAATGTAGGTACCACTTTGTGGGGAGGCGAAATTTAACTGATTTCTGGAATGTTAAATTGCCTCTATGTCTGTCTATATATATGTTGTATGTCAATGACATTGAATGTTTGCCTGTATATGTGTATTGTGATCCACCCTGAATCCCCTGCGCGGTGAGAAGGGCGGAATATAGATGACGTAAATAAATAAATAAATATATGTATACACAATATATTATACCATACTATATTACACTATAATATCAAATACAACATGCTATGTCATTGTCACAGTACAACAATTACATATCACATTGTATTATTTTTATTATTTTTATTTATTTGCTTCATTTCTATTTCGCCCTTCTCACCCCGCAGGGGACTCAGGGCAGATTACAATGTACACATTACATTTAGACACACAAACACACAAGACAGACAGAGGCAATTTAACATCTGGCCACCAGGGGGAGGTGTCGCACTCCTTCATTCCTCAGCCTGTTTCCTGGAGATCTTTTTTTATGGCTTCGTAAATCAGTTACATTTAGCCTCCCCACTAAGTGGGACCTTAATTTCCTACTTGACAGATGCAACTGTCTTTCGGGTTGCAAAGGTCAACAACAGGCTACACAATAGGTCAAGAGCCCACCTCGACCCAAGCAGGCCTCGAACTCATGACCTTCTGGTCAGTAGAGATATTATGCAGCTGACACCCAGCCAGCTGCGCCACATTCCCGATATAACAAATTATATCGTAATATTATTAGATATAACGAATTATATCGCAATATTATTAGTAATATTACATGTAATGTAAAAATACAATTATAATATCTTATTAGTAGTAGTAGTATTGTATTGTATTACATTGCAACATTATCCATATTATACTGTATGCATCTACAATATTATACCATACCATTATACTATATTATATCATATTATATTATACTCCATTTTATTATAAAAAATAAATAAAATTATTTATTTAAATAAAAATAATTTTTATACATATATAAAATTAACGCAATTAAGCAGATAAAATAAAATAAACAACAATTAAATAAATACTAAAGTCCAAGAGAAAATAAATAAATAGAAAATAAATAAACTACAATAAAATAAAATAAACTCAAGACATTTTGTGATAGTTTTTCAGTGAATCTCTCATCATTGGGTCTCAACCAATTGAGCATATTTTGCGCCACGAAAACAAAGTTTCTGGAGTAGAACGACTACTTTCCAAGGAAGAAAAAATGAAAATAAAAGTTTGATTTTTTTTTTCCTGGAGGTCAAAAATGGTAGCCTCTGGGTGCGATGGAGTTGGTGTGCATACCATCTGGAAACACTATGTAATCAGTCAGAAAACAACAACAACGGGATGCATCATGATATAAACGGATTCCGGCCCAATGAGATGAGGCCCTACGGCAATGTCACATTAAGAAAGAGCAAACTCACCCCGGTATTCTGAGTTGGTGAGGAATTTGGAGGTTCTTTGCAAGTATTCCTTCAGGCCATCCAGCTCTTCAGGGATTCCCTTGACAACGGCGCTGAAGAGACGCTCACGGTCAAAACGGTTCGGATCCTTTGGGCTGCAGAAGACGGCCAGAATGAGCGGAATCCTACACAAAGCCTTGCAGGGGCCAACTCCGAGTTACAAACATTCAGCTTGCAAACGACTCACAGTTAAGAATGGAGCTGGACTGGATGGCCTTTGGTGGCCCTTTCCACATCTATGATTATATATCTATCTATCTATCTCTATCTATCTAGCTAGCTAGCTAGCTATCTTATATACATATATATAAAGGCTGTTCCCTGAGTTACAAACTACACACACACAATGATTTGGTAGCATAAAGATGAATCTATCTTCTATCTATCTATCTATCTATCTATGTATATAATAAAAGTCAGTGTTTGCGGCGGTGCGGAGGGCGGGAGGTGCGGAGGAATATGTGCCAGGATTTCGATTGGTTGCCACTGTGGGAATATTTGCATAAAGGACTCTGATTGGCCAGCTTCAGAACTCCAACATTCAAAGGCACTGGATTATTTGCATAAAGGACTCTGATTGGCCAGCCTCATAACTCCCAACACTCTAAGGCACCAGACAGAGGTAATTGGTTGTCACTGAGACACTATTTGCATAAAAGACTCTGATTGGCCAGCAAAACAGAATGCAATTGAATGCTTGAGTTAGCCAAATGATGTTGGAAATGGAATGTTCATATTCTGGGAGGTGTGAAGGTACCAAGGAATATGTGACAGCGTTTCGATAGGTTGTCACTATGGGATTATTTGCATAAAGGACTCTGATTGGCCAGCCTCAGAACTCCAACATTCTACGGCCCCAGACAGAGGGGATTGGTTGCCACTAAAATGGTATTTGCATAAAGGACTACGATTGGCCATCCACATTCCAACATTCTAATCTAAGGTGACGCAGAGAGAAAAGGAAAGGCCTCAGGCAGTCAGACACTGCGGCCCACAGCAGTGACGGATCAGGACAAAACTTGGCACACAGGGGCCCCATGGCCCACTTCACAACGCGACCCTCACCCAATGACCAATACAGACCAAAATTAGCACACAGAGCCCCTTGACCCACTCTACACCCTGGTGCTGTTTCAAGGAGGATGGACCACAGATGATGGGACTTGAAATACCTTCACTCACCTTCCGAGACCGCTGCAACCCTCATCCAAATGTGACACACAGAGCTCCCATGACCCACTCTACATCCTGGTGCTGTTTGAAGGGGGATGGACCATGGCCAATGGGACTTGCAGTACCTTCACTAAGTTCCTGAGACCACTGCAAGCCACATACACATCTAATAGGACCCAACCTTGGCACACAATGCCTTCCTCAAATAACCCGGGCACCGCCGGGTCCCCAAGCTAGTCTATATAATAAAAGTCAATGTTTGCGGAGGACAGGAGGTGCGTAGGAATATATGGCAGCGTTTCGATTGGTTGCCACTGTGGGATTATTTGCATAACGCCTCTGATTGCCCAACCACCAACATTCCGCCACTCCAAGGAGGCAGAGAGGGGATTGGTTGCCACTGAGGGAGAATTTGCATACGGACCTTTGATTGGCCAGCCACCTCCAACATTACGACACTCTTAGGAGGCAGAGATGGACAAGGAAAGGCCGCCCCAGGCTATCAGGAATGACTCCCACTATGGCTTCAGATCGGCCAGCCTCTACAAACTTGGCACACAGAGCACCCGTGACTCACTCTGCATCCTACTGCAGTTTGGAGAAGGGCGTACCACGGATGATGGGACTTGCAGCACCTTCATGCACTTCCTGAAAACAATGCAGCCCTCATCCAATGACCAATAAAGAGCAAACATGGCACACAGAGCCCCCACGACCCACTCAAGATCCTGGTACAGTTTGCAGGAGGATGGACCATGGATGATGGGACTTGAGGTACCTTCACTCACTTCCCAAGACTGCTGCTAGCCTACTCCAATGACTGATCAAGACCACACTTGGCACACAGAGCCCCTATGACTCAATCTACATCCTGGTGCCGTTGGAGTACAACGGACCACAGATGATGGGACTTGAAGTACCTCTACATACTTCCTGAGACTGCTGCAACCCTCATCCAATGACTGATCAGGACCAAACTTGGCACACAGAGCCCCCATGACCCACTCCACATCCTGGTGCAGTTGTGAGGAGGACATACCACAGATGATGGGACTTGCAGTACCTTCACTCACTTCCTGAAAACAATGCAGCCCTCATCCAATCATCAATACACACACACACATACATATATAGTCCTATAATCTCATCTCTATGCTTCCAAACATATATATCCCTGTGTATATATGTGTGTACATATTTATCTATATATACACACATATGATACACACATAAACAAACGATATGCTTCCAAATAATAACACTAGAGGTGAGGCCTAGCCAGGAAAATCAAGTTAAGGAAGTCTTACTGTCAATTTTGGGCCTGCTCTGTGATTAATAGGGGCTACAGTGTTGTTTGAGAAGTGAATCAGGTGAAGGTCCTGCAAATCCCATCATTCGTGGCCCATCTTGCACTAAATCGCACCAGGTTGTGAAGTGGGCCATTGGGCCCCTGTGTGCCAAGTTTGGTCCTGATCCGTCATTGCTGTGGGCCGCAGTGAGTGACTGCCTGAGGCCTTTCCTTTTCCCTCTGTGTCACCTTAGAACAGGGGTTCCCACACTTTTTCAGCATGCGAGCTACTTATAATAAAATCAAGTCAGAAACATCTACCTACCTCCTCAAGGCTGGAGAGGGGCGGGGCTTGGTGCACTCTGGCTCCACCCCCTCTGGCTTTGGAGCTCCCAGCAGCTTCTCCAGGCTTGAGGATGGCAATGCCAAGCCAGCCTTGTGCTAGCTATGCCACCACTGGCTTGGCATTGCCATACTCAAGCCTGGAGAAGCTGCTGGGAGTGCCGAAGCCGGGGAGGGGGCGGAGCTTAGCACGACCTGGCTCTGCCCCCCCTCTGAGAAACACCCCATCCAGCTGGGATCGACCTCCTTCGGTCCCGGGATCGACTGGTTGATCGCGATCGTCTTCCTGGGCAGTCCTGCCTTAGAATGTTGGAATGTAGATGGCCAATCAGAGTCCTTTATGCAAATACTCCCTCAGTGGCAACCAATCCCCTCTGTCCGGTGCCTTAGAATGTTGGAGATCTGAGGCTGGCTAATCAGAGTCCTTTATGCAAATAATCCCACAGTGGCAACCAATCGAAACGCTGCCACATATTCCTCCGCACCTCCCACCGCAAACACTGACTTTTATTAGATAGATAGATAGATAGATAGATAGATAGATTTGCCCTTTGACCCCAAGGCCTGACCTGAGGAGCCCTGGGCGGTAGTTGAGATTGACCCTGATCCGTGGGGAGGGAGGGGCTTCCTTCTGGAAGGGGGTCTCCAAGGGCCGGGGTCCTGCCTCCTCATCCTCCGAACCCCCTTCGGCCCGATTGATGGTCCCATCATCCGTCTCCAGGACTAGCATCCTCTATCTTCTGGCCCAACTCCCTGGCAAGGAGACATAAGGAAAGAGAGGCACCATGAATTCCTCCTTCATATCACACATTAGTTCTGTACAGGAATAATAATAATAATAATAATAATAATAACAACAACAACTTGTGATTTTGTGGGACGAAATCCAGCATATATATCTCATTTCCTGTGGCATATTGTGTTTCTCTGTCAGTAAAATAATAATAATAATATAATATGCTCGATTTCGTATCACAAAATCACAATCCATCATGTATATCTCGTTTGCTGTGTCATACTGTGTTTTTGTGATATAATATAATATTATGATATAATGTAATAATATTATGATACGATATAATATAATATAACAATATAATATAATAATATGACATGATATAACAATATGCTGATATAATATGATACAATAATATTACAATATGATATAATATTATATTATGATGTAATGTAATATTATTATTAAACGATATAATATATTATAACAATATAATATAATAATATGACATGATATAATAATATGCTGATATAATGATACAATAATATTACAATATGATATAATATTATATTATATTATGATATAATGTAATAATATTATGATACGATATAATATAATATAACAATATAATATAATAATATGACATGATATAACAATATGATGATATAATATGATACAATAATTTTACAATATGCTATAATATAATATTATGATATAATGTAATAAAATTATGATACAATATAATAAAAACAATATAATATAATAATATGACATGATATAACAATATGAAGATATATTATGATACAATAATATTACAATATGATATAATATAGTATTATATTGATATAATGTAATAATATTATGATGCGATATAATATAATATAACAATATAATATAATAATATGACATGATATAGCAATATGAAGATATAATATGATACAATAATATTACAATATGATATATTATAATATTATGATTATTTATTTATCATGTCAGGAGCGAACCAAAACAGTTGTATTGCATTAAAAACAAACAAACAAACAAACAAAACACAAAGTTTGCAGACTTGGTATTCTATTAAATGTCCTTTGACCAGTAGCTGGCCACTTGGTGTGCCTCTGGTGTTGCTGCAAGTATATTATACTACCAGTATATTATACTATTGGTATTATATTATATAATAATATAATATATAATTATATAACATATTATATAATAATATAATATAATATATAATTATATAATATAATATACAACGTAACATATTTATTTATTTATTTATTTATTTATTTATTTATAGCATTTGTATCCTATCCTATTCTCGACATCCGAATAATTATATATTATACTAGCTGTACCCGGCACGCATTGCTGTGCCCTATTTAGGAGATGCGAGAAAGGCTGAGTATGTAAGGGTTGGAATTGTTGTTAGTTATGGTGTTGTTGGGGCCATGGCTGTGTCGTTGTGGGTTGTTCTGGTGGGTGGGATGTTGAAGTCCTGGGGAGTTGTTGGTGTGTGGTGTTGCTGGCGTTCTGCAGAGCTTGTGCATATGCAGTGTTTTTTGTCTTTCCGTCTGCTGTGTTGATGTAGAGGTTGATGCTTGTGTGGTTGGAAGTGAGTGGAGGTACTTGAAATCCCATCATCCATGGTGTGTCCTCCTCTGAACTGCAGTCGGATGGAGTGTGGGTCATGGGAGGCATTGTGTGCCAAGTTTGGTCTTTATCGGTCTTGGTTCTGGGCCACAGTGGTCTGTGGGGAATGATGGGTTGTGAAGTAGTACAAATCCCATTATCCATGGAGGTACTTCAAGTCCCATAATCCATGGTCCACCCTCCTCCAAACTGTAGTAGAATCATGGGTCATAGCGGTTGGTCTGTAAATTCAGGGGCCCTGAGCTGAGGCCTGGAACCAAGGTTGAAGTTACTGTAAATTCAGGCCATACACAATGTCCAATGAGCTGAGGCCTATTCGGGAGAATCAAGTTAATGAAGCCTTACTGTCAATTCAGAGCGTAAACAGCATTCCATTAAGTGAGGCCTAGGGAAATTAAGTTAATGAAGCCTTAGTGTCAATTTTGGGCGTGGTCTGTGATTTGTAGGGGTGTAATTTTTCTGTGGGAAGTGAATTGGGTGTTTGTGTTTGTGCCTCAGCCCTTTGCCTTATCCTCCTTTGACAGTTTATTATGGGTCGGAATGTTCATGTTGGCTGGCCAGTACAGGAGTTATGCAAATCCGCCCTTATTGGCAGCCAATCATGTTGTCAGAATGTAGAGGCTGGGAGAGTCGTTGGCAGCCCCGGAGGATGCTGGGAAATGTAGGTTTTTTTTACTCGTTGTTTTGGGGGCTTTTTAGGTTTTGGGTGGGAAAGTTTCTTTGCTACAAACATACCTTGCTTGAGGCCTATTTCTGTTGGCAAGTTTGGTGTTTCTGCATTGTAAGGTTTCTCTGTTTGGGACGGTCGTTCCATGACGACTCTTCCTTTATATATATAGATTATATTATAATATTACATAATATATCATTATTCAGAGATCGATAATAGGACGAGATACAAATGCTCTAAATAAATGAATACATATTTTACGTTGTATATTATATTATATATTCTACAACTTATAATATTTATTTATTTATTTAGAGATTTGTATCCTGTCCTATTCTCAACTTCCGAATAATTATGAATTATATTATATTATAATATTACAGAATATATCATTATTCAGAGGTCGAGAATAGGACGGGATAGAAATGCTCTAAATAAATAAATAAATATTTTACATTGTATATGATATTATATAAAGTACAACTTATAATATTTATTTATTTATTTAGAGCAGTGTTTCCCAACCAGTGTGTCTTCCCCCTCCTGCCGAACACTTTTTCTTCTCCACTCGGGCTCCCTTCTTCCCAGCCTCGCTCTGCTCGCTTTGCCTCTCTTTGCTCACGCTGCCGCTTCTGCGGGAGGAGAGAAGGAGGAAGACGTGACCCGTGCGGGCGCTACTGCGCAGACTCAACCCACGTCTTCCTCCCTCCCCTCCACAGTGCTCTCTGGATATAGGTGAACTACAACTCCAAAACTCAAGGTCAATGCCCACCAAATTCTTATAGTATTTTCTCTTGGTTATGGGAGTTCTGTGTGGGAAGTTTGATTCCATTCCATCATTGGTGGAGTTCAGAATGCTCTTTGATTACGGGTGAACTATAACTCCCAGCTGTTGAGCAAGCCCTTCTTGTGTGTCTTTCTGCCATTTCTGCCAGGATATCTATGTTGTGTTGTGTTCATCGAAACAGGCCCAGGTTTCACACTGAGTGTATAAATACATTTAAAAACATATTAACTATATGTATTACTGTGTTAGAGTGTCATTTGGTGCCATTTTGGTTGGTGGTGTGCCCCAGGATTTTGTAAATGTAAAAAATGTGCCGCGGCTCAAAAAAGGTTGGGAAACACTGATTTAGAGCATTTCTATCCCGTCCTATTCTCGACTTCTGAATAATTATATATTATATTATATTATAATATTACATAATATATCATTATTTGGAGGTCAAGAATAGGATGGGATACAAATTGTTCTAAATAAATAAATATAATAAGTTGTAGTATATATAATATATAACATAGTATATTACATTATTATTATTACTATATTGCGGTTCAAAATGGCTCTCAAAGACGGCGAAAGGATGTGCTTTGAGAGCAGAAATGGCTCTTAAAAGCAGCTAATCAATAAATCATTAGGCCTCCGCTAATAGCTATCTCCATCCGTGAGGGGTAGCCTGACTGTTCTTCCAATACATCTTTGCTCCTGAGTTATCAATATCACATCGAAATGGGGGAAGTCTTTGCACATTCGGCTCTAGTTTCCCAATCTCATCAAGTTCCAACACATTCAGCCTTGTTGGTGGCACAAAAATAAATAAATTTCTGGAGCAAAACGATGACTTTCAATGTAAGGACCGCACACTGAAATAGGAAATAACACTTTCAAACCAGGAACAGGACATCTGTCACATTGTGTTGCATAGTGTCATCAATCCTATCAATACGTCCCTATTGTGGAAATATATATATGGCAGAGACCTACTTACTTTGCAAAGCGGGTCCTCCTGGAATGGATTCGGATGCAGATGTGAAACCGATGCTTTAACTCAGGACCAGGGCGGAGTCGGCCTTCTTCTCATAGAGAGGAATCCATTCGGAAGGTGACGCCTATTGTCTGGCAGAGAGACTGAGAAATGAGCCAAAGGGAGGAGAAGCCGACAAGTGGAGCCCTGCTGCTGGCCGTGTTCCTGCAGGGAATTACATTGTGGGTTTTTTATATATGTGTGTGTGTGTGTGTGTATACATATATATATACACACACACATACATACATACACAATGTTATATATATATATATACACACACACATATATACATATAAATTCATATACACACATACATATACACTCTCTCTCTCGGCATTACTTTGCGAACGAAGATTCTTAGGAAGGACTCATCCCACGCTTTCTACAAGCGCGTTAATGACTAAAAAGGCCAATCTGAGATAGGCAAGTCCGGTTGCAGAAAGCACAGCAGAAAGTCTCCTTGGATAATGTTGTTTCCAAGTTGCGGTTCTTTCTGCGTTGTCATTTCTCTTCGAGACCCGTTCGGCGTGTCTTCTCGAAAGAGACCGCAGCATTGTGGATAGTGCGTCTCCATGCCTCCCGATGTGAGGCCAGGGTGGACCATTGTTGGTGATCAATCTGGCCGAGCCTGAGATGTTGTTTCAGGGAGTCCTTATATCTCTTTCCGGGGGCGCCTCTCTTGCGCTGACCTGTGGCGAATTCACCATAGAGTAGTATCTTTGGGAGGCGGTGGTCCTCCATCCTAGAGACGTGCCCTGCCCAGCGCAGCTGTGTTCTCAATAGCATGGCCTCAATGGTGGTGATCCCTGCTTGCTCAAGGACAGCAATATTCGCCACATAGTTGGTCCAGTGTACATTTAGGATTGTGCAAAGACAGCGCTGATGAAAGTGTTCGAAGAGTCGTAGGTGTTGGCGATAGGTGACCCATGTTTCAGACCCATATAGGAGAACAGACAGTACGATCGCTCTGTACACACTGATTTTGGTGCTTTGCCTCAGATGTTTGTTGCTCCAGACTCTTTTGTGAAGCCTTCCAAATGCACTCTATGCCTTTGATAATCTGTGATCTATCTCTTTGTCAATCTTGGTGTCTGAAGAGATGATGCTTCCCAGGGAGATGAACTGCTGAACGGACTTAAGCACAGAATTGCCTATGCTGACTTGGGGATGATGGTGTTCTTCCTGTGGTGCGGGCTGGTAGAAGACTTCCGTTTTCTTCAGGCTGACTTTCAGCCCAAACAGCTCTGCAGGATGTGAGGCGCTGCAGGGCTGCTTCTGAATGGGCGACAAGGGCAGCATCGTCAGCAAAAAGCAGCTCACGGACTAGATAGTTTAGAGTCTTAGTGCGAGCCCTCAGGCGGCTTAAGTTGAACAAGCTACCATCAGTACAATAGCGTATATATATGCCGTCTTCTTCTTCGAGGTCTGCCGTAGCCCTTTGGAGCATCACGCTGAAAAAGATTGTAAATAGGGTTGGTGAACTGCTGACCGGACTTAAGCACAGATTTGCCTCTGCTGACGTGGGAATGATGGTGTTCTTCCTGTGGTGCGGGCTGGTAGAGGGCTTCCGTTTTCTTCAGGCTGGCTTCCAGCCCAAATGGCTCTGCAGCTGTTGCAAACCAGGATGTATATACATACACACACACACATATACATACACATACACACACACACACACAATGTCCAATCAGAACATAATGTTTGTCCAAATATATCTCTATCTGTCTGTCTGTTTCTCTATGTCTAACATCTATCTATCTAGCTATCTATCTATCTATCTCTTCTAATCTCTCTCTGTGTATCTAACATTTCTCTATTTACCTTTCTATCCTCTACCTATCTCTATGATCTATCTATCTATCTAACATTCCTTTATTTATCTATATATCTACCTATCTATCCTCTAGCTATCTCTCTCTCACTATGATTGATCTATCTATCTTGGGAATAGGTCTCTACTTTTTTCCCTCCCTCCTTCTTTTCTTCCTTCCTTCCTCTCTTCCTTTGGCCCAAAGAGCCACTGAAGGGCTGCCAAACCAGGAAAGGGGCCCGCAAAACCTGTGCCCCCCCCCCGGGCCAGATCTGGCCCGCTTCCGACTCCAACCGAAATAATAAACAGCACTTACTTTTGCAATGGGAGTTCAGTCCCGGTTTTAATGGAGAGGCCTCTTGCTTCCTCTGCGTCGAACCGGAAAGAGCGCAAAGAGGAGGAAATAATAATGATTACGCAGAGAAAGTGTTGTTGTGCTTCGAAGGCCTCTTTCCACTCTTGGGAGACGGAGATTGTTAACATCTGTTCTGCTGGGCTGAGCGAGAGGAAGGGAGGGAGAGTGAGACAGCAAGGTTTGGCTATTATCTCAGAGAGACATGTGAATATATATATATATATATATATATATATATATATATATATTCATATTCTTCTGCTGCTGACTGTGGTTTTAGCTCCTGGGCCCATCACAAGAGCCAACCCACAGTCAGGCGGCATCAAGAAAGCAGAGAAAAGGCCGTTATTCAAATGGTTGTGTGTTTTTACAAGTTGTCGTGTCTCCGACGGATCAAAAGAGGAAGGAAATGAGAAGAAAAAAGAGCCGAACCAACCTCATGATCAAATATGAATAATAATCATGAGATTATTGGAAACAAGAAGGAGGTTAGGCCTTGTTTGTTTGTTTGTTTACTTCCCTAGAAACCACGCCATTTCTGCCTTCGGTAGTGAATGCATCTCAAGCCAAAGTCTGATATTATTGTTATTATTGTTATGTTTAAGGCTAAACCTTCAATATGTTTAAGATCATCTGGAGAGGCCCTGCTTTCGGTCCAGCTTGCTTCGCAGGCACGATTGGCGAGGACGAGAGACAGGGCCTTTTCAGTGGTGGCTCCTCGGCTTTGGAACACCCTTCCTAGAGACATCAGATCAGCCCCCTCCCTCCTGACATTTCGTAAGAAAGTCAAGACTTGCCTTTTTGAGCAGGAATTTGCAGTTGAATTATATTCATTACATTATTATGTTCCTATATTATTATGTCTATATTATATTATTTATTATATTTATATTATTTCCTATATTATTATTAATTTTCATATTAATATTTCATATATTATTAATTTTCATATTATATTATTATATTTATATATTTATAATAACTATTTCCTATATTATTATTAATTGTTATATTATGAATATAATCTATATATATAAAGGAAGAGTCGTCATGGAACGACCGCCCCAAACAGAGAAACCTTACAACGCAGAGACACCAAACTTGCCAACAGAAATACGCCTCAGACAAGGTATGTTTGTAGCAAAGAAACTTTCCCCCCCAAAACCTAAAAGGCCCCCAAAACAATGAGTAAAAAAACTACATTTCCCAGCATACTCCGGGGCTGCCTACGACTCTCCCAGCCTCTACATTCTGATAACATGATTGGCTGCCAATAAGGGTGGATTTGCATAACTCCTGTACTGGCCAGCCAACATGAATATTCCGACCCATAATAAACTGTCAGAGGAAGATAAGGCAAAGGGTTGAGGCACAAACACAAACACCCAAATCACTTGCCACAGAAAATTTACACCCCTACAAATCACAGACCACACCCAACATTGACAGTAAGGCTTCATTAACTTAATTTCCCTGACTAGGCCTCAGCTCATTGGACATTGTGTATGGCCTGAATTGACAGTAAGGCTTCATTAACTTGCTGTTCCTGACTAGGCCTCAGCTCATGGGACATTGTGTATGGCCTGAACTTACAGTAACCTACCTTGGCACACAGAGCCCCGACCATGCATGATGGGACTTGAAGTACCACCATGGAAAACGGGATTTGTAGTACTTCAAAACCCATCATTCCCCAAAGACCACTGTGTCCCAGAACCAAGACCGATAAAGACCAAACTTGGCAAACAATGCCCCCCATGACCCACACTCCATCCGACTGCAGATTAGAGGAGGACACACCATGGATAATGGGATTTCAAGTACCTCCACTCACTACCAAAGTACCCCACCCACACACGCATCAACCTCTACATCGACACAGCAGACGGAAAGACAAAATACATTGTATATCCACAAGCAATGCAGAACGCCAGCAACACCACACAACAACAACTCCACGGGATTCCAACATCCCATCCACCAAAACAACCCACAACAACACAGCCATGACCCCAACAACACCATAACTAACAACAACTACAACCCTTACATACTCAGACTTCCTCGCATCTCCAAAATAGGGCACAGCAACGCGTGCCGGGTACACCTAGTGTATATATAAGAAGAGAAGTGACGTGTTTAGGGGCTTATAGACAGCAAAACCACTGAACCCACAGACGCCAAATCAGGCCAGGAGGGAAGGAGAAAGGAAGGATAGGAGGAAGGGAGGATGTGAGGGGAGGAAGGAAAGGAAGGATAGAAGGAGGGAAGAAGGAAGGTAGGATGGATGGATGGTCTGAATTTACATTATGTATGGCCTGAATTTACAGTAACCTACCTTGGCACACAGAGCCCCGACCATGCATGATGGGACTTGAAATACCACCATGGAAAATGGGATTTGTAGTACTTCAAAACCCATCATTCCCCACAGACCACTGTGGACCGGAACCAAGACCAATAAAGACCCAACTTGGCACACCATGCCCCCCATGACCCACACTCCATCCAACTGCAGTTTAGAGGAGGGCACACAGTGGATGATTGGACTTTCTCGCATCTCCTAAAAAGGGCACAGCAACGCATGCCGGGTACAGCTAGTATTATTATATTATACTAGCTGTCCCCTGCCACACGTTGCTGTGGCCCAGTCTGTTTATGTGTGTTTTGTGTGTGTATATATTTGTGTATACATCTATATATGTATATACTTGGAATGTGGTGCAGCTGGCTGGGAGTCAGCTGCATAAGATCTCTACTGACCAGAAGGTCGTGAGTTTGAGGCCTGCCTGAGTCGGGGTGAGCTTGCGACCAATTGTGTAGCTTGTTGTCTATATATGTTGTGTGTCTATGGCATTGAATGTTTGCCTGTATATGTGCATTGTGATCCACCGCGAGTCCCCTGCGGGGTGAGAAGGGTGGAATATAAATGATGTAAATAAAATAAATATGTGGTTTTGAGTCCGCATTGTAATGTTTTGGTTTTTTTTTTTTTTTTTGCTTTTTAAGTCTCTTCTGCTGTGTTTTTTAGGGTTTTTTTCCTAAGGGATGGTCACTTGTTGGCCTGATAGGTGTATTGTGTCCAAATTTGGTGTCAATTAGTCCAGTGGTTTTTGGGTTATGTTAATCCCACAAACAAATATTACATTTTTATTTATATATATATAATTTTTATATTATAAAAATACATACTATTTTATTATATTTTTTATTTTTTTAAAAAATTACATTTTATTTATATATTTTATTTTTATTTTTATATTAGTATGTTTATATTATTGTGTTGTTTATCTTTATTTATTTATTTATTTATATCTCACTTTACCTCTCAATATGGAGACTCACAGCGGTGGTTCAGTCCGTCATTTGTGTGGGTCGCAGTAGCCTGTGGAAGTGGCCGCACCACCTCATACATACATACATACATACATACATACATATTACGGTATGTATATATGAGGTGGTGCGGCCACTTCCACAGGCTACTGCGACCCACACAAACATATTATTATGTTCTACATAACATATTATTTATTTACATATTATGTATTACATAACAACAACAACAACACTTTATTTATATTCCGCCCTTCTCCCCTATGGGACTCAGAGCGGATTACAGTGGAAACAGATACTGGCAAACATTTGATGCATTGTCACAATACAACAAGACACACAAACACAAACAAAGACTTCTCCTTTAATTTCCGGCTTGGGCGGTGGTGCTCATCTCTGGCTCTGGGGAAAGTTGTCTTCTCCATGCGTTGTCACCTCCTGGTCATGTGATCAGCATCTTATGCCTTTCCCACCAAAGTGGTACCTATTTATCTACTCACATTTGCATGTTTTCGAACTGCTAAGTTGGCATGAGGTGGGGCTAACAGAGGGAGCTCACCTCATCCCACGGATTTGAACGGCCAACTCACCAGCCACGCACACTCATGCCTATTTTCACTTTTATTATGTGTATAGATAGATAATTATATTATATTATTATGTTTTTATTATTATTATTTATACCCTGCCTTTTCTCTCCGCAGTCTCAAAAATTATGTGTATAGATGGGGAAATTTTATTATTATTATTCATACCCTGCCTTTTCTCTCCGCAGTCTCAAATATTATGCGTTCAGACGGGAAAATTTTATTATTATGTTTTATTATTATTATTTATACCCTGCCTTTTCTCTCCGCAGTCTCAAATATTATGCGTATAGACGGGAAAATTGTATTATTATGTTTTATTATTAATACCCTGCCGTTTCTCTCCGCAGTCTCAAATATTATGTGTATAGACAGGGAAATTTTATTATTTTTATTATTATTTATTAAATATGTGTGTAGACGGGAAAATTGTATAATTATGTTATTATTATTATTTATACCCTGCCTTTTCTCTCCGCAGTCTCAAATATTATGCGTATAGACTGGGAAATTTATTATTATTATTATTATTATTTATACCCTGCCTTTTCTCTCCGCAGTCTCAAATATTATGTGTATAGACAGGGAAATTTTATTATTTTTATTATTATTTATTAAATATTATGTGTATAGACAGGGAAATTTTATTATTTTTATTATTATTTATTAAATATTATATGTATAGACAGGGAAATTTTTATTATTTTTATTATTATTTATTAAATATTACATGCATAGATGGGAAAATTGTATAACTATGTTATTGTTATTATTATTTATACCCTGCCTTTTCTCTCCACAGTCTCAAATATTATGCATATAGACGGGGAAATTGTATAATTATGTTATTATTATTATTATTATTATTTATACCCTGCCTTTCCTCTCCGCAGTCTTAAATATTATGCGTATAGACGAGGAAATTGTATTATTTATTTATTTATTTAGATTTCTTAGCCGCCACTCCCAGGTGGCTCGGGGCGGCTTACTAATCAAAGTAAACGGCATACACAGATGCACATTAAAACATTATACACTACACATTTAAAGGGATTTAAAAACTGGGCATTGCATACAGCTAAACCAACTTAGATTTCAAATGCCTGTCGGAACAGCCAGGTTTTACAGGCCTTCCGAAAAAGTGACCTGACCTCCGGCGGTAAGGAGTTCCACAGCGTGGGGGCAATAATAGAGAATGCCCTTCTCCTTGTTGAGGTGAGGCAGTAGGTTTTGGCACTCGGAACAGAGAGATCTCAGTGATCTCATGGGACAGTATAGGGTAAGGCGGTCCCTCGAGTACACTGGCCCCGGACCATACAAGGCTTTGAAGGTGATCCGGAATTCAATAGGTAGCCAGTGCAGTTCCCGCAGAATAGGTGTAATGCGGGGGCTCACAGGCGAGCAGCGGCATTCTGCACCAGCTTAAGTTTCCGGGTCACCAACAAAGGTAGGCCAATGTAAAGAGCGTTACAGTCGTCCTGTCTTGAGATGACCGTTGCTTGGATCACCGAGGCTAGATCGCGACGGGAAAGGTAGGGGGAGATGGAAAAACGTGACTCGCCTAACCAAGGAGACATGAGTCTCCATGGAAAGCCGAGTGTCCAAATGGACTCCGAAGCTCTTTACTGTTGACGACGGGCACAGTGCCGCGCCGTGCAGGGTTGGAAGCTGGAGTTCCCCACCGCCCGGGCGACCCAACCAAAGGATCTCCGTCTTAGCTGGATTCACCTTCAACCTACTGGCTCGCAGCCATCCAGTGACGGCTTCGAGGCAGAGATGGAAATTATCGGGTACAGATTCGGGCCGGCCCTCCATCCTCAGAATGAGCTGAGTGTCATCAGCGTACTGGTGACACTCAAGCCCAAAGCTGCACAAAAGCTGGGCAAGTGGTCGCATGTAGATGTTAAACAATATTATTATTATTTATACCCTGCCTTTTCTCTCCGCAGTCTCAAATATTATGCGTATAGACGGGAATTTTTTTTAAATTATTAGTATTAATAATAATACCCTGCCTTTTCTCTCCGCAGTCTCAAATATTATGCATATAGATGGGGGGGGGGATGAAGGTTTGCCTTTTAAAATTTATTGGGGGAATACTTTCCATATTTTTAAATGCTTAGATGGTTGAATCTGTAGTCCAAGTGCACAGTCACTGTGTATCATTAGGCCCAAATGTCTCACGGAAGACGGTCCAAGTCCATAATACAAACCGAGCAGACAAATCAATTGCTCCCGACTCAAGATGGCAGCCATTCATCACTTCGAAGGCCCAAGTTCTGGGAAATGGCCTGATTAATGCTAAGCAGTGTAATTGCCTTTGCAAAAATAGGATTCATGGGTGACAAAGCTATTTGTGGGAAATGACAGACCTGGACTGGGAATAAACTTGGCACACAGACTCATGACCAACAGAACCTACCGGAAAAGTTTGGGGAAAATTGACCTTGATTTTGGGAGTTGTAGTTCACCCGCATCCAGAGAAACAGTGACCCCTGCCGACAATGCACCGGGAGACCCAGCTTGCCACAGAGAAGCCCCATGACCATGCTGCAGGGGTTTGTGTGAATTGACCTTGATTTTTGGGAGTTGTAGTTCACCTGCATTCAGGCAACTATGACTCCCACCAGTGGAAGACCACACTTAGCACGGAGGTGTAGCAAAAGGTCAAAGGTCTGGAGACCATGAGTAATCCCTCTGAGGAGTGTCTTGAAGAACTGGGTGTGTTGCAAACCCCAAAAGTCAAATGGGTTTTTATGTAAGGTGCTATGCTGCTTGGGGCGATCTTTGTAAACCTGGTGCAAAACAAAGCGGCGGCTGAGAAAGCAGGCTTTGCTAAGAAACCCAAGCACGTTATTCCGGCCCATGGCGCAAAGGAATGTTAAGCCACCCCGAATGAGTCGTCACCACTGGACTCTCTGCCATAAAGCCGCTTAAACAGACAAGCCTTTTATTTATAGCCCTGGGAAATATTTATGCAGGTCACATTTGTTATTATAAAACAGAAAGGGGCTCCGGAGCAAGCGGAGGCCCAGTTAGTCAAGCAAAGCCAACTCGAGGCTTTGAGCCACTGGAGGCCTTAGAGATCATTTAGAATGGTGGTTCCCAACCTTTTTTTGACCAGAGACCACTTTGACCAGGACTACCTGGTCAGGGACCTCTTTGACCAGGACTATTTTGACAAAGGACTTCTTTGACCAGGACTACTTGAACAGGAACCTCTTTGACCAAGGACCACTTTGACCAGGACTTCTTGGCCAGGGACGTCTTTGGCCAAGACTACTTGACCAGGGAAGTCTTTGACCAAGGTCCTCTTGACCAGAGACTCTATTGACCAAGGATCATTTTGATCAGGACTCCTTGGCCAGGGACCTCTTTGACCAAAGACCACTTTGACCAGGACTACTTGACCAGGAATGTCTTTGACCAAGGTCCTCTTGACCAGGGACCTCTATTGACCAAAGACCACTTTGACCAGGGACGTCTTTGACCAAGGTCCTCTTGACCAGAGACCTCTATTGACCAAGGACCATATTGATCAGGACTTCTTGGCCAGGGACCTTTGACCAGGAACGTCTTTGACCAAGGACCTATTTGCCTAAGGTCCTTTTGACCAGTCACCACTTTTACCAGGATTTCTTGGCCAGGGACGTCTTTGGCCAAGGTCCTCTGGACAAAGCACCTCTTGACCAAAGACCTCTTTGACCAAGGACCTTTTAACCAGAGACCTCTATTGACCAGGAGTACTTTGACCAAGGACCTCTTTGACCAGGACTACTTGAACAGGGATCTTTTTAACCAGGATTTCTTGGCTAGGGACCTCTTTGACCAAAAACCTCTTGATCAGGGAAGTCTTTGACCAAGGTCCTTTTGACCAGAGACCTCTATTGACTAAGGACCTCTTTGACCTGGACTTCTTAAACAGGGACCTCTTTGTCCAAGGTCCTTTTGACCAGTGACCACTTTAACCAGGACTTCTTGGCCAGGTACGTCTTTGACCAAAGACCTCTGGACAAGGCACCGCTTGACCAGGGACGTCTTTGACCAAAGACGTCTTGATAAGGCACCTCTTGGCCAAAGACCACTTTGACCAGGGATGTCTTTGACCAAGGTCCTCTTGACCAGAGACCTCGATTGACCAGGACTACTTGAACAGGGATCTCTTTAACCAGGATTTCTTGGCTAGGGACCTCTTTGACCAAAGACCTTTTGACAAGGCACCTCTTTGACCAAATACATCTTGACCAGAGACCTCTATTGACTCAGACTACTTTGACCAAGAACTACTTGACCAGTATCCTCTTTGACCAGGGGCCACTCTCCAATATTAGAACCAAAGGGTTACGAATCAGTTTTTGGTCAACTTTAGGTTCAAGTTTGGGGTGCCAATTCAGAAAATTAACTGAATAGACTGCATCAGCTCTAGTTTCCGATACAGAACGTATGCCATGGTCAACATCAGGAGAATGGCAGGTGGCACAAAAGGAGCAGAAATTGAAAGGTGGTTCATGGACCAGATTTTCATCCTCACAGCCCACTGCTTTACAACTATCCACTGCAGTTAAATTGGCTTGGGAGCCAAGTAGGTTTTCTAATAATAGCCGAGCCATTTTCTATACCTACATGGCCTCAATGATCACATGAATTACTAAATGGGGCAACATGCCGCCATACAGCACATCCAAACACACACATTTTTTAATGTAGTAGATGCAATACTCTGGGGCCAGGTTTTGAATTGTGTAGCTATTTTCTCTTGTGAATGCAATCAGTCATGTCCAGTAACTCTCTCTGTACTCAAGTACTTTAAATTAGCAGTTCCAACCAACATCCCATGTGTGATATTCCACTGCAACAGCCTTCTTGGGGGCGACACCTTCAATCAGATCCTATTTAAATGCCAAAAGACTAAGCCAACCACTGAATCTACCTCTGGACCTTACTGGAGAATTGGGCTCATTCCTTTTTGTTTTTGCTGTGCTTGCTCCACCACTTGGATCTTCTCTAAAACATACAACCCCTCCTGCTGGCATGTTTAAACACGTTGTTGGGTTCAAGCCTCACACAGACCAGGGAGCAATGTGCAACGGAAAACTTTATTAGCATTTACACAAACAAGTCTAGAGGCTCCGGGAACCTGCATTCACCTTACAATATTAAGACATGAAACTGCTACAGTGCAAACAAATGCTATTGGCAACTTGCAAGGGTGTTCATGAATCTAACGGCCACCTCTCAGGCGCAGCACAAGGTGGAGTGTCGACTCTTTCTGGATGTTGTAATCTGAGAGCGTGCGGCCGTCTTCAAGTTGCTTCCCAGCAAAGATGAGCCTCTGCTGGTCTGGAGGGATGCCTTCTTTGTCTTGGATCTTGGCCTTGACGTTCTCAATGGTGTCACTGGGCTCCACCTCAAGAGTAATAGTCTTGCCAGTCAGGGTCTTCACAAAAATCTGCATGCCTCCCCTCAAACGCAGCACAAGGTGGAGTGTCGACTCTTTCTGGATGTTATAGTCGGAGAGAGTGCGGCCATCTTCAAGCTGTTTGCCAGCAAAGATCAACCTCTGTTGGTCTGGGGGGATGCCTTCTTTGTCCTGGATCTTGGCTTTCACATTCTCAATGGTGTCACTTGGTTCAACCTCGAGTGTGATGGTTTTGCCAGTCAAGGTCTTCACAAAAATCTGCATGCCTCCCCTGAGCCGCAGCACAAGGTGGAGAGTAGACTCTTTTTGGATGTTATAATCGGAAAGGGTGCGGCCATCTTCAAGCTGTTTGCCGGCAAAGATCAATCTCTGCTGGTCTGGGGGGATGCCTTCTTTGTCTTGAATCTTGGCCTTGACGTTCTCAATGGTGTCACTGGGTTCTACTTCTAGAGTGATGGTCTTTCCAGTCAAGGTCTTCACGAAAATCTGCATACCTCCCCTGAGTCGGAGCACAAGATGGAGGGTCGACTCTTTCTGGATGTTGTAATCTGAGAGAGTACGGCCATCTTCAAGCTGTTTGCCAGCAAAGATCAACCTCTGCTGGTCTGGGGGGATGCCTTCTTTGTCCTGGATCTTGGCCTTGACGTTCTCAATGGTGTCACTGGGCTCTACTTCTAGAGTGATGGTCTTTCCAGTCAATGTCTTCACGAAAATCTGCATGCCTCCCCTGAGCCGCAGCACAAGGTGCAGAGTAGACTCTTTCTGGATGTTGTAATCGGAGAGAGTACGGCCATCTTCAAGCTGTTTGCCAGCAAAGATCAACCTCTGCTGGTCTGGGGGGATGCCTTCTTTGTCCTGGATCTTGGCCTTGACGTTCTCAATGGTGTCACTGGGCTCTACTTCTAGAGTGATGGTCTTTCCAGTCAAAGTCTTCACGAAAATCTGCATGCCTCCCCTGAGCCGCAGCACAAGGTGGAGTGTCGACTCTTTCTGAATGTTGTAATCTGAGAGAGTGCGGCCATCTTCAAGTTGCTTCCCAGCAAAGATGAGCCTCTGTTGGTCTGGGGGGATGCCTTCTTTGTCCTGGATCTTGGCCTTGACGTTCTCAATGGTGTCACTGGGCTCCACCTCAAGTGTGATGGTTTTTCCAGTCAAGGTCTTCACAAAAATTTGCATGCCTCCCCTGAGCCTCAGCACAAGGTGGAGAGTAGACTCTTTTTGGATGTTATAGTCGGAAAGGGTGCGGCCATCTTCAAGCTGTTTGCCGGCAAAGATCAACCTCTGCTGGTCTGGGGGGATGCCTTCTTTGTCTTGGATCTTGGCCTTGACGTTCTCAATGGTGTCGCTTGGTTCAACCTCCAGTGTGATGGTCTTGCCAGTCAAGGTCTTAACGAAGATCTGCATGCCTCCTCTCAAACGCAGGACAAGATGAAGTGTTGACTCTTTTTGGATGTTATAGTCAGAAAGAGTGCGGCCATCTTCAAGCTGTTTGCCGGCAAAGATCAACCTCTGTTGGTCTGGGGGGATGCCTTCTTTGTCTTGGATCTTGGCCTTGACGTTCTCAATCGTGTCACTGGGCTCCACCTCCAGTGTGATGGTCTTGCCAGTCAAGGTCTTCACAAAGATCTGCATGCCTCCTCTCAAACGCAACACAAGATGGAGTGTCGACTCTTTCTGGATGTTGTAATCGGAAAGAGTGCGGCCATCTTCAAGCTGTTTGCCAGCAAAGATCAACCTCTGCTGGTCTGGGGGGATGCCTTCTTTGTCTTGGATCTTGGCCTTGACGTTCTCAATGGTGTCACTGGGCTCCACCTCGAGTGTGATGGTTTTTCCAGTCAAGGTCTTCACAAAAATCTGCATGCCTCCCCTGAGCCGCAGCACAAGATGAAGAGTGGATTCCTTCTGGATGTTGTAATCTGAAAGGGTGCGTCCATCTTCCAGCTGTTTGCCGGCAAAGATCAGCCTCTGCTGATCAGGTGGAATGCCCTCTTTGTCTTGGATCTTAGCCTTGACATTCTCAATAGTGTCGCTTGGCTCCACCTCCAAGGTGATGGTTTTGCCAGTCAAGGTCTTCACGAAGATCTGCATTTTAACTGCAACAGAAGAAGGGGGGGGGATTCTGATCAGATTTAACTGTATTTGTTCTTCCTATAGCAATGCATACAAAAATAGATATTAAAACCCAGGTTGTTTATAATTATTGTAATTGCTATCATTACATGAGCAACATATCCTGTTTTTCCAGGCATGTAACTTAAAACATTGAGTCATGGTGTCTTCAGGTTGTTTTAAAACCCACTGGCTCACAAGTAGTTTCCGGGCCAAATTTAAGGTGCTGGTTTTAACCCTACAAAGCCCTACAAGGATTTGGTCCAGGATACTTGAGACACCTTCCATACCAGTCAGTTAGACTCCTAAGATCAAGTAGCAAAACGCTCATCTCCACTCGGCTCAGGGACAGGCAACACTTAAAACTTTTTAGAGATGGCAACTTCCTCTACTGAAAAATTGAATGGTTTACCGATTCTTGGTTGCAATGCCTTTTATACATTGTTTAATGTTGCAGTTTTATTTTGTTATACTGTTTTGTATTTTAATGTGTTACATTTTAACTGTGTAGTTCAGGCTTGGTCCCTATGTAAGCCGGCCCATGGAGGCAGGGTATGAAAATAATTATTCTCGGGTGTGGCGCCAAAACTCTGGAATATGTTGCCAGAAATGATCAGAGCAGGCCCCACCCTCTTGGCCTTTGTATAGTAGTAATAATCTTTATATCCTGCTCCCTCTCACCATTTTTCTTTTTCCCCCTAAAGATTATTACTACTATACAAAGTGGAGTCCTTGACATGCATTCTAAGCCCTGCCACATGTACAATGTGAATGACCTTCTTTCAGCAACACCAGAGGCACTCCAAGTGGTCAAAGGAAATTTAGTAGAATTGTAAGTTTATTTCTTTGAAACCACACCCTCTCTCACCCAGAAGGGGACTCGGAGGCGCTTACAAGTTATATTAGTATAGCACAGTAACATTACTATATTGTACTATACTGCAATATTATATGTAATATATAATATACAACTGTATTATTTTAGAGTATTACATTATAATATGTTGATCATTATATGTACATAGAATATATTATACTAGCATAGTACAGTATTAGCATTATGTATTATATTGTACTATACTGCAATTTTTTAAACTTTGTTGCTTTTCCATACATTAGAACTGTTGGAATACGCTTCTGAGGTGATAAATTACTAGAATAATACATGGTAATATTAGATCAGCCCCCTGCATCCTGTCCTTCGGAAAGACCTGGTTGTGGGACCAAGTCTTTGGGGCAGTGCAATGAGGCAATAATAGAATGGTGTCTTGAGAGCAACTGATTCTAAAGTGGATATAAGTGATTTTAATGTTTGTGTAGATTGATAAGTTTTATGTCTTGGCATTGATTATTTGCCGTAGGTATGTTGTGCTCCTGCGGGGTGAGAAGGGTGGAACATAAATGTTTCAAATAAATAGAAATGAAGTTGACTAGGCTGTTGTCATAAACAGAGAAAGACGATATGGAAAATTCCTAATAATAATCTTTTATTTTTAATCTGCTCTCTTTCCCCGGATATTCAGGGCGGCAAAAAAAAAAAAAAAAGAAGATGGCAAACATTCAATGCTACATCCAGGTAACATATCAAAACAATTATGCAAACAGTTAAGAAAAAAACCAATTGAATGAACTTAGCTAAACAACATGAGGTAACAGTACTCTTTCAAAGGCCTTCTGTAGCAGGCACGGGCAAACTTGGGCCCTCCAGGTGTTTTGACTTCAACTCCCAGCATTCCTAACAGCCCCAGGCCTTTTCCTTTTGCCCCTCAGCTGCTTATGGGCAAACTTGGGCCCTCCAGGTGTTTTGGACTGAGGGGTAAAAGGGAGAGGCCTGAGGCTGTTAGAAATGCTGAGAGTTGGAAGTCCAAAACACCTGGAGGGCCCAAGTTTGCCCATAAGTGACTGAGGGGTAAAAGGAAGTGGCCTGAGGCTGTTAGAAATGCTGGGAGTTGAAGTCCAAAACACCTGGAGGGCCCAAGTTTGCCCATAAGTGACTGAGGGGTAAAAGGAAGTGGCCTGAGGCTGTTAGAAATGCTGGGAGTTGAAGTCCAAAACACCTGGAGGGCCCAAGTTTGCCCATAAGTGACTGAGGGGTAAAAGGAAGTGGCCTGAGGCTGTTAGGAATGCTGGGAGTTGAAGTCCAAAACACCTGGAGGGCCCAAGTTTGCCCATAAGGGGCTGAGGGGTAAAAGGAAGAGGCCTGAGGCCGTTAGGAATGCTGAGAGTTGAAGTCCAAAACACCTGGAAGGCCCAAGTTTGCCCCTAAGTGACTGAGGGGTAAAAGGAAGTGGCCTGAGGCTGTTAGGAATGCTGAGAGTTGGAAGTCCAAAAGAGTTGGAGGGCCCAAGTTTGCCCATAAGTGACTGAGGGGTAAAAGGAAGTGGCCTGAGGCTGTTAGAAATGCTGGGAGTTGAAGTCCAAAACACCTGGAGGGCCCAAGTTTGCCCATAAGGGACTGAGGAGTAAAAGGAAGTGGCCTGAGGCTGTTAGGAATGCTGAGAGTTGGAGTCCAAAACACCTGGACTCCTTTTACCCCTCAGCTGCTTATGGGCAATCTTGGGCCCCCCAGGTGTTTTGGACTTCAACTCCCAGCAATCCTAACAGCCTCAAGCCTCTTCCTTTTACCCCATAGATGCAAGTTTGCCCATTAGGGCCCGAGGCTGTTAGGAATGCTGGGAGTTGAAGTCCAAAACACCTGGAGGGCCCAAGTTTGCCCATAAGGGACTGAGGGGTAAAAGGAAGAGGCCTGGGGCTGTTAGGAATGCTGGGAGTTGAAGTCCAAAACACCTGGAGGGCCCAAATATGCCCATAAGGGACTGAGGGGTAAAAGGAAGAGGCCTGGGGCTGTGAGGAATACTGGGAGTTGAAGTCCAAAACACCTGGAAGGCCCAAGTTTGCCCATAAGGGGCTGAGGGGTAAAAGTAAGAGGCCTGGGGCTGTTAGGAATGCTGGGAGTTGAAGTCCAAAACACATGGAAGGCCCAAGTTTGCCCATAAGGGGCTGAGGGGTAAAAGGAAGAGGCCTGGGGCTGTTAGGAATGCTGGGAGTTGAAGTCCAAAACACCTGGAAGGCCCAAGTTTGCCCATAAGGGGCTGAGGGGTAAAAGGAAGAGGCCTGGGGCTGTTAGGAATGCTGGGAGTTGAAGTCCAAAACACCTGGAAGGCCCAAGTTTGCCCATAAGGGGCTGAGGGGTAAAAGGAAGAGGCCTGGGGCTGTGAGGAATACTGGGAGTTGAAGTCCAAGACGCCAGGAGGGAGTTGAACTCCTAGACGACCCAAGTTTGCCCATAAGCGGCTGAGGGGCAAAGGGAAGAGGCCTGGGGCTGTTAGGAATGATGGGAGATGAAGTCCAAAACACCCAGAGGGAAGGCCTAAGTTTGCCCAGGGTTTGGAAATCCAATGCCCCGAGAATATATAGGAAACGGCCTCTAGGGGGCGCCCTGGATAGGCTCGAATGGGTAGGCCTGTGACGTCACACTCGCGACCAATGGGACGCGAGGCCCTAAGTGAAGCCCCGCCCCTTCCCCTCCTCCCCGCCCGCCATCTTGTCCTTTCCCTCAACCGACGTCCAGAGCCTCCTTCCCAGCGGCCATGATTACTTCGAGAGCCGAGCCAAGGCTTATGCTGTCACGGCCTCACCGTCCCGCTCGCCCCGCTCCGTGCCAAGGCCGCCCCATCGCCGCGGGAAAGGCAAGGCCAAGCCGGCCTCGTCACGAAAGGCCTCGCCGACGCCATAATAGGCCGCCGTGACGCCTTTCCTTGAGGGCGATCAGCACAATAGAGGCCCGCCGTCACTATGGAGGCATTATTAAAGTATCAAAATTTGCATAATTAATTAGTCAAATAAATGCGTTCAATCCTCCCCTTCCCCGGTTCGGGCCCTTACCACTCCTTGAAGCGTTTCCCCCTCCAAAAAAAGTAGGCCGAACTCGATGGTGTCCTCTTTCCTCACACAAATGAGCCCAAGCACCTCCGAAGCCCGCCCGTCCAATGCCGCCCACTGACGACGCCCGCCTATTTATACCCCTAAGCCACGCCCCCTTTGCGTCACTCTGAGATCCTTCCGCTTGAAGGAAAGAAAATAGTCCCTCGATTCGAAACGCTGAAACTCCCGATTAGATCTAGATAGGAGTGTTTTTTCCCACTCAGTTAGACATAACAACAATCGTGGACGTTTCTATATAACTCGGTGTGTTTTTAAAAACGGAATATTGAAACAAAGCGCGGAAGGATATTTCAAACGAAGGCGTCATTCGCCCAACGGGAGAGCAAACAAGAGGCGGGACTTATGGAGCTGCTCGGTTCACGATTGGTCGGAAAAGGCTCTGATTGGCATGAAAGGCTGGACTGGAAAGCTCTGGAAGGAGCAAGGTGGAATAGGAACGGGCGAACGGGAGGGGGAGGGTGGAATCGGCCCGCTGATTGGTCCGCTCTGACGTCACCCTGTTGCTAAGGCAGAACAGATTAAGGGGGGAAATAGGGATGGTTGTGCACATGCGCAGAAGGAGAAAGAGAAAGGGGATTGAGGGGAAAGTAACCAATTTGAGGGGGGAAATTTGGCGGGAAAACAGTTCCCTCAGGTTTTTGAATGCAGGGAAAAGGACAGCAGCCATAAATCCAGTCATAAATTAAGATAGATAATAATAATAATGAAATACATGCAGTATTTAATTCAGGAGGGAAATAATAATAGTAATAGTAGTAATAATAATAATAAATGGCTGTAGAAGGCCTAGGACTCCCAGAAGGCCTAAAGGAGCAAAAAGGCCACATATTAACCCTTATATATAATATCTCCCGGCATTACTTCGCGAACGAAGATTCTTTAGGAAGGACTCGTCCCACACTTTTTACAAGTGCGTTGATGACTAAAAAGGCCGATCTGAGATAGGCAAGTCCGGTTGCAGAAAGCACAGCAGAAAGTCTCCTCGGGTGATGTCGTTTCCAAGTTGCGGTTCTTTCTGCGTTGTCGAGACCCATTCGGCGTGTCTTCTGGAAAGAGGCCGCAGCATTGTGGATAGTGCGTCCCCATGCCTCCCGATGTGAGGCCAGGGTGGACCAGTGTTGGTGATCAATCTGGCCGAGCCTGAGATGTTGTTTCAGGGAGTCCTTATATCTCTTTCCGGGGGCGCCTCTCTTGCGCTGACCCGTGGCGAGTTCACCGTAGAGTAGTATCATTGGGAGGCGGTGGTCCTCCATCCTAGAGACGTGCCCTGCCCAGCGCAGCTGTGTTCTCAATAGCATGGCCTCAATGCTGGTTATATTATTATATAACTAAGTAGACAATAGTCTGAGCATTGAACTATATTAGTAGTAATATTATTATATAGGTTGTTGTTGGTTGGTTTTCCCCTGACATTAAGTCCAGTAGTCTCTGATTTTGGGGGTTGGTGCTCATCCTCATTTTTAAGCCGAAGAGCCGGCGTTGTCCGTAGACACCTCCAAGGTAATATGGCCAGCACGACTGCATAGAATGCTGTATTATTATATAACTAAGTGGACAATATTCTGAGCATTGGACTATATTATTATTATATACCTAAGTAGAAAATATTCTGAGCAGTTAAATATATTATCATTATATTATTATATAACTAAGTAGACAATATTCTGAGCATTGAACTGTATTATTATTATTATAATATCTAAATGCATAATATTCTGAGCATTCAACTATATTATTATTATATAACTAAGTAGAAAATATTCTGAGCAGTTAAATATATTATCATTATATTATTATATAAACTAAGTAGACAATATTCTGAGCATTGAACTGTATTATTATTATAATATCTAAATGCACAATATTCTGAGCATTCAACTATATTATTAATATTCTTATATATCTAAATATGCAATATTTGGATTATTGGACTATATTATTATTATACAACTAAGTAGACAATATTCTGACCATTGGACTGTACTCTTATTATTATATCTAAATGCACAATATTCTGAGCATTGAACTATATTAATATTATTAATATATATGTAAATACAGAATATTTGGAGCATTGGACTATATTATTATTATTATACATCTAAGTAGACAATAGTCTGACAATTGGACTGTACTATTATAATATCTAAATACACAATATTTTGAGCCTTGAACTATATTAATATTATATTAATATTATTAATATTATTAATATATATGTAAATGCACAATATTTGAAGTATTGCACTATTATTATTTTTATTATTATTATACAACTAAGTAGATAATATTCCGACCATTGGACTGTATTATTATTATTATATCTAAATACACAATATTTGGTGCATGGAGCTATATTAATATTAATATTATTATGTAACTAAGTAGACAATAGTCTGGGCATCAAACTATATTATTATTATTATTATTATTATTATTATTAGAAACACAACAAGATTAGTACACAACAAACAAGTTCACTATGCTGCCTGTCATATTGGATCACACATTAGACACTTCCCAAATTATTATTATTATTATTATTATTTGAAACAGAACAAGATTAGTACACAACAAACAAGATCACTATGCTGTCTGTTGTATTGGATCACACATTAGACACTTCCCAAATTATTATTATTATTACTATTATTATTATTATTTAAACCGCTTCGATCCCTCGGGGAGTGACGGTATATAAGTTGGAATAATAAATAAATAAATATTATTATTATTACATAACTAAGTAGCCTACAACCTATGAGTCTCCTCTAGGAGAAAAAAAAAGGGGTATATTATTATTATTATTATTTTCTATGAGTCTCCTCTAAGAGAGGAAAGTGGTATATTTGCTTTGAGAAACATAGTGTTGAGCCATTGCATGCATCCAAAAAAGCTCACTTTACTATTATTATTGTTACTATTATTGTTATTTATTAAACTATATATTCCACAGTGGTTTGAGAATGTATCCCTGGCTGTTTAAATGGAAAAATTCCAGAACATTCCGCTATTAGCTCTGGCGCATTCAATGTATTCTCTTTCCTTTTGCAGATTGTGGGCAACGAATGGAAAAGCAAACAGCAGCTGACATTATTATTGCAACGTTGGCAGAAAACCCGAGATCGCATGACTGACTTTGATGGCGTTGGTGAATTTCGGTTTCCCAGAAGAAGGGCAGATAGGGACTCTGTTTACAATCAGGGACGAAGGACAGAATAGTCTTAGTATTTCCAAAATTGTGTTGGGATTGCAAAGAAGTAACACCTTCCCTTTGTTTCACTTTTTTTGTAGGAAGTCAAAGAAGCCATATGTTGCCTTTGTCAACCATTTCCTTTTGGGTCACAATGTTGCCCTCCATTTCCCTTCTGGAGCCCTTGGCCTTCTGTAACATTGTAAAAAAAAAAAAAGGTTGATTTCTATTCATAAGTTCTAATAATGAATTTTAAACCTGTGCCTTGCGTCTGCTCTATTTTAATCATTGTTCTATATTTAAGTATATGTATATCTATGCATTTTATGTGTTTTTAGCTATGTTGTCGCCCGCATCGAGCCACAAAGTAATGCGAGAAAGAATTATTATTATTATTGTGTATTTAGATATATAGTAATATTTATGTATTTATTTATTTAATATTCGGTCTTATATTCCGCCACTCCAGCGGCTCACAATACGACATAAAACACCATAAAAGCAAAAATTAACATCAATTAACACCAGATTAAAATGTAAATTCAACAATCAAATGCCAACCAAAACAGATAATAATAATAATTTTGTCCCTTTGGGAGACCTAGTAATAATATATTCGAATGCTCAGACTATTGTCTACTTATTTGTATAATAATAATATAGTCCAATATAGTCCAACTCAAACTATTGCCTTCTTTGTTATATAATAATAATAATCACAATTTATTTATTTATTTCTTATTTCAATTTGTATACCATCCTTTCCAATTGGCTCAGGACGGTTATAACAATAACAATAATATATAGTACAGTGCTCAGACTATTGCCTTCTTAGTTTTATAATAATAATACTAATATTTATAATAATATAGTCTGAAACTTATACTATTGTGTACTTAGTTATGTAGTAATAGTAATAGTAATAGTAATATTAATATAGCCCAGTGCTCAGACTAATAATATAGTCCAGTGCTCAGACTATTATTTAATTTTAGAATAATAATAATAATGTAGTCCAATACTCAGACTATTTTCTTCTTAGTTATATAACAACAACAACATAGTCCAGTGTTTAGACTATTGTCTATTTATATAATAATCATAATAATATAGTTCAATGCTCAGACTATTGTTTTCTTAGCTTAATATTAATAATATAGTCCAATGCTCAGGCTATTTTCTTCTTAGTTATATAATAATAATATAACAACAACAATAATACAGTCCTATGCTCAGACTATTGTCTATTTATATAATAGTAATAATAATAATAATATAGTTCAATGCTCAGACTATTGTCTTCTTAGCTTAATAATTACAAAAATAATAATATAGTCCAGTGCTCAGACTATTATCTTCTTAGTTTAATAATAATATTAATATAATAGTCCAATTCCCAGACTACTGTCATCTTAGTTGTATAAGAATAATAATAATAATCTAGTCCACTGTTCAGACTATTGTCTACTTGTTTAATAATAAATAATATAGTTCAATGCTCAGATTATTGTCTTCTTAGTTTAATAATAATAATAGTACAATTTTCAGACTATTGTCTTAGTTTTATAATAGTAATAATAATATAGTCCAATGTTCAGACTATTGTATACTTAGTTTAATAATAATAATATAGTTCAATACTCAGACTATTATCTACTTAGTTTAATAATAATAATATAGTTCAATACTCAGACCATTATCTACTTAGTTTAATAATAATTGTAATAATAATTTAGTCCAATGCTCAGACTATTTTCTACTTCTCTAACATTATATATTAGGGTTAATACATGACCTATTTGGGAGACCTAGGCTTTTTGTAACATATATAAGGCTTAATATGCGGCCTTTTTGTCCCTTTGGGAGTCCTAGGCCTTCTGCGGCCATCTATCCTTTTATATATATAGTGAAAGACTCATTTTTGGTGCTGGCTGGCTGTACGTAATATTGGAAAGCGATCATTTGCGGCTCCTTCGGCTTGTTGTTTGTCAGTTCCTTGGGCGACGCTTTTTTTCATCTTGTTTTCCCTGCAGACGGAAGCCAACGGGTTCACATTACACAACGCCCTGTGAATGCCAACCGGGAACTGAACGCTTGGACAAGCCCAGGCCTGTGTTTCTGGAACCGGCACTGACTCAGAGTCACAGCCCTGCTTGAACCAAAAAAAATGTGAGTCCCAGCTGATTGTTCAAAATGGAGTTTGAAGGTGTGAAAAGAGAAGGGGAAAGTGGAAAATGTCATTACCTGATTGGGTCTATCATAAAAACATGAGAAAAGTGTATTGAACTGCCAAAACTTTGTCTTTGTGGGACGGACGTCGTACCTCATGATGTGTAGAGTCATTTAATGTGTGTTCTGTGTTATAATGTCAGCTCAGAACAACATGTCGTGCCTTTCTCTGACAAAATTACATTTAGATGCAGGATGAAAAGATCTCAGTCCTGCTGCGGCTTCCTGACAATTTCCAACAAAGCAAAGCAGGAAGAGAATGGTATGCTTTTGGGGGATTTTTCTTTCTTTCCGCTTGAATCACCAAAACAGGCACCCAGCCCAGAAACTTTGCTCTGCTGAGTCATGGCTCTCTCCCTCCGCCCGTCCTCCCCTCTCTCTCTCACACACACTCACATACAAAGTACACCTAAGCACAGATAAAAACATGAATGTGGGCGAAGGCTTTTTATTCCTGATAGTTTGGGCCAAAGTTTATCTTTAGAAGGAGACTCTGGACCCTGTGGCTTTGTTGGAACTCCGTCACCGTTTCTGGAATGTTCCACTCCCTTCTGCTTTCCTCGCTTTACTAATTAGAATATTATTTATTTATTTATTTATTATTTCAATCTGTATACCGCCCTTCCCAATAGGCTCAGGGTGGTTTACAGCAGGGCTGTCCAACAGGCGGCCCTGGGGCCGTACACGGCCCCCGAGCCCCTTCCCTCCGGCCCCCTAACTTGTTTTAATAAAATACAAATAAAAAATAAAATAAAATTTAAAAAATACCTACTTCCGGGTTTAGGCAAGCATCGCGAGACTATGCCAGCCACAGACGGGATTTCGAGGGAGGTCGCAATCCCGTCTGTGGCTGCGTAGTCTCGCGATAGCTGCCGAAATCTCTGGTCCCGCAAGATTTGCGGCCGGCCTGGGCGCGCGCCCCCTCCTCCCTCGCGGCTGCTTCCAGGTAAGGAAGGGCCTGGCTCGAATCAATCCATCTAAAAACAGTGGGATGTTGGGTGAGGGGGAGGGGTCCCTCAGCGGCGGTTTCCTTGGCGATGCTTCCTTCTTTTCTGCGCCCCCTCCCCCTTGTTGTGCTGCCTTCCCCCCGCGTGCAGGGCGCAACGTGGCTTCCTTTGCGGCTGCCCCACGGCTTGTTTTCCCTTCAGGGAGGGAGGGAGCTATTTGGGCCTCCTCCACCCGCCTCTGGAAAAGGAGGCCCCATCAAGCCCTGCGACGGCATTGAGGGGTTTGGGTTTTTTTTGGTGTGTCCCAATTTGAGTGTGGACTCAAATAACTCAAAGGTATTAGGAAACATTCCCCCAAATCCACCAGTGTTCCCATTTGGGTATATTGAGTATTCATGCCAAGTTTGAGTGCACAGTGCTCTCTGGATGGAGGTGAACTACAACTCCACAACTCAAGGTCAATTGTAAGTAAATTGGAGCCGGGGAAGGGGCGGAGCCGGGGAAGGGGTGGAGGCAGACCCTTCGGCCCCCCAGGTGATCAGTGACCGGAATTCCGGCCCTTGGGCCCGTAGAAGTTGGACAGCCCTGGTTTACAGCATGTAAAACACTTCATTAGATAAAAATAACAATAAAAACATGACAATAAGACAGTGAAGAATGTACAGAGAAGATATATAATAATAGTAATATTTATTTATTTATTTACTTACAGTATTTATATTCCACCCTTCTCACCCCACAGGGGACTCAGGTTGGATTACAATGTACATATACATGGCAAATATTATTTATTTATTTATTTATTTGTATTTGTCTGCCGCCCTTCCCAATGGCTCGGGGCGACTCACAACATGTTATAAAAACAGCCAATACAGCGAAAGTTAAAACCACAATAAAACCACAGATAAAAAGGCACACTAGGTTGCACATTAAACACTGTGACAACAGAAGGTAATACAAGATGGCGGTATGCAGAGGGAGACTGCATTTCATCCAACCCCAAAAGCCTGCTGAAACAACAGAGTCTTGCAGGCTTTCCTAAATGGGAGGATGTTCTGAATGGCACAAACGTCGGCGGGCAGTGAGTTCCAAAGTGTTGGAGCCATGATCGAAAAAGCCCGGCGATGGGTCGCAGTCAGGCGAAATGTCTTTGGACTATTTATTTATTCATTTGTCACGTTTCTATACCGCCCCTCTCAGCCCGAAGGCGACTCGGGACGGTTTACACAGGCAGTCTCTGCCCTCAATACAACACAGCAACAAGTCAAGCCCCCCCCCCCCCAGAAAAAAACATATAATAACAATTTAACAATTAGGAACAACCAGGAGGTTATGTTCTTCAGAACGCAGAGATCTGGTGGGATAATACGGGATGAGGTGGTCCCGCAGGTACACTGGCCCCAGACCATGTAAGGCCTTAAAAGTCAAGACTAACACTTTGAAGGTGATCCGGCATTCTACGGGTAGCCAGTGCAGTTCGTTCAGGATCGGCGTGATGTGACAGCTTGCCGAGCCCCCCCAGGAGTCGGGCTGCAGCGTTCTGCACCAGCTTGAGTTTCCGGATCACCGACAGAGGAAGGCCAATGTACAGAGCGTTACAGTAGTCTAGCCTCGAGATGACCGTGGCTTGGACCACTGTGGCCAGGTCGCGACGGGACAAGTAGGGGGCCAGCTTCCTTGCCTGGCAAAGGTGGAAAAACATGGGCCTCCATCGACAGCAGAGGGTCCAGGGTTACCCCGAGGCTCTTAACGGATGACGACGGACGTCGTGTCACGCCGTCCAGGGTCGGAAGCTGAACATCCCCACCATAGACATACAACATATATAGGCAGACACTCAGAGGCTATTTAACATTCCAGCTTCTGGCCACCAGGGGAGCTGCCGCTTCCTCGTTCTTTGCATACTTCCTGGAGATTTTTATGGCCTTGTAAATCAGTTAAATTAGCCTCCCCACAAAGTGCAACTTTCTTTCGTGTTGCATAGGTCGACAACAAGCCACACAATTTTGGTCGGGAGCTCACTCCAACCTGGACTGGCTTCGAACTCATGACCTTTCGGTCAGTAGTGATCTTAATGCAGCTGACTCCCAGCCAGCTGTGCCACAGTATAATAATGGTAATAATAATAATAATAATAATAATCAGATCTGCACACCCAGCCGAGAAACTTTGCTCTGCTGAGTCATGGCAGTCTCTCTCTCTCTCTCTCTCTCTCTCTCTCTCTCTCTCTCTCTCTCTCATACACACACACAAATCACACCTAAACACAGATAAAAACATGGATGTGGATGAAGGCTTTTTATTCCTGATAGTTTGGGCGAAAGTTTATGTTTAAATGTAGACTTTGGACCCTGTGGCTTTGTTGGAACTCGATCAATGTTTCTGGAATGTTCCACTCCCTTCTGCTTTCCTCGCTTTACTAATTGGAATATTTACAGAGACGATATATAATAATAGTAATAGTTATTTATTTATTTATTTACTTACAGTATTTATATTCCGCCCTTCTCAACCCACAGGGGACTCAGGGCGGATTACAATGTATATATACATGGCAAAAATTCAATGCCATAGACACACAACATATATAGACAGACACTCAGAGGCTATTTAACATTCCAGCTTCTGGCCACCAGGGGAGCTGCCGCTTCCTCATTCTTTGCATACTTCCTGGATATTTTTATGGCTTCGTAAATCAGTTAAATTAGCCTCCCCACAAAGTGGTATTTAAATTTCCTACTTGACAGATGAGATGCAACTGTCTTTCGGGTTGCAAAGGTCGACAACAAGCTACACAAATGGGCCGAGAGCTCACCCCGACCTGGGCAGGCTTCAAACTTATGACCTTTCTGGTCAGTAGAGATCTTATGCCGTTGACTCCCAGCCAGCTGCGCCACAGTCCCGCTGCATTGAATATGTTGGCATATTATTCCTGTTGTTGTTGTTGTTGTTAGAGTTAAAGTGGTACCTAAATTTCCTACTTGACAGATGCAACTGTCTTTCGTGCTGCATAGGTTGACAACAAGCAGAGGTTGAGGAGTCTTGCAGCTTCAAAGCTAGGCTGTTTCCTGCCTAGGGGGAATCCTTTGTTGGGAGGTGTTATCTGGCCCTGATTGTTTCCTGTCTGGAATTGCCCTGTTTTATGAGTGTTGCTCTTTATTTACTTTCCTGATTTTGGAGTTTTTAAATACTGGTAGCCAGATTGTGTTCGTTTGCATGGTCTCACCCTTTCTGTTGAAATTGTCCACATGTTTCTTGTGGATTTCAGTGGCTTCTCTGTATACTTTGACATGGTGGTTTATGAGAGTGGTCCAGCATTTCTGTGTTTTCAAATCATATGCCGCGTCCAGATTGGTTCATTATGGCTGAATTCTCTGGTGGAATGAGTCTGCAGTGTCTTTCATGTTCCTTGATTCATGTTTGGTCAGTGCTGCTGTGTCTGGTGCAGGCCCGGATTACCCATAAGGCCATGGCCTAGGGGCGCAAGCCAAAGGAGGCGCAATTCACACAGACCCCAAAAAAATTGTTGAAACAAAACTGCAATGCAACTCTCTCTCTCTCAGGGGAGGGCGGGGGGAGAGCGCTGCGTGGGGGCGGGGGAGGAGGGAATGGCTCCCCCCTCGCCATCGCCCCCACCCCCTTGTCAAAGAAGGAGGGCGCGAGGAGGAGGAGGCGGAGGGAAGCCCCCAGGGCCGCTGCCGGGCATGCATGGCACCCAGGAACATGGCGGAGGAGGCAGAGTTGCTCGCGCCCTGCTGCTGCGCATGCCCGGCAGCGGCCCCGGGGGGGAGGGCTTGCCTCTGCCTCCTCCTCCTCGCGCCCTCCTTCCTTGACTCAAAGAGGGAGGGCGTGCCGTGAAAAGGAGGAGGCGGAGGGAAGCCCCGTCCCCCGGGGCCGCTGCCGGCACTGGGGGTGGGGCTTCCCTTTGCCTCCTCCTCACGCACCCTTCTTTCTTGACTCCTTCCTTGACTTTGGCCTAGGGCGCCGAAAGGGTCTGGTGGTCCCTATGTAGACTTGTCCACAGCTGCACCATATATGGTAGACTCCTGCAGAGGTGAGAGGATTCCCCCAGGCAGCAACCAGCCAGGCTTTGAAGCTGTAAGGCCATTCAATGCTAATCAAGGTGGCCAATTGCAACATTCTCACCTACCCATGACAGACAAGTTCTTTCTCTCACCCTTGACATTATTCCACAGATATATAAACCCCACTTGCCTAGTTTCCAACAGACCTCACAACCTCTGTGGATGCCTGCCATAGATGTGGGCAAAACGTCAGGAGAGAATGCTTCTGGAACATGGACATACAGTCCGGAAAACTTGCAGCAACCCAATCATAATCATGTCCTGTCTTTTCTTTCTTTGCCCCACACTTTAATAATTTAAAACACCCGAAAAAGGGGGAAACGAGGAAGGAATCCGACACGACGAGGACTAGAAACTTTTAATTGGGAAAAGAGATCTAGAAAGATGGCGGAAGAAGGAGGAGAAGAGATGACCTTTTCCTTTAGTGCAAACAAGAGCCAAGGGCGTTGAACCGGTTTCTGAATTGCATGCTCTGGGTGTGGATTATATATTTGATTTCCATGCACGGAAAGTGAGTCATGTTGGACATTAATCCTTGGGTGCTCTCGGAACAAGGTTAACAGGAAGTGGTGGCTTGTTTATTTATTTATTTATTTATTGGGTCTCTCTCCCTTCCTGGTAGCTAAACATTTTATTATTCAGCAAAATCAATATAACAATTGAGCGGGTACTTTGTTTTTAAAAGCAATGGTTACAGTTTCCTGTCACAAAACTATGAAATTATTTATTCCCTTTTTTGTGGGTTAGGATTATTTTTTCTCCTCTCCTTTCAGGTCTAATCTGAGCCCTTAAATTCAGTCTGTGACCTTAGGCTTCTCCATCCATTTAAGTGTGGTCTACCTCAAAGGGTTGTTGTGAGAATAAATAAAAGGCATTGTTGTTGTTGATTATTATTATTATTATTATTATTATTGGAACCTCACCGCCATGAAGGAGGAAAAAGTGGGATATAGATGTTAGAGATAATGATGATAATTGTAATGGTAATAATAGTTTGGGGGCAGGGATGGTCTAAGGTAATTTTAAATTGTAAGCGAACATTATTTTGGCGCCCCCCCCCAAAAAAACATTATTTTGGCAAAAAAAAACCTGCAGCAAGCTGGCCGAGCCCCTCCCTCTCTCGCTCGAGCCTTTCATCCCGCTGCCTCCGCGTGTTTCCATTGGCCGAGGTCAGGCCTTAGAGAAAGCCGGCGAGGGCGATCTCCCACCGGCAGATAGCTGACGTCATCAGCCAGGAGCCTCCTCGACCTCCAGCATCCTGACCTCAACCTGCCCCGAAATAGACCACCTGAGCGAGCCCGCGACTCAGGGCTTGTCTCGCAACGCAGGCGCGCTCTGAGAAGGCGCCTGATGCTGCCTCCTCTTTCTTCTCCCCGTCAAGCTTCCTCCTCCTCCTCCTCCTCAAACCCAGCGCTCCGAAGCTTCCCATTGGCTGCCAGGCGCATGCGCCACGGACGCACCACACATTCCCACCTTCCCTTCCTCTCTTATGCCCACCGCCGCCCCAAACCCTACTTTCAAGAAGTCGCTCTTTTTTCTCTCCCCCCTTTCAATTCCAAAATGGCTCTCTTTCGGGTCTTAATAACACACAGCAACAGACTCGCATATGTCGCGTGGGAGCGGGGTGGGTGGGGGTGTCACTCTCCCCTCAAGGACCTATGGCCTCACGAGACTGAGGGGGCGGTTTTGTGTTGCAGGAAAGGCCCTCTTAGTTAGGCTCCTTTCCTAACGTGACGCTGTCTGGCGGGCGGGGGAATGCGCCCTTTACCCAGATGTCGCCCCACGCAGCGGCATCCTTTGCCTACCGGTAGGACTGCCCCTGTTTTGGGGACTAAACAGAGTCGTGCAAAGGGCTGCTTTCCAATTACAACTGATGAGTGGCAATCAGAGCTAATAATAATAGTAATATTATTGTGTTGTCGAAGGCTTTAATGGCTGAAATGACTGGGTTGCTATGAGTTTTCCAGGCTGTCTGACCGTGTTCCAGAAGCAGTGCGGAGTGCGGTATCACCTGTACGCAGATGATGTCCAACTCTGTCACTCCTTCCCACCTGCTACTAAAGAGGCTGTTCAGGTCCTGAACCAGTGCTTGGCCGTTGTAACGAACTGGATGAGGGCTAACAGATTGAAACTAAATCCAGACAAGACAGAGGTACTTCTGGTCAGTTGTAAGGCCGAACAGGGCATAGGGTTATAGCCTGTGCTTGACGGGGTTACACTCCCCCTGAAGGCGCAGGTTCGCAGTCTGGGAGTGATCCTGGACTAATCGCTGAGCCTGGAGCCCCAGGTCTCGGCAGTGGCCAGGGGAGCTTTTGCAAAGGTCAGGCTTGTGCGCCAGCTGCACCCATATCTTGGGAAGTCAGACTTGGCCACAGTGGTCCACGCTCTGGTTACAACCCGTATAGACTACTGCAATGCTCTCTACGTGGGGTTGCCTATGAAGACTGCCTGGAAGCTGCAATTAGTCCAGCGCGCAGCAGCCAGACTATTAACGGGAGCGGGGTACAGGGGGGCATACAACTCCCCTGTTGCGCCAGCTCCACTGGCTGCCAATTAGCTTCCGAGCACAATTCAAAGTGCTGATGTTGACCTACAAAAAAACTTTATACGGTTCCGGCCCAGTTTACCTGTCCGAACATATTCTCCCCTATGAACCCTCAAGAGTGCTAAGATTGTTTGGAGAGGCCCTGCTCTCGGTCCCACCACCTTCGCAGGCGCGTCTGGTGTGGACGAGGGACAGGGCCTTTTCTGTGGTGGCCCCCGGGTGAAAACGTGGTTGTGCAATGAGGCCTTCGCAGAATGAAGCAGGAGATCGTGAATCAACTAGATTTTACTTTGGCGAATGGGCTTTTTTAATGTATTTATTGTTTTTGTATTTGAGAGTTTTATTGTAAATTTATGATGTTTTTAGATTTTAAATGTTAGCATCGAACACTTGCTGTTTGCCGGTCTGAGTCCCTCTTCGGAGGTGAGAAGGCCAGGGTATAAACGTTTTAAATAAATAAAATAAATAAATAATTCCTCAGCGGTTGTGAGGTCTAACTAGGCAGCGGAGGTTTATATATCTGTGGAATGATGTCCAAGGTGGGAGAAAGAACTCTTGTCTGTTGGATGTGAATGTTGCATTGCATGGCCTTGCAGCTGTAAAAGCCTGGGATATCCGGTGCTGATTATATTGTGACTTCATCGCCCTATTAAACACGGGACTGGAAAAACAGGCTGTGAATCTAAGTCAATAAGTATATACCATGAAGATGTGGAAGATCTTGGCATCCGTCGGCCATGACTTGCAGCTGCGTCACTCTTTATGCAAGGCTTTGGCAGGAATTACCGGGAAGGTTCACTGCTGCTCAAGGTAATGATGAACAACAGAGGGGCCCCTGCGGTCAGGGGCGGCCCCAGGGATTCCGCGACCTACGCGGCCGCGTAGAGCGCCATCGCCTGGGAGGGGCACCACCGGCTGGGAGGGGCGCCGCCGCGCCGACTCCGCGCCCCCACCGCCGCCACACTGCCCTGCGCCGCCGTCACAAGCATGCGCAGAAGCACCTACAGGCGCTAGCGCCTGTAGACGCTTCTCTGCGCACGCGCACCTCCCTCCCAAGCGCGCCTGCCGCTTTGGAGCCAGCGCGCATGCGCAAGACCTGCACTGCACGCATGCGCGCTGGCTCCAAAGCGGCAGGCGCGCGTGGGAGGAGATGCGCCGCGTGCGCAGAAGCATCTACAGGCGCTATAGCGCCTGTAGGTGCTTCTCTCAGCGCAGCAGCGGTGTGGCCGTGGCGGCGGCGGTGAGTGGCGGCGGCGGCGGCGGCGGGGGGGGGCGACAAAATTTCTTCGCGTACCCCCCCAAATTAGGTCGGGCCGGCCCTGCCTGCGGTCAAGCTGATCTGACCTGCAGCAGGGAGTTCCGCAGTTCCTGGTTGTCTGATTGGGCCAGCATCACTGGGAATGTGGCCGCAGCAGCAGCTTCAACGAGAACCCTTCCTTTGCTTTGCTTTCTTCCCCTCACCTTAACATTTAGTCCAATTAAGAAAAGGGACTTGTCCCCAAATACTGGAAAGTTGTGGTCCCAACCATAATGGGAGTTGTAGTCCAAACAGTCATGAGAGCTGTGGTCTCAACAATGACAGGAGGTCAGGAGAAATAACACTATGTAACAAGAGTTGAAAAATTTCCTCTTCCTGGATTGAAAGTGTTATATTTCCCTGTTTGATTGTGTGGTCCTTACTTTGAAAGTCGTTGTTCTACTCCGGAAACGTTTTTGAGGCACAAAACTAAGTTGAATTGGTTGAGACTCTAGGACAGTGTTTCCCAACCGGTGTGCCGCAGCACACTAGTGTGCTGTGAGTGATCATCGGGTGTGCCGTGGGAAATGGGAACCTCCAATACCCTTTCTTCCCCCTCCTGCCAAACACTTTTTCTTCTCCACTCGGGCTCCCTTCTTAGCCTCGCTCTGCTCTCTTTGCCTCGCTTTGCTCTGGGGCGAGTCTGCGCAGTAGTGCCCACACGGGTCACATCTTCCTCTGTCCCCCCTCCCCTCCCCTCCTGAACACGCTCACGCTGCCCCCTCAGATCAAAATGGCGGCAGAAGCAGCAGCGTGAGCAAAGCGAGGCAAAGCGAGCAGAGCGAGGCTGGGAAGAAGGGAGCCCGAGTGGAGAAGAAAAGGTAAGTGTCTGGCAGGAGGGGGAAGAAGGGGCGCGAAGGGGAAGGGGGAGGAAGAGGTCTCTGTCGAAAGCTGGCATGGGCAAACTTGGACCTTCCAGGTGTTTTGGACTCCAACTCCCACCATTCCTAGCAGCCTCCGGCCCTTTTCCTTTCCCCCTCAGCCACTTAAGCAGGAAAGGGCCTCAGGCTGTTAGGAATTGTGGAAGTTGAAGTCCAAAGCACCCAGAGGGCCGAGGTTTTCCCATGCCTGTTTGAGGGACCTTAAAGTGGTGAGCCTCCTTCCAACATTGTGATTCTGGATAGAAAACAAACAACAACACAACATAACATTGTTTGAGTCCACAGTGCTCCCTGGGTGTAGGTGAACTACAACTTCCAAACTCAAGGTCAATTCCCAAGCAAACCCTTTCAGTACTTTCTGTTGGTAATGAGAGTTCAATATGCCAAGTTTGGCTCAATGCCATTGTTGCAAGAGTTCAGGATGCTCTTTGATTGTGTGTTAACTATAAACCCCAGAAACTGTAACTCCCAAATGTCAAGGTCTATTTTCCCCAAACTCCATTTGTGTTCACATTTGGGCATAATGAGTATTCATGCCAAGTTTGGTCCTGATCCAACATTGTTTGAGTCCACTCTGGATATAGGTGAACTACAACTCCAAAACTCAAGGTCAATGCCCACCAAACTCTTACAGCATTTTCTCTTGGTTATGGGAGTTCTGTGTGGGAAGTTTGTGTCTTTCTGCCATTCCTGCCAGGATATCTATGTTGTGTTCATCGATACCGGCCCAGGTGTCACACTGAGTGTATAAATACATTTAAAAACAGATTAACTGTATGTATGTATTACTGTGTTAGAGTGCCATTTTGTGTCATTTTGGTTGGTGGTGTGCCCCAGGATTTTGTAAATGTAAAAAGTGTGCCGTGGCTCAAAAAAGGTTGGGAAACACTGTTTTAATAAACTTTTTCCATGTTTTTATGACTGACCCAATTAAGAGATGACATAACATATATATGTTATATATGAACATAGAAACATAGTGTAATCAATGGAGCCCTCTGGTGCCGAAAGCCTGGAACCACATCCGTGGAAGTGGACTTGGCCATGAATTGAGCTGGAATTTGCACCCAAGTTCAGCTCCCAAGCCGCTCGCCCAGCCCCCCTTCGGCCTTAATCCTAGAGGTTGGCCATGGCCTCGGCTCTGAGGCCAAGAGAAGGGGACCCAGCTGGGTCTGCTTCCGGGTGAGTTTTTCACAATCCAAAGCCATAGTCTGAATGTTCTCTTGGACCACAAAGCCAAAGGGATTGAAGAGAATCATTTTCCTCTAAAATCTCTGAATATAATTGGGTAACACTGAGGTGAGCCGTGAGGATCCAGACACAGGGTTAAGGAAGGAAAGGCGAAGAGGAGAGGAAAAGGAAGCAGGAGGAAAGAGGGAAGGAAGAGGAGGCGAGGAGAAAAGAAGGGAGGGAGGGAGGGAGGAAGGGGAAAGTGAGTGAAAGAAGGAAGGAGCAGAGAAGGGAGGAAAGGAAGAAAGAAAGGAATAGAATTAATGCTGAGAGAAGAGTTGAAGGAAGGAAAAAGGGAAGGAAGAACAGGAGGAAGGAGAAAGAATGAGTAGAATCAATGCTGAGAGAAGAGAGGAAGGAAAGAAAGAGGGAAGGGAGAACAGGAGGAAGAAGACAAATTATTGAAGAAGGGGAGAAAAGGAATAGAATCAATGCTGAGAGAAGAGAGGAAGGAAGGACAGGAGGAGGAAGAGAAGAACAGGAGGAAGAAGGGGAAAAAGAAGGAATAGAATCAATGCTGAGAGACGAGAGGAAGGAAGGACAGGAGGAGGAAGAAAAGAAATGAGAAAGAAGGGGAGAAAGAAGGAATAGAATCAATGCTGAGAGAAGAAAAGAGGGAAGGAAGAACAAGAGGAAGAAGGCAAGAAATGAGGAAGAAGGGGAGAAAAGGAATAGAATCAATGGTGAGAGAAGAGAGGAAGGAAGGAAGGAAAGAGGGAAGGAAGAACAGGAGGAAGAAGGGGAGAAATGAGGAAGAAGGGGAGAAAAGGAATAGAATCAATGCTGAGAGAAGAGACAAAGGAAGGAAAGGGGGAAGGAAGAATAGGAGGAAGAAGAGAAGAAATGAGAAGGAAGAAAAGGCGGAGGAAGAGAAAATACGACAGAAAAGAACAAAGGGGGAAGTAAGGGAGGAAAGGAGCAGAAAGGAATGGAGAGGAGAAGGGAGGAGGAGGAAAGGAAGGGGATAAAAGCAAGAATAGAATTAATGCCAAGAGAAAAGAGGGAAGAAGAAAGGAGGAGGAAGAGAAGAAATGAGGGAGAAAGGTAGAAAAGGAAGATGAAAGTGAAGGAAGTAAGGCAAGAGGGATAGAAGGAAGGAAGGAATCAATGCTGAGAGAAGAGATGAAGGAAAGAAAGAAAGAGGGGAAGAAGAACTGGAGGAGGAAGAGAAGAATGAGGAAGGAAAGAAGGAAGGGGAAAGTGAGGGAAGGAAGATTAGGGAGGAAAAGAAGAGGAAGGAAGGGGAAAAAGAAGGAATAGAATGAATGCTGAGAGAAGAGAGGGAGGAAGAACAGGAGGAGGAAGAGAAGAAATGAGGGAGAAGGGTAGAAAAGGAAGATGAAAGTGAAGGAAGTAAAGCAAGAGGGATAGAAGGAAGGAAGGAATCAATGCTGAGAGAAGAGAGGAAGGAAAGAATGGGAGGAAGAGAAAAAAACGAGGGAGAAGAGGAGAAAAGGAATGAGGGGGTGAGGGAAGGAAGAGAAGGGAGGAAAAGAAGAGGGAGGAAGGGGAGAAAAGAATGAATAGAATGAATGCTGAGAGAAGAAAGGAAGAATGGGAGGAAGAGAAGAAACAATGGAGAAAAGAAGGAAGGAGGGAAGGAAGGAAAGGGATGGATGGCTGGAAGGAAATAAGGACGGAGGAAGAGAGGAAGGAGGAGAAGCAAAGGAGGTTGGAGTGGAATAGAAAGGAAGGAATAGAATTAATGCTGAGAGAAGAGGAGGGAGAAAGGAGGAGCAGAAGGAAAGAGAAGTAGAAAGGGAAGAAAGGAAGCAAGGGATGAAGAAGGCGGAGAGGAGGAGGAAGGAGAAGTTGGAATGGAAGCAAGGGATGATGGAGGAGGAGGAGAGGAGCCTTGTTGTGCTCATTCTGCCTGGCTTCTCTTTGTAGGGCAGACCAGGGCCTGGTGAAGCACTCTGGGGGATGCCACTGTGGAGCCGTCCGCTTTGAGGTCTGGGCCTCGGACGCCCTCCACGTCTTTGACTGCAAGTGAGTAAGGCAGGGATTATTATTATTATTATTATTATTATTATTATTTTCCTCTCATCATCAATGTAATTCCCTTTACTTTCTTTCCTCGACTGCAGCTGCAGCATCTGCGACAAGAAGCAAAACAAGCATTTCATTGTTCCTGCCTCACACTTCAAGCTTCTGAAGGTAGTTCCCAACCTGGGGGTCGCAACCCCTGGAGAGGTCACGAGGGGGTTTCACAGGGGTCGCCTAAAACCATCAGTAAACATATATTTCTGCTGGTCTTAGGAACCCCTTTGGCAGAGAAGGCTGAAGATCTCTCCGCCTGCCCTTCCCTTCCTTTTTGGAAACAGAGGGCGAATCCTCCCACCAAAAGCCCTCCTCCGCTGTGATTGGCCGGCCTCTCAGCCAAGGGGAGGGCTGTTTCTGAGACTCCAATCAGAGGAGGGGAGAGCAGGCGTGCTCGGCTCATGGCAACGAGGGAGAGCGTGTGAGGCTGGAGGGAGGCTCGCACCAGTGAGTCCCTTCAAGCCATGGCGGTACTGGGTGGAAAGATTGGCACCCAGTTCTGTCCTTGGTGGGGTTCAGAATTCTCTTTGATTGTAGGTGAACTATAAATCCCAGCAACTACATCTCCCAGATGTCAATATCTCTTTTCCCCAAACTCCACATTTATTTATTTATTTACAGTATTTATATTCCGCCCTTCTCACCCCGCAGGGGACTCAGAGCGGATTACTATATATATATATATATATATATATATATATATATATATATATATATGTATGTATGTATGTATATATATATATATGTATATATATATATATATATATACACACACACACACATGGCAAAAATTCAATGCCATAGGTACACAACCTATATAGACAGACACTCAGAGGCTATTTAACATTCCAGCTTCTGGCCACCAGGGGAGCTGTCGCTTCCTCGTTCTTTGCATACTTCCTGGATATTTTTATGGCTTCGTAAATCAGTTAAATTAGCCTCCCCGCAAAGTGGTACCTAAATTTCCTACTTGGCAACTGTCTTTCGGGCTGCAAAGGTCGACAACAAGCTACACAATTTTGGTCGGGAGCTCATTCCGACCTGGGCTGGCTTGGAACTCATGACCTTTCGGTCAGTAGTGATCTTAATGCAGCTGACTCCCAGCCAGCTGCGCCACAGTCCCGGTGCTGCATATTGACCATGTTGAGTATTTGTGCCCTTTGATTTGTGCCCTCCCAAATGACAAAATCAATGCGCCCCCCCCCCCCAACCCCACCAGTATTCAGATTTGGGCATATCGGGGTATTTGTGCCAAATTTGGTCCAGTGAATGACAATACATCCTGCATATCAGGGAGCCTATGGCTGGGTCGCCCGGTTTGGGGGGGGGGGGGGAGTGCCGGCTGCCTACCTTGGACGGCGAAGCACTTTGCCCGTCGTCCTTGGTAAAAAGTCTGGGGGTCCAGTTGGACGCACTGCTGACAATGGAGGCCCAGGTCACTGCTGTCAGCAGATCTGCATTTTTCCACCTGCGTCAGGCTAGACGGCTGGCACCCTACCTTACCAGGAACGAGCTAGCTACGGTGATCCAGGCTACGGTGATCTCGAGATTAGACTATTGTAACGCCCTCTGCGTTGGCCTTCCTTTGTCCGTGATCCGGAGACTCAAGCTGGTGCAGAATGCTGCAGCTCGCCTGCTTGCCGGCGCCTCAGCCAGGTGTCATATCACCCCCATCCTGCAGCGACTGCATTGCCTTCCAATGGAGTACCGGATTACGTTCAAAGTGCTGGTGCTGACCTTCAAGGCCTTATACGGTGTACTTGAGGGACCGCCTCACCCCATATGTTCCCCAGAGATCACCATGGTCTAAAGAACATAATCGTCTTGTAGTACCCTCTGTTCGGACTTTCCACCTGTCCTCCACCAGGCAGGGAGCATTTTCGGTGGTTGCTCCGATCCTTTGGAACGCCTTACTGGAGGATGTTCGGGCCCTCAGAGAGCTATCCTCTTTTCGGAGGGCCTGCAAAACAACGCTCTTCCAGCAGGCTTTTAACCTCTTATGATTATCCTGTGTGGGTCGAAAATCTGTTTTAAATCTGTTTTATTGTTGCATATTATGATTGTGCTTTTTAGGCTATGTAAACCGCCCCGAGCCTGCGGGGAAGGGCGGTATAGAAATGGAAATAATAAATAAATAAATAAATATTTACATGTCGATTCATAACAGTAGCAAAATGACAGTTGTGAAGTAGCAACAAATATAATATATATATATATGTATATATATATATATAATAAATATATATATATATAGAGTAATCCGCTCTGAGTCCCCTGCGGGGTGAGAAGGGCGGAATATAAATACTGTAAATAAATAAATAAATAAATAAATGTGGAGTTTGGGGAAAAGAGATATTGACATCTGGGAGATGTAGTTGCTGGGATTTATAGTTCACCTACAATCAAAGAGAATTCTGAACCCCACCAAGGACAGAAGACGGAGATCTTGTGGCCTGGTCGCCCTGGGCTGGATGAGTGCCGGTTGCCTACCCTGGATGGCGAGCAGCTCAGCCCGTCATCCCTCGTAAAGAGCTTAGGTGTCCAATTGGACCCTTTGCTGACCATGGAGACTCAGGTCTCCACGGTCAGCAAAACGGCGTTTTACCATCTTCGCCAGGCTAGGCGACTGGCACCCTACCTGTCCAGGGATGATCTGGCCACGGTGATCCAGGCGACTGTCATCTCGAGGCTGGACTACTGTAACGCCCTCTACGTGGGCCTTCCCTTGTCGACAATCCGGAAACTCAAGCTAGTGCAGAATGCTGCTGCTCGCTTGCTGGTGGGAGCACCGGTGAGAGAGCACATCACGCCCATTCTGCGGCAACTGCACTGGCTGCCTATTGAGTACCGGATTGCCTTCAAGGTGTTGGTGTTAACCTTTAAGGCCTTGCACGGTCTAGGGCCTGAGTATCTAAGGGACCGCCTTACCCCGTACATTCCCCCGAGATCATTGCACTCGGAAGAGCAGAACCTGCTGGTCATTCCATCACCCCGCTCCTGCCACTTGTCCAGTACAAGACAGCGGGCCTTTTCAGCTGTGGCTCCCATGACTTGGAACTCGTTGCCTAGTCACGCTCGGGCGATTCACGAACTCGGCCCTTTCCGAAGGGCCTGTAAGACTGCCCTCTTCAGACTAGCGTTCGGCTAACCTGAAAGAAGATGCACATTAGCGTCCGAGCTACGATCTAAGATCTGTGATCTGTTGGCTACTGGCTATGTATTGTGTGTTTTATTGAATTTTATTGTATGTTTTATTGTGTATTTTATTGCTATTGTGATCCGCCCCGAGCCTGCAGGGAGGAGCGGAATATAAAACTGAATAATAAATAAATAAATAAATAATGTTATGGTTGCGAGTCACCACAACACGAGGAACTGCAGTAAGGGGATTTCTGCTGAAGGTGGTTCCGTTTCCTTGCCCAGGGTGCTGACAACCTCACCGCCTACACCTTCAACACGCACCGGGCCCAGCACACCTTCTGCAAGACCTGCGGCGTCCAGAGCTTCTACACACCTCGCTCCAATCCCGACGGCTATGGTATTGCCATTTTCCTGCGAGTCTCCTCATTGAAACCAATGGTGGCTTTGAAGTGGGGATTTTAGGTTACTTTTGAGTTGCATCCTTTAGTGGGTTGCTGTGCGTTTTCCGGGCTGGGTGGCCATGTTGCAGAAGCATTTTCTCCTGACATTTTCTATGGCAGGCATCCTCAGAGGTTGTGAGGTCTGTAGGAAACTAGGAAAAATCCTACCTTCCTTCTACCCTCCTTCTATCCTTCCTTTCCTTTCTCCCCTCCCTCCCTCCCTTCCTGCTATCCTTCCTTTCTTCTCCCCTCCCTCCCTCCTTCCATCCATCCTACCTTCCTTCTTCCCTCCTTCTATCCTTCCTTCCCTTCCTCCCCTCCCATCCTCCCTTCCTCCTATCCTTCCTTTCTCCTTCCCTCCTGGCCTGATTTGGCGTCTGTGGGTTCAGTGGTTTTGCTGTCTATAAGCCCCTAAACACGCCACTTCTCTTCTTATATATACACTAGCTGTACCCGGCACGCGTTGCTGTGCCCTATTTAGGAGATGCGAGAAAGTCTGAGTATGTAAGGGTTGGAATTGATGTTACTTTTGGTCTTGGTGGGGTCATGGCTGTGTCGTTGTGGGTTGTTCTGGTGGGTGGGATGTTGAAGTCCTGTGGAGTTGTCAGTGTGTGGTGTTCCTGGCGCTCTGCAGAGCTTGTGGATATACAATGTTTTTTGTCTTTCCGTCTGCTTTGTTGATGGAGAGGTTGATGCTTGTGTGGGTGGGGTATTTTGGGTGTTTGTGTGTGTTTGTAGAGTAACAGTGCAGTGTTGTGTTGTGGTTGGAGTATAGGAGGAGTTGGTTTTTGTTTGTGGTGGTGGTAGGTGTTGTGTGTGCGGGGTCCCGTAAGGTTGGGGGGATGGGTTGTGATAGGAAGTTGTGTTGTGTTGGAATTGCTGGAGTATTGTGCCTAGGACGTGTGTGTATTTGGAGGTGTGTGTGTGGTGAGTAGTGAGTGCAGTCCTGGGTTTTGTGTTGGGGAAGTTGTCAGATATTTGTTGGGTGTATTTTGTGTGTGTTGTGGTGACATAGTTGTCTTAGTCTGGCTGTGTGCTGGTTGTGATGTGGAGGGGGTGTTGCTTTTGCCAGTAGTGTTTGTTGTGTATTTTGTTTGGGGTGGGTTTTTGTGTTGCAGGATTTTTTTTGTGGGTTTTACAAGTTTGTGTTATTCTGGGGGTATGTGTTTATCAGTGGTGCCTGTGTCCCTGGTGCCCTATTTGTCTCCCTCCTAGAGCTTGGCCTTGACAGTTTAACCCACAAACACCAACTGACTAAACTCAAATCACTCAGCATTCTAATCTAGCCTTGGCTGGCTTCGCCCACCATTACTATGGTAACTCAACCTCCCTGCATTTTGTGTGGGCCGATGTTGGCCAATGGATTTCGCTGGCGGCCGCAGAGGATGCTGGGAAATGTAGTTTTTTAAATCGTTGTTTTGGGGGCCTTCTAGGTTTTGGGGGGGAATGTTTCTTTGCTAAAAACCTTCCTTGCCTGAGGCCTATTTTTGTTGCCAAGTTTGGTGTGTCTGCCTTGGAAGGTTTCTCTGCCTCTGGCAGTCGTTTGATGACGGGTCTTCCTATATATATATATAGATATAGATACTATATTATACTATATAAGAGTAGGAGGAAACCTCATGGGCCATCCAGTCCAACCCCCTTTTACTAGGCAGGAAAGCCACCATCAAAGCACCCCCCGACAGATGGGCATCCAGCCTCTGCTTACAAGCCTCCACTGGACTCTGAGGCAGAGAGTTCCACTGGTGAACAGCTCTTCTTAACATCAGGAAGGTTCTCCTTATGTTCAGGTGGATCTCCTTTCTTGTCTTTTGAAGCCATGGCTCCATTGAGTCTCCAATGGTGTTTTCTCCCTCTTTGTAGGCGTCGCTCCGCACTGCCTGGATGAGGGCACCGTGAGCCATGTCACCATCGAGGCCATCAATGGCAAAGAATGGGAGAAGGCCGTCGGTGATCACCCCACCATCAAGAGCATGTCCAAACCGTGACGCCTCCGAATCGGGCACTGAGGGTCCTCTCCTCCTGGAAAGCCCTTTCCCGTTCCAAATAAAAGGTGGTATTTTGTAAGAAACACAGCCTTCCATGGCTCATTCACCCCCTTTAGTCGAGCGGAAATAGAATCTTGCATTTCGTATTTCCTCAACGGATTTTCCTTCCAAACGTCTGTCCAGCACAAATAACTCCCCATCCATTCAAGTAGCTGAATACATAGTCCTCATGATTGACCCATCTACCTACTATCTATCTCTATCTAATCTAGATATCTTATCTATCTGGAGGCTTGCAGGGAGTTGCAGTCCAGGAACAGGAAATGGGAAATACGAGGGCGGGTCAATAAGTGTGGCTTTTTGAATGAAACACAGGTTTTTGGATAAAAAATCATTTTATTTTTCAACGTGGTCTCCTTTGAGCTCTATACACTTGGTCCAATGTTTCTCCAATTTTTTTATCCCTTCCAAAAAATAAGATTTGTCGAGGTCGTCAAAATAGGTATTTGTTTGTGAGATGATTTCATCATTGGAGTCAAATCTCTTCCCGCCGAGCCATTTCTTCAGGTTTGGAAACAAGAAAAAGGTCACTCGGGGCTAATTCCGGAGAATAGGGCGGATGAGGGAGAAATTTGTTTCCCAATTCATGGATTGTTGCCATGGAAACTGCACATGTGTGCACCCTTGCATTGTCCTGGTGCAAAACAACATTTTTCTTGGCCAAGTGCGGTCATTCCCCCCCCCCCCCCAATTCCTCATTAAATCGACCCAATAAGTTGGCATAATATTCGCCATTGATTGTTTTACTCTTTGGAAGGTAGTCAATGTGGATTGTACCGCGTGCATCCCAAAAAATGGTCACCATGACTTTATTGGCTGACAAACCCACCTTGGCCTTCTTTGGCGGCGATTCACCCCGAGAAACCCACTGTTTTGACTGCTGTTTGGTCTCTGGTGTGTTGTGGTGGATCCACGTTTCGTCCACGGTTACGAAACGGCGCAAAAACTCGTCCATATTGCGGTTGAACAACACCAAACACTCCTGCGAAATTGTCACATGACTGCGTTTGTGGTCGATGGTGAGCAAACGCGGCACCCATCTTGCGGAAAGCTTTCTCATACCCAAGCGATCATTTAAAATTGACACCACTGAGCCACGTGAGATGCCTCTGGCTTCCACAATCTCTCGCACTTTCAATCTCCAATCGGCCAACACCATATCGTGAATTTTTTCCATTGTTTCGGGTGTAGAGACCTCAACTGAGCGTCCAGAACGTTTGGCATCTTCCATGCTTGTACGGCCACAACGAAATTCAGTAAACCACTTTTTTACCCTTGAAATTGATGGTGCAGAGTCCCCATAGTATTTATCACGCTTAGCCTTGGTTCAAGTGATGGTTTTTTCCGCAAAAAATAATGCTTAATGAGCACACAAAATCCACTTTTTTTCCATTTTCTCCTCAAATCCCGCAGTAGTCTGCTATCAATGGCTGTCAAACACAAACTAAATGATGCAGCTTGTTCAAATTTTGACAGGAGAAAGATGTTATTCCACCCTGCTGCTTTCGGACTCTAGCACTGCAATGACTTACAGTGTTGCTAAGTTCTGTGCTGCTGCCCTTAATATCAGACGGGTGATGATTGACACCGTAAGGCAACAATATCCTGTCTTTTAAAATATATTTTTATACTGATTTCTAGTCTGATTTTAAATAACTGTGTACTGGGGAGTTGTCCTTCTCCTCTTAGGGCGCTTGTGCCCGCTTTGTGCTGGTCTGTGACCGTAATAAAGTTTTGATTGATTGACAGGAGTCAACTGACAGGTGCCTGTTGACAGGAGCAGTGTTGCCCTTTCAGTTAAGAGGCGGGAAATTCAAAAAGTCACGGACTTACTGACCCGCCCTCGTATGTACGGATTGGGATGTTCTCAAAGAAATAAATGGAGAAGCAAGCTTGCAGCTTGGAAGCTAAAGGGCCTGGTCTATGGGATGCTGGGAGCTGTCGTTTTCACGCATGCACTATATTGTCATTTTGTTTTTTTGGGTGATGCTCACTTGTTGGTCTGTTAGGGGTGTAGTGTCCAAATTTTGTGTCAATTTGTCCAGTGGTTTTTGAACTATGTTAATCCCACAAACGAACATTACATTTTTATTTATATAGATTTATTATTTATCTATTTACAGCATTGGTAGCCCGCCTTTCTCAGCCTTACGGCAACTCAAGATGGCTTACAGAATTAATAATAACAACAATAATAATAAACTTTATTTGTACCCTGCACCATCTCCCCGACGGGGACTCGGGACGGCTTACATGAGGCCACGCCCATCAATACAGTAAACACAATATAACACAAGAGCACAACAGAAAATTAAAAAAATAGAATAACTTAAAATACAAAACCCATGTAAATAAAACAACACAACAATACAAAATCAAAACATTAAGACACTAAAAATGATCGCCGTGGGAAAACTTAATAGAATTAAAATAGAATTAGCAAACTTGATGCCATACGTTCACAAAAACAGTTAAAAACATTCAACTCAACATTATAAAAAAGCATATATAAACCATTTAAAAACATATGATCACTGGTGTCGTCCTGTTGAAATCATTATCCAGCAGCATCGTTTAGCTATTCCATGCTCATTCTTCTTGTTTCATAATTGCCTATTCCGCTACACTTCCAAACGCTTGTTCAAAAAGCCAAATTTTTACTCTTTTTCTGATAGATAGATAGATAGATAGATAGTGGAAGGATAGATAGATATACTGACAGAGGAATGATAGAGAATGGATGGATAGATAGATAGAGCAGTGTTTCTCAACCAGTGTGCCGGGGCACACTAGTGTGCCGTGAGCGATCATCAGGTGTGCCGTGGGAAATTGGAACCTCCAAGACCCTTACATATTAAAGGAGCGCCGCTACGTCACAGCACAATTACGGTAATCATACATAATCATATGCAAAAAAAACCACATTCAAAGTACCCAATCCTGCTGGAGAAAATCAAAAGTCTTACATAAGGTAGTTTGGCGTGGTCGCCACAGAGAGCGGAGGAGTTGCGAATCAGGAAGTAGCGAGTTCATGGAGCGCTCCTCTACGGAAAACGCACAATATTTGATGAAATCATGGAAGTGAGTGCAAAAAACAAAGTATATCCTCACGATGTTATCCAATGTCAGTTCTGGGATCCGCACAATAACACAGTCAGTTTGCGGACAATTTAAAGAAGCAGCACCATAACCATAGCGACAAGGTAGAAAATCACATAGATAATCACATATATTCAAATCGCCAGAGGCTGAAGATAGATGTGGCGATGGAATCGAAAGCTGGCATGGGCAAACTTGGACCTTCCAGGTGTTTTGGGCTCCAATTCCCACCATTCCTAGCAGCCTCATGCCCTTTTCCTTTCCCCCTCAGCCACTTAAGCAGGAAAGGGCCTCAGGCTGTTAGGAATGGTGGGAGTTGAAGTCCAAAGCACCCAGAGGGCCAAAGTTTTCCCATGCCTGAGAGCTGTTAAGCAAGACCTTCGTGTATGTCTTTCTGCCATTCCTGCCAGGATATCTATGTTGTGTTCATCGAAACAGGCCCAGGTTTCACACAGTGTATAAATACATTTAAAAACATATTAACTATATGTATGACTGTGTTAGAGTGTCATTTGGTGTCATTTTGGTTGGCGGTGTGTCCCAGGATTTTGTAAATGTAAAAAATGTGCTGCGGCTCAAAAAAGGTTGAAAAACACTGAGATAGAGGAATGACAGATAGATAGATAGATAGAGGAATGAGAGATAGATAGATAGGGAATGACAGATAGATAGATAGAGATAGATAGATAGAGGAATGACAGATAGATAGGGGGAATGACAGATAGATAGATAGATAGATAGATAGATAGATAGAGGAATGACATAGAGAGACAGAGGAATGATAGAGAATGGAGAGAGAGAGAGAGAGAGAGAGGAATGACAGATAGAGAGACAGAGGAATGATAGAGAATGGATAGATAGATAGAGGAATGACAGATAGATAGATAGATAGACATAGATAGAGGAAGGATAGAGAATGGATAGATAGAAAGATAGAGAGACAGAAGAATGATAGTGAATGAATAGATAGATAGATAGAGAGGAATGACAGATAGATAGACAGACAGAGGAATTATAGAGAATGGATAGATAGATAATAGATAGCTGAATGATAGATAAGCAGGTAGATGAACAGAGGAAAGACAGATTATTATTATTATTATTATTATGTTTATACCCTGCTTTTTCTGTCTACGAGGAGACTCAAAGTGGCTAATAGATAGATAATAATGCTAGATAGAGGAATGCTAGAGATAGAGATAGGTGAATATGTGTGTGTGTGTGTGTGTGTGTGTGTGTGGAGCCCCCAGTGGCGCAGTGGGTCAAAGCGCTGAACTGCTGAGCTTGTTGACCAAAAGGTCGCAGGTTTGAATCCGGGGAGCGGCGTGAGCTTCCGCTGTCAGCCCCAGCTTCTGCCAATCTAGTAGTTTGAAAACATGCAAATGTGAGTAGATCAATAGGTATCGCTCTGGTGGGAAAGTAACGTTGCTCCATGCAGTCATGCCGGCCACATGACCTTGGAGGTGTCTACGGACAACGCCGGCTCTTCGGCTTAGAAATGGAGATGAGCAGCAGAGTCCCAGAGTCGGACTCGACTAGACTTAATGTCAGAGGAAAACCTTTACCTTTAATGTGTGTGTGTGTATGTTAGAGGGAAGGAGAGGAATGATATAAGTGATACACGAATGATAGATAAACAGATGACAGAAGAGAGAGAGAGGGGAATGGTAGATAGATAACTAGATGATAGAAGAAAGATAGATAGTGGAATGCTAGATAGATAGCTAGATAGATAGATAGAGTAAGGCTTTCTCTTGTCCATCTGTGTAGGAAATGATGCAAACTTCCTGTTCTTTGCTTTTGCACCGTGGCAGAAATATGAACTAGTGGGAATGTGGTTTTCGGCAAGGAGAGGAAAATGTTTCCATGGGACGGTGGAGTGTCTGCCTGTCGATGCATGGAGGTTGGCCAGGTTCCTCTACTGGAGCGAGACCGCTTTCGCCCACCCTGGTTCGAGGTAGTTGAGCGAATTGATCACCATGTAGCGGGAGAAGGGGACGTAGAGGCGGCGGAACCACAGGAGTTGGCTGCGATGGCATCGCATGGCTCTCTGGAAGGAAAATGGGACACGGGTGCCTTGTTTTAGATGTTCGGGCAACTGGTTTCCAAGTTACGTTGATCAAGATGCACATCCTACAATTCCATCGGTGTGGCTGTGCTGTGCTACACATGTTATTATTGTTATTATCATAATCCTAGAACTAGAAGAGGCTCCAAGGCCCGTCCAGTCCAACCCCCTCCTGCCAAGGCACCATCAAAGCCCTCTCGACAGATTGATAGGTTTTGTCCACTTGGGATGGGAAGGAAGTTGGGTCATAAAGTATTCCCTGGTTTCTAATAAATAAATAAATAAATATAAATAATAGGGTTGGTAGAATACGAGCTGGGAAATACGTATGTATCTTTCAATCTTGATCCCAAGTCCTTTCCCCACCTTGGCAAGGTCGGCCTCCTCCTGTGTCAGCACAAAGAGCACATCCGAAGTCTGGATCCAGGCCGAAGGGAGATCCAAGAGGGAGGCGTACTTCCGGAAAAGGGGGACCGTCTCCAGGGTGAGGACCCGGCAGCCTGGGCAAAGGAGGAAGAAGGTGGATGGGATATTTATTATATTATAATAACATTATATATTATATAATATTATAATATAATTATATATTATATAATATAATAATAATATAATACAATATATTGTATATACATATAATATTGATAATATTATAATGTAATACAATATAATACTACTACTACTACTAATATATTATAATTATATATTTTACTAGCTGTACCCGGCACACGTTGCTGTGCCCTATTTAGGAGATGCGAGAAAGTCTGAGTATGTAAGGGTTGGAAATGATGTGTTGTGTGGGTAGGAATTTGCTTGAGAATTGCTCCCTCAGAGTTTGGTTTTGGCAGTTTAACCCTCAAACACCAACTGAAATCTCTCAGCATTCTATCCTAGCCTTGGATGGCTCTTCCCAGCGTTGCTATGGTTACAGCAGTTATGCAAATCCGCCCTTATTGGCAGCCAATCATGTTGTTCAGAATGTAGAGGCTGGGTGAGTCTTTGGCTGTCCCGGAGGATGCTGGTAAATGTAGTTTTATTTTTACTCGTTGTTTTGGGGGCCTTTTAGGTTTTGGGGGGGAAGTTTCTTTGCTACAAACGTATCTTGCTTGAGGCCTATTTCTGTTGGCAAGTATTGTGTTTCTGCGTTGTATGGTTTCTTTGTTTGAGGTATACATCACATGACATGAACCCATTTATATAATAGATATTACATGTAATATTACTAATAATATTACGGTATAATGTTATAGTACAATGTAATATATAATATTAATATTGCGCTATGGCAATAATATAATATATTGTATTTACATTTTATTTGTAAGCCGCTCTGAGTCCCCTTCGGGGTGAGAAGGGCGGCATATAAATAATAATAATACAAAAATAAATCTAAATGTCGTAAATAAACAAATAATAATTAAATAATAATATAAATTATTAATAATATTAACAATTAATTAATTAATAATCCCACTTCCAACAGTACTAGTGAGCATCATGAACATCTCCAAAAGCCCAGCCAATGTCCTCCACAAGCACTATACTTATTTATAGGAGTTGTAGTTCACCTACATCCAGAGTGCACAATGAACCCAAACAATGATGGATCTGGACCAGACTTGGCATGCATACCCGATATGCCCAAATTTGAATACTGATGGGTTTTGAGGGGAATTAGCATGGACATTTGGGAGTTGTAGGTACTTGGATGTATAGTTCACCTGCAATCAATGAGCACTCTGAACTCTACTAAAGATGGAATTGGGCCAGACTTGGCACATAGAGCCCCCGTAACCAGCCAATAAAATTATTATTATAATAATTTGGGGGAAAATTCACCTTTATTTGGGAGAGACATAGTTCTCCTACATCCAGATAGCACTGTGAACCCAAACACTGAAGGATCTGGACCAAACTTGGCATGCATACCCGATATGCCGAAATTTGATGACGGGAGGGGTTTGAGGGCAAACTGACCTTCCTTTCTGGGAGTTGTAGTTCACATTCCGGATATGCCGAAATTTGATGACGGGAGGGGTTTGGGGGCAAACTGACCTTCCTTTCTGGGAGTTGTAGTTCACCCCCATCAGATAAATGCTGAAATTTGATGATGGACCTGGGGGCAAACACTTGGCTTTCTGGGAGTTGTAACCCCCACCAGAGAAATGGGACCTTGATGATGGACCTGACTCACCAAACCTACTGTTTGGATTTCACCAATGTGGGAGTTGTAGTTTACCCACAATCTTACGAATTTCGGTACAATTAAAAAACCGACTTTTCCAAATAACCTGGGCAATGCAGGGTACCCCAAGCTGCTAATAATAATAATAATAATAATAATAATAATAATATCACCCCAACAATGCACTTTTGAGTACATTGGCTTCAAAGTCAAGCAAGGAAAGGGAGGGAGCCCACCAGGTGGCGCTGTTGGGCCCCTTAAAACTCAGCTTCCTCTTTGCCAGTCCAGATAGAATGCCATTTGTTATCAATGCTATTAATATTATACTATACTAGCTGAGGACCCGGCGGTGCCTGGGTTATTTGAGGAAGGCATTGTATGCCAAGGTTGGTTCCTATTAGATGTTTACGTGGCTTGCAGTGGTCTCAGTGGAACTTAGTGAAGGTGCTGCGAGTCCCGGAGGCCTAGTCAGGTAAATCAAGTTAAGGATGCCTTGTTGTCAATTTTGGGCCTGATCTGTGATGTATAGGGACTACAGTTTTGGAAGTGAATGAGGTGAAGGTACTTCATATCCCATTATTCGTGGGCCATCCTGCCCTAAACCACACCAGGTTGTGAAGTGGGCCATGGGGCCCCTGTTTGCCAATTTTTGTCCTGATCCGTCACTGCTGTGGGCCGCAGTGTATGAATGACTGAGGCTTTTCCTTTTTCCTCTGAGTCACCTTAGAATGTTGGAATGTAGATGGCCATTTGGAGTCCATGATGCAAATATGATTTCAGTGGCAGCCAATCCCCTCTGTCCGGGGCCGTTTGGGCGTGGTATCTGTTTTTAGGGGCTACAGTGTTGTTTGGGAAGTGTATGAGGTGAATGTACTGCAAATCCCATCATTCCTGGCCCATCCTGCCCTAAACCACACCAGGTTGTGAAGTGGGCCAGTGTTCCCCTGTTTGCCAAGTTTGGTCGTGATCCGTCATTGCTGTGGGCCGCAGTTGGTGACTGTCTGAGGCATTTCCTTTTCCCTCTGAGTCACCTTGGAATGGTGGAATGTGGTTGGCCTATCGGAGTACGTGATGCAAATACCATTTCAGTGGCAACCAATCCCCTCTGTCTGGGGCTGTAGAATGTTGGAGTTCTGAGGCTGGCCAATCAGAGCTCGTTATGCAAATAATCCCACAGTGGCGGCCAATCGAAACGCTTGCACATATTCATCCCTCCGCTCAGTCGCTCGGCCACACCACCACCCGCAAACACTGACTTTTATTATATGTAATAGATAGATAGATAATAGATTAGTAGTATTAATATTGTTATTTTTTTTGTAATTAAGACTGTTCTTTTTAAACTAATAATGTTATTAACATCATTATGAATATTAATATTGTTGTAATGAATTCTGATAATTATTCATCACGGTAGTAATATTTTCTATGTTGATTTGGAGACTAAACGTGAAGGGACTGGCTTAGGCAAAGGAAATGCCTTCATCCACTCATCAACACCGATGGATTCCTAAAGTGGGCGAAGGCATGTTCTTTGCTTCCTCCCTCTATCATGATCTATCTTCTGTCTTTCTCTATCAATGTATTTATTTATTTATTTACTTCATTTCTATTCCACCCTTCTCACCCCGCAGGGGACTCAGGGCGGATTACAATGTACACATTACATTTAGACACGCAAACAACACAAGACAGACAGAGGCAATTTAACATCTGGCCTCCAGGGGGAGCTGCCACACTCCTTCATTCCTCTGCGTGTTTTCAGGAGGTCTTTTTTTATGGCCTTGTAAATCAGTTAAATTAAGCCTCCCCACCAAGTGGTACCTTAATTTCCTACTTGACAGATGCAACTGTCTTTTGGGTTGCAAAGGTCGACGACAGGCTACACAATAGGTCGAGAGCCCACCTCGACCTGGGCCGCCCTCGAACTCATGACCTTCTGGTCAGTAGAGATCTTATGCAGCTGACACCCAGCCAGCTGCGCCACATTCCTCTATCTACGAGGAATAGAGTATAATTTATATTATTTAATTATAATTATTTAATTATAATTATTATTATTGGTGTATTATTCCTCTATTCCTCTATCATCTCTCTTCATCATTCCTGTATCTATCCATCCATCCATCCATCCTTTATTCCTCTATCTATCCATCTATCTACATTCCTCCATCTGTCTATCATTTCTCTATCTCCGTTCCTCTGTCATTCCTCTATCTATCATTTCTCTATCTATAGTCCTCTATCACCTCCCTTTCTTCTTTATCATCTATCTATCTATCTTCTATCTATCTATCTATCTATCAATCTATCTATCTTCTATCTATCCATGTATATTCCTGTCTATCATTTCTTTCCTCTATCATATTTCTTCTATCTATCATTCTTTTGAGCTATCATTCCTCTATCACTCTCTCTCTCTCTATCTATCTATCTATCTATCTATCTATCTATCTATCTATCTATCTATCTATCTGTGTGTCTATTAACAAGCTTGCCCACAAGCCTTCACACATTCAGTATGAGATGATGATGATGCAGAAAGAGCCCTGGTGCCACATACCTTCTGGAAGCCTCCCCTTTGATATTAGATACCTGTTGAAAAACAAATAGTGGCCGGGTGAATATGTAAATACGCATTGGGGCCGTCTCTCCTTTCCCCACATTGGTCTCCTCCTCTTGCAATGCTGGGTCTTATTTCTCTGGATCCCAAAGCCATCAGCTTCCTGCGCCGAGGTGCAGGTCAGACTAGATGGCCTTGAAAGATCCCACTCAGTCAATTTGAAACTATGAATGTGATTCATATTAGTGTTTTATTTTTTTCCAATTGTTTTCTCAAAAATATGTGTATTTTGTGCTTTGACTGTGTTGTGTCCTGCCTTGAGCCATGAGGAGAGGCAGGAAATAATAATAATACAATAATAATGTAAAATAATAATAATATACAGTACTAATATAATACACCAATAATAATACAATAATTATAATTCAATAATAATATAAATTACACTATAATAAAAATAATAAAAATACAGTTATATAATAATAGTAAAACTATAATAATACAAAATAATAAAATACAGAAATAATAATATACAGTAATAATATAATACAGCAATAATAATACAATAATTATAATTCAATAATAATATAAATTACACTATAATATAACAATAAAAATAGTTATATAATAATAGTAAAACTATAATAATACTAAATAATAAAATACTTAAATAATAATTAATTTATAATACATACTAGTAACAAAATTATAATGTTTATTATATTAATTATATAATTGTATAGCATTATACAATATAATAATATAAAATAATACAAATACAATGTAATAGTAAAAATTATTGTAATGTAATTATTATAATATAATATAATAAAATGAAATAATAATATAAAATAACATAATATAACATATATAAAATAATATATAGTAATATAATAATCTGCAATAATAAGAATTAATAATACAAATACAATGTAATAGTTAAAATTATTGTAATACAATTATTATAATAAAATAAAGTAAAATAATGTAAAATGAAAAAAGAATATAATATAATATAATATAAATTAATATATAGTAATATAATTATTTGTAATAAGAATTAATATTATACATATAACATAATGTAATAATATAAAAATACAATACTATAATATAAATAATACAATAATCTATAATTATATGAATAATAATATGAAAATAACATAATGAAATAAAATAATTATATATAGTAATATAATAATCTAAAATAATTTAAAATAATATTATAAAAATAACATAATATAATACTATAAAATATTAAAAAGACAGTACAATGTTGCTAATATAGAATTATGATGATATAAAATTATAAGGGGGATGATGATGGTGGAAGCCTATTCCAGCATGGCACTTTTGAAGGAGTGGATCTCCTTCCTCTCCCCTGCTTTCCGCACCATGTATAGAAAGTGGGCCTCGGTGACGCCTGTTATTGGGAGACAGAGGAGGCTGAAGCTCTTTTCCCAGCTCCTGGCAGCACATGCATTCAGGAGTGGCTGGGCCTGGCGTCCTTCCAACCAGGGGAGAGGTTGCCGCTGGGTTTTGCAACAGCCGCCAACGCCAATCGGGGCCTGGCTGGGCAGGGTTTGCTTTCAGACTCTGAGCGGTTTGGGGCTTCAATACCCGCAGCTGAGAGGAGAAAACAAACAAGGAAGTACAGGAGGACAATGTGTCCCGTTCTCTATTTCTCGTGTTCCGATCTTTTTCTAGGTGCGGTTTGGCGGTTTTGGTGCGGTTTGCATCCCAGTTCAACATCCACTGCCTTCCGCAATAAGAGTTGAAAACAAGATCGGTTCTGTAGGTTTGTTCTGGAGTTGAGTGCGTATATAAATTGGAACAGGGACATTTCCGAAGTGTAACTCCAGCCAAAACACCAAAGACCTGGATCTCAACATGAGGCCCAAAGAAACATACCTGACCGCGGCGTAGAGGGATCTGTGGTTGGTGTGAGCACTGACACCTCCCGCATCGAAGGTCACCACCTAACCAGAAGATAGAAGGAGCAGGCATGTATCTTTTCATGGCAGAATATACATTTCAAACAAAGATGAGCGAGGCTTTGGCAGGAGACATGAGTTTGGAGAGCTTTGGGGAACACAATGATCCCCGTCATTCCACTCTTTATGGAGATCCCATCAGGTCCCCTGGCGTACGTCAAACTATGAAGCCCAGCAGAATATACATTTCAAATAAAGATATATATTAGGCAAGAGGCATGAATTCGGAGAGGGGTGGAAGCTCTCTATCACTTTATGGGAATCCCATCAGGTCCCCTGGTGCGCATCCAAGTCCAGCACAATATACATTCCAAAGAAAGATATTCCCAGTTGGTGAAACTGGGGGACTCCTGCTCGCACACCTGGCCTTTGACCTGTGGGGTCCCGCAAGGTTGTATTTTGTCCCCCATGGTATTTAATATCTACATCAGGCCCGGATTACCCATAAGGCCACCCTAGGCCATGGCCTAGGGGCTCAAGCCGAGGGGGCGCAGTTTACACGGACCAAAAAAAATGTTGAAACAAAACCGCAATGCGCGGCATGGAGATGACTCTCTCTCTCTTGGGGGAGGGCGGGGGGAGAGCGCTGCGAGGGGGGGGGAGGAGGGAATGGCCCCTTGTCAAGGAAGGAGGGCGCGAGGAGGAGGAGGTGGAGGGAAGCCCCTGGGGCCGCTGCCGGGCACCCAGGAACATGGCGGAGGAGGCAGAGGTGCTCGCGCCATCCTGCTGCGCATGCCCGCCAGCGGCCCCAGGGGCGGAGCTTCCCTCCGCCTCGCGCCCTCCTTCCTTGAGTCAACGAAGGAGGGCGCGCTGCAAGGAGGAGGAGGCAGAGGGAAGCCCTTCCCCCGGGGCCACTGCCAGGTATGCGCAGCACCCAGGAACATTGCGGAAGAGGCAGAGGCGCTCACACCCTCCTGCTGCGCATGCCCGCCCCCGGGGCTGCTGCTGGGCATGCGCGGCACCCAGAAACATGGCGGAGGAGGCCGAGGTGCTCGCGCTCTCCTGCTACGCATGCCCGGCAGCGGCCTCGGGGGTGGGGCTTCCCTCCGCCTCCTCCTCGCGCCCTTTTCCCTTGACTCAGGGAAGGAGGGCGCGCCGTGAGGAGGAGGAGGCGGGGCGGGAAGCTCCGCCCCCAGGGATGCTGCTGGGCATGCGCGGCACCCAGGAACATGACGAAGGAGGCAGAGGTGCTCGCGCCCTCCAGTGCATGCCCGGCAGCGGCTCCGGGAGCGTGGCTTCCCTCCGCCTCCTCCTCCTCACGCCCTCCTTCCTTGACTCCTTCCGCGAGGAGGTGGGGGGGGGGGTGCGGTAGAGGTTGGTTTGGGGGCGTAATTCCAAAGTGTGGCCTAGGGCGCCAAAAGGGGTTTATCCGGGCCTGATCTACATGAAACCGCTGGGAGAGGTCATCTGGAGTTTTGGAGTACGGTGCCATCTCTACGCGGATGACACTCGACTCCACGACTCGTTTCCACCAGAATCCAAAGAAGGCCCTCGGATACTGGACCAGTGCCTGGCCGCTGTGACGGTCTGGATGAGGGCGAACAGGCTGAAGATTAATCCTGACAAGACAGAGGACCTCCAGGTCAGTTGCTCGTCTGACCGGGATATTGGGTGGCAACCTGTGCTTGATGGGGTTGCACTCCCCCTAAAGCCACAGGTCCGCAGTTTGGGGGTCCTCCTGGATTCAGTGTTGACGCTTGATGCGCAGGTGTCAGTGGTGTCCGGGAGGGCCTTCACACAATTAAAACTTCTGCGCCAGCTGCAACCATACCTCGTGAAGTCTGACTTGACCACGGTGGTCCACGCCTTAGTTACCTCTAGATTGGACTACTGCAATCCACTCTACGTGGGGCTTCCCTTGAAGACGGCCCGGAAACTCCAACTGGTCCAACGATTGACAGCCAGATTAATAACGGGGACGAATTACAGTGAGCGGTCAACCCCTCTGTTTAAGGAGCTCAATTGGCTGCAGTTTATTTTCTGGTCCCAATTCAAGGTGCAGGTTATCACCTATAAAGCCCTAAACAGTTTGGGACCCGCCTACCTTCGTGACCGGATCTCCTTCCACAAACCTGCCCGATCTCTTTGATCTTTGGGGAATGATGGAAGAGTTTGGTGGGCATTGACCTTGAGTTTTGGAGTTGCAGTTCACCTACATCCAGAGAGCGCTGTGGACTCAAACAATGATGGATCTGGACCAAACAATGATGGATCTGGACCAAACAATGATGGATCTGACCAAATAATGATGGATCTGTGGTGCAGCTGGCTGGGATTCATCTGAATAAGATCTCTACTGAGCAGAAAGTCATGAGTTCGAGGCCTGCCCAGGTCGCGGTGAGCTCTCGACCAAATTGTGTAGCTCATTGTTGACCTTTGCAACCCGAAAGACAGTTGCATCTGTCAAGTAGGAAATTTAGGTACCGCTTTGTGGGGAGGCTAAATTTAACTGATTTACGATGCCATAAAAATCTCCAGGAAGTATGAAAAAGAATGCGACAGCTCCCCCTGGTGGCCAGAAGCTGGAATGTTAAATTGCCTCTGAGTGTCTGTCTATATATGTGCGTTGCGATCCGCCCTGAGTCCCCTGCGGGGTGAGAAGGGCGGAATATAAATAACGTAAATAAATAAATATTATTATAAAGATATATACTAGGCAAGAGGCATGAGAGGATTGGAAGCTTTGGAAAACATAACTCTTTATGGGGATCCCGTCAGTTCCCCTGGCATATGTCGACGTTCAAAGTCAAAGTATCTAATTCAAGGAAGACCAGCGCACGATAATTGTGTTGATTGTGCACCAGACGGTGGCAGCCACAGGCTGGAAGTCGGCACGGGCCAAAACAAGAAAAGAAAGAGGAAACCAAAGCACTTCCTTCTTCTTTCTCGCCAGTCCGGTTTTGCTTCGACTGACTGACGTGAGGCCAAGCCCTGAAGATATGGAGGAAAGGTCAGGGAGGCAAGAACCATAGAAGAGTTGGAAAGCATCTCCAATCCGCTTCTGCCTTTATCATGAAGGAAAAGTATAATCAAAGCAGCCCTGACAGATGGCCATCCAGATTCTGTTTCAAAAAAGGAGTTTCCACCAGACTCTGAAGATGACTAAAAAGGCCAATCTGAGATAGGCAAGTCTGGTTGCAGAAAGCACAGCAGATACTCTCCTTGGGTGATGTTGTTTCCAAGTTGTGGTTCTTTCTGCATTGTCGAGACCCGTTCGGTGTGTCCTCTCAAAAGAGGCCGCAGCATTGTGGATGGTGCGTCTCCATGCCTCCCGGTGTGAGGCCAGGGTGGACCATTGTTGGTGATCAATCTGGCCGAGTCTGAGATGTTGTTGCAGGGAGTCCTTATATCTCTTTTTTGGGGCGCCTCTCTTGCGGGTTCACCGTAGAGTAGTATCTTTGGGAGGCGGTGGTCCTCCATCCTAGAGACGTGCCCTGCCCAGCGCAGCTGAGTTTTCAATAGCGTGGCCTCAATGCTGGTGATCCCTGCTTGCTCAAGGACAGCAACGTTCGTCACATAGTCAGTCCAGTCTATATTTAGGATTGTGCGAAGACAGCGCTGATGATAACGTTCGAGGAGTCGTAGGTGTTGGCGATAGGTGACTCATGTTTCAGAGCCAAAGAGGAGAACAGACAGTACGATAGCTCTGTACACACTGATTTTGGTGCTTTGCATCAGGTGCTTGTTGCTCCAGACTCTCTTGTGAAGCCTTCCGAATGTACTCTATGCACTATATGCTAATCTGTGATCTATCTCTTTATCGATCTTGGCGTCTGAAGAGATGATGCTTCCCAGGAAGGTGAAGTGCTCAACGAACTCAAGCACAGATTGGCCTATGCTGACATGGGGATGATGGTGTTACTCTTGTGATGCGGGCTGGTAGAGGACTTCCGTTTTCTTCAGACTGACTTCCAGCCCAAACAGCTCTGCAGCCGTTGCAAAGCAGGATGTGAGGCGCTGCAGGGCTGCTTCTGAATGGGCGACAAGGGCAGCATCGTCGGCAAAAAGCAGCTCACGGACTAGACAGTTTAGAGTCTTAGTGCGAGCCCTCAGGCGGCTTAAGTTGAACAAGCTGCCACCAGTACGATAGCGTATACATATATGCCGTCTCCTTCTTCGAGGTCTGCCGTAGCCCTTTGGAGCATCATGCTGAAGAAGATTGTAAGTAGGGTTGGTGCAAGAACACAACCTTGTTTCACTCCATTGGTTATGAGAAAGGGCTCCGAGAGAGCATCGCCATATCTGACTTGACCGTGCTGGCCCTCATGTAACAGGACAATCATTTTGAGGAACTTGGGGGGACATCCTAGACGTTCCAGGATCTGCCACAGACCTTTTCTGCTCACAGTGTCGAAGGCTTTGGTGAGGTCGACAAATGTGACATAGAGTCCTTTGTTCTGCTCTCTACATTTCTCTTGCAGTTATCTAAGGGCAAAAACCATATCTGTGGTGCTCCTGTTAGCTCTGAAGCCGCATTGGCTTTCAGGGAGAAGTTCTTCTGCAATAGCGGGAACTAATCTGTTCAGGATACTCAAGATAAAAAGATATATAATGCTAAAGTATCCTGGGTTTCCTTACCAGGGCAATGCGGTGCGCTTCGATTTGCTCCAGAATCAGGGCAGAGAGCAGAGTGATGTCCCATTCGACGGAAGGATGGTCAGGGAGATCTCTGCAACAAGGTGGGGAAAAAAAAAACAAAAATAGGAAGATCTGGAAACATCTTCTCATGAGAAACAATACCGAGTACTTCTCAGTCCCAGATGCCACAGGGATGCTAGGAACCGAAGTCCGAAGGAAGGGCAAGGGGGCGTCTTGAATCTAATTTTATCCCATCGCACACAATGGAAAGAAGAATATCCCAATTTCCTCTCCTAGAGAAGACTCAAAGACAATATATAAGTACACACACTATATAAATACACACACAATATATAAATACACACACACGTATACATATATATACACATACTAGCTGTACCTGGCAACGCGCTGCTGTGGCTTTTTCTCTTTCCTGTGTCCCACTCTATATATATGTGTTTTGTGTGTGTATGTATGTATATATATGGATTTGTGTCTATGTGTACATATGTGTGTGTATGCGTGTGTACTTATGTATATGTGTATTTGTATATGCGTGCATATGTGTGTACTTATGTATATGTGTGTTTTTGTATATGTATATGCGTGTATATTTGTATATGTGTGTAAGTACAGATGTGTGTATGTGTGCATGTGTATATTTCAGTGCATGTATATATGTGTGTGCATGTGGCGAAGACCAACAGTAACATCCCTTCCTGCCTTTTGTACTTCCTTTCTTCCCTCTCCCCCTCATCCCTCAGCTTTTCTCTTCTCTCTGTCCTCCTGCCTCTTCTCCCTCCCTTCCTTCTTTCCTTTCCCTCCTTCCTGCCATCCCTCCCCTTTCTGTTTCAGTTCTTGCTCCCCTTGTCTCCCTCCCTCCAGTCCCCCCCTTCCCTTTTCCCCCTTTCCTTTTGCCAGTCCCTTCACCAGCTTCTACCTTTTGGGTTGCCTTTTATTACCTGTCTGTTTTGCATAACGGCTCTGAGTGGCCAGCACCACCAACATTCCGACACTCTAAACTGCTGGGGGGTGGGGGGTGGCTCCCAGCTTCTATATGCTAACTGAGGGAGTATTTGCATAAATGCCTCTAATTGGCCAGCTCCACCAACATTCCGACACTCTAAACTGCCAGAGGGAGGTGGTGTGGGGGATCATGGGAGTTGTAGTCCATAATGGGTTTTTTTGGATTTGTGGCCGTTGGTTCTTTTTTGGGTTTTTTTTGTGTGGTATGCATACCTCGTAGGGTTTTCTGGGTATGTGGTCTGTTTTTGTGTGTCTGCCTTGTGTGGTTTCTTTGTCTATATTATAAGACAGGAACCACTACATGTAGGATTTATATAGATAGATATTCTTCCAATATGACTGTATGGCCAATTTTCGCTGGACGCTGACCATAGATATCACTGGAGGACTAAAGATGATGATAACTTATTACCCACCTCTCCTTTTGGTTTGAGGTTGAGAGACGTACTAATTGAATCCCACATAAGTTTGTTTTTATTTTGTGTCAGAAGTGACTTGAGAAGCTGCAAGTTGCTTCTGGTGTGGGAGAAATGGCTGTCTGCAAGGTCCTTGCCCAAGGAACGTTGCCTGGATGTTTTGATGTTTTACCATCCTTGTAGGAGGCTCATCTCATGTCCCCGCATGGGGAGCTGGAGCTGACAGAGGGAGCTCATTCGCGCTCTCCCCAGATTCGAACCTACGACCTGTTGGTCTTCAGTCCTGCTGGCATAAGGGTTTAATCCACTGCGCCACCAGGGGCTCAGTTCCATCCACAGAAGTCAGACAATAATAATAATGTATTTATTTCCCTCCTCTTGTTTTTGGTTCGAGGCCGAGAGACGTTCTAACCGAAGCCGCAGAAATCAGATAATAATAATAATAATAATGTATTTATTTTCTCCTCTCCTTTTTGGTTCAAGGCCGAAAGCTGTATTAACCGATTCCACAAAAGTCTAATAATAATAATAATAATAATCTCTCGGCATTACTTCGCGAACGAAGATTCTTAGGAAGGACTCACCCCACGCTTTTTACAAGCGTGTTGATGACTAAAAAGGCCAATCTGAGATAGGCAAGTCCGGTTGCAGAAAGCACAGCAGAAAGTCTCCTTGGGTGATGTTGTTTCCAAGTTGCGGTTCTTTCTGTGTTGTCGTTTCTCTTCGAGATCCGTTCGCCGTGTCTTCTTGAAAGAGACCGCAGCATTGTGGATAGTGCGTCTCCACGCCTCCTGATGTGAGGCCAGGGTGGACCATTGTTAATACATAATAATAATGTGTGTGTGTATGTATGTATGTATATAATATAAATGTCATAAATAAATATAAATAAATGAAATAATGTATTTTTCCCACCTCTTCTTTCATTCAAGGCCGAGAGACATTCTAATTGAATCCGCAGAAGTAAAATGATGATGATGATAATCATCATCATCATGATAATAATAATAATAATAATATTGTATTTATTTTCCGTCTCTCCTTTTTGGTTAAATTCTAGAGATGACACATTCTTACTGAATCCACAAAAAGTTTAATAATAATAATAGTAATAATAATAATATTGTATTTATTTCCTCTTCTCTTTTGTGGTTTAAAGCCAAGAGATGTTCTAACTCAGTGGTTCTCAACCTTCCTAATGTGGTGACCCCTTAATACAGTTCCTCATGTTGTGGTGACCCCCAACCATAAAATTATTTTCGTTGCTACTTCATAACTAATTTTCCCATTGTTATGAACAGTAATGTAAATATCTGATATGCCAGATGTATTTTCACTCATTGGACCAAATTTGGCACAAATACCCAATGTGCCCACATTTGAATACTGAGGGGAGGGGCATTGATTTTGTCCTTTGGGAGTTGTAGTTGTTGGGATTTATAGTTCACCTACAATCAAAGAGCATTCTGAACTTCACCAATGATGGAATTGAACCAAACTTGGCACCCAGAACTCCCAGGACCAACAGAAAATGCTGGAAAGGTTTGGCGGGCATTGACCTTGAGTTTTGGAGTTGTAGTTCTCCTACATCCTGAGAGCACTGTGAGCTCAAACAATGATGGATTTAGACCAAACTTGGCAAGAATATTCAGTATGCCCAAATATGAACACTGGTGGAGTTTGGGAAAAGAGACTTGATATTTGGGACAATCAAAGCCCTACAATCAAAGCATTCTGAATCCCACCAATGTTAAAATTGGGCCAAATTTCTCACATAAGAAGACCCCCATGACCAACAAAAAATACTGTGTTTTCTGATGGTCTTTGGTGACCTCTCTGACCCCCCCCCCTCGTGACCCCCCCAGGGGTCCCGACCCCCAGGTTGAGAAACACTGTTCTAACTGAATCTGCAAAAATCAAATAATAATAATAATAGTAACAAAAATAATATTGTATTTATTTCACACCTTTCCTTTTGGTTCAAACCATGTTCTTATTGAATCTACAAAAGTCAGATGATTATAATCATCATCATCATAATACTAATAGTAATACTACTAATAATATATTGTATTTACTTCCCACCTCTTCTTCGGTTCGAGGCCGGGAGGAAACCTGTACTTATTGAATCCAAAGTCAGATGATAATAATAATAATAATAATAATAACGTATTTATTTCCACCTCTCCTTTTAGTTTGAGGTAAAGAGACAACATGTTCTAATTGAATCCGCAGAAGTCTAATAATAATAATAATAATAATAGAATCTGCAAAAGAGCAAGACCAGCCAAGCCAAGCCTGACCTTTTGCCTGCCTTTGCTTTGAGCACAAACACTGTGCAATCCCTCTGCAAAGAGGAGCCGGGCCTCACCCATGTTCGCAAGTAACCCCAGGAGGAAAAATCATCCTTCTTCCCGCATGATCAATGTCATTTCCTCATTGGCTCTATCACAAAAACATGGGAAAAGTTGATGAATCTGCACAGGCACTTGTCTTTGCGGGAGGCACATCATCCTGCAATTAGCACATTTTGCCATAGTTTTTCAATAACTATCTCAGAGAGAGATAGTTGGCAACAACAACAATATCTCTCTTTCCTAGAGGAGACTCAAAGACACCAATAATATCTATCTATCTATCTATATAATAAAAGTCAGTGTTTGTGGGCAGTGGTGCGGTGGTGCGGAGGGAGGAATATGTGCCAGCGTTTCAATTGGTTGCCACTGTGGGATTATATGCATAAAGGACACTGATTGGCCAGCCTCAGAACTCCGACATTCTAAGGCACCAGACAGAGGGGATTGGTTGCCACTAAGAGAGTATTTGCATAAAGGACTCTGATTGGCCAGCTACATTCCAACATTCTAAGGCGACTCAGAGGGAAAACGAAATGCCTCAGGCAGTCAGCCACTGTGGCTCACAGCAATGACGGATCAGGACCAAACTTGGCACACAGGGGCCCAATGGCCCACTCTACATCCTGGTGCAGTTTGAAGAACGGGGGACCATGGATGATGGGACTTCCAGTACTTTCCGTCACTTCCAGAAACCGCTGCAACCCTCATCCACAGAATGATCAAGACCAAATGTGACACACACAGCCCCCATGATCCACTCTACATCCTGGTGCTGTTTGGAGGAGGGTGGACCGTGGCCAATGGGACTTGCAGTACCTTCACCAAGTTCCTGAGACCACTACAGGTCACATAAACATCTAATAGGAACCAAGCTCGGCACACAATGCCTTCCTCAAATAACCCGGGCACCTCCGAGTCCTCAGCTAGTAATAGAGGAGATTTATAGACAACAACAACAAGAAGAATATCCCAATTTCCTCTCCTAGAGAAGACTCAAAGACAATAATTATGATGATAATAACATCCTGTTTTCTTCAAGAGGAGACTCAAAGATATCAATAATAGCAATAATAATGATAATATCTCACTTTCCTCTCCTACAGGAGATTCAAAGACAACAACAATAATGATAATAATAATAATAATACCTGGCTTTCCTCTCCTAGAGAAGACCGAAAGACACCAATAAATAATAATCATAAACCTGCACAAATGTATTGTCGGATGCTTTCATGGCTGGAATCACTGGGTCCTCGTAGGTTTTTTGGGCTGTATGGCCATGTTCTAGAACAGTGTTTCCCAACCGCTGTTCCGTGGCACACTAGTGTGCCATGAGCGATCACCTGGTGTGCCGTGGAAAACCTCTCTTCCCCCCTCTCTTCCCCCTCCTGCCGAACTCCTCCTCCTGCTGCTTGCGGGGTTAGGAGGAGGAAGGGCTGGGTGGCGGTGGCAGCGAAGAAGGGGCCTCCTTTGGCCATATCCTCCCGCCCCATGCGCTCGGGGGAGGAGGGAAGGGTGACCCTCTGACACCCTCCAGTGCGGCATCGTCAAGACCTAAAAGGAGGAGTGAGGCCCACTGTCTTTGCCGAAGCCGGGGCCTCGGTTGGTGTCGCTGCCCGGCCTCCGGAAGCCTCCTCGGCAGCAATCAAGGCCCCAGCTCTGGCGAGGACGATGGGCCTCTCTCCTCCTTTTAGGTCTTCAGCAGCCAGCGCTGCCTCCAGCCGTTCCCCGGCATTGCTGTGACATACGGTCTTTTTGTGTCAATAAAATAGTAACAACAACAACAACAAAATACCTGTGATCGACGAGGGTCACCTTGGAAGGCGGGATTCCCAGCACTGCGCAGCTCTCCAGGAGCTCCTTCTTGCGGATTTCCCCTTTGTTGTAATAGTTTCCTATGAATCACAAGAGATATTTCACAAGGGAAATAACAACAAAAATAATAGTAATATAATAATGCAATAAATATATAATATAATAAGATGTACTAATATAGAAAATACTAATAATAAATAATGATGTAATAGATATAATAAACATATTGATAATATAATTTAACAATTAATAATATAGGAAATATTAACATAAATATAATAAATATAATAATATAGGAAATAATACTATTAATATAATAATATAGCAATTTATAACAATAAAGGAAATAATGATATAAATATAATTATATAATATAACAGTGATAATATAGGAAATAATAATAATATAAATATAATAATAAAATATTAAAATTAATAATATAGGAAATAATGATAATATAAATATAATAAATATAATATATTGTAACAATAATGATATAGGAAACAATGCAAATGTAATAAATATAATAAATATATAAATATTATATTAATAATATAACAATTAATAATAATATAGGAAATAATGATAATATAAATATAATAATATAATAATATAATATAAAATTAATATATGAAATATTAATACAAAAATTAATAATAATATACGAAATAATATAAGTATAAGAAATATAATAATATACTATATAAATAATAATATAGGAAAATAATAATGTAATGAATATAATAAATATATTTTAATAATATAACAATAAACATAATAATATGGTACGAATTATTAGCATATATAACAAATATAATATATTATGATTATTATTTTTATATTATATTCAATATTTATTTTTATTTAATACATTTATTTGTATTACATTTTATATCTGTTTTGTATTTTATTTGGTATTATATTTAATCATTTTTTTAAAATGAAAAAATATAATTTAATATTTATTTATTTTTATTTACTTATTTTTAATATTTATTTTGTATTTTATTTAGTATTATATTTAATTATTTTTTTTTAAAAAAATAATATTTATTATCAATTTTTTATTTATTTATTTTTAATATTAATTTTGTATTTTATTTAGTATTATAATTAATTATTTTTTAATAAGAATATAATTTAATATTTGTTTTTCATTTTTATTTATTTATTTTTAATATTTTTTTTGTATTTTATTTAATTATTTTTTTTGGAAAGGAAAAAAAGATGGCGTCCGCTGACGTCACGCGCATCCCGTAACACTAAGCTTTTCGTTACAAAATGGCGCAAAGAAGAGAGCGAATGAGAGGGAGGAGCGAGCGTTGCTAGGCTGCTGACGTCATGGTTGCTAAGCCACCCTCACCCGAGGAGAGATAAAGCAGCCACCGCGGGGCGGGAGCCAATGAGAGGGAGGAGCGAGCGTTGCTAAGCCACTGACGTCATGGTTGCTAAGCAAACCTCACCTGAGGACAGGCAGAGCAGCCACCGCGGGGCGGGAGCCAATCCGAGGATGGCTGGCGCGAAGAACATGGCTTCGTCATCAGGGTGTGCAGTCACGAAGAGCGTCGCGGGCAGTCCGTCAGCGAAAAGCGTCCGCCGTCTGTAGAAGCAGTAGCGGCGCAGCCACCAGCAGGAAACCAACCAGACCGAAAGAACAGGGAGAAGGAGCACGAGCAAGACGTGCGCCGCCATTATGCCGGCCAAGCAGCCGGAAGTGTCAAGAAGCGTCCGGTGGGAAACAAGTGTCCCGAAACGATGGTTCCGGCGTATTAAAAGCAATAGGCCCCTAGACTCTTTTTCTCTCTCTGGTTCAATGTGGTGATTCATTCACCATAATGGAAAAACACAATCAAAGCATTCCTCACAGATGGCCATTCAGCCTCTGATAAGAATAATCAAAACAATGGGTTCCTAGAATAGTTCCAGTCCAACCTCCTTCTGCCAGGGCAGATTGATTTTGTCATTTGGGAGTTGTAGTTGCTGGGATTTATAGTTCACCTACAATCAAAGAGAATTCTGAACCCCACCAACGATAGAATTTAACCAAATTAGGCACACAGGACTCCTATGACCAACAGAAAACACTAGGAAGGTTTGGTGAGAATTGACCTTGAGTTTGGGAATTGTAGTTCACCTACATCCAGAGAGCACTGTGGACTCAAATAATGATGGATCTGGACCAAACTTGGCATGAATACTCAATACGCTCAACTATGAACACACATGGAGTTTGGGGAAAATAGACCTTGACATTTGGGAGTTACAGTTTCTGGGATTTATAGTTAACACACAATCAAACAGCATCCTGAACTCTTGCAACAATGGAATTGAACCAAACTTGGCCTATTGAACTCTCCTTACCAACAGAAAGTACTGAAAGGGTTTGCTTGGGAATTGACCTTGAGTTTGGAAGTTGTAGTTCACCTACACCCAGAGAGCACTGTGGACTGAAATAATGATGGATGGATCTGGACCACACTTGAAATGAATACTCAATATGCCCAAATATGAACGCAGATGGAGTTCAGGGGAAATAGACCTTGCCATTTGGGAGTTATAGTTGCTGGGATTTATAGTTCCCCTACAATCAAAGAGCATTCTGAACCTCACCAATGATAGAACTGGGCCAAACTTCCCACACAGAACCCCCAGGTGGCTCCCTTCCTGAATGGCTCTCTCCCTCTTCCACACCAGAAGGGAAGGCACTCACTCGGTCTGCGGTTGCCTGCCTTCCTTCTTTCCTGCGGTTTCAAAGAAGAAGCCGGTGGGCCTGCCTCGGACTGCGCTCCTCACTTCCGCTTCCGTTCCCTGCCCTCCCTCGATTGGAGGCTGATTGACTGGCTGGGGAAACGGATGAAGGAGGCGGCGCCCCGGCCCCTTATCTTTGCCGCCCCCCCCCCGGCCCTTCCTCCTCCCCCCTCACCCCCCAAGCAGCAGCAGCAGTACGGCAGGTGGGGGAAGAAAGGGGGGAAGAGAGGTTTTCCTGCGGCACACCAGGTGATCACTCACGGCACACTCGTGTGCCACGGAACAGCAGTTGGGAAACACTGCTCTAGTCTATCGAGTCCGTGAGCTGCTTTTTGCCGACGATGCTGCCCTTGTCGCCCATTCAGAAGCAGCCCTGCAGCGCCTCACATACTGCTTTGCAACAGCTGCAGAGGTGTTTCGGATGGAAGTCAGCCTGAAGAAAACTGAAGTCTTCTACCAGCCCGCACCACAGGAAGAACACCATCATCCCCACGTCAGCATAGGTAAATCTGTGCTTAAGTCAGTTCAGCAGTTCGCCTACCTGGGAAGCATCATCTCTTCAGGCGCCAAGATTGACAAAGAGATAGATCACAGATTAGCAAAGGCATATAGTGCATTCGGAAGGCTTCACAAAAGAGTCTGGAGCAACAAGCACCTGAGGCGAAGCACCAAAATCAGTGTGTACAGAGCTATCGTACGGTCTGTTCTCCTCTATGGGTCTGAAACATGGGTCACCTATCGCCAACACCTACGACTCCTCGAACGCTTTCTTCAGCGCTGTCTTCGCACAATCCTAAATATACACTGGACTGACTATGTGACGAATGTTGCTGTCCTTGAGCAAGCAGGGGTCACCAGCATTGAGGCCATGCTATTGAGAACTCAGCTGCGCTGGGCAGGACAAGTCTCTAGGATGGAGGACCACCGCCTCCCAAAGATACTACTCCATGGTGAATTCGTAAGAGAGGCACCCCCAAAATGAGATATAAGGACTCCCTGAAACAACATCTCAGGCTCGGCCAGATTGATCACCAACAATGGTCCACCCTGGCCTCACATCGGGAGGCATGGAGACGCACTATCCACAAGGCTGCGGCCTCTTTCGAGAAGACACGCCGAATGGGTCTCGACAACACAGAAAGAACCGACTTGGAAACGACATCAGCTGTGCTTTCTGCAACCGGACTTGCCTATCTCAGATTGGCCTTTTTAGTCATCAACACGCTGAGAGGGAGAATTAAATATATTTATATTTATTTATATATATATATTCATATTTATATATGTTTGTATTGATGATATTACCTTTATGTTATGTTTGTTTATATTGATGTTTATAATGAATGTTAAGTGTTCATATACATTTACATTGATTTCTGTTAATCTGTATCCAAATTTAAGAAGGAGCGCTCTTTGCTTTTCCTACCTCTGTGTTCCTCCTCCCTCCCTTTCCTCCGCAATCATCTCCTATTGGTAGGTGCTTTGGAGGCCACGCCTTCTTCTTGCGTCGCTCCCTCATTGGTCAAGGCGCGGGAGTCTTCTCTTCCTGAGGGGAGGGAAAAAAAAGCAGCGTCCTGGCAGATATGTAGTGCACTTTCCTTTGCTAATTATATAATTATCTATAATTACTATTATGCTATAATGTATATTAAAATATACTAATATCCCAGTTAATCATTATTGTCATATTATTAGGTTAATACTGTTACTAGTACAGTATAATACTGATATAAAATATAATATTGTAATATTTTCAATTACTTCATTGTTAATTTGCATTTATTTTGTTTAGTTATCCATTTAAGGTTTGTGGTTTTTATTTTTTGAAGGAGGAATAACGATAATTATTGTAGTAGAGGAAGTGTTGTGGTGTTCTATGTAGCTGCTAGGACCGGGGGGCGGGGCAAGGGGCGTGGCCTCGCCAGGGAGGAAGGAAGGAAGCAGCGGAGGGAGGGGAGCCGGGGAAGGGAACAGCCAAGATGGCGGCGGGAGCAGCAGGGAGGGAGGCGCTGCTCCTGCTCTGGCTGGATCTCCTGAGGTGAGTCCACAGGGAAAGGGAGGCTGGGTATTATTATTATCATCATTATTATTATCTCATATAATATTATATTATTCATATTATTATTATGTTGCATTAATATAATAATATTTTTATTATTATTTTGAATTATTATTTTACCATTATATTTTTTTATAATTTTTTCATTATTATGTTTTAGTTATTATTCTTCTATATTTTATTATATTATATTGTATTATTATTTTGCCCTTAATTACTGTATTTTATTATTATTTCACATTATATTGTATTATTATTTTGCATTATCTTGTTACTATATTATATTATATTATTATATTGTATTCTTTTGCATTTAATTACTATATTTTATTATTATTCATTATTATTTAACATTATTTCACATTATATTGTATTATTATTTTGCATTATCTTGTTACTATATTATATTATATTATTATATTGTATTCTTTTGCATTTAATTACTATATTTTATTATTATTCATTATTATTTAACATTATTTCACATTATATTGTATTATTATTTTGCATTATCTTGTTACTATATTATATTATATTATTATATTGTATTCTTTTGCATTTAATTACTATATTTTATTATTATTCATTATTATTTAACATTATTTCACATTATATTGTATTATTATTTTGTATTATCTTGTTACTATATTATATTATATTATTATATTGTATTCTTTTGCATTTAATTACTATATTTTATTATTATTCATTATTATTTAACATTATTTCACATTATATTGTATTATTATTTTGCATTATCTTGTTACTATGTTATATTATATTATTATATTGTATTCTTTTGCATTTAATTACTATATTTTATTATTATTCATTATTGTTTAACATTATTTCACATTATATTGTATTATTATTTTGCATTATCTTGTTACTATGTTATATTATATTATTATATTGTATTCTTTTGCATTTAATTACTATATTTTATTATTATTATTATTGTTTAACATTATTTCATTATATTGTATTATTATTTTGCATTATCTTGTTACTATGTTATTTATTTATTATTTGTATTTTTTGCATTTAATTACTATATTTTATTATTATTCATTATTGTTTAACATTATTTCAATTATTGTATTATTATTTTGCATTATCTTGTTACTATGTTATATTATATTATTATATTGTATTCTTTTGCATTTAATTACTATATTTTATTATTATTCATTATTGTTTAACATTATTTCACATTATATTGTATTATTATTTTGCATTATCTTGTTACTATGTTATATTATATTATTATATTGTATTCTTTTGCATTTAATTACTATATTTTATTATTTTTCATTTCATTTTATTATTATTTCACATTATATTGTATTACTATTTTGCATTATCTTGTTACTATATTATATTATTATATTGTATTCTTTTGCATTTAATTACTATATTTTATTATTATTTTTCATTTTATTATTATTTCACATTATATTGTATTATTATTTTGCATTATCTTGTTACTATAAAATATTTCATTATTGTGTCTTATATTTTACTATTGTTTTGGAGTATATTGTGTTAATCTTTTGCATTTAACTATATTTTATTATTATTTTGCATTTTATTTTATTATTTTGCATTGTATTATTGTATTATTTTGCATTATCTTGTTACTATAAATTATTTCATTATTGTGCATCATATTCTACTATTGTTGCTTTGCATCATATTGTATTCTTTTGCATTTAATTAGTTTTATTGTTATTATTTTGCATTCTATGGTACTATTGTTATTTCACATATATTGTATTATTTTGCATTATCTTGTTACTGTAAATCATTTCATTCTTGTTCCTTATATTTTACTATTGTTGTTTTTGCATTATATTGTGTTATTATTTTGCATTATTTTGTTACTATATTATATTATTATTTTGCATTATAATTTAATATTATTTTGCATTACCTTGTATTATGATTTCGTATTTTAGTACTATATTTTACTATGACTGTTATTATTTTGCATTATATTTTACTATTGTTATTTTTGCATTTTATTACAATAATTATTGTTTTTATGGATTATACTTGTATTATTTTGCATTATTTTATTACTATATTTTATTTCATTATTTTGCTTCATCTTTTACTAGTATTGTTTTGCATTATTTTATTGCTATGTTTTATTGATCTTATTTTGCATAGGTAAAATATAATATATTGTATTTACATATTACGTGTATGCCGCTCTGAGTCCCCTTCTGAGTGAGAAGGACGGCATATAAATGTCATAAATAAATATTTTATTATTTTATTGCTATATTTTATTTTGTTATTTTGCTTTATTTTATTATTCAATTTTATTTTTATATTGTTATTTCATGTTATTTTGCATTTTAATTATATCATAATACATTATTATATCTATAGTATTTCATATTATGGTATACATTTTTCACTATATTTTATATTGGAATTATGTTGTGTGATTTTATTTTATAGTATTATATTTATTTTATCCTATATTATTTTTATATTAATATCAATATATTATAATTGTATTAATATATTATATTTTTGCAGCATATTATATTATAATACTCTTTTGTATAATATATTATCTTTTATTATTATTTCATATAGTATAATTTGTTTTAACTTGTATTATTATTATTGCATTTTATCATTATGTTATTATTCAATATTATTATATTATAATTATAGTATTGTAGTATATTTTATGGTATTTTAGTATTTTAGAAATTTTAAATTAATTTAAGGTATTTGGGCAGAAATGGAAAATAATAGCACAGGATCCTATATTTTGACAAATGGTAGATTTGTGTGAAGCCCAAAGGATGGATCAACGACCAATCAGATAAAGGAATACATATTATTATATTATTATATAATATTATTGTATTTTATTATTTCATATTCTTATATTCTCATAATTAATATATTAGTATTTATTATCTGGATATAATTATAAATAATGGCTGTCTTTATGTTCACCGTGCACCTATGTGACATTGTTATTTAATTATTATTATTATTAATGGCATCTTTGGGTCTCGTCTAGGAGAGGAAAGTCAGGTATTCTTCTACTACTACGTACTACTATTACTACTACTACTTATTGCTATTGCCTTTGAGCCTCCTCTAGGAGAGGAAAGCGGGATATTATTATTATTATTATTGCCTCTAGGATATATATATATATATATATATATATATATATAATTAATATGTTAGGATTTATGATTTAGATATAATTAATAATGATTAATGTCTTCATGTTCGCCGTGGAACTATCCGACGTTATTGTTTTTTCATTATTATTAATGGTGTCTCTTCTTGGAAAGTGGATTATTATTGTTGTTTTTGAATCTCCTCTTGGAAAGGAAAGTGGATTATTATTATTATTATTGTCTTGAATCTCATCTTGGAAAGGAAAGTGGATTATTATTATTATTATTGTCTTGAATCTCCTCTTGGGAAGGAAAGTAGATTATTATTATTGTTTTTGAATTTCCTCTTGGAAAGGAAAATAGGATGTTGTTGTTGTCTTTGAGTCTCTTCTTGGAAAGGAAAGTGGATTATTATTATTATTATTGTCTTTGAATCTCCTCTTGGAAAGGAAAGCGGATTATTATTATTATTGTCTGTCTTTGAGTCTCCTCTTGGAAAGGAAAGTGGATTATTATTATTATTGTCTTTGAATCTCCTTTTGGAAAGGAAAGTGGATTATTATTATTATTGTCTTTGAATCTCCTCTTGGAAAGTGGATTATTATTATTATTATTATTGTCTTTGAATCTCCTCTTGGAAAGGAAAGTGGATTATTATTATTATTGTCTTTGAATCTCCTCTTGGAAAGGAAAGTGGATTATTATTATTATTATTATTATTGTCTTTGAATCTCCTCTTGGAAAGGAAAGTGGATTATTATTATTATTGTCTTGAATCTCCTCTTGGGAAGGAAAGTAGATTATTATTATTGTTTTTGAATTTCCTCTTGGAAAGGAAAATAGGATGTTGTTGTTGTCTTTGAGTCTCTTCTTGGAAAGGAAAGTGGATTATTATTATTATTGTCTTTGAATCTCCTCTTGGAAAGGAAAGTGGATTATTATTATTATTGTCTTTGAATCTCCTTTTGGAAAGGAAAGTGGATTATTATTATTATTGTCTTTGAATCTCCTCTTGGAAAGGAAAGTGGATTATTATTATTATTATTATTGTCTTTGAATCTCCTTTTGGAAAGGAAAGTGGATTATTATTATTATTGTCTGTGAATCTCCTCTTGGAAAGGAAAGTGGATTATTATTATTATTATTATTGTCTTTGAATCTCCTCTTGGAAAGGAAAGTGGATTATTATTATTATTTGCTCAGCCATGATAGCTTTTAAACATTTTATAATGCCTGATTTTATGTTTATCAATGTTTGATATTGCTTGTTTTTCAAAGCTTACTTTAACCTGTTTTGTTGGGCATGTCAATATGTAAGCTGCCCTGAGTCCCTTCGGAGATATGGAGGCGGGGTATAAAAATAAAGTTATTGTTATTATTATTTTATTTGAGTCTTCCCTTGGAAAGGAAAGTAGGATATTATTATTTTGTTGTCTTTGAGTCTCCTTTTGAAAAGAAAAGTGGATTATTATTATTGTTGTTTTTGAGTCTCCTCTTGGAAAGGAAAGTGGGATGTTATTATTATTACTGTTGTTGTTGTCTTTGAGTCTCCTTGGAAAGGAAAGAGGGATATTATTGTTATTATTATTGTTTGATCTCCTAATGAAAGTGATATTGTTGTTTTTGTCAAAGTCTCCTTTTGAGAAGGAAAGTGGGTATTATTATTATTATTGTCTGAGTCACCTCTTGGAAAGTGGAATGTTATTATTATTATTTGAGTCTCCTCTTGGAAAGGAAAGTGGATTGTTATTATCTTTGAGTCTCCACTTGGAAAGCAAAGTGGATTATTATTATTATTATTATTGTGTTTGAGTCTCCTCTTGGAAAGGAAAGTGGGATATTATTATTGTCTTTGAGTCTCCTCTTGGAAAGGAAAGTGAGATATTATTATTATTATTGCCTGTCTTTGAGTCTCCTCTTGGAAAGGAAAGTGGGATATTATTATTATTATTGTGTCTTTGAGTCTCCTCTTGGAAAGGAAAGTGGGATATTATTATTATTATTATTGTCTGTTAGTCTCCTGTTGGAAAGGAAAGTGGGATATTATTATTATTATTGTCTTTGAGTCTCCTCTTGGAAAGGAAAGTGTATTATTATTGTCTTTCTTTGAGTCTCCTCTTGAAAAGGAAAGTGGATTATTATTATCTTTGAGTCTCCTTTTGGAAAGGAAAGTGGGATATTATTATTGTCTGTCTTTGAGTCTCCTCTTGAAAAGGAAAGTGGATTATTATTATTATTATTTTGAGTCTCCTTTTGGAAAGGAAAGTGGGATGTTATTATTGTCTGAGTCTCCTCTTGGAAAGGAAAGTAGGATATTATTATTATTATTATTATTATTATCTTTGAGACTCCTTTTGGAAAGGAAAGTGGATTATTATTATTATCTTTGAGTCTCCTTTTGGAAAGGAAAGTGGGATATTATTATTATTGTCTGTCTGAGTCTCCTCTTGGAAAGGAAAGTAGGATATTATTATTATTATCTTTGAGACTCCTTTTGGAAAGGAAAGTGGATTATTATTATCTTTGAGTCTCCTTTGGAAAGGAAAGTGGGATTATTATTATTATTGTCTCCTTTTGAGTCTCCTCTTGGAAAGGAAAGTAGGATATTATTATTATTATCTTTGAGACTCCTTTTGGAAAGGAAAGTGGATTATTATTATTATCTTTGAGTCTCCTTTTGGAAAGGAAAGTGGGATATTATTATTATTGTCTGAGTCTCCTCTTGGAAAGGAAAGTAGGATATTATTATTATTATCTTTGAGACTCCTTTTGGAAAGGAAAGTGGATTATTATTATTATCTTTGAGTCTCCTCTTGGAAAGGAAAGTAGGATATTATTATTATTGTCTTTGAGTCTCCACTTGGAAAGTGGGATAGTATTATTATTGTCTGTCTTTGAGTCTTCTCTTGAAAAGGAAAGTGGGATATTATTATTATTATTGCTATTGCCTTTGGGTCTTGGCTATGAGCATAAAGTGAGATATTATTACTATTATTATTATTGTCTATGAGTCTCCTAGTAAATCAAACTAGATTATTATTACTACTAATAATAATTAGTAATAATAATAATAATACTGAGTCTTGTCTAGGAGGGTAAAGTGAGATATTATTACTATTATTATTTTACTGACACAACAACAATATTTTTATTGATTAGCCAGTTGGCCTTATCAAAAACAGGCAGTGCGAACACAACATCCATCTCGTCCTCTTAAAATAAAATACAGATATATAGGAATTTGTCAACTTAAAACCAATTGTAGCTTAGTCATAGATATATGCTCTTTGATTGTAGGTGAACTATAAATCCCGGTAACTACAATTCCCAAATGTCAAGGTCTATTTTCCCCAAACTCCATCTGTGTTCATATTTGGGCATATGGAGTATTTGTGCCAAGTTTGGTCCAGATCCATCATTGTTTGAGTCCACGGTGCTCTCTGGATGGAGGTGAACTACAACTCCCAAACTCAAGGTCAATGCCCACCAAGCCCTTCTAGTGGAGTGAGGTGAAAGCAGGCCTTCTCAGGGAGTGGGAAAGGGAACATAGCCCTTCTCCTCAGAGCTGGAGAAGTGAGAAAGCGGGCCTTTTCAGGGAGTGTGAAAGGGAACATAGCCCTTCTCCTCAGAGCTGGAGAAGTGGGAAAGCAGGCCTTCTCAGGGAGGGGGAAAGGGAATGTAGGCCTTCTCCCCAGAGCTGGAGAAGTGGGAAAGCAGGCCTTCTCAGGGAGGGGGAAAGGGAATGTAGGCCTTCTCCCAGAGCTGGAGAAGTGGGAAAGCAGGCCTTCTCAGGGAGGGGAAAGGGAATGTAGGCCTTCTCCCAGAGCTGGAGAAGTGGGAAAGCAGGCCTTCTCAGGGAGGGGAAGGGAACGTAGGCCTTCTCCCAGAGCTGGAGAAGTGGGAAAGCAGGCCTTCTCAGGGAGGGGGAAGGGAATGTAGGCCTTCTCCCAGAGCTGGAGAAGTGGGAAAGCAGGCCTTCTCGGGGAGGGGGAAAGGGAATGTAGGCCTTCTCCTCAGAGCTGGAGAAGTGGGAAAGCAGGCCTTCTCAGGGAGGGGGAAAGGGAACATAGCCCTTCTCCTCAGAGCTGGAGAAGTGGGACAGCAGGCCTTCTCAGGGAGGGGGAAAGGGACCGTAGCCCTTCTCCTCAGAGCTGGAGAAGTGGGAAAGCAGGCCTTCTCAGGGAGGGGAAAGGGGAATGTAGGCCTTCTCCTCAGAGCTGGAGAAGTGGGAAAGCAGGCCATCTCAGGGAGGGGGAAAGGGAAGAGCTGGAGAAGTAGGCCTTCTCCTCAGAGCTGGAGAAGTGGGAAAGCAGGCCTTCTCGTGGGAAAGCAGGCCTTCTCAGGGAGGGGAAAGGGAATGTAGGCCTTCTCCTCAGAGCTGGAGAAGTGGGAAAGCAGGCCTTCTCGGGGAGGGGGAAAGGGAATGTAGGCCTTCTCCTCAGAGCTGGAGAAGTGGGAAAGCAGGCCGTCTCGGGGAGGGGAAAGGGAATGTAGGCCTTCTCCTCAGAGCTGGAGAAGTGGGAAAGCAGGCCTTCTCAGGGAGGGGAAGGGAATGGAGGCCTTCTCCTCAGAGCTGGAGAAGTGGGAAAGCAGGCCTTCTCAGGGAGGGGAAAGGGAATGTAGGCCTTCTCCTCAGAGCTGGAGGAGTGGGAAAGCAGGCCTTCTCAGGGAGGGGAAAGGGAATGTAGGCCTTCTCCTCAGAGCTGGAGAAGTGGGAAAGCAGGCCTTCTCAGGGAGGGGGAAAGGGAATGTGGCCTTCTCCTCAGAGCTGGAGAAGTGGGAAAGCAGGCCTTCTCAGGGAGGGGGAAGGGAATGTTCTCCTCAGAGCTGGAGAAGTGGGAAAAGGCCTTCTCCCTCAGAGCTGGAGAAGTGGGAAAGCAGGCCTTCTCAGGGAGGGGGAAAGGGAATGTAGGCCTTCTCCTCAGAGCTGGAGAAGTGGGAAAGCAGGCCTTCTCAGGGAGGGGGAAAGGGAATGTAGGCCTTCTCCTCAGAGCTGGAGAAGTGGGAAAGCAGGCCTTCTCAGGGAGGGGAAGGGAATGTAGGCCTTCTCCTCAGAGCTGGAGAAGTGGGAAAGCAGGCCTTCTCAGGGGGGGAAGGGAATGTAGGCCTTCTCCTCAGAGCTGGAGAAGTGGGAAAGCAGGCCTTCTCAGGGAGGGGGAAAGGAATGTAGGGCCTTCTCCTCAGAGCTGGAGAAGTGGGAAAGCAGGCCTTCTCAGGGGAGGGGGGAAAGGGAATGTAGGCCTTCTCCTCAGAGCTGGAGAAGTGGGAAAGCAGGCCTTCTCAGGGAGGGGGGGGGAAAGGGAATGTAGGCCTTCTCCTCAGAGCTGGAGAAGTGGGAAAGCAGGCCTTCTCAGGGAGGGGGAAAGGGAATGTAGGCCTTCTCCTCAGAGCTGGAGAAGTGGGAAAGCAGGCCTTCTCAGGGAGGGGGAAAGGGAATGTAGGCCTTCTCCTCAGAGCTGGAGAAGTGGGACAGGGAGGGGGAAAGGGAATGTAGGCCTGCTCTTCAGAGCTGGAGAAGTGGGAAAGCAGGCCTTCTCAGGGAGGGGGAAAGGGAATGTAGGCCTTCTCCTCAGAGCTGGAGAAGTGGGAAAGCAGGCCTTCTCAGGGATGGAGAAAGGGAATGTAGGCTTTCCCGTTAGAACAGGAGAAGGGAGGAAGCAGGCCTTCTTAGAGCTGGAGAATGGGAACATAGGCCCTTTTCAGAGAAGTAGACCTTGTCCTCCGACCTGGAGTGAGGAGAAAGCGGGCCTTCCCAGGGATGGAGAAAGGGAACGTAGTCCTTCCTCTCAGAGCTGGAGAAAGCAGGCCTCAGAAATGGAGAAGGGAGAAAGCAGGCCTTCTGAGAGATGGGAAAGGGCTGGAGAGTGGGAACGTAGGCCTTTTTCAGAACTAGTGAAGGAGGAAAGTAGACCTCATCTGGAGAAAGGAGAAAGCGGGCCTTCTCGGTGATGGAGAAGGAGAATGTAGGCTTTCTCAGAGCTGGAGAAAGGAGAAAGCGGACAGGCAACGGCCCCAACAGCATGTATAGAAAAATACGGAGTCCGGTACACTAAGATAGATAAAGGGAGACTCTTTGGGGCTTTTGCAGTTGTGCGGACAGCCAGCTGGCCCAAATCCAGGAAGGCCTGTTGTGTTGTGTGTGTGTATGCGCGCATGCTCCTTACGAGTCTGTGGGGTCAAGATGCCGAACGTCCGAGAGCAATACTCTGCGGGGGTTCGTAAAGCGAGATGCTTGGGTCGCCGTGCCTGGGAACGGATCCTTCTCACCTCTCGATTTCTCTTCTTTCCCACCAGCCCGGAGGCTCGCCCCTCGTGATCCCGCCGCCCTTCGAAGACCCTCATCGTCTTCGTCCTCGTTGTCCTAATCCTGGCCCGAGAATGTCCAGTTCGGGCTACCCCACCAGCCAAGGGGCCTTCAGCGCGGAGCAGGGCCGCTACCCCACCCACTCGGTCCAGTACACCTACCCCGGCGGGCGGCATCAACAGGTCAGCAGGCATGGAAGTCCGTGGTGGTGCGGGGATGGAAGGAACATATGGCTTTAGTTAGTTAATTAATAAATAAATATTAATTAATAATAATATTAATTAATAATATTAATTAATAATAATATTAATTAATAATAATATTAATTAATAATATTAATACATTAATAATATTAATACATTAATAATATTAATAATTAATTAATAATATTAATAATTAAGTAATAATATTAATAGTAATATTAATTAATTAGTAATATTAATTAATTAGTAATATTAATAAATAATATTAATTATTACTTGCTAGTCACCCCCTGCCACACGTTGCAGTGGCGCCCAGTCTGTGTATATGTGTTTTGTTTGTGTATGTATGTATGGTTTTGTGCATGCATTGTAATGTATTTTTATTTTTTGGCTTTTTAACCCTGCTGTACTGCTCGGGTCAATTTGACCCGTTTTGGAAATTAGATATTTGTTTATTCATTCATTTTTTGATTTTGAAACTTGTGGTTCCTTCTATTTTCCTAATTTACGGGGTTCATACTAAGGGTACTTAATTTTTTTGTTTCGGTGCTTTACTTTTTGCGCTACAGTTTTTTACACACTTGTTATGTTCGGGTCAAAATGACCCAGTAGCCTTTTATACTAATCTAATACCATATTTTGAGTAAAACAAAGGATTTTTAGTTTATTTTGAGACTACTTATTGCATCTACTATTGTTTATCAAGTTATCTACTTGCTTTAGGTGGACATAAATGGATGGATACATTTATAACTAATAATAATAATAATTAATAATAATTAATAATAATAAAGATTTAGATGGGAAAGGGTGTGGAAAAAGTGCTTTTCTTTCTTTGCCTTTGAATAAATAGATTAGCAGAAACCTTTGGGGAAAAACTGATTTTTTTATTTTTTTCTGATTATTTTTCTGATTATTTTTTCAAAATGCTTTTATACTGTTAAAATTTATTTTAGTTTTAAGTTAGTTGTACTAATAGTTACCTGAAGTTGTTGTTGATGTTGTTGTAAAAGATATAGCTGATTATTCACGCACAAGTTTGTTACTTTGGTGTTATATGCAAATTAGGCTGTTTTACATAAATCAACATAAAAAAATTTTAAAAAGTTTTTTATTCAATTTTTCTTTGATAATGAACAACTATGATCAGACACAGTATAATAATGCAACAGGTATTCAAAAAGAACTTTTCAGTGGCTCAAAATAACATCAAATAACATCCGGGTCAAAATGACCCGGACATAACAAGAGTAAGTTTTTCCTGACAGAACAGCAGGGGTTTTAAGTTAGTTGTTCTAATAGTTACCTGAAGTTGTTGTTGATGTTGTTGTAAAAGATATAGCTGATTATTCAAGCACAAGTTGTTACTTTGGTGTAACATGCAAATTAGGCTTTTTACATTAATCAACATAAAATTTAAAAAAAAAGTTTTTATTCAATTTTTCTTTGATAATGAACAACTATGATCACACACAGTATAATAATGCAACAGGTATTCAAAAAGAACTTTTCAGTGGCTCAAAATAACACCCGGGTCAAAATGACCCGAACATAACAAGTGTACAGTTTGTCCGGACAGAACAGCAGGGTTAAGTCTCTTTCGCTGTGTTTTGTATGAGTGACGGTCACTCATTGGCCTGATAGGTGTCTTGTGTCCAAATTCAGTGTCAATTCGTCCAGTGGTTTTTTGAGTTATTTTAATCCCACAAACGAACATTACGTTTTTATTTATGTAGATTTTGGGAATTTTTATGCCGCCTTATTATTATAATTATATATTGGTTGTAGTATTTTTATAGCTTATGTTTATAGCCTTCTTAGAGCTGGAGAAGGGAGAAGTAGACTCAGATCTGGAGAAAGAAGACAGTACGCCTTCTTAGAGCTGGAGAAGGGAGAAATATAGTCTCAGAGCTGGAGAAAGAAGACGGTACGCCTTCTCAGAGCTGGAGAAGGGAGAAATATAGTCTCAGAGCTGGAGAAAGAAGACAGTACGCCTTCTCAGAGCTGGAAAAGGGAGAAGTAGACTCTCAGAGCTGGTGAAAGAAGACTGTAAGCCTTGTCAGAACTGGAGAAGGGAAAAGTAGACTCTTAGAGCTGGAGAAAGAAGACAGTTAGCTTTCTCAGAGCTGTAGAAGGGAGAAGTAGACTCTCGGAGCTGGAGAAAGAAGACAGTTAGCTTTCTCAGAGCTGTAGAAGGGAGAAGTAGACTCTCGGAGCTGGAGAAAGAAGACAGTAAGCCATCTCAAAATTGGAGAAGGGAGAATAGACTCAAAGCTGGAGAAAGGAGAAAGAGAGATTCAGAGCTCGAGAAGGAAGACAGTAAGCCTTTCAGAGGAGGGGAGAAGTAGACTCTGGTAAGAAGACAGTACATCCTTTCAGAGCTGGGGAAAGGAGAAGTTGACTCTCCGAGCTGGAGAAAGGAGAAAGAGACTCCCAGAGCTGGAGACAATAAGGCTTCTCAGTGCTGGAGATGGGAAAAGGAGCGTCTCCGAGCTGGGGAAGGCAGAAGTAGGCTCTTGGAGCTTGTGAGGGGTCTCTCTCCCTAACCCGGCATCCCTTGCTTCCGGCAGGAGTTTGCTGTTCCGGACTTCCGGACCGCGCACTTGGAGGTCAGCCAGGCCACGCAGCTCCTCCAGCAGCAGCAGCTCCGCCGGCGCCCCTCCCTCTTGTCCGAGTTCCACCCTGGCGCAGACAGGTACGTCCCCGCCCCGCAGCGTTCACGCATCGCTCAAGGCCACCCAGCTCAACCCCCTTGTGTCTTAGAGAAAGGCACCATCCGATCTCTTCCGACAGATGGCCATCCAGCCTCTGTTTATAGAATCCTAGAGTATGATTGATCCCTCCCTTGCTTCTCAAGACGTCACTCTTCTTGCTTCCCTCCGCCAGGCCGCAGGAGCGGAGGTCCGGCTACGAGGCGCAGTTCCATGCCGGCCCCTCGCCCGCTGACCACGATGCTCTGGAGGCCAAGCGCCCGCGCCTTGAACTCTTGTCCGACGCCCACTACCAACGGGTCAGCGCTGCCGCGGCCGGCCTGCCCTTGGCCCATGCCCTGCAGGAGGGGCTCCGGGCCTCCGACTTGAAGAAGGTCTGTCTGCGCAGCAATGGGCAGGGTTATGTAAATTCCACACCAGTGGAGAGAATAAGAAACACTGGGATGTCTGGATGATGATGATTGGAATTATTAATATTTATATTTTGCTTAGGAAAGGGTTAAGGGGAGGCAGTGGGCGGGGTTATGCAAATTCCACACCAGTGGAGAGAATAAGAAACACTGGGATGCCTGTGGTGGAGGAAACATATCAAGTCTTACTCTCTCCATAGGTGTGGAATTTGCATGACCCCACCCACTCGAAGCGGTGTGCCACATAGGTAGATGATAATGATTATATTAGCATTATTAGTATTGATTATTAGTATTTTTAGTATTTATTAGCATTTATTTTTCTCTTTTTCTCTGCCTATCTATTCTATGTATATAATAAAAGGCAGTGTTTGCAGCGGGAGGTGCGGAGGAATATGTGGCAGGGTTTGATTGGTTGCTACTGTGGGATTATTTGCATAAAGGACTCTGATTGGCCAGGTTCAGCACTCCAACATTCTAAGGCAGCAGACAGAGGGGATTTGTTGCCACTGAGGGAGTATTTGCATAAAGGACTCTGATTGGTCAGGCTCAGCACTCCAACATTCTAAGGCAGCAGACAGAGGGGATTGGTTGCCACTGAGGGAGTATTTGCATAGAGGACTCCGATTGGCCATCTACATTCTAACATTATAAGGTGACGGAGAGGGAAAAGGAAAGGCCTCAGGCAGTCAGTCACTGCGGCCCACAGCAATGACGGATCAGGACCAAACTTGGCACACTGGGGTCCTATGGCCCACTTCACAACCTGTTGTGGTTTAGGGCAGGATGGGCCATGAATGATGGGATTTGCAGTAACTTCACCCGATTCACTTCCCAAACAACACTGTAGCCCCTATAAATCACAGACCAGGCCCAACATTGACAGTAAGGCTTCATTAACTTGATTTTCCTGACTAGGCCTCACTTAATGGGATGCTGTTTAAGGCCTAAATTGAGAGTAAGGCTTCATTCACTTGATTTTCCCGACTAGGCCTCTCTTAAGGGGATACTGTGTAAGGCCTGAATTGGCAGTAAGGCTTTCTCAACTTGATTTTCCTGACTAGGCCTCACTTAATGAGATACTGCGTAAGGCCTGAATTGACAGTAAGGATTCCTCAACTTGATTTTCCTGACTAGGCCTCACTGAATAGGATAATATGTAAGGCCTGAATTGACAGTAAGGCTTCATTACCTTGTTTTTCCTGACTAGGCCTCACTTAATGGGAAACTATGTAAGGCCTGAATTGACAGTAAGGCTTCCTCAACTTGATTTTCCTGACTAGGCCTCTCTTAATGGGATATTGTGTAAGGCCTGAATTGACAGTAAGGCTTCATTGCCTTGATTTTCCTGACTAGGCCTCTCTTAATGGGATATTGTGTAAGGCCTGAATTGACAGTAAGGCTTCCTTAACTTGAATTTCCCGACTAGGCCTCCCTTAATGGGATGCTGTTTAAGATCTGAATTGACAGTAAGGCTTCCTCAACTTGATTTTCCTGACTAGGCCTCACTTAACGAGATACTATGTAAGGCCTGAATTGACAGTAAGGCTTCATTGCCTTGATTTTCCTGACTAGGCCTCTCTTAATGGGATGCTGTTTAAGATCTGAATTGACAGTAAGGCTTCCTCAACTTGATTTTCCTGACAATGCCACACATAACGTGATACAGTGTAAGGCCGGAATTGACAGTAAGGCTTCATTGCCTTGATTTTCCTGACTAGGCCTCTCTTAATGGGATGCTGTGTAAGATCTGAATTGACAGTAAGGCTTCCTTAACTTGAATTTCCTGACTAGGCCTCACTTAATGGGATATTATGTAAGGCCTGAATTGACAGTAAGGCTTCATTGCCTTGATTTTCCTGACTAGGCCTCTCTTAATGGGATGCTGTTTAAGGCCTGAATTGACAGTAAGGCTTCCTCAACTTGATTTTTCTGACTAGGCCTCTCTTAATGGGATATTGTGTAAGGCCTGAATTGACAGTAAGGCTTCATTGCCTTGATTTTCCTGACTAGGCCTCTCTTAATGGGATGCTGTTTAAGATCTGAATTGACAGTAAGGCTTCCTCAACTTGATTTTCCTGACTAGGCCTCACTTAACGAGATACTATGTAAGGCCTGAATTGACAGTAAGGCTTCATTGCCTTGATTTTCCTGACTAGGCCTCTCTTAATGGGATGCTGTTTAAGGCCTGAATTGACAGTAAGGCTTCCTCAACTTGATTTTCCTGACTAGGCCTCAGCTCATGGGACATTGTGTATGGGCTGAATTGACAGTAGCCTACCTTGGCACACAGAGCTCCTATGACCCACCCTACAGTCTATTGCAGTTTGGAGGAGGGTGGACCATGGATGATGGGATTTGATGTAACTCCATGGATTATGGGATTTGTAGTACTTTCAAACCATTCCCCACAGACCACTGTGGCCCTGAACCAAGACCGATAAAGACCAAACTTGGCACACAGTGCCCCCATGACCCACACTCCATCTAACTGCCGTTTAGAGGAGGGTGGACCAGAGTCTGTGGCTTCTCCCCGCCTGAATGTCTCTTTCCATTGCCTGCAAGGAGCCGGGCTTTGTGGGCAAGCATGAGGGGCCGCCGTCGCCGCTCTCGGGCCCGTCCTGCGGGGAAGACCAGAACTCCTCCCCCTCCAAGCTCTCCAAGGAGGAGCTGATCCAGAGCATGGACCGCGTGGACCGGGAGATCGCCAAGGTGGAGCAGCAGATCCTCAAGCTCAAGAAGAAGCAGGTGAGGATCCCCAGGCCGACCCCTTGTCCCCACCGCCCAGAGCTGGAGAAGGGAGACAGTAAGCCTTCTCGGAGCTGGGGAAGGGAGAAAGAGACTCTCGGGGTAAAGAAAGAAGACAGTAAGAGGAAGGGAGACACTACGCCTTCTGAGAGCTGGAGAAGGGAGAAGTAGACTTTCAGAGCTGGAGAAGGGAGAAGTAGACGCTCAGAGTTGAAGGAGGGAGACAGTAAGCCATCTCTGAGCTGGAGAAGGGAGAAGTAGACTCTTGGAGCTGGAGAAGGGAGACAGTAAGCCATCTCTGAGCTGGAGAAGGGAGAACTGGGCTCTCTGAATTGGAGAAAGGAGATAGTGAGCCTTCTCAGAGCTGGAGAAGCAAGAAGACTTTCAGAACTCGAGAAAGGAGAAAGATGCTCTTAGTTTGAGAAGTAGACTCTCAGAGCTGGGGAAGGGAGAAGTAGATGCTCAGAGTTGAAGGAGGGAGACTGAGCCTTCTCAGAGCTGGAGAAGGGAGAAGTAGACTCTTGGAGCTGGAGAAGGGAGACAGTAAGCTATCTCTGAGCTGGAGAAGGGAGAACTGGGCTCTCGGAACTGGAGAAGGGAGATAGTGAGCCTTCTCAGAGCTGGAGAAGCAAGAAGTAGACTTTCAGAACTGGAGAAAGGAGAAAGATGCTCTTAGTTTGAGAAGTAGACTCTCAGAGCTGGAGAAGGGAGAAGTAGATGCTCAGTTGAAGGAGGGAGACTGATCCTTCTCAGAGCTGGAGAAGGGAGAAAGAGACACTCAGAGCTGCAGAAGGGAGAAGAAGGCTCTCAGAGCTGGAGAAGCAAGAAGTAGACTTTCAGAACTGGAGAAAGGAGAAAGATACTCTTAGTTGGAGAAGGGAGAAGTAGACTCTCAGAGTTGGAGAAGGGAAAGGAGAGTTAATGAAGGAGAAATATACTCTCAGTTGGAGAAGTGAGATGTAGACTCTGAGATTCAGACGGGAGAAAGGGAATCTCCGAGCTGGAGAAGGGAGAAATAGGGGTTCCGGGGGAGGCCACGAGCATCCCTTCAACCAACCAGCTGTTCCACTTCTGTCTTGGCAGCAACAACTCGAAGAAGAAGCTGCGAAGCCCCCGGAGCCCGAGCGGCCCGTCTCCCCGCCTCCGGTGGAGCAGAAGCACCGCAGCATCGTCCAGATCATCTACGACGAGAACCGGGTAAGCGCCACGCTCCTGGCCGCTCATTCGAGGCTTTCTTCCTTCTCTCCTTTTTCTTTCTTCCCCTCCATTCCTGTCTTTCCCTCCTTCCCTTCTTCCCTTCCTCTCCTTTTTCTTTCCTCCCCTACCTTTTCCCTCCCCTCCTCCCTCTTTCATTCCTTTCTTCTTTCTTTCATTTCCTTTCTTTTTTCCTCCTTTCCTTACTCCCTTCCCCCTTCCTTTTTATTTCTTCCCTTCTCCATTCCTTTCTTTCCCCCTTCCTCCCCTCCCTTTTTCTTTCTTATCCCCCTTGTCATTCTCCTTTTTCTTTTCTTTTTCCTTCCCTCGTTTTTCATCTTCCCCTTCCCTTCCTTTCCTCTCTCCCCCCTCTCTCGCCATTGCTTCCTTCCCTCCCTGTTTTTTCTTTCCCTTCTTTTTCTCTTCCTTCCTTCCCTCCCTCTCTCCTTTTATTTCATCCCCTTCCCTCTGTTCTCTTTTTTTACTTCTTTCTTTTCCTTTCCTGCCTTCCTCACTTCCCTCATTTTTCTTTCTTTTCTCCAGTTTTCTTTTCTTTTTCTAGTTTTTTCTACTCTCCTTTTCTTTCTGTCCCTTCCTTTCCGTCTCCCCACCCTCCATTGCTTCCTTTCCTTTCTTTTCTTTTTCTACTTCCTTCCTTCCTCCCGCTCTCCTTTTTCTTCCCTTCTTTTCTTTTGCCCTCCCCCTCCTTCCCTTCCCCTTCTCTTATTTCCCTCCTTCCCCCTTGTTATGACAAGATAGCAACAACAACAAGAATACTTTACTTGTATCCTGCTCTAGCTCCCCAATGGGATATATTATTTCTTTCTCTTTCTCCCTTTCCTCCTTTTTCTTTCTTCCCCCTCCATTACTTTTCCGCCCTTCTTTTTCTCTTTGCTTCCTTCCTTCCTCTTCCTTTCCCTCCTTTTTTCCTTCCTGTTCCTTTTGTTCCCCTTCTTTTTTCCTCCTTCCTTCCTTTACTCCCTTCCTTCCTTCCTTCCATTCCTTCCTTTTTTTCTTTCTTTCCCTTCTTTTTTCCTTCCTTCCTTCCTCCCTCTTCTTTTTCTTCCTCTTCTTTTTCCTCCTTCATTCCTTCACTCACTCCCCTCCTTCTTTCCTTTCTTTCTTTCTTTCTTTCTTTCTTCCATTCCTTCCTTTCTTCTTTTTTTCTTTCTGTCCCTTCTTTTTCCTTCCTTCCTTCCTTCCTTCCTTCCTTCCTTCCTTCCTTCCTTCCTTCCTTCCTTCCTTTACTCCCCTCCTCCTTTCTTTCTTTCATTCCTTCCTTCTTCTTTCTTTCTTTCCCTCCTTTTTCCTTCCTTTCTTCCTTTCTTCCTTCCTTCCTCTTCCTTCTCTTCTTTTTTCCTCCTTTATTCCTTTACTCCCTCCCCTCCTCCTTCCTTCCTTCCTTCCTTCCTTCCTTCCTTCCTTCCTTTTACTTTCTTCCTCTCCTTTTTTCCTTCCTTCCTTCCTCTTCCTTTTCTTCCTCTTCTTTTTTTCCTCCTTCCTTCCTTTACTCCCTCCCTTCCTTCCTTCCTCCCTTCCTTTCTTCTTTTTTCTTTCTTTCCCTCCTTTTTTCCTTCCTTCCTTCCTCTTCTTTTTCTTCCTCTTCTTTTTTCCTCCTTCATTCCGTTACTCCCTCCCCTCCCTCCCTCCCTCCCTCCTTCCTCCCTCCCTTCTTCCTCCCTCCCTCCCTCCTCCCTCCCTCCCTCCCTCCCTCCCTCCCTCCCTTCCTTCCTTCCTTCTTTTTCCCCTTCCTTTTCTTCCCCTTCTTTTTTCCCTCCTTCCTTCCTTTACTCCTTCTCCTTCCTTCCTCCCTCCCTCCCTTCCTTCCTTCTTTTTCCCTTCATCCTTCCCCCCTTCTCCTTTCTTTTCTTTTCCACCTGGAGCTTAAAGTGGGACTAAGAACGATTAAGAGCATAATATATCTTAATTTCCTGACACAATTGACGATCGAGCCAAGCGCATCTCCGAATCGGCCGCCTCTTTTCCTCTTCCTCCACTGCAGAAAAAAGCAGAGGAAGCTCACAAGATCTTCGAAGGCCTGGGACCTCGAGTCGAACTGGTGAGTCCTGTGGCTTTTTCCCATTGCAAATGGGAAAGGGGGGGGGGGCTGCAAGTTGAGATTGCATTTGCGACTGTCACGCCGTCCCTTTTCTCTCTGCAGCCACTTTACAACCAACCATCGGACACCAAAGTGTACCACGAAAACATCAAGACGTAAGTTTGGCCGACGCTAGAGCCTTTCCCTGGGCTTCATAATATACATCCTGGGAAGGGTCCGCCGGGCGGACATGCTGTAGCCTCAAACCACCACTCATTCAAACTTCGATGTGTGCGAATGGCATTTTCCTGCTTGGATTTGTATGGACTTAAGAGGGGTCTTTTGGAAGAAGACAAGTTCCCATTTTATCAGGGTCCCACCCTCTATTTTTGTTGTCATTATTGTTTTTTTTATTATTATTGCTACTACTACTTATTATTTAAAAGCACTTGCCTTGTTGCATAGTCTATTTCCATACCTATACATTCATTTCCAACAGTTACACAGCATTACAAAAATAGTCCCATCCCATCAGGGTCCCATCCCTCCTCCTCCTCATTATTATTATTACTGCTACTGTTACTGCTGTTATTTTAAAGCACTTGCCTTGATTCATAGTCTATTCCCAGAGAGAGAGATATTCCTTCCCAAAGTTCACGCATTATTGCAAAAATAGTCCCATCCCATCAGGGTCCCATCTATTATTATTATTATTATTATTATTATTATTGCACTTGCCTTGTTGCATAGTCTATTCCTATATACGTGTGTGTATATATATATATATGTGTGTGTGTATGTTTTTATATATATATATATATATATATACACATACATACATATACTAGCTGTACCCGGCACGCGTTGCTGTGCCCTATTTAGGAGATGCGAGATGTAAGGGTTGGAAATGATGTTACTTACGGTCTTGGTGGGGTCATGTAGGCATGAATTGCGCACTTTCTATGTGTGCTCCAAATGATGTCATCTGGAAGCATGAGTTGTATTGTCTTATATAGCGGAGGAAGTGTTTTGATTCTGGAGTGTGTCCACTCAGCAAAGTCTGTAGTGGTTGTGGAGGAGTGGCAAGTGGTGGTAGAGAGACTTTACCGGCTAGGCAGCACATTCCTGTTGTTTCTGCTGGGTATTTCAGGGCTTTGCAGTGTGTGCAGATGTGCGTTAGGGTGCCAATGTCAGCCTCTGGCACCATGCTGTAGTTTTCTGCAGCGTTGTATCCGAAGGCTAAGCAGTGGAATTGGTTGTGGTGTTTTTGAAGTTTGTTTTCTGTGTTGCGACGTCGTGTTTCTGCGCTCCTTGCGCTGCTGTTGTGTTGCATTTCTGCGTCTTTGTTGTTCCTGGCTGCGCTTCTTCTTGTCGTGCAGTTCTTTGCATTTGGTTCTTAGCTGTGCGTCGTGCAGTGACCTGTTGTCTGTGTCTCTGCTGCGCAGTGTGTTTCTGTTCTGGCGTTTGTTCTGCCCTTTTTTGTTTGATGTATGTAGCGTTGTGAGTGTGTCGTCCGATGCTGTTATTTTTATAAGGCATGGCTTGTCTTTTGGGTCAGTTTATGTCTGTGTGGAAGGAAGGAATGGTTTTAGTTTGTGGTGTTTGTAGGTGTTGTGTGTACGGGGTCCCGTAAGGTTGGTGGGATGGGTTGTGATTGGAAGTTGTGTTGTGTTGTGTGGGTAGGAATTTGCTGGAGAATTGCTCCCTCAGAGTTTGGTTTTGGCAGTTTAACCCTCAAACACCAACTGAAATCTCTCAGCATTCTATCCTAGCCTTGGATGGCTCTTGCCAGCGTTGCTATGGTTACAGCAGTTATGCAAATCCGCCCTTATTGGCAGCCAATCATGTTGTTCAGAATGTAGAGGCTGGGTGAGTCGTTGGCTGTCCCGGAGGATGCTGGTAAATGTAGTTTTATTTTTACTCGTTGTTTTGGGGGCCTTTTAGGTTTTGGGGGGGAAAGTTTCTTTGCTTCAAACGTACCTTGCTTGAGGCCTATTTCTGTTGGCAAGTATTGTGTTTCTGCGTTGTATGGTTTCTTTGTTTGAGGTATACATCACATGACGTGAACCCATTTATATAATAGATATTCCTTCCCAATATTCATGCAGCATTACAAAAATAGTCCCATCCCATCAGGTTTCTATCTTCTATTGTTGTTATTATTGTTACTATTACTATTATTATTTTAAAACACTTGCCTTGGTAAATAGTCTATTCCCAGATAGATAGATATATTCCTTTCCAATGTTCACACATTATTGCAAAAATAGTCCCATCCCATCAGGGTCTCAGCTATTATTATTATTATTATTATTTTAAAGCACTTGCCTTGTTACATAGTCTATTCCCAAATATATATATATTCCTTTCCAACATTCTTCACCTTCACCTCAGTTGAGAATGTTCCGAATTTCTAAAAATTCTCAAAATCTTTTCTTCTCTTCTTCCAAGGAACCAAATCATGAGGAAGAAGCTGATTTTGTTCTTCAAGCGGAGGAACCATGCCAGGAAACAGCGGGTACGCACACATTTCCAGCACTTGAGGCAACAGCATTAATATTGTTTTCACCTGGGGATTGGGTATATTGGCCCAAACCTTCCCAAAATAAGAGAAATGTGTCTATTATTATTATCATCATTGTGATCATCAGCATCATCCCCAGGGCTTCGGTATAGCTGCTTTGAGTCTGTTTCTGGAGAAAAATAATAATTTAATAATAATAATAGGCCCAAACACTTCCAAAGTAGGAGGAATGTGCCATGTTTGTTGTTAATAATAATAGTAATAATAATAATATTATTCCTCTTTACTCTCCTAGAGGAAACTCAGAGACTCATAATAATAGTATATTGGCCCAAACACTTCCAAAAATAAGAGGAATATGCCACTTATTATTATCATCATCATCATCATTGTGATCATCAACATCATCCCCAGGGCTTCGGGTATAGCTGCTTTGAGTCTGGAGAAAAATAATAATTTAATAATAATAATTGGCCCAAACACTTCCAAAGGAAGAGGAATGTGCCATTTTTAATAATATTAATAGGAATAATAACAACCCTCTTTCTTCTCATAAAGGAGACTCAAAGACTACTACTACTACTACTACTACTAATAATCTATTGGCCCAAACACTTCCAAAAATAAGAGGAATGTGCCATTTTTAATAGTAATAACAACAACAACCCTCTTTCCTCTCCTAGAGGAGACTCAAAGACTAGTAATATTAATAATATATTAGCTCACACTTCCAAAAATAAGAGGAATATGCCATTATTGATGATAATAATAATAATATAACCTGCAGCCTGGTATCAGTTCTGAGTTGTCACGTAACCTATAGAGACTTATATCCTTAAACATGTGCAGTTTCAGTGCCCTGTGATAAACAGAAGTGGGTCAGGGGAAATATTTAATGAACGCCCTTAGTAGGTTGGTAATTTTTTGGTTGTAGCGGGCCTCAATCAATGTTATATATGCATCTTTCCATGTTTCAGGTATTTTCTATTTTTTTAGTGAGTTCATAATAGCTTGTAGAGCAGTGTTTCTCAACCTAGAGGTCGGGACACCGGGGGGGGGGGGGGGTTGTCGCGAGGGGGTGTCAGAAGGGTCACCAAAGACCACCACATTCCTATTATCTATCTCTATGTCTTGGGATGTGCAGGAGCAGAAGATCTGCCAGCGCTATGACGAATTGATGGAGGCCTGGGAGAAGAAGGTGGATCGGATTGAGAACAACCCGCGCCGGAAGGCCAAGGAGAGCAAGACGCGGGAGTATTACGAGAAGCAGTTCCCGGAGATCCGGAAGCAGCGGGAGCAGCAGGAGCGCTACCAACGGTAATGGCGTGCTCCCTCCGGATCGGCCTCATCTGTGCCGGCGTATATAGGCACTTCTTAGGCACCAAAGGGGGGACTACGCCAGCGGTCGCACTTCTTCCTCTCTGAGCCGGGACATTATTATTATATTTATTTAGATCCTTGCTTGATTTCATATGGACTTGAGAGGAGTCTCTGGCAAAGATATTGATTTATTTCTGAGATTTCTCTGCCACCTTTCTCCAGAGCGAACCCCAAGCAGCTCACAACCTTGCAGTGACTACATAGGGGTGTAAAATGGAATCCAAGTATTTGGATAGTGGTTCCAATAAACTAATGTTCGTTGAGATGATGGGTCTTCCTGGAGGGGGTCTTCTCGATTTATGTATTTTGGAAAGATGGTAAAATAGGGGGATTCTTGGATTTGGATTATACAAGTAATTTTGTCCTTCCTTCCTTCCTTCCTTCCTTCCTTCCTTCCTCCCTTCCTCCCTCCCTCCCTCCCTCCCTCCTTTCCATCCATCTCCTTCCTTCCTTCCTTCCTTCCTTCCTTCCTTCCTTCCTTCCTTCCTTCCTTCTTCTTTCTTTCCCTCCTTCCTTTTTTTTCTTCCTTTCTTCCTTCCTCTTCCTTTTCTTCCCCCTTTTTTTTCCTCCTTCATTCCTTTACTCCCTCCCCTCCTCCATTCTTTCTTTCTTTCTACCATTCCTTCCTTTTTTCTTTCTTTCCCTTCTTTTTTCCTTCATCCTTCGATAAACGAAACATAATAATACTATATATTATAATAAATATTATAGTATAGTTATAATATACATAATATTATAATTACAATATTACATTATTGTCACCTCAAGCTCTCTCCCCTTTTAATTTAAAGTAATCCTATTTTTGTTTTCGTGTAACTGTTATTTTCCTTTCCCTGGCATTATGTTTTGCCACCGCTGGCGTAGTGCACTCGAAATTCCTTTGGTTTCCATGCTCGGTTTGCAATGCGATTGAGGGGTTGTGGAGATAGGAAGTTTGAGAGGCTTTGCTGCGATGGCGTTGGCGGCCCTTTGCTTCTTGGTGTGCGCAAGCCGAAGCAAAGGCCCTTCTGTGCCCAGACCAGCTCGTCCGTACGTTGGCATTTCCATTGGGAACGTCTTGGCCTGTGTGTGTGTGTTTTTTTTCTCCTATCATTAGGGAGACCAGCAACAAAATGTTGCAGCGCGCAGAGCCTCCCGTCCAGGGTTCCAGCAGGTTAGTCAGCCGTGCCCTTCTCAGGATACTTCGCTCCGTACGGCTCTTTCCTTTGGGTTGTGTTCTCTTGGTTTTTTTATTTTCCTGCTCCCCGTTTTGGGCACATTGTGTGACATCAGGTCCGGGTCCTTTGCCCGTTTCCAGCTCTTTAATGAAGAGTGCCATCAGGTCCAGGCATTGGCTCGTTCGCAGCTCTTTAATGAGTGCCATCAGGTTCGGGTCCTTTGCCCTTTCTCAGCTCTTTAATGACAATGCTTCACCGGAAAACTCTCATACGAGGGCGGCTCAATAAGTCCGTGACTTTTTGAACAAAACACAGGTTTTTGGATAAAAAATCATTTTATTTTTCAACGTCATCTCCTTTGAGCTCTATACACTTTCTCCAACGTTTCTCCAATTTTTTATCCCTTCCAAAAATAAGATTTATCGAGGTCATCAAAATAGGTTTGTGAGATGATTTCATTCTTGGGGTCAAACCTCTTTCCGCCGAGCCATTTCTTCAGGTTTGGAAACAAGAAATAGTCACTCGGGGCTAAATCCGGAGAATAGAGCGGGTGATGGAGCAATTCGTATCCCAATTCATGGATTGTTGCCATGGTAACTTCACATGTGTGCACCCTTGCAATTGTCCTGGTGCAAAAGAACTTTTTTCTTGCCCAAATGCGGTCATTCTGTTTCAAATCCTCATTAAATCGACCCAATAAGTTGGCATAATATTCGCCATTGATCGTTTTTCCCTTTTGAATGTAGTCAATGTGGATTATACCGCGTGCATCCCAAAAAACAATCGCCATGACTTTATTGGCTGACAAACCCACCTTGGCCTTCTTTGCTGTCAATTCACCCTGAGAAACCCACTGTTTTGACGGCTGTTTGGTCTCTGGTGTGTTGTGGTGGATCCACGTTTCGTCCACGGTTATGAAACGGCGCAAAAACTCGTCCATAATGCGGTTGAACAACGCCAAACACTCCTGCGAAATTGTCACATGATTGCGTTTGTGGCCGATTGTGAGCAAACGCGGCACCCACCTTGCGGAAAGCTTTCTCATACCCAAGTGATCATTTAAAATTGAAACCACTGAGCCACGTGAGATGCCTATGGCTTCCACGATCTCTCGCACTTTCACTCTCTGATCGGCCAACACCATATCGTGACTCTTTTCAATTGTTTCGGGTGTAGAGACCTCAACTGGGCGTCCAGATCGTCCGGCATCTTCCGTGCTTGTACGACCACAACAAAATTCAGTAAACCACTTATTTACCATTGAAATTGATGGTGCAGAGTCCCCATCGTATTTATCAAGTTTAGCCTTGGTTTGAGTGATGGTTTTTTTCTGCAAAAAATCTAAATGACGCAGCTTGTTCAAATTTTGACAGGAGTTGACTGACAGGTGCCTGTTGACAGGAGCAGTGTTGCCCTTTCAGTTAAGAGGCGGGACATTCAAAAAGTCACAGACTTATCGACCCGGCCCCGTAATCGGGTTCCCTATGTTTACATAGGCATAGCTTTGGCTTCTTGGTCATTGGAGACGTATCCCAACAATCCTGTCGAGTAGGGAATGTGTGTGATTGGCCATATAGTGAGAGGTTTGAAGAAATCCTGCTTCAAGCTGTCGAGAACACGGAAAGGCCCCATTTGGCGTGTGGCATCTTCTCATTCCGTCTGTAGCTTTCTAAGCTAGGATTTTACTGCCCCGTGTTCCTTCTATTAACTGTGCAAAGGGACGGCTCTATGTTTGAATCCAAAATGGGAGACAATTAAGTTTGTCGGGATAATCATCCCCCAAATCCCCTTCCCAGGCCATTCAGAAAAAAGTAACTTTTCCCACGCTCCAATGATACGAGTGAGTGGCTGCTTAGAATAGCCTGTCTGGTCAAGGTGATGCCCTGAATATTACATTTTTATAACAACTGAAAAGAAGTATAACTCCCTTAAGTCACCTGCCGTGAGAAGAGGTGAGTAAGAAATAAAATTACTTTATTTATATCCCGCTTTATCTCTCAGTATGGACATTTAAAGCAGCTCACAATCAAAAACATTACAGCTTAAAATATAGAAATACACAATAGTAAAACAGTATGTCATTATATATTTTTTATTTACTTACTTCATTTCTATTCCTCCCTTCTCACCCCGCAGGGCAGTGTTTCCCAACCTTTTTTGAGCCGCGGCACACTTTTAACATTAAAAAAATCCGGGGGCACACCACCAACCAAAACGACACAAAATGACACTCTGACACAGTTAAGAATGGCTGGGGGATGGTGGCCTGCTGGGAGCAGCTGCTGGGAGTGCTAAAGCCGAGGAGGGGGTGGAGCCAGGCCGCGCCATGCACCTCTCCCTCCCCCGGCTTCAGGTCTCCCAGCAGCTTCTCCAGCCTTGAGGGCGTAGTGCCTAGCCAGCGGTGGCAGAGCCAGCACAATGCTGGCTTGACACTGCCCCCTCAAGGCTGGAGCAGCTGCTGGGAGTGCCGAAGTTGGGGGGCGAAGCCAGACCCCACCATGCCCCGCCCCCTTCCCCCTGCTTCAGCTTTCCCAGCAGCTTCTCTAGCCTTGAGGGGGCAGTGCCAAGGCAGCGGTGGCAGAGCCAGCACAATGCTGGCTTGACACTGCCCCCTCAAGGCTGGAGCAGCTGCTGGGAGTGCTGAAGCTGGGGGAGGGGGCAGAGCCAGGCTGCACCATGCCCCGCCCCCTCCCCCGGCTTCAGCTCTCCCAGCAGCTTCTCTAGCCTTGAGGGGGCACTGCCAAGCCAGCGGTGGCAGAGCCAGCACAATGCTGGCTTGGCACTGCCCCCTCAAGGCTGGAGCAGCTGCTGGGAGCGCCGATGCCAGGGGGAGGGGGCGTAGCCAGGCCACGCCATGCCTTGCCCCTCCCCCCGGCTTCAGCTCTCCCACAGAGGAGGAGCATGAGCGGTGGATGGGCTTCAGTGGGTGGGGCTCCTCCTCCGCACGGCTTCAGCGAGCGAGGGGCAGGAGTCATGGCGGATTGGAAGCTGGCTGGGGAAACGGCCGAAGGAGGTGGCGCCCCGGCCCCTTCTTCTTTTTCTTCGCCGCCACCCGACCCTTCCTCCTCCTCCCCCAAGCAGCAGGTGTTCGGCAGGAGGAGGGGGGAAGGAAGGGGGGCTGAGAGCTTTTCTCGCGGCACAGCAGGAGGTCCATCACGGCACACTAGTGTTCCCCGTCACAGTGGTTGGGAAACACTCGGTGGATTACAATGTACACCAGGGGTGCCCATTAGGTTGCTCGCGATTGACTGGTCGATCCCGGGACCTTAGGAGGTCGATCCCAGCTGGATGGGGCGCTTCTGAGGGGGCGGAGCCATGCCTTGCCCAGCCCCGCCCCTGACGTAAGTGCTACCACAGCTTCTCCAGGCTTGAGGAGGGTATGGCCAGCGGTAGTGGCTAGCTATGCCACTACTGTCTTGGCATGCCCTCCTCTAGCCTGCAGAAGGTGTGGCAGCACTGTAGCCAGAGTGGGGAGGGGGCGGAGCCAGGCCACACCAGGCCCCGCCCCTTACCTGGCTACAGCGCTACCACAGCTTCTGCAGGCTAGAGGAGGGTAAAGCCAAGACAGTGCTGGCACAGATAGTCACTACTGGATTGGCATTGTCCTCCTATAGCCTGTAGAAGCTGTGAAAGCGCTGAAGCCTGGGGAGGGGCGGGGCTTAGCGTGGCCTGGCTCCGCCCCTCCCCCCTCTGGCTTCAGCATTTCCACAGCTTCTGCAGGCTAGAGGAGGGTAATGCCAAGCCAGTGGTGGCATAGATAGCCAATTATGGCTTGGCATACCTTACTCTAGCCTGGAGAAGCTGTGGTAGCGCTGTAGCCAGAGCTAAGAGGAGGCGGAGCCAGGCCGTGCCAGGCCCCGCCCCCTCCCCCTGCTCCGCCCTGCTTCTCTCTCAGTAGATCTTCCTGACTTGATTTTATCATAAGTAGCTCGCAATGCTGAAAAAGTGTGGGCAGCCCTGATGTACACATTACATTTAGACACACAAACACATAAGACAGACAGAGGCAATTTTTAACATCTGGCCACCAGGGGGAGCTGTTGCACTCCTTCATTCCTCGGTGTGTTTTCTGGAGATCTTTGTTATGGCCTCGTAAATCAGTTAAATTTAGCCTCCCCACTAAGTGGCACCTTAATTTCCTACTTGACAGATACAAATGTCTTTCGCGTTGCCAAGGTCGACAACATTATATATTTATTTAGTGATTTATTTATAACTTTTATATCCCGATCTTCTCTACCTCCGTAGAGGGACTCGGAGAGTAGTATTACTTTTAATACAGTATTATTATATTACAATATTTTTTTATTTGATATTATATTATCATTCATATATTGTATTGTAATATTATTAGTAATATTTTATGTATATATATATGTTATTAGTATAGCACATTATTATTATTATTATTAAATGAATAGTTGGATGAACTCCAGGGCCCGTCATGGAGTTCATCCAATTATTCATTTAAAAATAATAATAATAATGTAGTCTAGCCACCTGGGATCATCGACCGGACTGCCTGGGAATGATGGGAGTAATCGGCCATCTTGGTTGGCTGCTTAGATAAGATATATAGGAGCGCAAGAGTTAAAATCTCTTCTTCCTTGTTCAAGGAGTTTAGCCATGATCCCGGGGGTTGTAGTCCCCACAATCTTTACTCCTCCCCGTTTCCTCCAATCAAGTTTGCCTTCTTTTCTCACAAGGGGCCGACTCAGGCGAGGCCCTGCGCCGACCCTCGGGGTTATAGTTTCCCCTCCCGTTATTTTTTTTTCAGTCTGGATGTCGTCTTTTTCTCTCTCTTCTTTTCCCGTAATGTCCACAGGGTCGGCCAGAGGGGGGCCGGGCTGTCCGCCACCATCGCGCGGAGCGAGCACGAGATCTCAGAAATCATCGATGGGCTTTCGGAGCAGGAGGTGAGCCTGCCTTGCCACGTAGCTGCTTAGACTCAGCCCTCACCACCGGTTGTGCCCTAGGCCTCGAGGGGGGAAACACACTGTACTGGGTCCCAGACCCCGGCCCCATCCTTTCCTTACGGGCCCAGAGGAGGAGTTTGAGGGCCATGTAAGGCTTTACAAAAGGGCTTACCAACCCTTTCCTTCACCACTACAAAGAAAGGATGGAAGACTTGGGTCTAGAGGCCATAGCTACCCAGGATCCTCAGCTAAGGAAGGAAGGAAGGAAGTACTCTATTTTCCGGCATACAAGACGACTGGGAGTATAAAACGACCCCCAACTTTTCAAGACAACATACAGAGTTAGGGATATACTCGCAATTTAAAACTACTCTATATTCAATGGGGGGGAGGGGGGTGATGGCCCGCTGGACCGTCCCTACAGCCCCCGCCGCTCTCCTTGCTCTATATTCAAGGCCCTCCTCTGCTCCCGGACGACGACTCCCGGCAGCCCCGGGCAACGGCGTGCCTAAGATATTTATTTATTACTGTTTCCATCATTTATATTCCGCCCTTCTCACCCCGCAGGGGACTCAGGGCGGATCACAATGCACATATACAGGCAAACATTCAATGCCATTGACATACAACATATATAGACAGACAACGAGCTACACAATTGGTCGAGAGCTCACCCCGACCCGGGCAGGCCTCGAACTCATGACCTTCTGGTCAGTAGAGATCTTATGCAGCTGACTCCCAGCCAGCTGCGCCACATTCCTGGTGCCACAGCCCCGGATGGCAGCATGTCTTGGATGTGCTCGCTGAAGCAGTCTGAGAGCTGTAAGAGGCAAGGAACTACAGCTCCCAGAATGCCTCAGCCAGCACATCCAAGCTTCCTTGGGCCTAGGCGAGCCCAGTGGCCCTCGGAGGAGGTGGGCGTCACGGGCGGAGGAGGTCCTTGAAAGTAGAGCTAATAATATTACTAATATTACAGTATAATGTAATATAATATATTAATATTGTGCTATGGCAATAATATAATATATTGTATTTGCAGTTTACTTGTCAGCCACTCTTGAGTCCCTAAGAATAATAATAATAATAATAGAGTGGAGAGAGCGGGGGGGGAGGGAGCCCAGCGGGCCATCACCCCAGTCGGTCTCGGTGGCAATATTTTCCTGTTTCTTGGCCGAATAAGGTTGGACTGGATGGCCTACGAGGTCTCTTCCAAATCTATGATTTTATCTGGCTTCCTCCATGCTGTGGTGGGAGAGTGGAAGGCGGCACTGAAAAGTCTTCTGTTCCTGGTTTGAAAATGTTATTTCCTGTTTCGTTGTGCGGTCCTTCCTTTGAAAGTAGTTTTTATACACCAGAAACTTCATTTTTGTGCCACCAACTATGTTGAATCGGTTGAGAACTCTTTATCGGGACGTCCCTCCTGCAAAGACAAAGTTTGCGCAGTTGAGTAAACTTTTACCATGTGTTTCGGATAAAGAGCCAATTAGGGAATGACATTGATCACCCAGGAACGCGGATGGTGTTGTGTGGTGTACTCAGTAAAAATAATCTTTAATAATCTTTATTTGTACCCCGACACCATCTCCCCAAAGAGACTTGGGGCAGCTCACAGAAGCACTCCAAGTGCCACATGCAGACAACAATACATAAGTATAAATACAATGACATAGCAATGCCCAACCTATTAATTGTGTGTGAATTTCTTGTATTTTATTCATTACTAGCTTGGGGACTTGGTGGTGCCCGGGTTATGCGAGAAACGTATTAGTTGGTCTTTAGCAGTTATTTATTTGGCTTGCAGTGGTGTCAGGAAGTTAGTGAAGGCACTGCGAGTCTGATCGTCCATGGTCTACCCTCCACTAAACAGCACCAGGATTTAGAGTGGGTCATGGAGGCTCCGTCTGCCAAGTTTGGCCTTGATCCATCATTATTTTGAGTTGCAGTGGTGTCATGAAATTACTGAAGGTACTGCAAGTCCCATCATCTGTGGTCTATCCTCCTCTCAATTGCACCAGGATGTAGAGTGGGTCATGGGGGCTATGTGTGGCAAGTTTGGCCTTGATCCATCATTATTGGGAGTTGCAGTGGTGTCATGAAATTACTGAAGCACTGCAAGTCCCATCATTCATGGTCCATCCCCCTTAGAACTGCAGCAGGATGTAGAGTGTGTCACGAGTACTCTGTGTGGCAAGTTTGGGCCTGGTCTGTCATTTGTAGGGGCTACAGTTTTCTGTGGGAAGTGAATCGGGTGAAGGTACTGCAAATCCCATCATTTGTTGCCCATCCTGCCCTAAACTGCACCAGGTTATAAAGTGGGCCATTGGGCCTCTGTGTGCCAAGTTTGGTCCTGATCTGTCATTGGTGTGGGCCACAATGCTCTAAGGAAGTGAGTTAAAGTACTGCAAGTCCCGTCATCCTTCAAACTGCACCAGGATATAGAGTGGGTCTTGGTGGTTCTGTGTGCCAAGTTTGATCTTGTTTTCTCATTGTTGGGGGCTGCAAAGAGTTTTGGCCTTAAACTCCCACCATCCCTGACTTTCTCAGGCCTTTCCTTACCTCCCTCTGCCACTTTAGAGTGTCGGAATGTTGGTGGTGCTGGCCAATCAGAGGCGTTATGCAAATAATCCCACAGTGGCAACCAATCAGAAAACAGGCACATATCCACAAACACCTCCGCATACATACAAACATTGTCCTTTATTATAGGTATAGATAGATTGTAATGTAATTGTATTTTTCTTTTATTATTAGTACTTTTTTTGTATTTTGTAATTCACATTGTTGTATTGTGTTTTAGAAGGGCTTGGTCTCGTGTTAGCTGCCCCAAGTCTCCATTGAGGAGATGGTGGCGGGGTATAAATAAAGATTAATATTATTATTAGTTTATTATAAGTAGAAATGCAAGGTTTCCTGTGCCGCGTTCCTCACACAGAACAACGAGAAGCAGATGCGCCAGCTCTCGGTCATCCCGCCCATGATGTTTGACGCAGAGCAGCGGCGGGTCAAATTCATCAACATGAACGGCCTGATGGAGGACCCCATGAAGATCTACAAGGACCGGCAGTTCATGAACGTCTGGACCGACCACGAGAAGGAGATCTTCAAAGAAAAGTAAATACACCTTTCGGAGTGGTTTTCTTTTGTTTTCAAAGCGGCAGATGCATCATGGGTGGGGTTCAGTGTGCTCTCTGGCTGTAGGGTGAACTACAACTCCCAATATGGTGAGTCAAACCCCTCCAGTAGGTTGTGTTCGTCATGTAGGTTCTGAGTGCTAAGTTAGGTCCAGGTCCATAATCGGTGGAGGTCACAGTTTCTATCATTGTGAGTGAACTCTCTCGGCATTACTTAAGATTCTTAGGAAGGACTCATCCCACGTTTTTTACAAGCGCGTTGATGACCAAAAAGGCCAATCTGAGATAGGCAAATTCGGTTGCAGAAAGCACAGCAGAAAGTCTCCTTGGGTGATGTTGTTTCCAAGTTGCGGTTCTTTCTGCGTTGTCGTTTCCCTTTGAGACTAGTTCGGCGTGTCTACGCGGAAGAGGCCGCAGCATTGTGGAGAGTGCGTCTCCACGCCTCCCGATGTGAGGCCAGGGTGGACCATTGTTGGTGATCAATCTGGCCGAGCCTGAGATGTTGTTTCAGCGAGTCCTTATATCTCTTTTTGGGGGCGCCTCTCTTACGAATTCACCATGGAGTAGTATCTTTGGGAGGCGGTGGTCCTCCATCCTAGAGACGTGCCCTGCCCAGCGCAGCTGTGTTCTCAATAGCATGGCCTCAACGCTGGTGATCCCGGCTTGCTCAAGGACAGCAACATTCGTCACATAGTCAGTCCAGTGTATATTTAGGATTGTGCGAAGACAGCGCTGATGAAAGCGTTCGAGGCTACTATTTCCAGAAAGGAAGGTCAGTTCCCCTAAACCCCATCTGTAATCCAATTTCAATATATTAGGCATGTGTGCCAAGTTTGGTTCAGATCTATCGGTGTTTGGGTTCACAGTGCTCTCTGGATGTAGGTGAACTACAACTCTCCCAAATCAACTATACATCCCAGGACCTACAACTCCTATAAATCATTGTGAATTCTCCCCAAATCTCTCTTATATGTTCAGTTGCTGATCGATTCCCCTGTTTGCTGTGTGCCATAGAAAATAATAGGAAAAGGTTGAGGGAGAGGCAGTGGGCGGGGTTATGCAAATTCCTCACCAATGGCGAGAGTCAGAAACACTGGGATATCTGTGGTGGAGGAAACACATGAAATCTAGGATGGAATTGTCCCCATATGAAAGCCTTCACTTGTATATTTATTATTATTAGTAGTAGTATTGCAATTATAGTTTTATTGTTATTAGGAGGAGAGAAAGTCCAGTTCCAAGTGATATTATATTTTATTATTGTTATTAGGAGGAAAGTCGAGTTACAAGAAATATTATATATGTTTTATTATTTGGAGGAGAGAAAGTTACAAGAAATATCATTATTCTATTTTTATTGTTATTAGGAGGAGAGAAAGTCCAGTTACAAGAAATATTATTCTATTTTTATTATTTTCATCAGGAGGAGGGAAAGTTGAGTTACAAGTAATATTATTGTATTTTTATTGTTATTAGTATGAGAGGAACTCGAGTTACAAGTAATATTATTATATTTTTCTTATTGTTACTAGGAGGAGAGAAAGTCGAGTTATAACTAATATTAGTATTATATTTTCATTGTTAGTAGGAGAGAAAGTCGAATTACAAGTAATATTATATTTTTCTTATTGTTATCAGGAGGAGAAAAAGTTGGGCAACAAGTAATTATTATATTATCATTATTATTATTTTATTTGAAAGAGAAATTGAAAGTGTCTTTGGAATAATTGGGAAACTTGACCTTTTATCTCTCTGTGCTTTTTACAGGTTTGTCCAGCATCCAAAGAACTTTGGCCTAATTGCGTCTTATTTAGAAAGAAAGGTAAGAATATGTTTGTGTGTAGTGTTTTCTTTTGGGAAGAGGCAACCTATAGGAAGGTTATGGAGGAAGCTCTTCCTTCCTTCTCCTGGAAGTCAGTGGCACTTCCCTTTACTAAAGAGAGTGGAAGCGTATATCATATTTTTGAAAAGCTCTTTTGTTTCTCCTCTTTAGAACGTTCCGGACTGCGTCTTGTACTACTACCTGACCAAGAAGAACGAAAACTATAAGGCTTTGGTGCGTCGCAACTACGGCAAGCGGCGCGGGAGGAACCAGGTATGTTGAGGCTATTTTATAATTAATAATTTCCTTGGAAAAACCTCTCTTCTGTATTAATGCAGGGGTCGGGGACCTTTTTGACTCAGAGCCATGAAAGCTAAATATTTGGAAATGTATTTCAGTGAGAGCCATAGAATATATATAATATATTTTAAGACTGAATTCAACTCAATGTGAGTCTATACGTACATACTACGAGAAAAGGATTCACCTTCCAGAATGAGGGGACACTTCAGACCTGGATCTGCAAAAGGCACGCTCAGGACTCTGGGAAGGAAGAGAAGACAGAAGGAAAGAAGGGGGAAAGAAAGAAAGAGGAAATAAAGGAGGGAGGGGGAGAGGAAGAAAGGAAAGAAGAACGAACTATGGGAAAGGAAGAAAATAAAAGCAGGAGAGAGATAAGACGGGGAAAAGAAAGAAAGAAATGGGAAGGGAGGAAAGGAAAGGGTGGGGAAAAGAAAGGAAAGGGAGTGAGGAAAAAGTATAATAAAGGAAAAAAGAAAAAAAGAGAAGAGGGGGAAGTGAAAAGAAAGGAATGAGAAGGAGATGGAAAGGGTGAAGGGGGAGAAAGAAAGGAAGGAAGAGGAAGGAAGGAAGAGCAAGAATGGAGGAAAGAAGGAAGGGGAGAGAGGGAGGGAAAAGGAAGGAGAGAAGGAAAGGGTGAAGGGAAGAAAGGAAGGAAGGAGGGGGAGAATGGAGGAAAGAAGGAAGGGAAGAGAGGGAGGGAAAATGAAGAAGGAAAGGGTGAAGGGGAGAAAGGAAGGAAGAGGGAGAATGGGAGGAAAGAAGGAAGGGGAGAGAGGGAGGGAAAAGGAAGGAAGAAGGAAAGAAAGGAAGGGAAAGAAGGAAGGAAGAGGGAGAATGGAGGAAAGAAGGAAGGGGAGAGGGAGGGAAAAGGAAGGAGAGAAGGAAAGGGTGAAGGGAAGAAAGGAAGGAAGAGGGAGAATGGAGGAAAGAAGGAAGGGGAGAGAGGGAGGGGAAAGGAAGGAAAGAAGGAAAGGGTGAAGGGAAGAAAGGAAGGAAGAGGAATGGAGGAAAGAAGGAAGGAAGAGGGAGGGAAAAGGAAGGAGAAGGAAAGGAAGGGAAGAAAGGAAGGAAGAGGGAGAATGGAGGAAAGAAGGAAGGGGAGAGAGGGAGGGGAAAGGAAGGAGAGAAGGAAAGGGTGAAGGGAAGAAAGGAAGGAAGAGGGAGAATGGAGGAAAGAAGGAAGGGGAGAGAGGGAGGGAAAAGGAAGGAGAGAAGGAAAGGGTGAAGGGAAGAAAGGAAGGAAGAGGGAGAATGGAGGAAAGAAGGAAGGGGAGAGAGGGAGGGAAAAGGAAGGAGAGAAGGAAAGGGTGAAGGGAAGAAAGGAAGGAAGAGCGAGAATGGAGGAAAGAAGGAAGGGGAGAGAGGGAGGGAAAATGAAGGGGAGAAGGAAAGGGCGAAGGGGAGAAACCAAGGAAGGAAGAGGAAGGAAGGAATGGAAGAGGGAGAATGGAGGAAAGAAGGAAGGGAGACAGGGAGGGGAAAGGAGAGAAGGAAAGGTTGAAGGGGAGAAAAAGGAAGGAAGGGGAAGGAAGGAAGAGGGAGAATGGAGGAAAGAAGGAAGGCGAGACAGGGAGAGAAAAGGAAGGAGAGAAGGAAAGGGTGAAGGGGAGAAAGAAAGGAAGGAAGAGGGAGTATGGAGGAAGGAAGGAAGGAAGGCGAGACAGGGAGAGAAAAGGAAGGAGAGAAGGAAAGGGTGAAGGGGAGAAAGAAAGGAAGGAAGAAGGAAGGAAGAGGGAGTATGGAGGAAGGAAGGAAGGAAGGAAGGGGAGAGAGGGAAAAGGAAGGAGAGAAGGAAAGGATGAAAGAGGAAGGAAGGAACGAAGAGGGAGGGAGGAAAGCAGGTAGGGAGAGAGAGAGGAAAAAGAATGAAAGAAAAAGAGGTAAAAAGAAGGGAAGAGGAAGGAGGGGGGGGAGGACACAGGCCCAGATGGACCCGTTTCACCCCGCCCTGAGAACGCGCTGTTCAGGGGTGAAATGGGCTAAATAAGGGCCCCTGAAAAAAGAACTCCCATCAGCACTGTTTCGCCCACCTGGGTGACTACATCTATCGCGTCCAGGTTCCTTGAACTGCGTATACCTATGTGTTTGTATAAGGCGCTATACCAGATTATAGAACTGATTTGCTTCTACTATTGCGATTAAGAATTAGCGTTCTTTAATCAAGGATATGGTGTTACTTATTTGGAGACGCACCCTCCCACCAGATCTCTAATCGAAATATAAGTTAAACAAAATATCAACATACATTGTGTATGTATTTAAATTTATATTTTACTAGCTTGGGGACCCGGCGGTGCCCGGGTTATTTGAGAAAGGCATTGTGTGCCAAGGTTGGTCTTTGGTACTTCAAGTCCCATCATCCATGGTCCACCCTCCAAACTGCAGTAGAAGATATAGTGGGTTATGGGGGCTCTGTGTGTCACGTTTGGTCTTGATCATTCTTTGGATGAGGGTTGCAGTGGTCTCGGAAGGCGAGTGAAGGTACTTCAAGTCCCATCATCCATGGTCCATCTTCCTTCAAACTGCAGCAGGATGTAGAGTGGGCCATGGGGGCTCTGTGTGCCAAGTTTGGCCCTGGTCTGTGATTTGTAGGGGCTACAATGTTCTGTGAGAAGCGAGTCGGGTGAAGGATATGTGGGCCATCCTGCCATAAACCGCACCAGGTTGTAAAGTTGGTCATTGGGCCTCTGTGTGCCAAGTTTGGTCCTGATTTGTCATTTTTGTGGGCCACAGTGCTCTAAGGAAGTGAATTAAAGTACTGTAAGTCCCGTCATCCATGGTCCATCTTTCCTCAAACTGCACCAGGATGTAGGGTGCATCTTGGGGAATTTGTGTGCCAAGTTTGGTCTTGTTCTGTCATTGTTGGGGGCCTAGTCAGGAAAATCAAGTTGAGGAAGCCATACTGTCAATTAAGGCCCTAAACAATATCCCATGAGCTGAGGCCTAGTCAGGAAAATCAAGTTAAGGAAGCCTTGCTGTCAATTTGGGGTCTGGTCTGTGATTTATAGGGGCTACAGTGTTGTTTGGGAAGTGAATCAGGTGAAGGTACTGCAAATCCCATCATTTGTGGCCCATCCTGCCCTAAACCACACCAGGTTGTGAAGTGGGCCATTGGGCCCCTGTTTGCCAAGTGTGGTCCTGATCCGTCATTGCTGTGGGCCACAGTGACTGACTGCCTTTCCTTTTCCCTCTGTGCCACCTAGAATGTTGGAATGTAGATGGCCAATCGGAGTCCTTTATGCAAATAATCCCACAGTGGCAACCAATCGAAACGCTGCCACATATTCCTCCGCACCTCTGCCCGCAAACACTGACTTTTATTAGATAGATAGATAGATTATGGTATAACTATTCCACATTAATAGCACTAGTTTGTTACCCCATGGTGTTGCTCTTTACTCCAGTAAGCCCCCCCCTTTTGTGTGTTCTGCCCCTTCTACACTGCCATATAAAATCCAGATTATCTATTTTGGATGATATGATATGGCAGTGTAGACTCATATAATCCAATTCAAATCAGATAATGTGGATGATCTTCTCTGATAATCTGAATTATATGGCAGTGTCAGGCTTTGATGGTGTCCTGCTGCCTGGCATGAATTAGCTGATATCTATGAGTGAGGATGGCCACCTGTCGGGAAAGCTTTGATGGGATCCTCCTGCCTGGCATAAAACTAGATGATATGTATAGCCTCCTCTATAAGCCTTCATTGATTATGTGAATGGTCATCTGAGGGGAGGGGTTTGATGGGGTCCTGCTTGGCATAAACTTGCTGGTATCTATGAGTGTGGATGGCCATCTGTTGGGAGAGCTTGGATGGTGTCATCCTACCTGGCATAAACCAGCCGATGTCTATCGCCTCTTCCATATACTTACATAGATCTATGAGTGTGGATGGCCATCTGTCAGGAAGGCTTTAATGGTGTCCTGCTTGGCATAAACCTGTCGGTATCTATGAGTGTGGATGGCCATCAGTCAGTCGGGCTTTGATAGTGCCCTGCTTGGCATTAGCTTGGTATCTATGAGAGTGAATGGCCATCTGTCAGGAAGGCTTTAATGGTGTCATGTTTGGCATAAACCTGTTGGTATCTATGAGTGTGGATGGCCATCAGTCAGGAGGGCTTTGATAGTGTCCTGCTTGGCATAACCCTGGTTATCTATGAGAGTGATTGGCCATCTGTCAGGAGGGCTTTGATAGTGTCCTGCTTGGCATAAGCCTGGTTATCTATGAGAGTGTGTGGCCATCTGTCGGGAGGGCTTTGATAGTGTCCTGCTTGGCATAAGCCTGGTTATCTATGAGAGTGAATGGCCATCTGTCGGGAGGGCTTTGATAGTGTCCTGCTTGGCATAAGCCTGGTTATCTATGAGAATGAATGGCCATCTGTCAGGAGGGCTTTTATAGTGTCCTGCTTGGCATAAGCCTGGTATCTGTGAGAGTGAATGGCCATCTGTCGGGAGGGCTTTGATAGTGTTCCCTTCCCACTCTGTGCTTCCAAACCAAGCCAGCAGGTGGCCGCCTCCTTCTAGCCTGGAGGTAAACAATAAAGCGGCTCAGACTACCACCGGAGTGACACTCGGGAAAGCCAATCCCAGCTGGGAGGGGGAGTGGGCAGGGCCTTGGAGGCTCACCTCGCGTGACCCCGTCCAGATTAGAAACTCTGCCTGGGAGACGGAGACGGACAGGGCAGCGGCTGGCCGGCCGGCCTTTGCTCCACTTCTCGCCCTCTTTGGCCTCTTCCAGGAATCTCCCAACGCTCTTATTATTACTAGTAGTAGTATTTGTATTATTATTAATATTATTGGGGGAGACCCTTCAAAATTCCCCCCAAAGACCCCTTTATTATTTTGCCCCGGGCTCCAAATACTAGGCCTTGTTTTTAAAAGGCGGCAGATAGATGAGCTGGCAGGTACGTCGGTGGGTGACGCTCCCTCCGATTGAAGGTTTGTGTTTCTCGAGATATGCTCTGATTCTTCTCTCCCTTCCTCTTTGGCGGGTCGCCTCTCCTTTCCTTCCCTGGATTTGTTTTGTGCGTCTCGGCTTCCATGAAGACACTTTGCAAACTTCGCAAAAGGAACTTTGCTAAAGTGGACCGCCACAAAAGCTGGGAAATGCAATGGCATCTGTCGGGAGGGCTTTGATTGTGTCCTGCTTGGCATTAGCCTAGTATTTATGAGAGTGAGTGGCCGTCTGTCGGGAGGGCTTTGGTAGTGTCCTGCTTGGCATAAGCCTAGTAATCTATGAGAGTGAGTGGCCATCTGTCGGGAGGGCTTTGATTATGTCCTGCTTGACATAAGCCTGGTATGTAATATATGTAATATGTAATATATATGTTGTGTGTGTGTGTGTGTGTAGTGTGTGTGTGTGTGTGTGTGTATATATATATATATATATATATATATAATATTTGATTGTGTCCTGCTTGGCATTATCCTGGTATTTATGAGAGTGAGTGGCCGTCTGTCGGGAGGGCTTTGATTATGTCCTGCTTGACATAAGCCTGGTATGTAATATATGTAATATATATGTAGCATATATATATATATATACACACACACACATACAAACACATATGTGATATATATATATATATATTAATATATATTTAGCAATAATATAATATGTATAGTTCTATTGTAATATTAATATTATGTATATTATGACTATATTATGACTATATTACAATGTTACTATATGTGTGTAATATATATGTGCATTATATTCTATATATTAATATATTTTAGTAATACTATATGTTTAGTAATATATATATATAGTAATACTATTTTACAATATGAGTACATGTGTGCGTAATATAAATATATATTACAGGAGATATATATGCGTATGTGTGTGTATATATATATGACTGTGTGTGATATATATATTATATATATATATAACAAAATGGCTATTGTTTAATATATAAATTATAATATATCTACAGTATATATAATATCACTATCTATGTGCATGTAATGTATATATTACATGATTACTATATAATATTACGAAAATATATTAATTGCACATATTGTAATATATATGCATTACACACAAACAGAGTAATAGAGTAATATATATAATATACATTACACACATATCAATAGGTTTTTTTATCATGTCAGGAGTGACTTGAGAAATTGCAAGTAGCTTCTGGTGTGATATATATATATACTGATAGTTATATATATGTATACTGTAATATATAGGTTACGCACATATAGTAATATTGTAATAGATATATACACACACATATATCACACATATAGTAATAGTGTTGTATATATATTTCACACACACACTATAGTCATATTGTGTTATATATAAATACAGCAAGATATCATATATAGTACACATATATAGTAATAATGTAATGTATATATCACATAGTAATATCGTTGGCATGCTTGATATATTGTGAAGTGAAAACTCTGCTCTTTTCAAAAAGGGACTCTCTTCTTTTCCAGCCTTAAAAGCTTTGCAGGAGCATCTAAAAATAACAATACAAAATAATTTGTTTTTCCCCTCCGGCCTTTTCCCAACCCGGGCACGTGTTGCTAGGCGAAGCAACATTAATGATTGCCAACGATAACCTAGTTTGGTCCTGTACGTTTAATGCTGTTTTCTCAGAACCCAGGATCTCATTCCCAACAAGGTGTTTGTACCATATAGTCATATTGTAATACAGTTTGGAGGGTCGGTTTGGCTTTTGTGGTGAGCGGTGATGGTTTGGACTAGATGGCCTCTGGGGGACCCCTTTTCCATTTGTCCAGAGCCTAGGATCCCATTCCTAACAGGATGTTCGTACTGTATGAAGTCATGTTGTAATATTGTAATATATTTTGAAGGGTTGGCTTTGCTTTTGTGGTGAGTGACAGCAGTTCGGACTAGATGACCTTTGGGGGACCCCTTTGGGCTTTTTCGGAGCCTAGTGTCCCATTCCCTACTGGACATTTGAACCGTATAGTCATATTGTAATATATTTTGGGGGTTGGATTTGCTTTTGTGACAAGTGGCGACAGTTGGGACTAGATGACTTCTGGGGTACCCGTTGGACTAGATGATCTCTGGGGGACCCTTTGGGTTTTTTCAGAACCTAGGATCTCATTCCCAACAGGATGTTTGTATTGTATATAGCAATATTATCATATTGTAATATATTTTGGAGGGCCGGGTTTACAAGAAATATTATTATGATTATTCTATTTTATTATTGTTATTAGGAGGAGAGAAAGTTGAGTTACAAGTAATATTATTGCATTTTTATTATTGTTATTAGGAGAGGAAGTCGAGTTACAAGAAATATTGTATTTTTATTATTATTACTATGAGAGGAAGTCGAGTTACAAGTAATATTATTCTATTCTTATTATTGTCATAAGGAGGAAAGAAAGTCCAGTTACAAGAAATATTATGATTATTATTCTATTTTTATTATTGTTATTAGTATTAGAGGAAGCCGAGTTACAAGTAATATTATTATATTTTTCTCTGGGGGGCCCTTTGGGTTTACTTTTGTGGCGAGAAATGATGGTTTGGACTAGATGATCTCTGGGAGATCCCTTTCGGTTTGTCCAGAGCCTAGGATCCCATTCCCAACAGGTTGATTGTATCATATGAAGTCATGTTGTATATTGTACACATATTTTGGGGGATCAGGTTTACTTTTGTGCCGAGCGGCGATGGTTCAGGCTAGATGACCTCTGGGGGGTCCCCTTTGGGCTGGATGACCACTGGGGGGTCCCCTTTGGACTAGATGACCTCTGGGGGTCCCCTTTGGACTAGATGACCTCTGGGGATCCCTTTTGGACTAGATGACCCCTGGGTGGTCCCTTTTGGACTAGATGATAGCTGGGGGGGGGTCCCCTTTGGATTAGATGACCCCTGGGGGTCCCCTTTGGACTAGATGAGCTCTGAGGCATCCCCTTTGGACTAGATGATATATGAGGTGTCCCCTTTGGAGTAGATGATCTCTGGGATCCCTTTGGACTAGATGATCTCTGGGGGGTCCCCTTTGGACTAGATGAGCTCTGAGGCATCCCCTTTGGACTAGATGATCTCTGGGGGGGTCCCCTTTGGACTAGATGATCTCTGGGGGGTCCCCTTTGGACTGAGCTCTGCATCCCCTTTGGACTAGATGATCTATGAGGTGTCCCCTTTGGAGATGATCTCTGGGGGGGGTCCCCTTTGGACGATATGAGCTCTGAGGCATCCCCTTTGGACTAGATGATCTATGAGGTGTCCCCTTTGGACTAGATGATCTCTGGGGGGTCCCCTTTGGACTAGATGAGCTCTGAGGCATCCCCTTTGGACTAGATGATCTCTGGGGGGTCCCCTTTGGACTAGATGAGCTCTGAGGCATCCCCTTTGGACTAGATGATCTATGAGGTGTCCCCTTTGGAGTAGATGATCTCTGGGGGTCCCCTTTGGACTAGATGATCTCTGGGGGGTCCCCTTTGGACTAGATGAGCTCTGAGGCATCCCCTTTGGACTAGATGATCTATGAGGTGTCCCCTTTGGACTAGATGATCTCTGGGGGGTCCCCTTTGGACTAGATGAGCTCTGAGGCATCCCCTTTGGACTAGATGATCTATGAGGCGTCCCCTTTGGACTAGATGATCTCTGGGGGGTCCCCTTTGGACTAGATGATCTCTGAGGCATCCCCTTTGGACTAGATGATCTCTGGGGGGTCCCCTTTGGACTAGATGAGCTCTGAGGCATCCCCTTTGGACTAGATGATCTATGAGGTGTCCCCTTTGGAGATGATCTCTGGGGGGGGGGGGTCCCCTTTGGACTAGATGAGCTCTGAGGGGTCCCCTTTGGACTAGATGAGCTCTGAGGCATCCCCTTTGGACTAGATGATCTCTGGGGGGTCCCCTTTGGACTAGATGAGCTCTGAGGCATCCCCTTTGGACTAGATGATCTCTGAGGGGTCCCCTTTGGACTAGATGATCTCTGGGGGACTTTTTGGGATTTTTTTCAGAGCCTAGGGTCCCATTCTCAACAGGATGTTTGTCTTGTCCTCCGAAGGGCCGAACCCGCAAGCAAAGAACATTGTGTTTCCGTCTGGTCTGGTCAGAGTCGGCCTTTTTTGGGTTGAGTTTGGTAAACACTGCCCTCCTTTCGGCCTGCTGCCCTCCCTGACCCTCTTCCCCCGTTCGTTTGCTGCTTTGGCTTGTTTGTGTTTGTAGTCCCTCCTCCTCTGTCCAGAAAACCTTTGGGGAAGGGATTTCCCTCTTGGACTGAAACCCTATCCCTCGCACCGCTTCCCAGTCTAAATATTGCCTTGATTGGTTTGAGAGCCCCAGACAGCTGCCTCTCCGTTCCTTCCTTCGTCCATTCGCTTGTTTGTCTGTACATTTCATCCATTGCTCTGTGTTTGCTGTATCGACTCAGGTAGAAAATAAATGCCGGTGATCCATCTGGACCCGGAGCCTTTCCTGTCTTTATCTCGAATGTTTAAGGCTGCCTCTCCGTTTTCTAAACCCAAAAGAGTAGATCGATCAATCTTATTGACAATAATAAAAATATAATAGTAATATTACTTGTAACTGGACTTTCTCTCCTCCTAATAATAAAAAATATATAATAATACCAGTTGTAACTGGACTTTCTCTCCTCCTAATGACAATAATAAAAATATAATAGTATTATTACTTATAACTGGACTTTCTCTCCTAATAATAATAAAAATATAATACTACTTGTAACTGGACTTTCTCTCCTCCTAATAATAATAAAAAATATAATACTACCTGTAACTGGTCTTTCTCTCCTAATAACAATAACAAAAATAGAATAATACCGGGAATGTGGCGCAGCTGGCTAAGTGTCACCTGCATAAGATCTCTCTGACCAGTAGGTCAGGGGTTCGAGGTCTGCCCGGGTCAAGGTGGGTGCTCGACCTTTAAGTGTAGCCTGCTGTTGCCCTTTGCAGCTCGAAAGACAGTTGCATCTGTCAAGTAGGAGATAAAGGTACCACATTAAGTGGGGAGGCAAATTTTGACTGAATTATGAGGCCATTAAAGAACTCCAGGAACACTGAGAATGCGGAAGGAACAACAAGGGACGCTGGAATGTTGAGAGATTAGGAGTGCATCTGCCCCCCCCCCTGGTGGCCAGAGTTTGCCTCTATTTGTCTATATGTGCGTATGTGGAAAACGGCAGGGATTGTCTGCTAAGTATGTGTACCTGTAATCCGCTCTGAGTCCCCTTCGGGCTGAGTAGAGCGGAATATAAATAAAGTAAGTAAATAAATAAATATTAAATAGACACCAATGATCAGTATCCGAACTCTCCTGGAATCGTTAACCGAAATGAATGAAAACACGATACAACTTGATACGACTTGATTCAATAATACATTTGGTCAAATGGGATTAAATTTCAGTTTCAACAAGGAATCACACTTTCAAACCATGAACAGATGTTGTATATAGTATTAGTATTATGACATGGTAGATGGTACGTGTGTATGTGTATAGTACATATGTATGAAGCATTTAACCTTATTTATTTATTTAAAACATTTATATTCTGCCCGTCTCACCCCGAAGGGTACTCAGGGCGGATTACAGCATATAAGCGGCAAACATTCAATGCCGGGACAAGAATTCATATACGCATGCATAAACATTAAAAAAACATTTATCTCGATAATTAAAATACACAATTTAAAACCGTCTTGATGATTTGAATTATAACTCCCATCATCCAGAACGTTGGCTGAAGATACAATTAGTACATTTATTATTATTACTGTTATTTTTTTATTATTATTATTAGGAGAAAAAGTCGAGTAACAAGTCATTATTATTATTATCATCAGGAGGAGGAGAGAAAATCAGGGAACAAGTAATATGTTATTATTATACTTTTATTATTATTAGGAGAGAAAGTCGAGTAACGAGTAATTTTTATTATTATTGCTATTATTATAATCAAGAGGAGAGAAAATCAGGGAACAAGTAATATTTTATTATTATATTTTTATTATTATTAGGAGGAGAGAAAGTCGAGTAACAAGTCATTTTTATTATTATTGCTATTATCATCACCAGGAGGAGAGAAAATCAGGGTACAAGTAATATTATGTTATTATAATATTTTTATTATTGTTATTAGGAAGAGAGAAAGTCGAGTAACAAGTAATTTTTATTATTGTTGTTATTATTATTACTATTATATTATTAGGGGAGAAAATCGGGTGACATGTAAAATTTATTATTATTAGGAGAGAAAATCGAGTAACAAGTAACATTTAATATATTATTATTACTAGCTGAGGACCCGGCGGTGCCAGGGTTATTTGAGGAAGGCATTGTGTGCCAAGGTTGGTTCCTATTATAAGATGTTTCTGTGGCTTGCAGTGGTCTCAGGAACTTAGTGAAGGTACTGCGAGTCCCATTGGCCATGGTCCACCCCCCTCCAAACAGCACCAGGATGTAGAGTGGGTCATGGGGGCTCTGTGTGCAAAGTGTGGTCTTGATCAGTCATTGGATGAGGGTCGCAGCGGGCTCTGGAAGTGAGGGAAGGTACTGGAAGTCCTATCATCCACAGTCCCCCCTTCTCTAAACTGCACCAGGATGTAGAGTGGGTCATGGGGGCTCTGTGTGCCAAGTTTGGGCCTGGTCTCTGATTTGTAGGGGCTGCAATGTTCTGTGGGAAATGAATTGGGTGAAGGTACTGCAAATCCCATCATTTGTGAGCCATCCTGCCGTAAACCGCAGCAGGGTTGTAAAGTGGGCCATTGTGCCCCTATTAGCCAGGTTTTTGGCCTGATCCGTCATTGCTGTGGGCCGCAGTGACTGACTGCCTGAGACCTTTCCTTTTCCCTCTGAATCACTTTAGAATGTTAGAATGTGGTTGGCCAATCGGAGTCCTTTATGCAAATACCATTTCAGTGGCAACCAATCCCCTCTGTCTGGGGCCGTAGAATGTTGGAGTTCTGAGGCTGACCAATCAGAGCCATTTATGCAAATAATCTCATAGTGGCAACCAATCGAAACGCTGGCCCATATTCCTCCCACCGCACTACCGCAAACACTGACTTTTATTATATACATAGATTATTAGGAGGTAGAGGAAAGTAGAGAGACAAGTAAATATTTTGTTATTATTGTTATATTTTTATTATTACGAGGAGAGAAAATTGGGTAACAAGTAAAATTTCGTTATTATTATAAAAAGCATCTCGGCATATAGTGCAATCTGATTTGATTATTATTATAATATTTTATTATTATTGTTATTATTAGAGAAAGTCGAGTAACAAGTAACATTCATTGTTATATTATTATTATGAGAGAAAACTGAGTAGCAAGTAAATATTTCATTATTGTTGTTGTTAGTTGTTGTTGTAATGATTATTATTAGGAGGAAGAAAGATAGTCGGGAAATAAGTAAATAATAATAATAAATTGTATCAATTTTGATTATAACAATAGTGTTACATCGTGTAATTAAGGGGATTACAATGAATCCTAGATAGTGTTGAGACCCTTTCCTTGCAAAACCCGGAAACCCAGATTCAATGTAGGTCACCTCCTTGCCGTGTGTCTGGTTGCCTCCTTTTGAGTGTGACTCATCCCTAGGTAAATAGGCCAGAGATGCTTTGGAAAGGGAAAGGATATTGTTCGATATTTATTTATGTGTGCAGCTCAGCATTGTAGGGGTGCTTCCCGTTCTTCCTCAAGGGACAGACTTGTGGAACAATCTTCCCTTTTTCAACAGTGTCTCTTCGGCCAGGAGTGTCGGGCGGCGGGATCGCTTCCTGCCTCCCTTTTTCATGTCCAAGCGCCTGATTTCGTTTATAATTCCTGACTTTTTCTTCCGTTCCAGCAACAAATCACTCGGCCGTCCCAAGACGAAAAAGTCGAAGAAAAGATAGAGGAGGAGAAGGCCGAGCGAACTGAGAAGAAGGAGGAGGAGAGGAGAGATGAAGAGGAGAAAGACGAAAAAGAAGAGTCAAAGTGAGCAGCGGAGATTAGACGTGTGCCTTCGGGACTTTCCTTGATCTGTTTCGGGTTCGGCTTTCAGTGTGGGGCGGGGGGAATCCGTTTTCCTCTGAACCTCCCGAGTCAGATATTTGTTTCGTTTACATTTTGGGGGGAGAGGGGGGGACTTCACCCATAGGCCCAAAGCGCATGGGTCTATGGGTGCAGGCTTTGGGTCTACGTACCCGGGCCTGGCAGGGCCTGCACCTGAGCGCCGTGTAAAAAGTGCTTCTTACTCAGCACTCGGCTGCAGGCCCTGCGAGGCCTGGGTTCGTAGGCCCAAAGCGCCGGAGTGCCTGTAGCCAACTGCCAAGTGAGGAGAGTTCCTTACTCAGCACTTGGCTGCAGGTCCCGCGAGGCCTGGGTTCATAGGCCCAAAGCGTCGGAGTGCCTGTAGCCAACTTCCGAGTAAGGAGTGCTTCTTACTCAGCACTCGGCTGCAGGTCCCGCGAGGCCTGGGTTCATAGGCCCAAATCGTCGGAGTGCCTGTAGCCAACTTCCGAGTAAGGAGTGCTTCTTACTCAGCACTCGGCTGCAGGTCCCGCGAGGCCTGGGTTCATAGGCCCAAATAAATAATGTTATTTATTATTTTAAAGATAATATAATATAATAATATATAATATAATATAGTGTTACATTGCATTGCAATTTGATATAATATAATATAATGTCAATATATTGTATTATGTTATAGTATAGTAATTGTAATGTAATAATAATAATAGTATGATTACGGTATGGTATGTGGTATATGCATTTGGTATTGGTGGTGTTGTATTGTAACACAGTATAATACTGCCAATGATAATGTGATACAATAATTATATCGTGATATTATAATTTATATATTTCTATTACATGCAATATTGCTAACAATATTGCGATATGTTGTAATGTTAATTGTTGTTTTTCAGTTTGTTGTAAGCCGCTCCGGCAATATTGTTATATGTACACTGTAAGCCACTCTGGCAGTATTGTTGTTTGCTGTAAGCCACTCTGAGTCCCCTTTGGGGTTGAGAAGGGTGGCATATAAAAATAGTAAATAAATAAATAAATAAATAAATAAATAAATAAATAAATAAAGCGCTGGAGTGCCTGTAGCCAACTGCCAAGTGAGGAGAGTTCCTTACTCAGCACTTGGCTGCAGGTCCCGCGAGGCCTGGGTTCATAGGCCCAAATCGTCAGAGTGCCTGTAGCCAACTTCCAAGTAAGGAGTGCTTCTTACTCAGCACTCGACTGCAGGTTCCGCGAGGCCTGGGTTCGTAGGCCCAAGGCGCCTGAGTGCTTGTAGCCAACTGCCAAGTAAGGTGAGCTCCTTGCTTGGCTGCAGGCCCCGCGAGGCCTGGGTTCATAGGCCCAAAGCACCGGAGTGCCTGTAGTCAACTCCCGAGTAAGGAGTGCTCCTTACTCAGCGCTCGGCTGCAGGTCCCGCGAAGCCTGGGTTCGTAGGCCCAAAGCGCCATAGTGCCTGTAGCCAACTCCTGAGTAAGGAGCGCTCCTTACTGGGCGCTCAGCTGCAGGCCCCGCAAGGCCTGGGTTCATAGGCCCAAAGCACCGGACTGCCTGTAGCCAACTGCCGAGTAAGGAGAGCTCCTTACTCGGTGCTCGGCTGCAGGTTCTGCGAGGCCTGGGTTCATAGTCCCAAAGCGCCAGAGTGCCTGTAGCCAACTGCCGAGTAAGGAGAGCTCCTTACTCGGCACTTGGCTGCAGGCCCTGCGAGGCCTGGGTTCATAGGCCCAAAGCGGTGGAGTGCCTGTAGCCAACTCCCGAGTAAGGAGTGCTTCTTACTCAGCACTCGGCTGCAGGCCCTGCGAGGCCTGGGTTCATAGGTCCAAAGTGCCAGAGTGCCTGTAGCCAACTCCTGAGTAAGGAGCGCTCCTTACTCGGTGCTCGGCTGCAGGCCCCGCAAGGCCTGGGTGCGTAGGACCAAAGTGCCAGGAATGGATTTCCCTCCCTTCTGAGAGATAGATTCCTTTCATTTTGTGTTGTCTCTACTCTGTTCTTAACTAGGAATTGTTTTTTAAGTCAGATTTTTGTAACTGTAATTCAGTGAAAGCTCACTCTTGTGATTTGTGACATAAAGGGGGCCGTTGTTGACGGGTCTTGTTCGTTTCCGTTAGGGAGGTTCTCAAGGAGAAGGAGAAGGCCGAGGTCGTGCCCGAGGAGCCCGAGGAGCGGGAGCAGACTGCGCCCCGAGGCCGGAAGACTGCCAACAGCCAGGGACGCCGCAAAGGACGCATCACCAGGTCGATGACCAATGAGGCCGCTGCTGCCAATGCTGCCGCCGCTGCAGCCACCGAAGAGCCGCCCCCTCCACTACCCCCTCCTCCTGAGCCATGTAAGTCCACCCATCTGCATTAATAATAATAAACTTTATACTACTAATAATAACAATAATAAAAAACTATACTAATAATAACAATAATAAAAATATAAACTTTATACTACTAATAATAACAATAATAAAAATTAAAATCTTTATTTATACTAATAATAATAAAAATAAAAACTTTATCCTAATAATAATAACAATAAAAATTAAAACCTTTATTTATACTAATAATAACAATAATAAATGTTGTTATTATTATTTATAATAATATTAACAATAATAATAAAAAACTTTATTTATACTACTACTAATATTATTATTTCTAATAATAATAAAAACTTTATTTATACAAGGGGACTTGGGGCGGCTTACATGAGGCCAAGCCCAATGACACATCATAACAACATAACAGCAAATAATACAATACAATCAATAATGCCTTGAGAGGGAATGTGTGTGTCCACACTGTGTCATGAATACTTTGTGAACCTTACAAATGTCCTTTAACCCGTTTCCAGTGGGACGGGGTGCATCTGGCACTTTCAAAGAAAGAAGTAAATATGCAGACTATATAACTATATTGGCTACACAGGCAAAGAGGGAAACATCACGTTCACTCCTAATCCGTTCATTCACTCATTCCTACTCGCCGTCCTTCTTCATTCAGTTCATCATCACATATACCGTATATACTTGAGTATAAGCTGACCCAAATATAAGCCAAGGCACCTAATTTTGCCACAAAAAAAAACTAGGAAAACGTATTGACTCGGTGGGAAATGCAGCAGCCACTGGTCAATTTCAAAATAGAAATAGACATTAATTGAGGCATCAGTTGGTTACATGTTTTTGAATATTTACCAGTAAGCTAGCTCTGTATGTGGAAAAGTGGGGTCAACAAAAACAATATAGTATCAACAATAACATCATAATAATATATGATAGGCCCGATATTTGTCCTTGGAGGAGATGGTGGTGGGTGGTGGGGTATAAATAATAATAATAATTATTATTATTATTATTAAAACTTCATTTGTTTATCTTCTCATGAGGGCTCAGGCTGGCTTCCGACGTAGGCAGACATTCAATGCCTATATAAACAACCCAGAGCCAAACATAGATCTATAATTATATATACTAATTTCACATTTCCCCCTGAAACATTTGCAAATTCTCTCTATGCATTTCCCCCCTGCAATATTTGCAAGCCCTATATAACTATTTGTATAGCTACCTAGACATCTCTATATATGTTTGCGTGTGCATTTCCCCCCTGTAATATTTGCAAGCCCTATAGATCTATAATCATATCTATCTAGACATGTCTATATATATTTGCGTGTGCATTTCCCCCCTGTAATACTTGCAAGCGCTATATATCTATGTTTATAGCTACCTAGACATCTCTATATATGTTTGTGTGTGCATTTCCCCCTGTAATATTTGCAAGCCCTATATACCGTATGTACTCGAGTGTAAGCCAACCCGAATATAAGCCGAGGCACCTAATTTTACCACCAAAAAACTAGGAAAACTTACTGACTCGCATATAAGCCAAGGGTGGGAAATGCAGCAGCTACTGGTAAATTTCAAAATGAGTTCCCCTTCGGGGGTGGAGAAGCGCGGGTTATAAATAATTAAAATAAATAAAATAATAAATAAGCATAACACTACACTACACGATTTTTGTTCCTGGGTTGTAATAAATGTCATTTTCTGATTGGTTCTATCAGAAGAACCTGGGGAAAGTTAATTAAACGAGAATAATAAGTGGCTTCTTTAAGGAGACAGTGGGGTAATAATAATAATAATAATAATAATAATATGCCACTCTGAGTCTTGCTTGAGAGAAGAGAGTGGGATATAATTAAATAGAATGAAATGATAACAACAATAATAAGCTGCATAGAAAGTGGAATAATAATAATGAGATGTGAGTCTTGTTGGAGAAGAAAGTGGAATATAAGGGATATTAATAATAATAATCAATAAGTCTTGTTTAAGAGAAGAAAGTGGGATAATACTAAATAAGCTGCATAAAAAGTGGAATAATAATGAGATATGAGTCATGTTGAAGAAAGTGATATAAGGGATATTAATAATAATAAAAGTCTTGTTTAAGAGAAGAAAGTGGGATAATACTAAATAAGCTGCATAAAAAGTGGAAAAATAATGAGATATGAGTCATGTTGAAGAAAGTGATATAAGGGATATTAATAATAATAATAATATAAGTCTTGTTTAAGAGAAGAAAGTGGGATAATAATATTAAATTAGTATGAGTGCTGCTTAAGAGAAGAAAATAATAATTTATCATGTCAGAAGCAAATTGAGAATACAGTTATAATGTATACAAAACTGCAAAGTTAAAAGCTTGGCATGATGCTAAGTGTCCTTAGACCAGTAGCTGCCCACTTGGAGGGCCTCTGGTGTTGCTGTAAGGAGGTCCTCCATTGTGCATGAGGCAGGGCTCAGGTTGCATTGTAGTCGGTGGTCTGTGGTTTCCTCTCCTCCGCACTCGCATGTCGGGGACTCCTCTTACTGGCCCCATTTCTTAAGGTTGGCTCTGCATCTTGTGGTGCCAGAGCACAGTCTGTTCCAGCCCGGATTAACAATTTTTTGCGCCCTAGGCCACGCTTTGGAATTACGCCCCCTACCGCACCCCCCACCCCCATCACTCAGACCCACAGTACAAATAAAACCTGAGCTGATGCTGTTGTGGGCCCTGGGGAGCGGGGGAAGGCTTGCCGTAGGCAGCAGAAATGGAGCTCAGGGCAGGGGATTTCTTTCCGCTCTGCAAACCTGGCCCTGGATCTCTCTCTCTCCACTGAGGAGGCAGCAGAAGGCGAGAAAGGAGGCCACTCACCCAGGACGCTGCCCTTTCGGCGGAGGCAGGAGAAGAGATGGGGCTGCTGACGTGCGCCTGGCCTCCGAGCGGCCACTCTTTGCCCTGTTGCGCCAAAATCCGAGGAGGAAGAGGAAGGCGCGGGAGCCACGGGCGGCGAGGCTGGGGATCTGCAAGGGCTCCTCTCCGCGCTGTGCCTTTCCTTCATTGCCCGCTGCTGGCGGGGCGGCCAACACGGGCGCCATTTCCTCCAGACTTTCTTCCCCCTCCTGCCCAACACTTACTTTTTCTTCTCCACTTGGGCTCAGGAAGGGAAGGGGGGGAGGGAGGGAGGGAGGAAGACGTGGGGCGGGTCTGCGCAGTAGCGCCCACATGGGTCACGTCTTCCTCGCTTCCCCCTCCCCTCCTGAACACGCTCACGCTGCCCCCTCGGATCAAAATGGCGGCAGAAACGGCAGCGTGAGCAAAGCGAGCAGAGCGAGGCTGGGAAGAAGGGAGCCCGAGTGGAGAAGAAAAAGTAAGTGTTCGGCAGGAGTGGGAAGAAAGGGTATTGGAGGTTCCAATTTCCCACGGCACACCTGATGATCGCTCATGGCACACTAGTGTGCCGCGGCACACTGGTTGGGAAACACTGGCATAGATGAAACTCTCTTTCCCTTCTGGCAGTGGCTGGGCATTTCTGTAAATGTTGAACATGGATGGAGCAAGCACACTCCCCTGAGGCAGGCCGTTCTTCTGTCTTCGCCACCTCCTTCTCTGACCCTGGAACTCAACAAAAAAGCTCCTGTTTGGTAGCAGATTTCCTATGGAGCGGTTGAGGTGGTCATCCTTTGCGAGGATGCCTGCCATAGATGCGGGCGAAGGGTCAGGAAAGAATGCTTCTGGAACATGGCCAGAGAGTCTGAAAAACATACAACAACCTAGTGTTTCCGGCCATGATTAATAATAATTAATATTAATTAATATTAATATTATTTATTAATATTATTATTATTAATAATAATATTTTTCCCACCTGCTCAAAGTGGGTCACAATAGAGTTAAAACACCCAGATCAAACACGATAGCATTAAAACACCTGCGTAACTAGAATACATAGTGTCGTCGACCTGTTTTCCCCGCACCTTGATCCCACTTTAACCGTCATGGCTGCCTTCTCCATTTGTTGAGTGACCTGGTTTTCTCTATTATTGTTATCGTTGTTATCATGATCTTGATTTCTCCCGATGGGGTTTCCTGGGAAACCGGAACCCTCCTAAGCGTTTGCAGAGCCACAAAGAGAACCATAATAATCAAGAGTCGTTTTGTAAACAGTGTTTCCGTATGAATATTATGGGATATTCTCCGCCTGTTTTGTCGGTGGCCTCGTTTCAGATGGGGAAGCAACAACAATAAAGCGGGGTGCATAGGAAACAGGTCAAACTCTCAGCCGACGTTCAGGGTATTGAGTGAAGGTTCATTTTATGTAACACTATGGTTTGTAACACTTTGATTTTCCTTCCTGGGTTATCAATATCATTTCCTGATTGGTTCTTAAAACATGGGGAATGTGTAGTGAACTGCACAAACTGACTTTGTAGGAGGGAGATCCTGCTATAGCATGTTTTTATTTATTTACTGGCTTGGGGACCCGGCGCTGCCCGGGTTATTTGAGAAAGGCATTGTTTGTCAGTGCTCCCAGTTTAATGTAGATCCAATGTCAGCTGGATTCAGTAGGTGTGGGTGAACTACAACTCCCATATGGGAGTCCCTTCACCCATGGTCCATGCTCCTTCAATCTGCACCACCGTGTCATGGGGGCTCTGTATGCCTAGTTTGATTGTGAGCAGTCATTGGTGTGGGTTGTAGTGGTCCCAGGAAGTGAGTGAAGGTACTGAAAATCCCATCATCCATGGTCTGTCATCCTGCAAACTGCACCATTATGTAGAGTGTGTCACGGGGGCTCTGTGTGCCAAGTTTGGTATTGATTAGTCATTGGATGAGAGTTGCAGTGATCTCCGAAAGTGAGTGAAGGTACTGCAAGTCCATTCATCCATGATCCGTCCTCCCCCAAACCGCACCAGGATGTAGAGTGGGTCATGGGGACTTTGCATGCCAAATTTGGTCTTGATCAGTCATTGGATGAGGGTTGCAGTGGTCTCGGGAAGTGAGTGGAGGTACTTCAAGTCCCATCATCCATGGTCTGTCCTCCTCCAAACTGCAGTAGGATGTAGAGTGGGTCATGGGAGCTCTGTGTGGCAAGTTTGGTCTTTAACGGTCTTTGTTGGGGGCCACAGAGGTCTGTGGGAACCGAAGGGTGTGAAAGTACTACAAATCTCATAATCCGTTGTCTGTCCTCCCCCAAACCTCACCAGGACAGAAAGGGGGTCATAGCGGTTATGTGTGCCAAGTTTAGTTTTGATCAGTCATTGGATGAGGGTTGCAGTGGTCTCGGGAAGTGAGTGGAGGTACTTCAAGGCCCATCATCCATGGTTCGTCCTATTCGAAACTGCACCAGGATGTAGAATGGGTCATGTGGGCTCTGTGTGCCTAGTTTGTTCTGTTTTGGTAATTAGATTAGGGTCACAGTGGTCTCAGAAAGTGATTGAAGGTACTTCAAGTCCCATCGTCCGTGGTCCGTCCCACTGAAAACCACACCAGGATGTAGAGTGGGTCATGGGTACTCTGTGTGCCAAGTTTGGGCCTGGTTTGTGATTTTTAGGGGCTACAATGTTCTGTGGGAAATTTATCGGGTGAAGGTACTGCAAATCCCATCAGTTGTGAGCCATCCTGCCGTAAACCGCACCAGGTGGTAAAGTGGGCCATTGGGCCTCTGTGTGCCAAGTGTGGTCCTGATCCGTCATTGGTGTGGGCCACAGTGCTCTAAGGAAATGAATTAAAGTATTGCAAGTCCCATCATCCATGGTCCATCATCCCTCAAACTGTACCAGGATGTAGAGTGCATCTTGGGGGGTCTGTGTGCCAAGTTTGGTCTTGTTCTGTCATTGTTGGGGGCCTAGTCAGGAAAATCAAGTAGAGGAAGCCTTACTGCCAATTCAGGCTGAGGCCTAGTTTGTAAAATCAGCTAAAGGAAGCCTTTTTCTAAAGTACTCTCTTCTAAAGTACTCTCTCTGGCACCTTTGAGATTTGGGATGTAGGAATGCTGGCCAGTCAGTCCTTTATGCAAATACTCCCTCAGTGGCAACCAATCCCCTCTGTCTGGTGCCTTAGAGTGTTGGAGTTTTGAGGCTGGCCAATCAGAGTCCTTTATGCAAATCATCCCACAGTGGCAACCAGTCAAAACGCTGCCATATATTCCTCCGCACCTCCCGCCCTCCGCACCGCCGCAAACACTGACTTTTATTAGATAGATAGATAGATAGATAGATAGATAGATAGATTGATAGATAGATTTGCTAGCTTGGGTCCCCAGTGTTGCTCACATTATTTTTAAAAGTCAATTTTAATTGTCCGAAACGCATAAGATTGTGGGTGAACTACAACTCCCATCATGCCAGGTTAACTCCCTGAAACTCTTATCAGTACTTAAAAGTTTGTTACGTTGGGCAAGTTTGCCCTGGATGCAAACATTAGTGAGGTTGAGTGTGTTCTCAGGCTGTAGGGTGAACTACAACTCCCACTATGGCGAGTCAGTCTTCTCAAACCCCTCCAATAGGTTGAGTTAGTCATGGGGGCTCAATGTGCCAGTTTTTGTCCAGGCCCATCATCGGTGGTGGATGCAATGTCTCCAGTTGTGGGTGAACTACAACTCCCAGAAATGAAAGCAAGTTCCCAGTAATCAAATATCAGCATATCAGGTCTGTGTGCTAAGTTTGGTCCAGATCCATCATTGTTGTGGTTCACAGTGCTCTCTGGATGTAGGTGAACTACAACTCCCCCAAATCAAGGTCAATTTACCCTAAATATCTCCAGTATTTTTTGCTGGTCAGGGGGGCTCTGTATGCCAAGTTTGGTCCAATTCCATCTTTGGTGGAGTTCACAGTGCTCATTGATGGCCGGTGAACTATAAATCCCAGTACCTACCACTCCAAAATGTCCAGGCCAATTCCCCTCAAAACCCACCAGTATCCAGATTGGGGCATATCACGCCAAGTTTGTTCCAGGTTTGTCATTGTTTGGGTTCATAGTGTGCTCTGGACATAGGTGAACTAGAACTCCCACTTTTGAACCAGGAACAGAATGTTTTCTCAAGTTTTGTTGCCTAGTGTCTTTAGTGTATTCCCGTCCGTTAAACGGAGTTTCTTTCTTGACGCACTCGGAGGCTGCGCGCCGTCTTCTTTCCGGGCGTCCTGAGCAGGCCCGGGCGTCAAGGGATTAATAGATTACCGGGAAAGCGAAGGCTCAAGCGCCAGCTGACAGCCGCCTCTCCTCCCCTCCTCTTCTTCTCTCTCTCTCTCTCTCTTTCTTCCCAGCCTCTGCGGAGCCGGTCGAAACGTCGCGCTGGACGGAAGAAGAGATGGAAGTGGCAAAGAAAGGTAGGCAGGAAGGAAAGGAGGAGGGAAGGTGGGAGGGAGGAAAGGAAGGAGTGAAGGGGGAAGAAAGGACAGAATAGGAAGGAAGGAAGGAGGCACGAGAAAGGAAAGAAGGAAGGAATGACTGAGTGGGAAAGAAAGGAAGGAAATGTAGGTGGGAAGAGAAAGAAGGAGAGTAGGAGGGAGGGAGGAAAGGAAGGAAGGAGTGAAGGGGAAAGAAATGACAGAACAGGAAGGAAGGAAGGAGGCAGGAGGAAGGAAAGAAGGAAGAAGGAAGGAATGACTGGGGAAGAAAGGAAATGTAGGTGGGAAGAGAAAGAAGGAGAATAGGAGGAAGGGAAGAAAGGAAGGAGTGAAGGGGGAAGAAATGACAGAACAGGAAGGAAGGAGGTGGGAGAGAGGAAAGAAGGAAGAAGGAAGGAATGACTGGGGAAGAAAAGACAAAGGAAGGAAAGGTAGGTGGGAAGAGAAAGAAGGAGAGTAGGAGGGAGGGAGGAAAGGAAGGAGTGAAGGGGAAGAAAGGACAGAGAACAGGAAGGAAGGAGGTGGGAGAGAGGAAAGAAGGAAGAAAGAAGGAATGACTGGGGAAGAAAGGAAGGAAATGTAGGTGGGAAGAGAAAGAAGGAGAGTAGGAGGAAGGGAAGAAAGGAAGAAGTGAAGGGGGAAGAAATGACAGAACAGGAAGGAAGGAAGGAAGGAGGCAGGAGGAAGGAAAGAAGGAAGGAATGACTGGGGAAGAAAGGAAATGTAGGTGGGAAGAGAAAGAAGGAGAGTAGGAGGAAGGGAAGAAAGGAAGAAGTGAAGGGGGAAGAAATGACAGAACAGGAAGGAAGGAAGGAAGGAGGAAGGAAAGAAGGAAGAAGGAAGGAATGACTGGGGAAGAAAGGAAATGTAGGTGGGAAGAGAAAGAAGGAGAGTAGGAGGGAGGGAGGAAAGGAAGGAGTGAAGGGGAAGAAAGGACAGAGAACAGGAAGGAAGGAGGTGGGAGAGAGGAAAGAAGGAAGAAGGAAGGAATGACTGGGGAAGAAAGGAAATGTAGGAAGGAAGGAGTGAAGGAAGAAATGACAGAACAGGAAGGAAGGAGGCAGGAGGAAGGAAAGAAGGAAGAAGGAAGGAATGACTGAGGAAGAAAGGAAATGTAGATGGGAAGAGAAAGAAGGAGAATAGGAGGAAGGGAAGAAAGGAAGGAGTGAAGGGGGAAGAAATGACAGAACAGGAAGGAAGAAGGAAGGAATGACTGGGGAAGAAAGGAAATGTAGGTGGGAAGAGAAAGGAGAGTAGGAGGGAGGGAGGAAAGGAAGGAGGAAGGGGAAGAAAGGAAGAGGAAAGGAAGGAAGGAGGTGGGAGAGAGGAAAGAAGGAAGAAGAAAGGAATGAAAGAAGAAGAAACAAAGAGAAGGAAAGGTAGGGGGAAGAGAAAAGGAAAGTTAAGAGGAAGGAAGAAAGGAAGAAGTGAAGGGGAAGAAATGGGAAGGAGGAACAGGAAGAAAGGAAGGAATGACTGGCAGGAAGAAGGAAAGGAAGGAAGGAAGGAAAGAAGGGGAAGAAAGGAAAGGAAGGAGGGAAGAGAAAGAAGGAGAGTAGGAGGGAGGGAGGAAAGGAAGGAGTGAAGGGGAAGAAAGGACAGAGAACAGGAAGGAGGTGGGAGAGGGGAAAGAAGGAAGGAATGACTGAGTGGGGAAGAACAGACAGAAAGGAAGGAAAGGTAGGCAGGAAGAAGGGAAGGAGTGAAATAAGAAGAAAGGACAGAACAGGAGGGAGGGAAGAAGGAAGGATGGAATGACTGAGTGGGGAAGAAAGGACAGAAAGGAAGGAAAGAAAGGCGGGAAGGAAAGAAGGAGGCAGGGAGGAAAGGAAGGAGACAGGACAGAGGGAGGTGAGAAGGATGGAAAGGACAGAGAGAGGAAGGAAGGGGGAAGAAAGGAGATAGAAAAGAAAAGGAAGGAAGGAAGGAAGAAGGACAGTCAGGAAGAAAGGAGGGAGGGGAAGGAAAGAATAGTTGAAGGGGAGAGGAAGGAAGCCTAGTCAATGGAATTATTATTATTACTGTTACTATTGTTGTTCCGCGAGTGGTGGGGCCGGGCGGGCGCAGGGCCCGAGTCCCCTGTCGCCCAGAGCGGAGATAAATATTTAAGAGGGAGCTCTAGTTAATGATTTGGTGCCCTGTTTGTTCAGCTTGACCTTCCTTCTCTCTGCGGGAGGGCAGGGCTTTCAAAACACAACGTTGCCTCCTTTTTCACAAGTGAGCTCCAACTGCAAGTCCCATCATCCTCAGCCAAACGGCGGCCGACAGCTTAACAATGGGCTTGAGGCCCGATATAGTTTTCTGGGTTGCGACTCCCATCATCCTTCACGGTCCCTGATGGGAGATGTCGTTTTTTATTTGTCGTGTCAGAAGCGAATTGTCACTCCACTTCCTCCTTGATCGAACCGCCAGCATTTTTCTGGCATTTCCTTATGGGTACCTTTGAATATCTTCCCGCTTAAAGCAGTACCTATTTATCTACTCGCAATTGCTGTTTTCGATCTGCTAGGTAGGCAGAAGCTGGACTAAGGTTCAGGAGCTCACCCCGACCCAGGCTTCGTGTCAACTGCAGCTGGTGGTTAATGCTGTGCTAAAGCCTGGCCCTAATATAATACTGATAATAGTGATAGTAATGATAATGTTGATAGTGATAGTAGTAATAATAATGTTGATAATGATAATAATTCTAATAATATTAATAGTAGCAGTAGCAATAGTAGTAGTAATAATGTTGATAGTAATAATAGTAATAATAATCTTGATAATAATAGTAATAACAATAATGTTGATAATAGTAATAATAAATAGTAGCAGCAGTAGTAATAATGTTAGTAATAATAGCAATAATAATGGTGATAATAGTATTGATAAAAATAAAAGTAGTAACAATGTTGATAATAGTGGTAGTAATAATAATGGGGATAATATTAATAATAGTAAAAATAATGGTGATAATAGTAATAATAGTAAAAATAATGTTGATAATAGTAAAAATAAATATAGTAATAATCCTGATAATCGTAATAGTGGTAGTAGTAATAATGTTGAAGATATTAATCATAATAATGATGATAATAATAGTAGTAATAAGAGTAGTAATGATGTTGATAATTGTAATAGTGGTAGTAGTAATAATGTTGATAATAGTAGTAGTAATAATGATATTGATAATAGTAATAATCATGTTGCTAATAACAGTAATATAATGTTGATAATAGTCGTAATATAAATACGAGTAGTAATAATGTTCACAATAGTAATAGTTGTAGTATTGTGGATAGTAGTAGTAATGATGACGATAATAATAATAGCAATAATATTGCTGATGGTAATAATAGCAATAACATCAATAATACTAGCAATAATAAATAGCAATAATAGTAATTATAATGGTGAGCATAGCAATAGAAATAATAGCAATAATATTGTTGATAATAGTAGTAATAACATTGATCATAAAAATAGTAGTAATAATGTTGATAATAGTAATAATAATGTTAATAATAGTAATATTATAATGTTGATAATAATAGTAATAAAAACATGAGTAGTAATAATGTTGACAATAGTAATAGTTGTAGTAGTAATGTTGATAGTAGTTATGATGATGATAATAATAGCAATAGCAGTTATTATAATGGTGAGCATAATAATAGAAATAATATCAATAATGTTGATAATAGTAGTAATAATGTTGATCATAATAATAGTAATAATAATAATGTTGAAAGTGCTGTTGATAATAATTTTTTAATGTTGCAAGCTGCTTTGTTGTCAATCAATTCATAAAAGCAGGATGAAGAAGACATTAGATGGACGAATAACCCAAACAGTGATTAGGAGATGGGAAAATGTCCCAGCCTTGCTCTCTCTTTACTCTGGGCTTTTCTGTCCTGCTCCTCGTCCGTCCCTCCACGTTCCACCGGGTTTAATGCCAACCCGGGAGGTGAGCGGCTTTGCGGCCCCAAAGCAGAATTAGGTGATGTCAGGCGGGGAGACGGCATGATCTCGCAGATAAGCAGGCGCTGCAGGGTCAGCCAGAGACACACACACACACATGTGGCCTCGGACTGGACTTCCTTTTATTCTTAGCAGCGCTGACACCAGTTGACCTCCGAAAGACAGAGAGAGAGCAAGGAAAGCAGGCTAAGCCCCGTCTGGGAGGCCGGCTTCCAAGGAGAGGGGGCGCATTAATAATAATAGTAATAATAACCCCATTTTCCTAGTTTCTGACAGACCTCCCAACCTCTGAGGATGCCTGCCATAGCTGTGGGCGAAAAGTCAGGAGAGAATGCTTCTGGAACATGGCCCGGCAGCCCGGAAAACGTACAGCAACCAGCGATTCCAGCCATGAAAGCCTTCGACAATACATAATAAAACTTTATTTATAACCCGCCCTCTCTCCCTGAGGGGAATCATTAATTAATAATATTAATATTGATATTTATAATAATAAACCTGATTATTAACTTTATTATTAACTATTATTATTAACTTTATTAATATTAACTTAATTATTATCAACTATTATTAACTTTATTATTATTGACTTAACTATGATCAACTATTATTATTAACTTTATTATTAACTATTATAACTATTATTAACTTTATTATTAACTATTAACTATTAACTTTATTATTAACTATTAACTATGATCAACTATTATTATTAACTTTATTATTATTAACTATTATTAACTAATATTAACTTTATTATTATTAACTTAACTATTATCAACTATTATTATTAACTTATTATTAACTATTATTAACTTTATTATTAACTATTAACTATTACTGTTATTATTAACTATTAACTATTATCAACTATTATTAACTTTATTATTATTAACTAATATTAACTTTATTATTATTAACTTAACTATTATCAACTATTATTATTAACTTATTATTAACTATTATTAACTTTATTATTAACTATTAACTATTACTAACTGTTATTATTAACTGTTAACTATTATCAACTATTATTATTAACTTTATAATTATTAACTATTATTAACTTTATTATCATTATTAACTGTTATTAACTATTATTAACTATTATTATTAGCTATTATTAACTTATCAACTATTATTAACTATTATTAACTTTATTATTATTAATTTAACTATTATCAACTATTATTATTAACTATTAACTTTATTATAATTACTAACTGTTATTAACTATTGTTATTAGCTATTATCAGCTATTATTAACTTTATTATTAACTATTATTAACTTTATTATTAGTAACTCTTATCAACTCTTATCAACTATTATTATTAACTTTATTATTATTAACTATTATTCTTACTGTGAACTACCACTATAATTATTACTATTATTACCTTCCTTTCTAGGCCGCCTTTCTCCCATTCGTTGAAAAGTATCGAACAGATATTAAAAACACCAATAATAATCAAATACGAATTGGAAATTGACTGGTCAAGGCCTTCACATTGGCTATGGTCAGGACCCCCCCCCCCCATATTTTGGGGAGGAGGTGACAGGGTCATGTCCTGGAGTGCTTGGGTGAAAAAACCCTATGTTGTAACTACTTGTAACTAGTTACTAGTTACCCAGGGGGAGCCTTTCATGGCCAGATATCTTTTGTTCCTGTGTTATAACTCGTAACTAGTTTCTTATAACTCTCAATGGGGAGCCTCTCATGGCCCAATTTCTGTTGTTCCTGTGTTGTAACTAACTAGTTTTTTTTTATAACTCCCAAGGGGGAGCATCTCATGGCCTGATTTCTGTTGTTCCTGTGTTGAAACTACTTGTAACTAGTTCCCCAAGGGGAGCCTCTCACGATCTGATTTCCGTTCCTGTGTTATAACTACTTATAACTCTTATAACTCCCAAGGGGAAGACTTTCATGGAGAGATGCCTGTTATTCCTGAAGTGTAACTAGTTGTAACCTGTTACTTGTAACAAGTTACTTGTAACAAGTTACTTGTATGTAGTTACCCAAAGGGGAGCCTCTGTTGTTTTTTCCCCTTGGTCCAGGCTTGGTGGAGCACGGGCGCAACTGGGCGGCCATTGCAAAGATGGTGGGCACCAAGAGCGAGGCCCAGTGCAAGAACTTCTACTTCAACTACAAGCGGCGGCACAACCTAGACAGCCTCCTCCAGCAGTACAAGCAGAAGGTGAGGCCAAAAATAAGATTACAATAGTAATGATAATAATCATTTGTATTACTAGAAGACTCAAAGCGGCTTACAATCCAAAACATTGCAACGTTAAATATACGAATATCTCTCTCTCTCTCTCTCTCTCTCTCTCTCTCTCTCTCTCTCTATATATATATATATATATATTCTATCTATGTATATAATAAAAAAGAATGTTTGCGGCGGGAGGTGCGGCAGGAGGTGCGGCGGGAGGGAGGAATATGTGGCAGCTTTTTGATTGGTCGCCAATGTGGGATTATTTGCATAAATTATTCTGATTGGCCAGCCACCCAACATTCCACCACACCAAGGCAGCACAGACAGAAAACGAAAGGGCCTGAGGCAGACATAAATGGCTGGAGTTGAAGTTAATCAGTTGACAGTTTTTAATGTTGGAAATTGAATGTTCAGTACCTTCACCCAAAACACTTCACAAAAAACACTGCAACCCCTACAAATCACAGACTACGCCCAAAATTGACAGTAAGGCTTCATTAACTTGATTTTCCTGACTAGGCCTCACTCTCATTGCACTAAGGCACCTGACAGTTTTCCCGTTGGAAATGGAATGTTCATTTCCTAATAGGATTTCACTACAGAGAGAGGGTTTCCTGATGTACTGAGAGCACTACTAGCATTACAAGCTAGGCCCAAAAATAGACATACATCCTTCCAGCCAAAGGTGAAAACACCACTTTTTCCAACAGGCCTCAGCCTGAATTGACAGTAAGGCTTCCTAGGCCTCAGCCTGCATTGACAGTACGGCTTCCTAGGTCTCAGCCTGCATTGACAGTACGGCTTCCTAGGTCTCAGCCTGCACTGATAGTAAGGTTTCCTAGGCCTCAGCCTAAATTGACAGTAAGGCTTCCTAGGCCTCAGCCTGAATTGACAGTAAGGCTTCCTAGGCCTCAGCCTTCATTGACAGTAAGGCTTCCTAGGTCCTCAGCCTGCATTGACAGTACGGATTCCTAGGCCTCAGCCTGCATTGACAGTAAGGTTTCCTAGGCCTCAGCCTAAATTGGCAGTAAGGCTTCCTAGGCCTCAGCCTAAATTAACAGTACGACTTCCTAGGCCTCAGCCTAAATTGACAGTAAGGCTTCCTAGGCCTCAGCCTGCATTGACATTAAGGCTCCCTAGGCCTCAGCCTGAATTGACAGTAAGGCTTCCTAGGCCTCAGCCTGAATGGACAGTACGGCTTCCTAGGCCTCAATTGACAGTCAGCCTGCCTCAATTGACAATTGACCTCAGCCTGCATTGACATTAAGGCTTCCTAGGCCTCAGCCTGAATTGACAGTTAGGCTTCCTAGGCCTCAGCCTGAATTGACAGTAAGCCTCAATTGCTTCTTCCTAGGCCTCAGCCTGCATTGACAGTAAGGCTTCCTAGGCCTCAGCCTGCATTGACAGTAAGGCTTCCTAGGCCTCAGCCTGAATGGACAATAAGGGTTCCTATGCCACAGCCTGAATGGACAGTAAGGCTTCCTAGGCCTCAGCCCATTTCAAATAACCCGGGCACCGCCGGGTCCCAAAGCTAGTACAATAATAAAGCAATATATCATTATATATCATCAGTAGTTATATTATTATCATATGGTATTCTTTTATAATAGTACTAGGTGTACCCGGCCATGCGCTGCTGTGGCTTTTTCTCTTTCCTGTGTCCCAGTCTATATATGTGTGTGTTTTGTGTGTGTATGTATGTATATATAATGGTTTTTTGTCTATGTGTACATATGTGTGTGTATGTGTGTGTACTTATGTATATGTGTATTTGTATATGCGTGTATATGTGTGTACTTATGTATATGTGTATTTTTGTATATGTATATGCGTGTATATGTGTAGATGTGTGTAAGTACAGATGTGTGTATGTATGTGTGCATGTGTATATTTCAGTGCATGTATATATGTGTGTATGTGTGCATGTCTATATGTACATACGTGTGTGCATGTGGCAAAGACCAACAGTAACATCCCTTCCTGCCTTTTATACTTCCTTTCTTCCCTCTCCCCCTCATCCCTCAGCTTTTCTCTTCTCTCTGTCCTCCTGCCTCTTCTCCTTCCCTTCCTTCTTTCCTTTCCCTCCTTCCTGCCATCCCTCCCCTTTCTGTTTCAGTTCTTGCTCCCCTTGTCTCCCTCCCTCCAGTCCCTCCCTTCCCTTTTTTCCCCTTCCTTTTGCCAGTCCCTTCACCAGCTTCTACCTTTTGGATTGCCTTTTATTACCTGTCTGTTTTGCATAAAGGCTCTGAGTGGCCAGCACCACCAACATTCCGACACTCTCAACTGCCCGGGGGTTCCCAGCTTCTACATTCTAACTGAGGGAGTATTTGCACAATGCCTCTAATTGGCCAGCTCCACCAACATTCCGACACTGCCAGAGGGAGGTGGTGTGTGGGATCATGGGAGTTGTAGTCCATAATGTTTTTTTGGATTTGTGGCCGTTGGTTCTTTTTTGGGTTTTTTTGTGGTATGCATAGCTTGTAGGCTTTTATGGGTATGTGGGCTGTTTTTGTGTGTCTGCCTTGTGTGGTTTCTTTGTCTATAAGACTGTCGCCACCACATGAAGGATTTTATATATATAGATTATCAATATTATATGTATACATAATATATTATTAGGACTATAATAACATTATATATTACGATTTTGTACTATACCACTATACTGCAATATTATTAGTATTTTTACATGTAATATATAATATACAATTATAATATTATTATTATTATTGCTTATGTGTGAGTTATATTGATTGTATTGTTTTATTATTTGCTTTGTGTTATTTTATTGTGTGTTATTGGGCTTGGTCTCATGTAAACTGCCCGAGTGCCCTTGGGGAGATGGTGGTGTGGTATAAATAAATTATTATTACTATTATTATACACTTCTTATTACTTTATATATAATATGTATGTGTGTGTGTGTGTGTGTACACACACACACACACACACATTGCTTTATCTCTCTAAAGGGAGACTCCGAGTGGCTTAACATAAAAAGCATCAGCATACAATTTAAAATATACCAATATCAATACTATCAATAATATATGTGTATATAATATATCATTAGTATGGCACAATAATAGCATTAAATATTACAAAATTGTACGATACCTCTATATCGAAATATTATTAATAATATTAATGTAATATATACAATTATAATATTGTATATTACTATATATAATATGTGATATATATATATATTCCGCTTTATTTCTCTAAAAGGAGACTCGAAGCGGCTTAACATCAAAAGCATCAGCCTCCAATTAAAAATATTCCATTATGCAAACATTAAAACAGGATTAAATATATGTATTTCTAAAAACAGTATTAAAAGAAAACTATTTTTAAAATGATATTACTTTAAATTTGAAAAAAATGTTCTGTTCCTGTTTAATGATAATAGTAATGTTAATATTAATAGTAATAATGGCATTGATAACCAAGGAACAAAAATCATATTATGTAGTGTTATTAATAATGATGATTATGTTGATATTACTAATACTAATAATATTGACATTGATAACCAAGGAATACAAAATCGTGTTACTTGGTGTTATTCTTATTTTGCAACTTTCGGAACAAAAATTAATATAAGACCTGGTGTTATATTCATTCATTTCCTCTTTCCTCTCCTTAGTCCTCCCGAAGGCCCCGCGAAGAGCGCGACGTGTCGCAGAGCGAAAGCGTGGCTTCCACCGTCTCGGCCCAGGAGGACGAGGACATCGAAGCCTCCAACGAGGAGGAGAATCCCGAAGACAGCGAAGGTCAGGAGTCTAGAGACACAGGGTATAGGTTGTTGTTGTCGTTGGTCTTCAAGTTGTTTCAGACGCAGGGTGACCCTGGACCCATGCACACAGTATCTTTATCTCAGGAGCTCCTGGTTCAGAAAACAACAGAGGCTCTCCCTTGGGCAACGAGTTACAATAACTTGCAACACAGGAACAACAGAAATCGGGTCGTGAGAGGCTTCCCCTTTGGGTAACGAGTTATAAGTAGTTATAACACAGACGTAATAGAAATTGGGCCGTGAGACGCTTCTCCTTTGGGTAACTAGTTATAAGTAGTTACGACACAGGAACAACAGAAATTGGGCCGTGAGACACTTCTCCCTTGGGTAACGAGTTATAAGTAGTTGTAACACAGACGCAACAGGAATTGGGCCGTGAGACGCTTCCCCCTTGGGTAACGAGTTATAAGTAGTTGTAACACAGACGCTACAGGAATTGGGCCGTGAGACGCTTCCCCCTTGGTTAACTATTTATAAGTTGTTACGACACAGGAACAACAGAAATCGGGCTGTGAGAGGCTTCCCCTTCGGGTAACGAGTAATAAGTAGCTAGAGTGCGTGTGGCGTCGGAAGCGGAGCAGATCAGCCCATGCGCGTCTGGTCTCTTATCTGAGGACTTACGACGTAGCAACGAAGGCCGCACAGAATACATCCATTGTGGCCAAGGTTGCCGCTGCTAAGAACCATCCAGCGGAACTGTTCTGAGTTGTTAGAGGACTATTAAATCTGCCACAATGCGAGATCCCAGACAGCTTGCCGGTGCGCTGTGAAGAATTTGCTAGGTTCTTCGCGGATAAAGTGGCGCTGATCCGTTCCGATAGCATTTTAACGGCAGTCTCTGAGGATGTGACACGTGCATCTGCTTGTCCGGTTTTAATGGATTCGTTTCAACCCAGCGTCCCCTTGGGGAGATTGGGTGGGATATAAGTAAAGTTTTTATTACATTATTATAATATTATTATTATAGTAGAATATTGCTTACCTGACATAAACAGGTCAGCAGAATGTGAGATAAACAAAAATGTCGGATAATACGGAGTCTCCTACTGTTACCTGCACGAATGTCGGATAAGCAAAGGTCGAATAAGCGAGACTGCTCTATTATTATTAGTATTGTATTATTATGTTGTTGTTCATTTGTTCAGTCGCTTCCGAGTCTTCGTGACCTCATGGATCATCCCACGCCAGAGCTCCCTGTCGGCCGTGGCCACCCCCAGCTCCTTCTAGGTCAAGCCAGACACTTCAAGGATGCCATCCATCCATCTTGCCCTTGCTCGGCCCCTCTTCCTTTTTCTTTCCATTTCCCCCAGCATCGTTGTTTACTCTAAGCTTTCCTTTCTTCTCATTATTGTATTATTATAGTTATTGTTATTACAGATGAGTCTCGCTTATCCGACATAAATGGGCCAGCGGAATGTCAGATAAACGAAAATGTCGGATAAGCAAAGGTCGGAAAAGCAAGACTCTACTGTATTATTATTATTATTATTACCAGTAATGAGCGTTCTGCTCATTGCAGCGAATGCTTCTTCCCCAGGTGCTGAGAACAGCTCCGACACTGAGAGTGCCCCCTCGCCTTGCCCGACAGAGGCCGCCAAGCCAACAGAAGACGCTCCTCCGGAGAGCCACTCATCCCGGATGGCGTTGGAAGCTGCGCCGGAGGACGAATCCACCGCAAAGCCGGTCCCAAGCGGGTCCCCTCCTCTTTCTCCTCCTCCTCCTGCTCCAGAGGCCCAGAGCGTCAAGGTGGAGGAGAAGGGGGCGACCGAGTTGCAGGTGAAGGAAGAGGCACCAGGCGAGGCAGAAGAGCCCATGGAGGCAGGAGGCGACTCCAAGCCCCTCCTAGGGTTGCTGGCCGGCGCCAAGGCCGAACCCCCGGAGGCCCCCCAAGCCCCCCAAGAGGTCCAGGTCAAGGCGGAGAGCAGCGAGGCCAAGGAGCGAGGGGAAGAGGAGATGGAGGCGGCCCCGGCGCCCACAGAGAAGGTCCAGCTCCAGAGAGTGGGCTTCGGGCCCCCTGCCCAGGCCCCGCCTCCCCCAGACCACTCTGACAACGACTCAAGCGCCACCTGCAGCGCCGACGAGGAGGTCGACGGGGAGCCCGACAGGCAGCGGTGGGCCCCCCTCCCTCGGGGCAGCCAGAGCCCAATGCCCTCCGCTGAGAGCAGGTGAGTGCAGGCGCAGGGAAAGATGGCCTCTCTCCAGTGGACAGGCGAGCACTCATATCCACTACCACCACAACAATAAATAAGCATTGCTTCCAAGCAGCATCTAGTCTAGAAATAATAATGGCAATAAAAATAGTAATAATAGCAATCAACAATCATAATAATAATAATGGTCTCCTAGCAACATAGAGTCCAGCAATAATAATAATAATAACAATAATAATTTACTGTATTACAGTAAATAATTTGGCACGGGCAATCCATGGTTCTAAAGTACTTTAAAAAACTAGAGAGTAGTAGTAGTAATGGCTTCTCAGCAACATATAGTCCAGCAGCAGCAACAACAACAACAATAATAATAGTGTCCCAGCAAAATATATTCAAACTGTAATAATAATAATAATAGTGTTCGACTTGTGATTTTTTGATATGAAATCCAGCATATAGATCTCATTTACTGTGACATCCTGTGGTTTTGTGTCAAAATCATAATAGTAATAGCTTCTCGGCAACATATAGTCCAGCTACAACAACAACAACAACAATAATAATAGTGTCCCGGCAACATATATTCAAGCTGTAATAATAATAATAGTACTAGTAGTTATAGTAGTATTGGTAATAGTAATGGCTACTCAGCAACATATAGCCCAGGTACAACAGTAACAGCAGCAACAACAACAACAACAATTATAATAGTGTCCCAGCAACATATATTCAAGCTGTAATAATAATAGTAGTAGTAGTAGTAGTAGTGGTGGTAATAGTAATGGCTACTCAGCAACATATAGTCCAGGTATAACAACAACTTCAACAACAACGACAATTATAGTAGTGTCCCAGCAACATATATTCAAGCTGTAATATAATAGTAGTAGTGGTAATAGTAATGGCTACTCAGCAACATATAGTCCAGGTACAACAACAACTTCAACAATTATAATAATAGTGTCCCAGCAACATATATTCAAGCTGTAATAATAATAATAATAGTAATAGTAGTGGTGGTAATAGTAATGGCTACTCAGCAACATATAGCCCAGCTACAACAACTATAATAGTGTCCCAGCAACATATATTCAAGCTGTAATAATAATAATAGTAATAATAATAATAGTAATAGTAGTAGTGGTAATAGTAATGGCTACTCAGCAACATATAGTCCAAGTACAACAACAACTTCAACAACAACAACAATTATAATAGTGTCCCAGCAACATACAGTATATTCAAGCTGTAATAATAATAGTAGTAGAAATAATAATAGTAGTAGTGGTAATAGTAATGACTACTCAGCATATAGACCAGCTACAATAACAACAATTATAATTGTGTCCCAGCAACATGTATTCAAGCTATAATAGTAATAATAATAATAGAAGTAGTAATAGCTTCTCGGCAAACTATACTCCTGCTATAATAATAATAATAATAGTTTGTTTGTTAAGCCTAAAATGGTTTGGTATTATCTATCCCTTTCCTGACTAATTTCTGAAGAAGGGTGTCGTTCTCTTCTCTGACCCGCATAGAGTTGCTTTGAGTCTCGTTTCAAAGGGGAAAGCGGTGGTCATAATAAATAAATAAATAATTATAATAACAACAATAGTAATAGTGTCGATGGAGCGAGTGGTTTCCTAGAAGGCTGCTCTTTGCACTCGGTTCCACACCAATCCCCTTTCTTTCCTTCCACCAGGGATAAACTGAGAGGGCTGTGAGTAATGGAAAGTTTCCTGTGACTTGGGACCGCATTCCTCTGAGCGGTCGCAAAATGTCAAAGCTATCGCGTTGCCCCCGTCCCCGGCCTTGCTTCCTTTCTCTATTTGTCTGCAAGGGAGGATTGTCTGCAGAAGATTGTGGTTGTGGGTGAACTACAACTCCACTCATGACAGGTTAACCCCCTGAAACTCCATCAGTACTTAAGAGTTTGTTATGTTGGGCAAGTTTGCTCTGTGGGGTTCAGTGTGCTCTCAGGCTGTAGGGTGAACTACAACTCCCACTATGGTGAGTCAGTCCCCTCAAACCCTTCCAGTAGGTTAAGTTAGTCATGGGGGTTCTGTGTGCCAAGTGTGGTCCAGGTCCGTCATCGGTGGTGGTCACAGTTTCTCTGGTTGTGGGTGAACTACAACTCCCAGAAAGGAAGATCCATTCCCCTCAAACCCCTCCAGTAATCAAATTTTGGCATATCAGGTATACATCCCAAGTTTGGTTCAGATCCATTGGTTTTTGGTTTCACAGTGCTCTCTGGGTGTAGGTGAACTACAACTCCCACAAATCAGGGTGAATTTCTCCCAAAGACCTCCTATATTTTTTGCTGTTCATGTGGGCTCTGTGTGCCAAGTTTGGTCCAATTCCATCTTTGGTGGAGTTCAGAGTACTCATTGATTGCAAGTGAACTATACATCCCAGTACCTACATGGCTGTGTGGGAGGGGTGACACACACACATACATACACACATATACATATTGTGTGTGTGTATGTATATATATATATATATAATATTTACAATACTTTATATATTCTTATATATATTGCCACTCACACACATATATTATATAATGTTACTATATATTACTATATTAAATAGACTCATAGAATAGAGTTAAAAGGGACTCTTCCATGGTATTAGGGGAGAACAGACAGGAAGGAAGGAGAGAAGAAAGGAGGGAGGGGAAAAGGGAAGGAATGAAGGAGGGAAAGGAGGAAGGAAGGAAGGAAGGAGAGAAGAAGGGGGGAGAGAGGGAAGGAAGGAAAGAAATAGGTACTGAAGGAAGGAAAAAGAGAAAGTAGAAAGGAAAGAAAAAAGAAAGGAAAGGCAGGAAAGAGGTAAAGAAGGAAGGAAGGAGAAGAGACAGGAAGGAAGGAGAGAAGTAAGGAGGGAGGGAAAGGGGGAAGGAAGGAAAGAAGGAAGGAAGGAGGGAAGAAAGGAAGGAAGGAAAGGTACTGAAGGAAGGAAAAAAGGAAAGGAAGAAAAAGAAAGGTACTGGAAGGAAGGGAAGGAAAGAGACAGGAAGGAAGTAGAAAGGAAAGAAAAAAGAAAGGAAAAAGGCAGGGAAAGGTACTGAAGGAAGGAAAAAGAAAGAAAAGGAGAAGAAAAAAAAAAAAGGAAGGAGGGAGAGATAAAGAAGGAAGGAAGGAGAAGAGACAGGAAGGAAGGAGAGAAAGAAGGAGGGAGGGAAAGGGGGAAGGAAGGAAAGAAAGAGGTACTGAAGGAAGGAAGAAGAGAAAGTAGAAAGGAAAGAAAAAAGAAAAGAAAGGCAGGAAAAAGGTAAAAAAGGAAGGAAGGAGAACAGACAGGAAGGAAGGAGAGAAGAAAGGAGGGAGGGAAAGGGGGAAGGAAGGAAAGAGAGAAGGAAGGAAAGAAAGAAAGGTACAGAAGGAAGGAAGAAGAGAAAGTAGAAAGGAAAGGAAAGGCAGGAAAGAGGTAAAGAAGGAAGGAAGGAGAACAGACAGGAAGGAAGGAGGGAGGAAAAAGGGAAGGAATGAAAGACAGAAAGGGGGAAGGAAGGAAAGAAGGGACGGAAAGAAGGAAGAAGGGAAGAAAGGAAGGAAAGAAAGAGGTACTGAAGGAAGGAAAAAGAGAAAGTAGAAAGGAAAGAAAAAAAGGAAATGCAGGAAAGAGGTAAAGAAGGAAGGAAGGAGAAAAGGAAATAAATAGTGAAAGAAGGGAAACAGGGAAGGAAGAAAGGAAATGGAAAAGTAAAGGAAGAGGGGCGGAAGGAATAAAAGAGAAGGAAGAAAGGAGAGAAAGGGGAAGAAAAAGGGGGGAAGGAAGAAGTAGGTACCTCTCTTTCATAATCGTCCAGATATCTACCTCTACTTTGAAAATTCTTACTATAGGCCACAGCAACGCGTGGCAGGGCACAACTAGTATTGTATATAATAGTATTGTTACAGAACAATGTTACTATTTCTATATATTATTATTTCTCTTTCCATCGCTCCAGGATCTTCGCAATGGATGGCAAGCCTTCCATCTTGAACCCCGGGGGTCCCCTCCTAGTGTCGCCCAACATCAAACAAGGGCCGATGGACCTGCAGCAGCTCCAGAACCGGGCGGCCGTCATCCCGCCAATGGTACGTTTGTAAACAAATGCAGTTTGTGTGTTCTGTTTTAGAGAAGAGGGGAAACTGAATGACCAGAGAGACCCGAGTTGGTATACTCGGACAAATGTAATAATAATAATAATAATAATAATAATAATAATAATACACTTTATTTATATTCCGCTCTTCTCACCCCGAAGGGGACTCAGCGGATTACAGGTATACATACTTAGCAGACAATCCCTGCCGTTTCCACATACACACATATAGACGGAACAGAGGCAAACTCTGGCCACCAGGGGGAGCTGACGCACTCCTCATCTCTCAACTGAAAAAATGTACTGAAAACCCCAAATCATACATTGCCTTTAATGAATGCAAGATGACTCTCTCCATTCTTCTTCCCCTTCCCAGGTCTCTTCCTCCTCCTTGCCGGGGCTGCCCCAGGGGATGGCCATGAGCGGCTACACGCTCTTCCAGCAGCACATCAAAGCCATGCACAAGTCCACCATGCTGGAGGAGCACCAGCAGCGCCAACGGCAAGAGCAGATGGAGGCCGAGTGCCGACGGTCAGCCAGCCCCTGCGGCCCGGCCAGGAGTCCCAACATAGAGTGGGATGGTAAGCAACAGGGTGTGAGCAACCTTCCTTAGCCTTTGCCACCAGTCTCAAAGAGCTAACTCTAATTCCTAACTCCTAACCCTAACCCCTTTACTCAAACCCTAACTCCTAACCCCTAACCTTACCTCTTAACTCTTCACCCTAACTCCTAACACCTTACCTCTAACCCTAATTTCTAACCCTAACTCCTAACCCCTTATCCCAAACTCTTAACCCATAACCCAAACTCTTAACTCCTCACCCTAACACCTTACCCCTAACCCTAACTCCTGTCCCCTTACCCGTAACCCGTAACCCTAACTCTTAAATCATAACCCTTAACTCTTAGTTCTTAACTCCTAACATCCTACCCTGAACTCCTGTCCCCTTACTCCTAACCCATAACCCTAACTCCTAACCCCTAACCCGTAACCCTAACTCTTAAATCCTAACTCCTAACTCTAGCTCTTAACTCCTAACACTTTACCCTAAACTCCTAACCCGTAACCCTAACTCTTAACTCCTAATCCTAACTCCTAACCCCTTACCCCTAACCCTAACTCTTAAATCCTAACTCCTAACTCTCTCTTAACTCCTAACACCTTACCCTGAACTAACCCGTAACCCTAACTCTTAAATCCTAACCCCTAACTCTAGCTCTTAACTCCTAACACCTAACCCGTAACCCTAACTCTTAACTCCTAACCATAACTCCTAACCCCTTACCCCTAACCCTAACTCTTACCTCCTAATCCTAACCCCTTACCTCTAACTCCTAAACCCTAACCCGTAACCCTAACTCTTCTAATCCTAACCCCTTACTCCTAACCCCTTTCCTAAACCCTAACTCCTATCCCTTTACCCCTAACCCATAACGTTTTACCCCTACCACTAATGCCTAACCCCATACCAACTCCTAACCTCTTACCCCTGACCTCTAGCTCTTAACTCCTAATCCTAACACCTTACCCTGAACTCCTGTCCCCTTACTCCTAACCCGTAATCCTAACTCTTAACTCCTAATCCTAACCCCTTACCCCTACCTCTTAACCTAACCCCTATCCCCTAACTCCTAACCCATACCCTAACTCTTCTAATCCTAACCCCTTACTCCTAACCCTTTTCTCCTAACTTCTAAACCCTAACCCCTATCCCTTTGCCCCTAACCCCTAACGTTTTACCCCTACCACTAACGCCTAACCCCATACCAACTCCTAACGTCTTACCCCTGACCCCTAACTCTAACTCCTAACCCCCAACTTTGAACCCTAACCCCTTGCAGTTTAGCTTGCAGAAGGGGAGACATGAGAGGAGCCATGTTGCAATAGCCCTAAGGAAGAGGGAACAGGCTTCCTTTCTTCTGCCTTGGAGAATAATAATAATAATAACAATAATAATAAATGTTATTACGTGCCTCTTTTGATGGCTCGAGGCAGTTTTTTTTGTTTTGTTGATTTTTTCGTGTCAGGAGAGACTTGAGAAACGACAAGTTCATCACCCCGACAAGGGACCCCGTTTTGTGAGCTAGAGAGATCTCTCAGGTGGGCGGCTTTTATGATTGATTTGGCTCCGAAGCGGATTAAGTGTCGATTCTCCCCAGAAAGAAAACAAGACAGTTTGACAATTGGGGTCCCAGCTGGTGGTCCTGACCAAAAGCGGTTGTAAATGTCGAGGCTTCATCGCGTAATGAACCTTTTGCTGTGTCGGTTTCATCGAAGTCCCCGTTTTGGAGAGAGAACCCGTTGTGTCTCTGCTCACGCCGCTTCCTTGCCTCCTCGCAGGGAAACCCATGGCCTACATGCCATACGCTGAAGTGAAGCGCGCCATGGAGCAGGAGGCGCCACTCACTCATAAAAACACTGAAAAATGCAGCGAAAGAGACTTAAAAAGCCAAAAATTAAAAATACAACACATTAGCAAAACCACACACACACACAGAGTCCTGTGACTCCGAAGATGGCGGCAGTTGCGAGGAGCGAGGAGTGGGGGCGGGGTAGTCACTCACTTTGACCGTGAAGAACCAGGGACACTTTGCAAGCAGCTCAGACCACACCTCAAGCCCGGGCCACTTCCGCTTAATCCCTCGCCTGCCAGGCTGGACCCAAGAGACAGACCCCCTACCTCGCGGCAGGAAGTCTCCCCCAGGCACCTGGCTTACTAACCACGGAGCCCTTGCTCTGCAGAAAGAGAGAAGGAAGGAGAGAGGGAAAGAATACAGAGGTGGAAAGAAGGAAAGGGGGAAGCAAGGAAGGAAGGAAAGAGGGAGGGAGGGAAAGAAGGAAGGAAGGAAAGAGAGAAGGAAGGAAGGAAAGAAGGAAGGAAAGAGAGAGGTAGAGAAGGAAGGAAGGAGAGAAGGAAAGAAAAAAAGAGATGGAAAGAAGGAAAAGGGGAAGGAAGGAAAGAAGGAGGGAAAGAAGGAAGGAAGGAAAGAGAGAAGGAAGGATTGAACCAAAGAGCAAAGGAATGAAGGAAAGAAGGAGGGAGGGAAGGAAGGAAAGAAGGAAAGAGAGAGGTAGAGAAGGAAGGAAGGAAAGGAAAGAAAAAAGAGATGGAAAGAAGGAAAAGGGGAAGGAAGGAAAGAAGGAGGGAGGGAAAGAAGGAAGGAAGGAAAGAGAGAAGGAAGGATTGAACCAAAGAGCAAAGGAATGAAGGAAAGAAGGAGGGAGGGAAGGAAGGAAGAAAAGAGAGAGGTAGAGAAGGAAAGAAAAAAGACATGGAATGAAGGAAAAAGAAGGAAGGAGAGAAAGAGGGAATGAAGAAAGGAAAGAGAAGGATTGAACGAAAGAGCAAAGGAATGAAGGAAAGAAGGAGGGAGGGAAGGAAAGAAGGAAAGAGAGGTAGAGAAGGAAGGAAGGAGAGAAGGAAAGAAAAAAGATGGAAAGAAGGAAAGGGGAAAGGAAGGAAAGAAGGAGGGAGGGAGGGAGGGAAAGAAGGAAGGAAGGAAAGACAGAAGGAAGGATTGAACCAAAGAGCAAAGGAATGAAGGAAAGAAGGAAAGAGAGATGTAGAGAAAGAAGGAAGGAGAGAAGGAAAGAAAAAAAGAGATGGAAAGAAGGAAAGGGGGAAGGAAGAAAAGGAGGGAGGGAGGGAAAGAAGGAAGGAAAGAAAGAGAAGGATTGAACGAAAGCAATGAAGGAAAGAGGGAGGGAAGGAAAGAAGGAAAGAGGTAGAGAAGGAAGGAAGGAGAGAAGAAAAGAAAAAAGATGGAAAGAAGGAAAGGGGAAGGAAGGAAGGAAGGAGGGAGGGAGGGAAAGAAGGAATGAAAGAAAGAGAGGGATTGAACGAAAGAGCAAAGGAATGAAGGAAAGAAGGAGGGAGTGAAGGAAGGAAAGAGAGGTAGAGAAGGAGACATGGAGACATGGAAAGAAGGAAAGGGAAGGAAGGAGAGAAGGAGAGAAAGAGGGAAGGAAGAAAGAAAAGAGATGGAAGGATGGAACCAAAGAGCAAAGGAAAGAAGGAGGGAGGGAAGGAAGGAAGGAAGGAAAGAGAGAAAGAGGTAGAGAAGGAAGAAAGGAGAGAAGGAAAGAAAAAGATGGAAAGAAGGAAAGAGGGAAGGAAGGAGAGAAAGAGGGAAGGAAGAAAGGAGCGAGATGGAAGGATGGAACCAAAGAGCAAAGGAAGGAAGGAAAGAAGGAAAGAGAGGTAGAGAAGGAAGGAAGGAGAGAAGGAAAGAAAAAAGACATGGAAAGAAGGAAAGAGGGAAGGAAGGAGAGAAGGAAAGGAGAAAGGGAAGGAAGAAAGGAAAGAGAAGGAAGGATGGAACCAAAGAGCAAAGGAAGGAAGGAAAGGAGGGAAGGAAGGAAGGAAGGAAGGAAAGAAAGAGGTAGAGAAGGGAGGAAAAAGAAGGAAAGAAAAAAGTGATGGAAAGTAGGAAAGGGGGAAGCAAGAAAGGAAGGAGGGATGGAGGGAAAAAAGGAAAGAAATAGAGAAGGAAGGGGAGAAGGAAAGAGAAAGGGAAGGAAGAAAGGAAAGAGAAGGAAGGATAGAACCAAAGCAGAGGAAGGAAAGAAAGAAAGGGGTTGAGGAGGAAGAAAGGAGAGAATGAAAGAAAATAGAGATGGAAAGAAGGAAAGAGGGAAGGAAGGAGAGAAAGAAGGAAGAAAGAAAGGAAAGAGAGAAGGAAGGATGGAACCAAAGAGCAAACGAAGGAAGGAAAGAGAGAGGTTGAGGAGGAAGAAAGAAGGAGAGAAAAGGGAGGGAAAGTTGGCCATAGCAACGCGTGACGGGTACAGCGAATAATATATGAATATGAAACAGGCTAATTGTAAGCTTAACATGGGTGTGTAAGTCTGTCACTTGACTTGAGCCCTACGTTTTACAATCCAAAATTGAAAACACTCCCCAAGCGTTTCAGATGAGAGATCCTCGTCTTATTCTAGTAAACCTGAAACATAGCCTGCTGTTGATGACATTCTGTTGGTGAGATTCTCGATCGATTGACTGTGCTGTTTGCTCCCCCCCCCCCCTTTTCCCAAGTTCTCCAGCCTGCGCCTCACCAAGTCATCACCAACCTCCCCGAAGGGGTCCGGCCCCTGACGACCCGGCCGACCCGACCTCCGCCCCCGTTGATCCCCTCCTCCAAGACGGCGGTGCCCTCCGAGAAGCCCTCTTTCATCATGGGGGGCTCCATCTCGCAGGTGAGGGGGCAGCAGAGAAAATAGGGAGACCCTGTGACCGGAAGCTCAAGAAGGACTTTTCCTTTGTGAAAATCTGAAATTTCCAAAATCCCATATTTTTTATGGACTTAACTGAACTGTTTTTCATACCAGTGATATTTAATTCTGTTTCAATAATGTTATGTTTTAAATTGTATTGATATGCTTTGAGACTCCTTGTGGAGAGAAAAAGCAGGATATAAATAAACATAAACATAATTTTAATATAATACCATATCTTTTTTTTACATATATGAGCTCTTTTATATCCTCAGTCTCTCAGATCCTCAGTCTTTACAAATATGAAGTCTTCTATATCCCCAGTCTTTATAAATATCAGGTCTTCTATTTCCTCAGTCTTTATAAAAATCAGGTCTTCTATTTCTTGAGTCTTTATAAATAAGAGCTCTTCTATAACCTCCGTCTTTACAAATATCAGGCCTTCTATGTCCTCAGTCTGTGTAAATATCAAGTATTTTGTATTCTCAGTCTTCACAAATATCAAGTCTTCTATATCCGCGATCTTTAAAAACATCAGGTCTTCTATTTCCTCAGTCATTATAAATATCAGGTCTTCTATATCCTTGGTCTTTACAAATATGAAGTCTTCTATATCCCCAGTCTTTATAAATGTCAGGTCTTCCATTTCCTCAGTCTTTACAAATATCAGGTTTTCTATATCCGTGATCTTTAAAAGCATCAGGTCCTCTATTTCCTCAGTCTTTACAAATATCAGGTCCTCCATTTCCTCGATCTTTACAAACATTAGGTTTTCTATTTCCCCGGTCTTTATAAATATCAGGTCTTCTATTTCCTCAGTCTTTACAAATATTAGGTTTTGTATTTCCCCGGTCTTTACAAATATCAGGTCTTCTATATCCGCAATCTTTATAAATATCAGGTCTTCTATATCCGTGATCTTTACAAATATCAGGTCTTCTATATCCGCAATCTTTATAAATATCAGGTCTTCTATTTCCTCAGTCTTTATAAATATCAGGTCTTCTATATCCCTCAGTCTTTACAAATATTAGGTTTTCTATTTCCCCGGTCTTTATAAATATCAGGTCTTCTATTTCCTCAGTCTTCACAATTATCAGATCTTCTATATCCGCGATCTTTACAAACATTAGGTTTTCTATTTCCCCGGTCTTTATAAACATCAGGTCTTCTATTTCCTCAGTCTTTACAAATATTAGGTTTTGTATTTCCCCGGTCTTTATAAATATCAGGTCTTCTATTTCCTCAGTCTTCACAATTATCAGATCTTCTATATCCGTGATCTTTACAAACATTAGGTTTTCTATTTCTATTTCTTCTATTTCCTCAGTCTTTACAAATATTAGGTCTTTATAAACATCAGGTCTTCTATTTCCTCAGTCTTTACAAATATTAGGTTTTCCCGGTCTTTATATTTCCTTCTATTTCCTCAGTCTTCACAATTATCAGTCTTTATAAATATCAGGTCTTCTATTTCCTCAGGTCTTCTATTTCAATTATCAGGTCTTCTATATCCGCAATCTTTATAAATATCAGGTCTTCTATTTCCCCGGTCTTTATAAATATCAGGTCTTCTATATCCCTCAGTCTTTATAAATATCAGGTCTTCTATTTCCCCGGTCTTTATAAACATCAGGTCTTCTATTTCCTCAGTCTTCAGGTCTTCATTAGGTTTTCCCCCCGGTCTTTATAAACATCAGGTCTTTACAAATATTTCCTCAAATATCAGTCTTTATAAATATAAATAGGTTTTATTTCCCTTTATTTCCCTATATCCCTCAGTCTTTATAAATATCAGGTCTTCTATTTCCTCAGTCTTCACAATTATCAGATCTTCTATATCCGCGATCTTTACAAACATTAGGTTTTCTATTTCCCCGGTCTTTATAAACATCAGGTCTTCTATTTCCTCAGTCTTTACAAATATTAGGTTTTGTATTTCCCCGGTCTTTACAAATATCAGGTCTTCTATTTCCTCAGTCTTCACAATTATCAGATCTTCTATATCCGTGATCTTTCTAAACATCAGCTCTTCTATTTTCTCAGTCGTTATAAATATCAGGTCTTCTATATCCTTGGTCTTTACAAATATGAAGTCTTCTATATCCCCAGTCTTATAAATGTCAGATCTTCCATTTTCTAAGTCTTTACAAATATCAGGTTTTCTATATCCACGATCTTTATAAACATCAGGTCTTCTATTTCCTCAGTCTACAATTATCAGGTCTTCTATATCCGCGATCTTTATAAACATCGGGCCTTCTATATCTTCAGTCTTTATTAATATTTGGTCTTCTATATCCGCGAATGCTGGAAAGAAATCCAGGGGTCTGTACAATTCTGGGGATTCTGTGTTTAGACTTGGGTCGAATCCCCCAAGATCCCTCATACATGCATATGACAATATTCCAAAATCCGAAGCTATCCCGGTGCCAAGCATTTCAGAAAAGAGGTTCCTGTGTTAAGTTTAGATTGCCATGCTCCCCTCTTTAACGTCTTCCTTTTCTCCCCCTTTCTTCCCTTCTTCCAGGGGACCCCCGGGACGTACTTGAGCTCCCACAGCCAAGCGTCCTACGGCCAAGAGCCCTCCAAGCCCTCGGTGGGCTCCATCTCCCTTGGATTGCCAAGACAACAGGACTCTGCCAAATCGGGTAAGGACGGTGTCTGGTTTCCTGAGAAGGACGTTCCTCTTGTCCCTCCAGATGTGTTTGAATGACTGCTACCAGGATCCTGAAGCTGTCCTCAAAAGAGAGGCTCATGGTGACAAGAAACCCTTTCTTTCCCCCGCTTTCTAGCTTCCCTGCCGTACATTAAGCAGGAGGAATTCTCTCCCCGAAGCCAGAACTCACAGCCCGAAGGCCTTTTGGTCAGAGCCCAGCATGAAGGGGTGGTTCGAGGTGAGCAAAACATGGGCTCTTAGGGTCATCTCCATCTGTTTTGGGCCCCTAAAATGGCTTCTCAATCTGTTTGTATAATTTTTTTCAATCAAGATCAGACTTGATTACAATTCAGATACTCCCTTTATTTATTTATTTATTTATTTATTTATTTATTTACGACATTTATATGCCACCCTTCTCACCCCGAAGGGGACTCCGAGCGGCTTACAAGTAAACTGTAAATACAATATATTATTGCCATAGCACAATATTAATATTATATATTGCATTGTACTATAACATTATGCTGTAATATTATTAGCAATATTACATGTAATTTATTTATTATTTATTTATTTATATTTACTTCATTTCTATTCCGCCCTTCTCACCCCGCAGGGAACTCAGGGCGGATTACAATGTACACATTACATTTAGACACGCAAACACATAAGACAGACAGAGGCAATTTCACATCTGGCCACCAGGGGGAGCTGTCGCACTCCTTCATTCCTCAGCGTGTTTCCTGGAGATCTGGCCTCATAAATCAGTTAAATTTAGCCTCCCCACTAAGTGGTACCTTAATTTCCTACTTGACAGATGCAACTGTCTTTCGGGTTGCAAATGTCGACAACAGGCTACACAATAGGTTGAGAGCCCACCTCGACCCAGGCAGGCCTCGAACTCATGACCTTCTGGTCAGTAGCGATCTTATGCAGCTGACACCCAGCCAGCTGCGCCACATTCCTCGTGTAATATAAAATATATAATTATAATATATTATTATTAGTAGTATATTGTATCGCATGATAATATTATCAATATTAAATGTATATACAATATGTTATCTTATATCATATTATAATGTATTATATTATTAGCATAATACTAATACATCATTAATAATATTAGTATTATATAATATTCTATTGTTGCTGGGGGAAGGGCTCTGATGTCGCAGGAGACAAGATGGAGCTGTCTTCTCTGCTCCCTTCTTTACTCTGGCCCCCTTTTCAATAACTTTGATTGACATTTCTTCCGTTAACAGTTCTCAACCTGGGGGTCGCGACCCCTAGAGGGGTCAGTTGGCTCTTTCAGAGGGGTTGCAATGCCTCCTCCTCCAGCCCCACTCCCTCCACCTCCCTGGAATGGCTATCAGGCCCCCAGGGGCGCCACAGCAGGGCCCCGGCCCGGTGGGGAGGCTTTCCCAGCTGCCATTGCTGCCGCCAGAAATGCCCCTGTGTGCATCAGGGCGTGCCCTGTGTCACGATGCCAGGGCTCTGCCGGTACGCAGGCAGAGATGAACGATAAGAAACACCTAGCTTGTGTCCAGGGCTGGATCTTACGTTACACGAACTACGTGTCCGTGGGAGGCGCCACATATTCAGGGGCGCATTGGCCGCCAATCGCCCCTTCTCAGTCTCCGGCCCCATGGAAAGCGGGCCCCCCTCGCCGCACCCGCGCCTGAGCCGCCCACAGCGGCTCCACGAGGCCGGAGACCGAGGAGGAGAGCCCGGCAGCCGGAGGCAGAGCCTCCGCCCCCGGCCACCAAACCCTCTTCCTCAGTTTCCGGCCTCGTGGAGGGTGCCATGCGCGGAGCCAGCTAGTTAATTAATCTGCCCTTTAGAACTGACAGGGCTTAGGACTGACATTAACCCAACTGCTAGGCCTGACACCACCAACCACCAACTGCAGAACATGATACATGAACCCTGGGGGCCCAGCAGCCATTCCGGGGAGGTGGAGGGGGTGGTGCGACCTCTCTGAAACGGCAGGCGGAGGTGCTGGAAGTGATGGGAAGTTGCCTCTACTGACTTTTTATTGGTGGAGCTCAGAATGCTCTTTGATGCCTGGTGAACTATAAATCCACACAACTGCAATTCCCAAGAGTCAGGGTCTATTTTCCCCAAACTCCATCAGTGTTCACATTTGGGCATATTGAGTATTTATGCCAAGTTTGGTGCAGATCCATAGTCGTTTGGGTTCACACTGCTCTCTGGATATAGGTTGGGGGTCACCACAACATGAGGAACTGTATTTAGGGGTCACGGCATTAGAAAGGTTGAGAACCACTATGTTGTTGTCATTTATTTGTTCGGTCACTTCCAACTCTTGGTGACTTATGTTACATTTATTATTATGTAATCTGGGGTGGGCAATTAATAAACCCCAAAACAAACAAACAAATAAATAAATATTATTCGTGATCTATATTAGGTGAACTATAAATCCCAGCAACTACAACTCCCAAATGCCAAGGTCTATTTTCCTCTATAACAGTGTTTCTCAACCTTCCTAATGCCGCGATAATACAGTTCCTCATGTTGTGGTGACCCCCAACCATACATTTTTTTTGTTGCTACTTCATAACTGTAATTTTGCTACTGTTATGAATCGCCATGTAAATATCTGATATGCAGGATGTATTTTCATTCACAGGACCAAATTTGGCACAAATACCCGATACACCCAAATTTGAATACTGGGGAGGTGGGGGCAGGGGGATTGATATTGTCATGTGGGAGTTGTAGTTGCTGGGAGTTATAGTTCACCTACAATCAGAGAACATTCTGAACTCCCACCAATGGGGGAATTGAACCTATCTTGGCACACATGACCAACAGAAAATACTGGAAGGGTTTGGTGGGAGTTTTTGGAGTTGTAGTCCACCTACATACAGAGAGCACTGTGGACTCAAACAATAATGGATCTGGACCTAATTTGGCATGAATATTAAATATGCCCAAATGTGAACACTGGTGGAATTTGGGGAAAATAGACCTTGACATTTTGGAGCTCTAATTGCTGGGATTTATAGTTCACCTACAATCAAAGAACACTCTGAACCCCACCAATGATAGAATTGGGTCAAACTTCCCACACAGAACCACCATGACCAACAAAGATACTATGTTTTCTGATAGTAATTGGCGACCCCTCTGACATCCCCGGACCCCCCATGTACATTCCTAGGGGTCCCGACCCCCAGGTTGAGAAACACTGCTCTATAAGAACATTGCCTCCTTGCAGTCCTGCAAAATAGGGTGACATTTAGAGAGCAAGGTGAGGTATAAATTAATAATAATAATAGTAAATTAATGCATGTTGTATTGAAATGAACAGCATAGAAAGGCCGAGAGTGTTTTCCCCACTTTGGAATAGAAAGCAATTAAGATTTCGATCTTCCTGTCATTACGCACGATTCTGTGAGCTGTGAAGAAGCCAAAGAAAGGAGCAGTGGATTCTAACCAAGCAATGCTTTATGCCTCCAACTAGGGACGGCATCCGCTATCCAAGAAGGCAGCATCACTCGTGGGACACCGGCCAGCAAGGTTTCGGTTGAGACAATGCCATCTTTGCGCGGTTCCATCACCCAGGTACAGCTCTATTGATAGCCATCAATACTAACCTGTCGCAGTCCAGTGGCCTTGTTTGCTGGGGCATTCTGGGAGTTGTGCTCCAAAACGAAGGGCTTTTGTCAATTTCCGCAGTGCCTACAGCACGGGTGCCCACACTTTTTCAGCATGCGAGCTACTTATAATAAAACCAAGTCAGAAAGATCTACCTACCTCCTCAAGGCTGGAGAAGCTGCTGGTAGAGCTGAAGCCAAGGGAGGGGCGGGGCTTGGCACAGCCTGGCTCCGCCCCCCTCTGGCTTCAGCTCTATCAGCAGCTTCTCCAGGCTTGAGGAGGGCAGTGCCAAGCCAGTGGTGGCATAGCTAGCACAAGGCTGGCTTGGCCCTGCCCTCCTCAAGGCTGGAGCAGCTGCTGGTAGAGCTGAAGCCGTGGGAGGGGGCGGGCCTTGGCACGGCTTGGCTCCGCCCCCCTCTGAGAAGCGCTGCGATCGACCTCCTTCGGTCCCAGTCGATCGCGATCGACTTCCTGGGCAGCCCTGGCCTACAGCTTCTCACTTCCCATATAAATAGTCCTGTGAGTCTCATTGGAGGACGACTGGGAGAAAAATACTGTATTTCATCGCATAATAGTCGCACTTCCCCCCTTTGTTTCCAGGAAAAAAGGGGGGTGCGACTATTATGCGAGGAAAAAATATCAGTCTTCATTCTCCGCTTTGTTGTTTTCAAATAAAAGGGAGGAAAAGGAGGGATAATCCAGCCTCAAACAAATAGATGTTTCTGTTCGATCATTTGTTTCACACTGAAGAGCCATTTGGGACTGATTCTCCATTCCTTCTTTCTCAGAAGGCAAGGCAATTAAAGACTATACAATTGAGGTCTCTGGAGCTTTTCCCTTCTCTCTCCTGCCTCCAAGGCCTTAAGGAAAAAAACAACCCTGAAATTGAGGTCTCTGGAACTCGGACTGTCCCTCCTTTCTTCAAAGAACTCACTCCCAGGTTTTGTGAACTGCCTAAAGGCCTCGGAAGAAGGAGAGAGGAGAGAAGAGGGGATCATCAAAGACCTCCAGTTTGTAGTTTTAAACTGCCTTGACTTCGGGGAGAGACGGAGGGAGGGAGGAGAGAAGAGTGACGCTTCAGAGACCTCCATTTTGCAGTTTTTAAGCTGCCTTGCCTTGGAGGTCTCTGAAACTCCGCTCTTCTTTCCTCCTTCCTTCTGCCTTTCTCCAAAGTTAGTGATGTTTACAAACTACAAAATGTAGATCTCTGGAGCTCCACTCTTCTGTCCCCTCTCCTTCCTTCTCAGTGCACTCAATGGGTCTTGAATTGTAGTTACTAAGCCTGTTAAATCATACTTCTAAATGTTTCTAATGTACTTACAAAACTAAAATTCTGGTGGTGAGCACTAGGTGGCGCTGGTGCTTTGCTTTTACAGTGTTGCTAAAGTTCTGGTGGTGAACACTAGGTGGCGCTGGTGCTTTGCTTCTACAGTGTTGCTAAAGTTCTGGTGGTGAACACTAGGTGGCGCTGGTGCTTCGCTTCTACAGTGTTGCTAAAGTTCTGGCGGTGAACATTAGGTGGCGCTGGTGCTTTGCTTCTACAGTGTTGCTAAAGTTCTGGTGGTGAACACTAGGTGGCGCTGGTGCTTTGCTTCTACAGTGTTGCTAAAGTTCTGGTGGTGAACACTAGGTGGCGCTGGTGCTTTGCTTTTACAGTGTTGCTAAAGTTCTGGTGGTGAACACTAGGTGGCGCTGGTGCTTTGCTTCTACAGTGTTGCTAAAGTTCTGGTGGTGAACACTAGGTGGCGCTGGTGCTTCGCTTCTACAGTGTTGCTAAAGTTCTGGCGGTGAACATTAGGTGGCGCTGGTGCTTTGCTTCTACAGTGTTGCTAAAGTTCTGGTGGTGAACACTAGGTGGCGCTGGTGCTTTGCTTCTACAGTGTTGCTAAAGTTCTGGTGGTGAACACTAGGTGGCGCTGGTGCTTTGCTTTTACAGTGTTGCTAAAGTTCTGGTGGTGAACACTAGGTGGTGCTGGTGCTTTGCTTCTACAGTGTTGCTAAAGTTCTGGTGGTGAACACTAGGTGGCGCTGGTGCTTGCTTCTACAGTGTTGCTAAAGTTCTGGCGGTGAACATTAGGTGGCGCTGGTGCTTTGCTTCTACAGTGTTGCTAAAGTTTTGGTGGTGAACACTAGGTGGCGCTGGTGCTTTGCTTCTCCAGTGTTGATAATGTTCTGGTGGTGAACACTAGGTGGCGCTGGTGCTGCTTCTACAGTGTTGCAAAGTTCTGGCGGTGAACACTAGGTGGCGCTGGTGCTTCGCTTCTACAGTGTTGCTAAAGTTCTGGCGGTGAACACTAGGTGGCGCTGGTGCTTCGCTTCTACAGTGTTGCTAAAGTTCTGGTGGTGAGCATTTCCCCACCAGAACTTTATCAACACTATAGAAACAAAGCACCAGCGCCATCTAGTGTTCACCCCCAGAATTTTAGTTTTGTAAGTACTTTAGAAACATTTAGAAGCATGATAGCATAGGCCTAGTAGTTACCCATTAACCGTCACTGTTGATTTCGGTTCTGGTAGTAGGACCCAGTAGCTTCCCTCTCAAATTCACAACGAGTGGGCTTTCTTTCCAGGGGACACCAGCCCTGTCCCAGTCGGGGATTGCGGCCGACGTACTGCTGAAGGGGACCATCACACGCCTGGCCACGGAGGACAGCAGCCCCGAGAAGTGCCGGGAGGAGGCTGGTGCCTCTAAAGGCCACGTCATTTATGAGGGCAAGAGCGGGCACATCATCACCTATGACGGTGAGGGGACAGGGCACTCGTGGGAAGGCCTCGCGACTCAGTTTTGCTCCCTGCATTCCATTTTAATACATATACTTAAACAATTATTTATTTGATAGTTGAGCTATCGGCTTTCAAAGTGTGTATAATTTTTAGCACACTAGGTGTTTTCATAAGTTGGCCTCCACATCTGCGCTCCCATTCTGATCCCATCTTTCTCTGCCATTTCTGCAGCCATCAAGAACGTCCGAGAGGGAACCCGGAGCCCGCGGACAGCTCATGAGATGAGCCTGAAACGGACCTACGAGGCCATGGAAGGAAACATCAAGCAAGGGATGTCCATGAGGGAATCGCCCGTCTCTGCGCCCTTGGAAGGTCAGTCAGAATTGGGCTTGGGCCCGAATCAGTTTGAACTAAAATGATTTGTAATATTCGGTGGTCTGTTTTATATAATCTCTGAAAATAGAACGAGGAGGAGGGAACTGAAAAGCCAAGCAAAACGGATTAAGAGAGGCCGGCATCGAAAAGTCTCTTGAGTTCCTCTCTGAGCATGATGCGAGGCGAAGTTTATCTCTTTCTGTTTCTCAGCCAGTAAAAATGTGTCAGGAAGTTAGTGAAGGCACTGCGAGTCCCATCGTCCATGGTCCACCCTCCTCCAAACAGCACCAGGAAGTAGAGTGGGTCATGGAGGCTCTGTCTGCCAAGTTTGGCCTTGATCCATCATTATTGGGAGTTGCAGTGGTATCATGAAATTACTGAAGGTACTGCAAGTCCCATCATCCATGGTCCATCCCCCTTTGAACTGCAGCAGGATGTAGACTGGGTCATGGGGACTCTGTGTGCCAAGTTTGGTCTTGATCAGTCATTGGATGAGGGTCACAGTGGTCTCGGGAAGTGAGTGAAAGTACTTCAAGTCCCATCGTCCATGGTCCATCCTCCTCTAAACTGTACAGTGGGTCATGGGGGCTGTGTGTGCCAAGTCTGGTCTTGATCAGTCATGGGATGAGGGTGGCAGGGGTCTTGGGAAGTGAGTCCCATCATCCATTGCCCCCCCTCCTCCAAACTGCACCAGGACGTAGAGTGGGTCATGGGGGCTGTGTGTGTCAAGTGTGGTCTGTATTGGTCTTTGTTGGTGGCCACAGTGGTCTGTGGGAACCGAAGTGTTTGAAAGTACTACAAATCCCATAATCCATGGTCCATCTCCCCCAAACCGCACCAGGACGTAAAGGGGGCCAGGGGGGTTATGTGTACCAAGTTTGGTGCAGGTCCATCACCCGCGCTGGTCACTGTGACCTGTGAAAGTGGGAGCCAATCAGAACACTGCCACATATCCGCCCTCCGCACGCATACATACATACAAACACTGACTTTTATTACAAACACTGACTTTAGATAGATGGATGGATGGATGGATGGATGAGGGGTTAGCCGAAAATTGACCCCGAAACAGCACGCCTTTTGGCCGAATTGCAGTGTTTGGGTTTGAAATAATGCTTGCTGTAGCGCATTACAGAAGACAATGTCTTTTCTTCTTTCGTTTTTGTGGCTGTTTCCAGGGCTGATTTGCCGTGCCCTCCCTCGGGGCAGCCCCCACGCAGACCTCAAGGAGAGGACCGTGCTCTCGGGGTCTATCATGCAAGGTAAGCAAGGACGGTTCAGTCCTATTCCAGGATTAGGGTTAGCGTTATTAGGGTGTAGTTACCAAGTGTAGTTTTTGCAATGAGGCTAATTGAATAATTAATGCATTTATGCGCTGATATCAATAGAACCTAATTAATCACAAGCCAATAAGTATTTTTCATCAGATACGATTTTAGATCATTCTTAGAGAGTTTTTGGCATTGAATTCAGATCTGTGTTTATATTTTCTCTTATCACGTGTTGTTTTTGCAGTGACGCTAATTGAATAATTAATGCATTTATGCACTGATATCAATAGAATCTAATTAACCACAAGCCGACGAAGTATTTTTCATTAGATATGATTTTAGGTCATTCTTAGAGAGTTTTTTCGTGCTGAATTCAGATCTGTGTTTATTTTATTTTATTCTTATCCCACGTCGTTTTTGGGATGAGGCTAATCGAAAAATTAATGTATTTATGCTTTGATATCAATAGAATCTAATTAACCACAAGCCAACAAAGTATTTTTCATCAAGTATGATTATAGATAATTAGTTTTGCGTGCTGAATTCAAATCTGTGTCTATTTTTCTCTATCATTCGATTGCAATTAGGCTAATCAAATAATGCATTTATTGATATTTGATATTGATATCTATTGATAGCAATGCATAAATGCATTCGTTGTTCAATTAGCCTCATCGCAATCGAACGATAGAGGAAAAAATAAACACAGATTTGAATGCAGCTTGATCTAAAATCATATCTGACGAACAATACTTGTTGACTTGTGTAATTTATGTCTGGCCCTTAAATTGGGTATTTGATAAGGGTGACTTATGCCCAATTGGGTATTTGAAAAGGAAATCGCTCCCGAGGTGGTTGTTGGACCAATCACAGAGAAGCTGCCCCCGGACCTCACTGACACCCCTCTCCCTCGGCCCAGGAACCCCACGAGCGACGCCCGAGAACTACGAGGAGGGGCTGAAGTACCCCAAGATCAAGCGGGAGTCTCCTCCGACACGGAGCTTTGAGGGCGCCATCTCCAAGGGGAAGCCCTACGAGGGGGTCACCACCATCAAGGAGATGGGCCGCTCCATCCATGAGATCCCCCGGCAGGACCTGCTGGGCCAGGAGAGCCGTAAGACTCCCGACATAGTCCCCGGCGCCCGACCCATCATCGAGGGCTCCATCTCCCAGGTAGGCAGGCCTATGCTGGCACAGAATGACTCAACGGCTCTCTCTCTCTCTCTAGCTTTCTGGCTAAATAATTACCTCACAAACAAAGTTGGAAGGCTTTAATTCAAAAGCATGCGTTGGGGCAGGGGTCGGGAACCTTTTTGACTCAGAGAGCCATGAAAGCAAAAATATTTGGAAATTTATTTCAGTGAGATCCATATTATATATCTATTATATAAAGGAGGACCCGTCATCGAATGACTGACAGAGACAGAGAAACCTTCCAAGGCAGAGACACCAAACTTGCCAACAAAAATAGGCCTCGGGCAAGGAAGGTTTTTAGCAAAAAAACTTTCCCCCCCAAAACCTAGAAGGCTCCCAAAACAACGATTTAAAAAAACTATATTTCCCAGCATCCTCTGAGGCAGCCAGCGAAACCCATTGGCCAACATCGGCCCACACAAAATGCAGGGAGTCTGAGTAACCATAGTAACGCTGGGCAGAGCCAGCCAAGGCTAGGATAGAATGCTGAGTGATTTGAGTTTAGACAGTTGGTGTTTGAGGGTTAAACATACCTCTGCTAAACAGAAACCTACACAGTACAACCAACTAACACAGGAGGCCATGACAACTCCCAGGAGGACATAAAACTAACACAAATAGGGCACCAGGGACACAGGCACCACTCACAAACACATACCGCCGGAATAACACAAACTTGCAAAACCCACAAAATAAAATCCTGCAACACAAAAACCAACCCCAACCAAAATTCACAACAATCACCACTGGTAAAAGCCACACCCCCTCCACATCACCAACTATGTCACCACAACACACACAAAATACACCCCACAAATACCTGACAACTTCCCCAACACAAAACCCAGGACTGCACTCACTACTCACCACCATGCACACCTCCAAATACACACATGTCCCAGGCACAATACTCCAGCAATTCCTACCCACACAACACAACACAACTTCCTATCACAACCCATCCCCCCAACCTTACGGGACCCGGCACACAACACCTACCACACCACAAACAAAAACACACTCCACCTATACTCCAACCACAACACAACACTACACTGATACTTTACAAACACACACAAACACCCAAAACACCCCACCCACACAAGCATTCCACAACATACTACCACCCACAATGCCACCACACACCCACTAACTCACCAAAACAGTAATACGTACACACAACACAATACGCACATGACCCCACCAAGAACATAAGTAACATCAATTCCAACCCTTACATACTCAGACTTTCTTGCATCTCCTAAATAGGGCACAGCAACGCGTGCTGGGTACAGCTAGTATAATATATTTTAAGACTGAATTCAACTAAATGTGAGTATATACATACATACGATGAGAAAAGGATTCCCCCGGCAGAATGAGGGGACACTTCAGACCTGGCTCTGCAAAAGGCATGCTCAGGACTCTGGGAAGGAAGAGAAGGGGGAAATTGTGGACATTGCTGATTGTGTTGATAATTATTATTGTATACGATAATCCGGATCTTATATAATGCGGATGCTTATGGAAAGCATTGTAGGTTCTCTTTTCTAGCTATTCAGCTCACTGCGGAGATACCTAACCACAGTTCTTGAGTTCATTACATATTTTTAGTCCGAGCTTTGTTTGGGCTTTACTAGTGGTTTAGACCTTGCCTTGTATTTTAGTTATTCAGCCAAAAAAATGTGTGTAAATAGGGTAAGGTTCATGATGATTGTGTTTTAGCTATGTCCTAACCTATTTTGAGGAGAGGCAGATAACAAATGTGATTATTATTATTAGATATTATTATTATTATTATTAGTCCCCTCGTGGGAGAGGGGCGAGGTAGAAATAAAGGTAAAAATAAATAGATAAATAAATACACAAAATGATTATTTTATTTATTTATTTGTTTGTTTATTTGTTTATTTAGACTTATCAGTCGCCACTCCCGTGCGGCTCGGGGCGACTCACGACAGCGGAATCACAATAAAAACAGAATAAAAACACGACATAGCAATAAAACATAGAATAAAATACAAGATTAGAACAACAATATTGAACAATTCAAAATGGATAGCAGATAGTGTCACAAAAATTGCCAGATATTAGCAGCCAAATGCCTGTTGGAACAGGAGTGTTTTGCATGCCTTCCGGAATGCCAGCAAGCCTGGGAGGGCGCGAATCTCGGAAGGCAATGCGTTCCATAAAGTGGGGCATTGACCGAAAAGGCCCTCCTCCGAGTAGCCGTGAGGTGGTACTTCTTAGCATTTGGTATCTCCGGAAGGTTTCCCGTCTCTGAGCGCAACGGTCTAATGGGACAGTATGGGATGAGGCGGTCCCTAAGGTACACTGGCCCCAGACCATTCAAGGCCTTAAAGGTCAATGCCAATACCTTGAAGGTGATCCGGCATTCCACTGGCAACCAGTGCAGTTCGCGCAAGATGGGTGTTACATGGCTGCTTATAGAGGCACCTGCCAGCAGCTGAGCCGCTGCGTTCTGTACCAGTTTCAGTTTCCGGATCACTGACAAAGGCAGGACAATGTAAAGAGCATTACAGTAGTCTAGTCTTGAGATGACCGTGGCTTGGATCACTGTGGCTAAATCCCGCCGGGACAGGTAAGGGGCCAACTTCCTCGCCTGGCGTAGATGGAAAAGCGCTCCTCTACTGACGATGGAGACATGTGTCTCCATCATCAGTCGAGAGTCCCAGGTGACACCTAGACTTTTAACGGATGACGACAAACATAACGTCGCGCCGTCCAGGGTTGGAAGCTGGATCACTCCACCGCCCGGGCGACCAAGCCACAGGATCTCCGTCTTAGCTGGATTCACCTTCAAACTACTAGCTCGCAGCCATCCAGTAATGGCCTCAAGGCAATGATGGAAATTATCGGGTACGGATTCGGGTCGGCCCTCCATCCCCAGAATGAGCTGAGTGTCATCAGCATATTGATGACACTCCAGCCCGAAGCTACGGACCAGCCGAGCGAGTGGTTGGACATAGATGTTAAATAACAGAGGGGAGAGAATTGCCCCCTGGGGGACCCCACAAAGTAGTGGGGAGCCCCCGGAGACAACCTCACCCCTCCTCATTCACTGTAGCTGGTTTCAGAGGAAGGGAGACAGCCAATTTAAGACCGTCCCCCTTACCCCGGCCCTGGCAAGGGGGTGAGTGAAAAGATCATAATTGACTGTGTTGAACGCTGCTGTGAGGTCCACCTAGTGTTCACCACCAGAGCTTTAGTTTTGTAAATACTTTAGAAACATTAGAACCATGATTGCCCAGGCCTAATATTTCACATACAGGACAAACAAAGACATACATAAATATCAGATTATTTAATACAGTATGAAATACACAACTAAAATACTACCTATACCATTAAAATGCTACGTAAATAATTGGTGACATGCACCCTTAAGGCTCAGGCGTAAAAATTAATGATAAGTAATCCTTCGGAGCACCTTGCGTATCTTTCCAGGGAACGCCTATCAAGTACGAGAGCGGTCCCGCTCCGTCAGCCATCAAGCACAATGTCAAGTCGCTGATCACGGGTCCCAGCAAGCTGCCCCGCGGGATGCCTCCGCTGGAGATGGTGACAGAGAGCGCCAAGGTGGCGGAGCAGCGCGGGAAGTACGAGGAGGCTAAGGTGGCCGGTGGAGGGGAGGTGCGACCCCGCCACACCTCGGTGGTCAGTGCGGGCCCTTCTGTCCTGCGCTCCACTCTGCACGAGGCACCCAAGGCCCAGCTCAGCCCCGGGATCTACGAGGACGGCAGTGCCCGGAGGACCCCTGTCGGCTACCAGAGCCTGTCCAGGAGCTCCCCCATGATGAACCGGGGGCCCGAAGGTGATTTGTGCTACAATGCGGGCACTGTTCGGACGATATCCCGCCACAGCCTCCCCCCCTCAAGTACCTTTCCTCCTTTTGGCAATTTTATCAACTTTTTCAATGTTTGTATGACAGGGCCGAATAGAAAATTATGTTTATAACCCAGGAACAGAAACCGTGGGTTATATTGTTGTTGTTGTTGTTGTTATGTTGCTTGAGACTGTGTCCATATTTCCAGATCACAAGACGGAAACATTATGGCAAACCTTTGCATTTTATGTGAACAATCTCTGTATACGTTCCTCCTGTCTAGATCCTTTCCCCCTCGTTTTATCAGTTCGGTGAAGCAGATTTAGGCGACGGGGACGTTTTCGCTGACTTCCGGTCCAAAGGGGGCTTTGAACTTTGGCCTTCTGCTGTTGGTTTTGAAAAGAATCTCGATCTCAATGAGGCGTACCTCTTGTTAACTCTGCCCCCTTTTTGCCACGTGTTCAGGGAAATCAGGGAATCACGAGAGGAAGTCCACCCTGACGCCGACGCAGCGGGAGAGCATCCCGTCCAAGTCTCCGGTCCCCGGGGTGGATCCAGTGATGACCCATGGGCCCTTCGACCCCCACCATCGGGGGGCCACGCCAGACGTCTACCGGAGCCACCTCCCCTCTCACCTGGACCCAGCCATGCAGTTCCACAGGGCTCTGGATCCTGGTAAGCAGCAAGGCATTCCACTCAGCGAGAACAATGATGATTGTTATGATAATACACTGTTCCCTCACTTATTGCGGGGGATACATTCCATACCGCTAAATAGGGACGGCCCCTTCCCTTCTCTCTTCACCCTCTTTACCTTCATCTTCCTCCTCCTTGTCGCCACCTAGGCCTCTTGCCTCTTCTTGGCGGAGGTGTCGTGGGGCCCAAGCCGCGGCAAGAAGCCCCGGCGGTGACCATGAGGAGTAAGAGGGCGGTAAAGAGGGGGAGGGGGGAGGAAGAGCTGCCCCCTTGCCCTCTTTACCTCCCTCCTCCTGGTTGCCGCCGGGGCATACAGTGTTCCCTCGCTACATACATACATACATAGTAGGCCTGTTAAATCATGCGCAGGTTCGCAGACTGGATGTGATCCTGGAGTCAACGGTGAGCTTGGAGCCCCAGGTCTCGGCGGTGACCAGGGGAGCATTCGTACAATTATAATTACATCCCGTATAGACTACTGCAACACGCTCTACGTGGGGCTGCCTTTGAAGACTGTTCGGAAGCTGCAACTGGTCCAACGGACAGCAGCCAGGTTGATAACAGGAGCGGCATTCAGAGAGCGCACAACTCCTCTTTTGTGCCAGCTCCACTGGCTGCCAGTTTGATACCGGGCACAATTCAAAGTGTTGTCTTATTCTTTAAAGCCCTAAACAGTTCTGGTCCAATTTACCTGTCCGAACGCATCTCTCCCTATGAACCATCGAGATGTTTAAGATCATCCGGAGAGGCCCTGCTCTCGGTCCCGCCTTCTTCGCAGGCGTGATTGGCGGAGACGAGAGACAGGGCCTTTTCAGTGGTGGCCCCTCAACTTTGGAACACCCTTTTTAGTGACATCAGATCAGCCCCCTCCCTCCTGACATTTCGTAAGAAAGTGAAGACCTGGCTATTCGAGCAGTTGAAATATAACTGTTTAATTAGACCTATGGAATGGTGACAATGTGACGGAAAGTGATTTTAAGCTGACGCTGAGAATTGTATTTTTATGTTTTTAATTGTTAATTGTAGTTGTTTATATGATTATTGTTTTAATTGTAATTGTCATGTAAACTGCCTCAAGTCGCCTTCGGGCTGAGAGGGGTGGTATAAAAATGTAGTAAATAAATAATAAATACTCTTCTTATGAGAAAAGGGAGGTCTGCTTATGTCTAACTGCGTCTCAGGGTTTCTGCTGAGACATTGGGTCCCTTCCCGGTTGTCAATGCAGGGCTTGAGATGTCGTCTTCCTCCAAACTTGGGCCATTGCCCCGACTCACGTTTTCCTTTTCCCTCCTTTCTCCCGCTTCGCCAGCCACGGCCTACATGTTCCAGCGGCAGCTGTCGCCAACACCGGGCTACCCGAGCCAGTACCAGCTCTACGCCATGGAGAACACGCGGCAGACCATCCTCAACGACTACATCACCTCCCAGCAGATGCAGGTCAACCTGCGCCCCGACTTGGCCCGGGGCCTCTCCCCTCGAGAACAAGCACTGGGCCTGCCCTATGCTGGAGCCAGAGGTGAGAATGGGGCCTCCGGACCTCCTCTTGTGGAGGAGAGACCCCGTCATGAGTTCTTGAACCTTAAAGATGTTCCTTATGTCAGCGAGTGGACGGGCTCTGCATTCCTCATAGCTCTGCCACACTTTTCCAAGAGTAAAGTGTCTCCTTATGTAGCAAATTTTCTGGTTGTTTTCCATTGATTGATTGGAAAAATATTTTATTCTATTATTCTATTTATTATTCTATTCTTACTTTACATTCGTTATTGTTATTAGATTGTTGATTATGGTTGATTGACTTGTTATCCAGCTAAAACTCGCTAACACCCCATCCATCAATTCCGGACAGATGTTGTTCCTCCTTAACAGATGTTGGTTTCCCTCCTTAATGTAAGGAGCATTGTGTTTGACTTCCTTAACTTAAAGACCCAGTTGTCTCTAGTCATGTAAACATGTTGTTTACCGAAATGTCCCCAGATCAGTTATGTCAACAGTTCAGTCGTTTTGCTTTCATCTCCTTCATAATGTCATTTTAGGCCTCAATCTTCTTAGAATGGTACGAGGGCGGGTTGATAAATCCGTGACTTTTTAAATTTCCGGCGTCTTAACTGAAAGGGCAACTCTGCTCCTGTCAACAGGCACCTGTCAGTTGACTCCTGTCAAAAGTTGAACAAGCTGCGTCATTTAGTTTGTGTTTGACAGCCATTGATAGCAGACGACCGTGTGATTGGAGGAGAAAATGGAAAAAAGTGAATTTCATGTGCTCATTAAGCATTATTTTTTGCGGAAAAGACCATCACTCAAACCAAGACTAAGCTTGATAAATACTATGGGGACTCTGCACCATCCATTTCAATGGTAAAAAAGTGGTTTCCTGAATTTTGTTGTGGCCACACAAGCATGGAAGATGCTGAACGTTCTGGGCGCCCAGTTGAGGTCTCTACGCCCGAAACAATTGAAAAAATTCACGATATGGTGTTGGCCGATTGGAGATGGAAAGTGTGAGAGATTGTGGAAGCCATAGGCATCTCACGTGGCTCAGTGGTTTCAATTTTAAATGATCACTTAGTCATGAGAAAGCTTTCCGCAAGATGGGTGCTGCGTTTGCTCACAATCGACCACAAACGCAACCGTGTGACAATTTCGCAGGAGTGTTTGCCGTTGTTCAACCACAATATGGACGCGTTTTTGCGCCGTTTCGTAACCGTGGACGAAACGTGGATCCACCACAACACACCAGAGACCAAACAGCAGTCAAAACAGTGGGTTTCTCGGGGTGAATCGGCGCCAAAGAAAGCCAAGGTGGGTTTGTCAGCCAATAATGTCTGGCGTCCGTTTTTTGGGATGCAAGTGGTATAATCCACATTGACTACCTTCAAAAGGGTAAAACAATCAATGGCAAATATTATGCCAACTTATTGGGTCGATTTAATGAGGATTTCGGGAAAAAATTATTGCATTTGGCAAAGAAAAAAGTTATTTTGCACCAGGACAATGCAAGGGTGCACACATGTGCAGTTGCCATGGCAACAATCCATGAATTGGGATACGAATTGCTCCCTCATCCGCCCTATTCTCTGGATTTAGCCCCGAGTGACTATTTCTTGTTTCCAAACCTGAAGAAATGGCTCGGCAGAAAGAGATTTGACCCCAACAATGAAATCATCTCATATTTTGATGACCTCGACAAATCTTAATTTTTGGAAGGGATAAAAAAAATTCGAGAAACGTTGGAGAAAGTGTATAGAGCTCAAAGGAGACGACGTTGAAAAATAAAATGTTTTTTTAATCCAAAAACCTGTGTTTCATTCAAAAAGTCACGGACTTATTGACCCGCCCTCGTATCTTCATTTTTGCCAAGCCTTCATAGGGCCCAGTCAGACACCAAGTATTCAATTCCTTTCTCAATTATTCAACTAGGGATCATTGACTTGAACAGCATGGCTCCCACCATCCTGGTGCCCCACCCAGGGGGGCCCAGCACCCCTCCCATGGAGAGGATCACCTACATCCCCGGCACTCAGCTGGCATTCCCCACCAGGCCCTACAACCCGCCCTCCATGTCCCCAGGTAAGAAGAGACCGGCACTTCCTGGCAGTATTCTGGCTGGGCTCTCCTTGGCCAGTAGTCCCATCCCATAGGAGTTGGTGTCAGGTGGGCTCTAGGCTTCGGCCTGAATCAGTTTGAACGAAAGTGATTTGTAAAATTCGGTGTTGGTTTTGTTTCTTCCCCTTAAAACATCTGTTATTATTTTATTAGATTATATTTTATTCTATTTATTATTCTATATTTATTCTATTTATTATTATTTTATTAGATTATATTTTATTCTATTTATTATTCTATATTTATTCTATTTATTATTCTTTTATTAGATTATATTTTATTCTATTTATTATTCTATATTTATTCTATTTATTATTCTTTTATTAGATTATATTTTATTCTATTTATTATTCTATATTTATTCTATTTATTATTCTTTTATTAGATTATATTTTATTCTATTTATTCTATTTATTATTATTCTATTCTTACTTTACATTCGTTATTATTATTAGGATACTACTATTTTTTGATAAGGGTAAATGGAACAGTACTCATATTGACACCCCCCCCCCCCCACCCCCAGATAACTCGACCTGAGTTGAGGATCATTCCCCTTCCTTGAGAAGTAAGGAAAGGGGGGTAATAAATGCATTAATTAATTTATTATTATTATTAGCATTATTGAGGTTGATTTTTTTCAGTATATTTATTTATTGTGTCATAAGCAAATTGAGAATACAGTGTTAATATACACAAACCACAAATGAAGTTAAAGACTTGGCGTTATGTTTAATGTTGTTTGACCAGTAGCTGGCCACTTGAGCGCCTCTGGAGTTGCTGCGAGGAGGTCCTCCATTGTGCATGTGGCAGGGCTCAGGTTGCATTGTAGTAGGTGGTCTGCGGTTTGCTCTTCTCCACTCTCGCATGTCATGGACTCTACTTTGTGGCCCCATTTCTTAAGGTTGGCTCTGCATCTCGTGTTCCCAGAGCGCAGTCGGTTCAGCGCATTCCAGGTCGTCCAGTCTTCAGCTCAGGTCCTCCCTCTTTAAAGATTTCGGCAGGGATCCCATAGGTCCGCTGGCTTTGTTATTTTTTTGTTGGCTGATGGCATTGTTGACTTCTGCCAAACGAGGCCGTGCTGCAAGCTCATCCCTGGTTTGTTGTTGTGGGATTTGTGAGAGAACCTCTTCTGCCACATTGGAGCTGCGATTCAGGAGGCTTTGGTAGTTGTTCTTTCCAACCTAGTACAATTGATGTTTTGTTGGTGATAGGTGACCCATGTTTCAGACCCATAGAGGAGAATAGACAGTACGATAGCTCTGTACACACTGATTTTGGTGCTTTGCCTCAGGTGCTTGTTGCTCCAGACTCTTTTGTGAAGCCTTCTGGATGCACTCTATGCCTTTGCTAATCTGTGATCTATCTCTTTGCCAATCTTGGCGCCTGAAGAGATGATGCTTCCCAGGTAGGTGAACTGCTGAACGGACTTAAGAACAGATGTGCCTATGCTGACGTGGGGATGATGGTGTTCTTCCTGTGGTGCGGGCTGGTAGAGGAGTTCTGTTTTCTTCAGGCTGACTTCCAGCCCAAACAGCTCTGCAGCTGTTGCAAAGCAGGATGTTAGGCACTGCAGGGCTGCTTCTGAATGGGCGACAAGGGCCCAGAGCAGCATCGTTAGCAAAAAGCAGCTCACGGACTAGATAGTTTCATTCATAATATTAGTATTATATAATATATTGTTGCTGGGGGAGGAGCTCTGATGTTGCAAGAGACAAGATGGAACTGTCTTCTCTGCTCCCTTCTTCACTCTGGCCCCAGAGCCGCCGTTGTTTTTTGGATCATTACAACTTTTGCCTGGCTTCGAGTGATAATGCGGCAAGTCTCATTAAGACCCACATCCACTGTTTTAGTGTGGTGAGATGTATTCCATACTGGTCATGCGTATTTATTGACTAAAATCTCTAGACATATATATGTGAGTATATTAGGCAGGTGTCCCCCGGTTTCCTAAACATGGCGCTCTCTTTCCCTTCCCAGGGCACCCTTCCCACTTGGCAGCCTCCGCCATGGCCAATGCCGAACGGGAGCGGGAGCGAGAAAAGGAACGAGAGCGAGAACGGGAGCGCGAGAGGGAGCGGGAGAGGATCGCCACCGTCCCCGCTGAACTCTACCTTCGTCCGGGTGAGACCTCCCTTCCAGCCCTATTGGGGGACCCATATACAGACCCTCGTTTGCACTTCTAACCTTATTTTCCTTCCTTCCCATTTGCCAGGAGCCGAGCCGCCCAGCCGTCCCTCCAGCCACGGCTACGTCCGCTCGCCCTCCCCGTCGGTGCGCAGCCAAGAGAGCATCATGCAGCAACGGCCCAGCATTTTCCAAGGCTCCAACGGGACGAGCGTCATCACCCCGCTGGACCCCACCGCCCAGTTGCGCATCATGTATGTTCAGAGCTCGATTCATACTTTTCTTTTATTAAGACCCTGTCTGACCGATGTTAGTGCTTCAACAGTGTTGTCTTGTCTAGCTGAGTTTGGAAGCTTATGTGCACATATCCTTTTAAAGATATGTTCGCCCTTTCTTATGCAGTGTGTAGTCCTGACGAACAAAAAAAACCTTGAGTCAGAAATAGTTATTTTATTAATTGTGACAGAAGCTAGTTGAGAATACACTTATCTCTCGGCGTTACTTCGCGAACGAAGATTCTTAGGAAGGACTCATCCCATGCTTTTTACAAGCGCGTTGATGACTAAAAAGGCCAATCTGAGATAGGCAAGTTCGGTTGCAGAAAGCACAGCAGAAAATCTCCTTGGGTGATGTTGTTTCCAAGTTGTGGTTCTTTCTGCGTTGTCGTTTCTCTTCGAGACCCGTTCGGCGTGTCTTCTCGAAAGAGGCCGCAGCATTGTGGATAGTGTGTCTCCATGCCTCCTGATGTGAGGCCAGGGTGGACCATGGTTGGTGATCAATCTGGCCGAGCCTGAGATGTTGTTTCAGGGAGTCCTTATATCTCTTTTTGGGGGCACCTCTCTTGCGCTGATCCATGGCGAGTTCACCGTAGAGTAGTATCTATGGGAGGTTGTGGTCCTCCATCCTAGAGATGTGCCCTGCCCAGCGCAGCTGTGTTCTCAGTAGCATGGCCTCAACGCTGGTGATCCCTGCTTGCTCAAGGACAGCAACATTCGTCACATAGTCAGTCCAGTGTACATTTAGGATTGTGCGAAGACAGCGCTGATGAAAGCGTTTGAGGAGTCGTAGGTGTTGGCGATAGGTGACCCATGTTTCAGACCCATAAAGGAGAATAGGCAGTACGATAGCTCTGTACACATTGATTTTGGTGCTTTGCCTCAGGTGCTTGTTGCTCCAGACTCTTTTGTGAAGCCTTCCGAATGCACTCTATGCCTTTGCTAATCTGTGATCTATCTCTTTGTCAATCTTGGTGTCTGAAGAGATGATGCTTCCCAGGGAGGTGAACTACCTATTCCTTCCCCCCTTTTTCTTCTTCCCCTTCCTCTCCTTTCTTCCTTCTCTACCTCTTCTTTTATTCCTTCTTTCACTCTTTGGTTTCATCCTTCCTGCTCTCTTTCCTTCCTTCCCTCCCCCTTTCTCTACTTCTTCATTTGTCTCTTTTTTTCCTTCCCTGTTTCCCTCCTTCTTTCACTTTTTATTTCATTTTCTCCTTCCTTCTTTACCTCTTTCCGGATTTCCCTTTTTCCTTTCTACTTTCTCTTCTTCCTTCCTTTGGTACCTCTTTCCTTCCTTCCTTCCTTCCTTCCTTCCTTCCTTCCTTCCTTCCTTCCTTCCTGCCTGCCTGCCTGCCTGCCTGCCTGCCTGCCCGCCCGCCCCCCATGCCCGCCCGCCCCCCCTTCCTTGACTGCCCGCCCGCCCGCCTGCCTGCTTTCTCTCCCTCCTTCTCTCTTTCCTTCCTTCCCCCTTTCCCTCCTTCATTCCTTCCCTTTTTCCCTCCCTCCTTTCTTCTCTCCTTTCTTCCTGTCTGTTCTCCCCTAATACCATGGTAGAGTCCCTTCTAACTCTATTATATGAGTCTATGTAATGTAATATATAGTAATATATAGTAGTAACTATGTATACATACATACACACACACACAAACATACATATATATATATATATATATATATATATATATATATAACAATAGTATAAATATAATACATATAATAGTAAGATATAAAGTATTGTAATTATTTATATATCTACTAGCTGTACCCGGAACGCGTTGCTGTGCGCTATTTAGGAGATGCGAGAAAGTCTGAGTTTGTAAGGGTTGGAATTGTTGTTAGTTATGGTGTTGTTGGGGCCATGGCTGTGTCGTTGTGGGTTGTTCTGGTGGGTGGGATGTTGAAGTCCTGGGGAGTTGTTGGTGTGTGGTGTTGCTGGCGTTCTGCATAGCTTGTGGATATACAATGTTTTTTGTCTTTCCGTCTGCTGTGTTGATGTAGAGGTTGATGCTTGTGTGGGTGGGGTTACTTTGGAAGTGAGTGGAGGTACTTGAAATCCCATTATCCATGGTGTGTCCTCCTCTGAACTACAGTCGGATGGAGTGTGGGTCATGGGGGGCATTGTGTGCCAAATTTGGTCTTTATCGGTCTTGGTTCTGGGCCACAGTGGTCTGTGGGGAATGATGGGTTTTGAAGTAGTACAAATCCCATTATCCATGGAGGTACTTCAAGTCCCATAATCCATGGTCCACCCTCCCCCAAACTGTAGTAGAATGTAGCATGGGTCATAGGGGCTCTGCGTGCCAAGGTAGGTTACTGTAAATTCAGGCCATACACAATGTCCCATGAGCTGAGGCCTAGTCAGGAACAGCAAGTTAATGAAGCCTTACTGTCAATTCAGGCCATACACAATGTCCAATGAGCTGAGGCGTAGTCGGGAGAATCAAGTTAATGAAGCCTTACTGTCAATTCAGAGCGTAAACAGCATTCCATTAAGTGAGGCCTAGTCAGGGAAATTAAGTTAATGAAGCCTTACTGTCAATTTTGGGCGTGGTCTGTGATTTGTAGGTGTAAATTTTCTGTGGGAAGTGAATTGGGTGTTTGTGTTTGTGCCTCAGCCCTTTGCCTTATCCTCCTCTGACAGTTTATTATGGGTCGGAATGTTCATGTTGGCTGGCCAGTACAGGAGTTATGCAAATCCGCCCTTATTGGCAGCCAATCATGTTGTCAGAATGTAGAGGCTGGGAGAGTCGTTAGCAGCCCCGGAGGATGCTGGGAAATGTAGTTTTTTTAACTCGTTGTTTTGGGAGCCTTGTAGGTTTTGGGGGGGAAGTTTCTTTGTTACAACCATACCTTGCTTGAGGCCTATTTCTGTTGGCAAGTTTGGTGTTTCTGTGTTGTAAGGTTTCTCTGTTTGGGACGGTCGTTCCAGGACGGGAACCCCTTTATATAATATATATATATATATATATATATATATATATATATATATATAGCTATATATAGATATATCACCAATCAGTGATCCAACATCCATACATATGTGTGTGTGTGTGTGTGTGTGTGTGTGTGTATGTACATTGCCATATAATCCAGTCCTAAGTAGATAATCTGGATTTTACATGGCAGTGTAGGAGGGGGGAAAGGAAAGAAAAGGAGGAAGGAGGGAAAGGAATGTTTAGCCGCTTGTGCTTCTTCTATTTTTATTAGTTTTATATTAATTTATGCAATGCTTTTGATACGAAATAAATAAATAAATGACATGATTTCAAAGGAGTCAGGGCAGCAGCAAACACCATAAATGCAGGCTAGCCGATCAGGATATTATTACGATTCTCTTTAACCCACAATCCTGGTTTTTTGGGTTTTTTTGTGGTGGTGGGGTATAACAGGCAGCTTCCTCCCGGTGGCCCCTCCATTACGCAAGGCCTGCCCGCTTCCCGCTACAACACGGCTGCCGACGCTTTGGCTGCTTTGGTGGACGCTGCAGCCTCAGCCCCGCAGATGGAGGTGGGTAAGTCAAAAGACGGAGGGAAGCACGAGGTGAGCCGCATCGAGGAGAACCAAGGCCGCCGGTCGGTGGTAAGCGAGCAACAGCAACAGCAAATGGAGCCGAAGGAGGCCGAGAAGCGGACGTACCCCCCCTCGTCCTCCTTCTCTGGCAGCAAAGCCCAGGGCCAGTCTTCATCATCGTCCAGCTACTCAGACTCTGGGAAGGAGAAAGGCCCGCCTTCCATCTCCAAGTACGAGGAGGAGCTGCGCACGCGGGGAAAGACCACCATCACCGCCGCCAACTTCATCGACGTCATCATCACCCGGCAGATCGCCTCCGACAAGGACACCCGAGATCGTGGATCCCAGAGCTCTGACTCCTCCAGCAGTCGTATGTCTTTCGCTTCCTTCCTTCCTTCCTTCCTTCCTTCCTTCCTTCCTTCCTTCCTTCCTTCCTTCCTTCCTTCCTTCCTTCCTTTTTTGGAGTGTGGTGACACATGTATGCATATTATATTGGGCAAGTGGTCTTATTAACCAAAGACCCTCCCCATAAATGCACCACAGAGTAACTTATTAGCAGCAGCGTGACCCAGCACCAGTAGCTCAAAGTGGTAAAAAGAACAAAAACACACAGATCAATGATATGTCTTCTGTAGAAGGCTTTTCGTTATAGCAAAATAATACAGTTGCACTATTTACAATAACAAAGTTCTTTACACTTCCTTTGTTGCTTCCGTGCTGGGCTTTTTCCTTATGGAGGTAAACAGCTTTGCTCTCCCAGCACCTCCTCTCACAACAAACTTATACTGGAGTTTCACACGGTAGCTTTTTATACACCGCAGTCTTTATACTGGAGCTTTACGCATGAGGATTTACAACCTGGGGCTTTTCTCACTAAAGCTTCTCACACCAGACCTTCTCACACTGTGAGGCCTGCCTCACACAGAGACTTCTCTCACAGACTAAAGTCTGTATCTCACTGTGAGACCTACCTCACACAGAGGCTTCTCTCACAGACTAAGATCTATATGGTACTGTGAGGCTTACCTCACACAGAGGCTTCTCTCACAGACTAAGATCTATATGGTACTGTGAGGCTTACCTCACACAGAGGCTTCTCTCACAGACTAAGGCCTGCCTCATACAGGCTTCTCTCACAGACTAAGGCCTACCTCACACAGAGGCTTCTCTCACAGACTAAGATCTATATGGTACTGTGAGGCTTACCTCACACAGAGGCTTCTCTCACAGACTAAGGCCTGCCTCACACAGAGGCTTCTCTCACAGACTAAGGCCTGCCTCACACAGAGGCTTCTCTCACAGACTAAGGCCTGCCTCACACAGAGGCTTCTCTCACAGACTTAAGGCCTGCCTCACACAGAGGCTTCTCTCACAGACTAAGATCTATATCATATTGTGAGGCCTGCCTCATACAGAGGCTTCTCTCACAGACTAAGGCCTGCCTCACACAGAGGCTTCTCTCACAGACTAAGGCCTGCCTCACACAGAGGCTTCTCTCACAGACTAAGATCTATATCGTATTGTGAGGCCTACCTCACACAGAGGCTTCTCTCACAGACTAAGGCCTGCCTCACACTGTAAGGCCTGCCTCACACAGAGGCTTCTCTTACAGACTAAGATCTATATCGTATTGTGAGGCCTGCCTCACACAGAGGCTTCTCTCACAGGCTAAGGCCTGCCTCACACAGAGGCTTCTCTCACAGACTAAGGCCTGCCTCACACAGAGGCTTCTCTCACAGACTAAGGCCTGCCTCACACAGAGGCTTCTCTTACAGACTAAGATCTATATCGTATTGTGAGGCCTGCCTCACACAGAGGCTTCTCTCACATACTAAGGCCTGCCTCACACAGAGGCTTCTCTCACATACTAAGGCCTGCCTCACACAGAGGCTTCTCTCACATACTAAGGCCTGCCTCACACAGAGGCTTGTCATAGACTAAGGCCTGGCTCACACAGAGGCTTCTCTCACAGACTAAGGCCTGCCTCACACAGAGGCTTCTCTTACAGACTAAGATCTATATCGTATTGTGAGGCCTGCCTCACACAGAGGCTTCTCTCACATACTAAGGCCTGCCTCACACAGAGGCTTCTCTCACGGACTAAGACCTGGCTCACACAGAGGTTTCTCTCACGGACTAAGGCCTGGCTCACACAGAGGCTTCTCTCACAGACTAAGGCCTGCCTCACACAGAGGCTTCTCTCACAGACTAAGGCCTGCCTCACACAGAGGCTTCTCTCACAGACTAAGGCCTGCCTCACACTGTGAGGCCTACCTCACACAGAGACTTCTCTCACAAAGGCCTGCCTCACACAGAGGTGTCTCTCACAGACTAAGATCTATATCGTATTGTGAGGCCTACCTCACACAGAGGCTTCTCTCACAGACTAAGGCCTGCCTCACACAGAGGCTTCTCTCACAGACTAAGGCCTGCCTCACACTGTAGGCCTACTCTCACAGACTAAGGTCTGTATTTCACTGTGAAGCCTACCTCACACTGTGAAGCCTACTCTCAGACTGAGACATTACTAAGCAACAGGCATGCCTGCTTATATTGAACCGCAGCTTCTCCTGACTCAATTTGTCCATTAAACTCTTTCAGTGCTTGACTCACATTTTTCTAATTAAAAATATCTAGTTAATTTTTAATATTTCTGACAGATGACACCCTTCTCTTCAAAGGCCAGACACTTGAACCTAATGTGCAAGTGTGCAGTGATTTTATGCACATGTAAATATAATAGTATATAATGTAATTATGTATAATATTCTAATATTATGTAGTAATAATAATATATTATATAACACCCCTTGGGAAGAGCCCAGTATTCAAAGATGAAGCACAGACACTTGGACCTAATGTGCATGTGTGTTGTGATGTTATGTACATGTAAATGTTATAATATATAATATAATAATACATAATATAATACCTCTAATATCCTAGGCCCTTGGGAAGAGCCTGATATCCCGAGATAAAACCCATACACTTGGACCCAATGTGCATGTGTTCTATGGTGTTATGTACATGTAAATATAATAATAATATATAACATGAGCCCCCGGTGGTGCAGCAAGGGGCTCACAATATAACGACTCCTTTACAAGTCAGGATAGCACAGTGAAATAGGAAATAACACTTTCTTCTTTCTCTCTGTCTTTCCCCGGCGCAGTTTCCTCTTCCCATCGGTACGAACCGCCCCGAGACACCATCGAGGTGATCAGCCCCGCCAACTCACCCGCCCCGTCCCAGGAGAAGATGCCTCCATACCAGCCGGAGCCCCCCAAAATGGGCCAAGGAGAAAGTGAGGCACACAGCACACCTTCCCAAAATTTCTGAGCAATCTTATATAGAGGCAGTCCCCAAGTTACGATCAAAATTGCTTCTTAAGTTGAATTTGCATGCAAGTTAGAACAGGGATATTGTATATTAGAAATGTGAAATCTATTTTAAAAAATGGCTCAAAAGTCATTCGAAAACTTGGGGGACGCCGGCTCTTTATTTAGAAAGTGTTTCTAAAGCAGGGGCGGCCAACCTACGACCCGCGGTCCGGATCTGGCCCGGCAGACGATTCTGTTCGGCCTGGGGAGAAGGGCGGTGGGGGCGGGGCCAAGAGGAAAGGGTGCCGCCGCCGCCATCCTATCGCGGGCTGTGGGGCCTGCGTCGGCTGACAGCCTGCCACTCCGGACAACAATCGGAGGAGTGGCAGCTTTGGAGTGCCTGCCATCCTGTGAGGCAATCCGGGTCTGCAGCGGGATCAGTTGGCGCGAACTGCGGCGGCTGATCACCCTGGCGACCCAGAAGACTTGATCGTCTTCCGGTTCGCAAGGTCGATCATCCGCCGTAGCTCGCCGACTGCTCCTGCTGCAGGCCCGGATCGCCTCCTGGGATGGCAGGCACTCCAAAGCTGAGATGGCAGGCACTCCATGGCAGGGCAATCAGCTGGGGAACGGCTGGGGGCGAGAGCGGGCGGAGGTCTGCAGCCTCAGATCGCCTGCTGCTCTGCTCTGCTCTCCTGTGCTGCAGCGGCGGCTGGGTCCGCTTTGCCATCCTCTGGGCTGGGTCCATTGGGCCATTCTATCTTGGGATCCTTCCTCTTTTGAGGATGTCAGCCTCTATCTTGGTTCACACCTTATCTTCTTGAATTCAATTTTATTTTATTTTAGTAGTTTTTATTGTTATTTTATAATAAAAAAATTATAATAATAATATGATATATTATATTATAATTTCAATATATTATAATGTATTTCTATATATACTATAATATAATAATTATGATATTAATACTAATAATATATGAATATTTCTTGATATATTAATATGTTAATATTAATGATGTGTAATATACAGTAAATAAATAAATAAATAAATAATGTAGATTAGAATGTAGTTCAGCCTTTAGGTGCGCCCTCCATAATACGTTTTGGCTCTCGTGTGGCCCCCTGGAAAAAATAATTGCCCACCCCTGTCCTATAGCATTGTTCTTCTCTTTCCAGGGGACTGCGGCCGCCAGTATGAGGGATCCATCCATCCCTACCGCTCGCAGCAGGATTCCCCGTCGCCTCAGCAACCGCCTCCGCCTCCGCCACAACAACAGCAGCCGCCTCCGCAGCCACCAGGCGAAGGGATGGGTCCAGTCCCTCGCACCCACCGCCTCATCACTCTGGCTGATCACATCTGTGTAAGTGTCAGCTCTTTGGGTTTGTTCCCCGTGCCTTTATTCGTTACGCATTTAGGCTGCTGCTCTCTGTCAGAAACCTATGCAATGGACCGTTTTTTAAATAACAAAGTTTGGACGGGTTCCATTAAGGCGACTGCAGTGCCCAGAATACTCCAGCCAAATGGATGAGCGTTCCCGGAATCCCCTGGTTTAATAACAAAGTTTCTTAGGTTCAGTGTGTCTTATCCCCATCCCGAAATGCTAGAAAATTGCCCACATTGCGAGGTTGAGAATAAAATAATATATAATGTTTAAATGAATGGTTTTTCAGTGGCAACTGGTCAGATTATTATGAAAGTCAAGATGCAAAAGTTGGCTTTTATGGAATTAATGACATGGTAGGGGAACAAGTTGCCTTTGCCGCAAGGGTCAGATTATTTTGGAAGTCAAGATCCAAAAGTTGGCTTTTATGGAATTAATGACATGGTAGAGCAGGGCTGCCCAGGAAGTCGATCGCGATCGACCAGTCGATCGCGGGACCGAAGTAAGTCAATCGCAGCCAGATGGGCGCTTCTACTCTGCGCGCGTGCACCTTCCGCCCGCGCGCATTTTCCATGCTGCGCACCGTCTACGTTTGCTTCCGGACGAGAGAGAAGCAGGGCGCTCCTCTCTCTCGCCAGCAGCGGAGGCTCCAGGGTTGCTTCCGGACAAGAGAGAGGCAGGCGGAGCGTGAGGCGTGGCCTCCAGAGGCCCCGCCCCCTCCCCGGCTTCAGCTGTACCAGCAGCCTCTCCAGCCCTGAAGAGGGCAGGGCCAAGCCAACCCTGTGCTAGCTATGCCACCACTGGCTTGGCACTGCCATCCCCAAGCCTGGAGAAGCTGCTGGCGGAGCCAGGTCGTGCCAAGCCCCGCCCCCTCCCCGGCCCCAGCTCTACCAGCAGCCTCTCCAGCCCCGAGGAGGGCAGGGCCAAGCCAGCCTTGTGCCAGCTATGCTACCACTGGCTTGGTACTGCCATCCCCAAGCTTGGAAAAGCTGCTGGTAGAGCTGAAGTCAGAGGGGGGGGAGCCAGGCCGTGCCAAGCCCCGCCCCCTCCCCGGCCCCAGCTCTACCAGCAGCTCTCCAGCCTTGCGGAGGGCAGGTCCAAGCCAGCCTTGTGCCAGCTATGCCACCACTGGATTGGCACTGCCATCCCCAAGCTCGGAAAACCTGCCGGCCGAAACCAGAGGGGGCGGAGCCAGGCCGCGCCAGGCCCCGCCCCCTCCCCCGGCCTCAGCTCTACCAGCAGCCTCTCCAGCCTTTCTGTCTTTCTGACTTGGTTTTATTATAAGTAGCTCGCATGCTGAAAAAGTGTGGGCACCCCTGTGGTAGAGGAACAGGTTGATTTTTCTGCTGGAGTCAGATTATGCTCTTGATTGACATGAACGTATCCACATTTGCAAGCATCCCTTCCAAAGACAGGGCAATGGCTTCGATCTAACTGAGAACCAAAAAATATCGTTCTGAAATAAAATGATCTGATCACAGAGAGGGAATACAGCGGTCGGTCAGGGAAGTCTCCTCTGCTGTTGACCTGCTGCCAATGCCTGACCCCCCCCCCCTTTTGGGTTTCTCCTCACAGCAAATCATCACGCAGGACTTTGCACGCAGCCAAGCCTCCAGCCAGGCGGCCCTGCAGACCCCGGGCAGCACATTCCAAACCTCGGCCCCGTCCTCGGCGGCCCCCTCCGGCCGAGCAAAGCCCCCCAGCCGCTACAGCCCCGAGGCCCAGGCCCAGCCGGCCCCCCAGCACCAGCGGCCAGCCTCCAGGGTCTCCCCCGAAAACCTCTCCGACAAAAGCAGGGGAAGGTAAGGCGCCCATCTAAGTGAAATCCCCCTCTTCTCATTGACTCCTGTACTAACTTGGATACTGTACTAACTTGAGTTATTCGAAAAGGGCATTGTTTGTTTTTGGGTGTTACGAATGGACCCATTACAAATTGGTGCAGACCCATGGCTGATGGGGTTTGCAGTAGTATCTGTATGAGGGTGAATGTACTGCCAATCCCATCATTCGTATTCCGTCCTCTCCCAAACTCCAACAGATTGTAAAGTGGGTCATGAGGGGGCTCTGCGTCCCAAGTTTGGTCCAGATCCATCATTGTTTAGGTTCATAATGCGCTCTGGATGTACAACAACCCCTCCAAATACGTTTTGCTGGTCATGTGGGTTCTGTGTTCCAAGTTCGTCCCAGGTCCATCATTGGTAGTGTTGAGAGTGCTCTCAGACTGCAGGTGAACTATACATCCCAGGTCCTATAACTCCAATAATTCATGGTTAATTCTCTCTCGTATGTTCAGTTGCTGGTCAATTCCTCTGTTTGCTGTGTGCCATTGAAAAGATTAGGAAAGGGTTGAGGGAGAAGCAGTGGGCGGGGTTATGCAAATTACACACCAATGAAAATCAGAAATACAAGTGTCTGGTGGAGTAAACATGTAAGGTCTAGGGCAGGGGTCGGGAACCTTTTTGGCTCAGAGAGCCATGAAAGCCAAATATTTGGAAATTTATTTCAGTGAGAGCCATATCTGTATCTGTATACCTTTATAAAACGGAATGTGTGTATGCGGAGGGCGGGAGGGCAGAAGGGCGGAAGCAGCCACTTTCACAGGCCAGGGCGGATATGTGGCAGCCACTTTCACAGGCCAGGGCGGATATGTGGCAGCCACTTTCACAGGCCACAGCGACCAGGGGGGACATGACCCACGGATTATGGGATTTGTAGTACTTTCCAACACTTTGGTTCCCACAGACCACTGAGGCCACCAAAAAGGACCAATACAGACCACACTCAGCACACACAGCCCCCATAACCCACTCTACGTCCTGGTGCAGTTCGGAGGAGGGTGGACCATGGATGATGGGACTTGCAAGTCCGCTGCAACCCTCATCCAATCACTGATCGAGACCAAACTTGGCACACATAACCCCCATGACTGCCCTCACGTCCTGGTGAGGTTTGGGGGTGATGGGTCTTGCAGTACCTTCCCTCACTTCCCAATCCTGCTACAAACCTAATCCAATGACTGATCAACACCAAATCTGGCACACAGAGCCCTCATGACCCACTCTACAGCCTGGTGCAGTTTACTGTGAGACGGACCACGGATGATGGGACTTGAAGTACCTTCACTCACTTCCGAAAAAAATGCATCCCTCATCCATTCACCAATACAGACCAAACTTAGCACACAGAGCCCCCATGACCCAATCTACATCCTACTACACTTTGGGGGGGGGGGGGCAGAGATGATGGGACTTGCACTACCTTCAGTAATTTCATGATACCACTGCAACTCCCAATAATGATGGATCAAGACCAAACTTGGCACACAGAGCCCCCATGACCCACTCTACATCCTGCTGCGCTTCACAAATAACCCGGGCAGGGCCGGGTCCCCAAGCTAGTAATATATATAATATATTGTAAGACTGAATTCAACTACATGTAAGTCTATACGTACATAGTATGAGAAAAGGATTCCCCGGCAGAATGAGGGGACACTTCAGACCTGGCATGCTCAGGACTCTGGGAAGGAAGAGAAGACGGAAGGAAGGAAGGAAGGAAGGAAGGAAGGAAGGAAGGAAGGGGGAAAGAAAGAAAGACAGAGGAAATAAAGGAGGGAGGGGGAAAGGAAGAAAGGAAAGGAGAATGAACTATGGAAAAGGAAGAAAAGAAAAGCAGGAGAGAGACAAGGAGGGGAAAAGAAAGAAGGAAATGGGAAGGGAGGAAAAAAAGGAAAGGGAGTGAGGAAACAGTAAAAACTGAAGGGAAAAGAAAAGAAAGAAGGAGAGAGGGAAGTGAAAGCAAAGAGAAGGAAAGGAAGACTTGGGGGAAAAGAATAGAAGAGAAAGGAAGGAAGGAAGAGAGAGGGAGGGAAACGGAAGGAGAGAAAGAGAAGGAAAGGGTGAAGGGGAAAAAGAAATGAAGGAAGAGGGAGGATGGAGGAAAGAAGGAAGGGGAGAGAGGGAGGGAAACGGAAGGAGAGAAGGAAAAAATGAAAGAGGAAGGAAGAAACGAAGTGGGAGGGAGGAAAGAAGATAGGGAGAGAAGGAGGGGAAAGAATGAAAGAAAAATAGAGGGGAAAGGAAGGAAGGAAGGAAGGAAGCGGGAGGAGGGCGTGGGGCCAAGGCGGACCTTGCTGTCAACGTGGAATAGGCAGCGGCTCTTGAGCTGCCCAACGATGAGGGCGATGAGCTGGGCATCCCCCAGGGGCAGCGAGGCTGGGTCTGTGGCGCCAGGGCCAGGCCCGCCTCCCCTGAGGCCCGTGGCAGAGGATAAAGAGGAAGACAAGGCGCCGCTGCCGGGCTCCGCCATCTCCGGCAAAGAGGGCACAGGACCCCGAGAGCAGCAGAGGAAGATGGTGGCGCGGAAGCGGCACTCGCGGCTCATTTGTGTCACTCCTCTGCACTGCATGCTGGGAAACTGAGGCCCAAGTTGCTCTGGAGAGCCAGATGCAATCATGAAATGTAGTGGGAGCAGTAGTTGCCTAACTCCATATTTCCATCTTCGTAGGCTAGGGAAATCCCCTGAAAGAAGCCACGTCACCTCCGAGTCGTACGAGCCCATCTCCCCGCCACAGGTCCCCGCCAGCCACGAGAAGCAGGACAACCTTCTGTTGCTGTCCCAGCGATCCGAGCCTTCGGAGCAGAGGTACAGCTCCGTGTGTCCCCATTCTTCATAATTCTCTTTCTCATTGGCACCTGGGATTGGTCAGGGCAGGATGTTTGCATTTAAGTAAACGGAAGTGAGGCGGAGGGTTCTCCCTTGTGATCTGGGCTTAACATCGCCCCCCAACTCTGTTTTCTCGGAAGGACGGACTCTCGTTCCCCGGGAAGCATGAGCTACCTGCCCTCCTTCTTCACGAAGCTGGAGAGCACCTCGGCCATGGTCAAGTCCAAGAAGCAGGAGATCTTTCGGAAGCTGAACTGCGGCGGAGGCGACTCGGACATGAGTAAGCCTGGCTGCTTTACCTTTTTCTCTTCCTTCCTTCCTCTCACTCCCACTTCCTTCTCCTTTTTCCCAAAGTTGCCTCCTTCATTTCTTCTCTTTCTCCGAAATGAATCTTCTTTCCTTTCTTCTCCTTTCTTTCCTCTTCCAAATTAATCTCTTTCCATTCTTCTCCCAAACTCACCTCCTTTCTTTCTTCTTTTTCTTCTCCCAAATTAATCTCCTTCCATTCTTCTCCTTTTCTCAAGCTCACTTCCTTCCTTTTTCCTGCTCCCAAACTCACCTCCTTCCTTTCTTCTCCTTCACCCAAACTAACATCTTTTCTTCTCCTTCCTTTCTCTTCCCAAATCAATGTCCTTCGTTTCTTCTCCTTCACCCAAACGAACATCTTTTCTCCTCCTTCCTTTCTTCTCCCAAATTCATCTCCTTCCATTCTTCTCCTTTTCCCAAGCTCACTTCCTTCCTTTCTTTTCCTTCTCCCAAACTCCTTCCTTCCCCTTCCATTCTTCTCCTAAACTCACATTCCTTTCTTCTTCTTCACCAAGCTAACATCCTTTCTTCTCCTTCCTTTGTTCTCCCAAATTAATCTCCTTCCATTCATCTTCCAAACTTTTCTCCTTTTTTTCTTCTCCCAAATTAATCTCCTTCCATTCTTCTCCTTTTCTCAAGCTCATTTCCTTCCTTTCTTTTCCTTCTACCTTCCTTTCTTCTCCTTCCTTTCTTCTCCCAAATTAATCTCCTTCCATTCATCTTCCAAACTTTTCTCCTTTTTTTCTTTTTCTTCTCCCAAATTAATCTCCTTCCATTCTTCTCCTTTTCTCAAGCTCACTTCCTCCCTTTCTTTACCTTCTACCTTCCTTTCTCCTCCTTCCTTTCTTCTCCCAAATTAATCTCCTTCCATTCATCTTCCAAACTTTTCTCCTTTTTTTCTTCTTTTTCTTCTCCCAAATTAATCTCCTTCCATTCTTCTCCTTTTCTCAAGCTCACTTCCTCCCTTTCTTTTCCTTCTACCTTCCTTTCTCCTCCTTCCTTTCTTCTCCCAAATTAATCTCCTTCCATTCATCTTCCAAACTTTCCTTTCCTTTCTTCTTCTTTTTCTTCTCCCAAATTAATCGCCTTGCATTCTTCTCCCAAACTCATCTCCTTCCTTTCTTCTTCTTCTTTTCCCAAACTATTTTTTCCTTCCTCCCTTTTCTTTCCTTCCAAACTAACCTTAATTTAATTAGGCCTTCCCATTTGTCTGACTTTTTTTTAAGAACGAGAGAATGCAGCTCATGTCCATTTCATTGGGAATTGATTCCTTAATACCTATTTATGTTATGTTCCTTTTTTATTCACAGCTGCTGCTCAGCCAGGGACAGAAATATTTAACTTGCCTGCTGTCACGACTTCAGGTAAGAGTCGTTTTGGGATCACCTTAAAGGAGCAGCCCCGGTCATTGTGATCTTGGGTTGTGTAATATACATCCCCAGAGGCCCCAACAGAGAGACAGCATTATTATTATTAATATTAATAGTATTATTAATATTAATCTTATTAATAGTATTATTAATATTAATAGTATTATTAATATTAATATTATTAATAGTATTATTAATATTAATAGTATTATTAATATTATTAATAGGATTAATAGTATTATTAATATTATTAATAGTATTAATAGGATTATTAATATTAATAGTATTAATATTAATAGTATTAATAGTATTATTAATAGTATTAATATTGGTATTATTATTACATTTATTTACACCCCACTTTATCTCCCCAAAGGGGGCCTTTTAGGAACAGTAATAGATTTGTGAATCCTATGCAGTTGACCAGGTGAAAAGTGTTCGTTCACTGACCGGTTCACCGTTTGCCTCTCTCTCCTCCTCTTCCTGTCTCGATCCACCCACTTCCTGTTTACCGCCCGGCCCTTCCTCGAGGGCCACCCCCTTTCCCTCTTTGCCCTCCCAGGACCGGTCAGCGCCCGAGGTCATTCCTTTGCCGACCCGGCCAGCAACCTGGGCCTGGAGGACATCATCCGCAAAGCCCTGATGGGCAACTTTGACGAGAAAGGGGAGGACCACGGCCTGGCCATGGCCCAGCCTTTGGGGCTCCTGCCTGGGGGCGCCAACATGGCCAGCGGCGGCGAGACCCGCAGAGAGGACGCCAACCCTTCGCCCAATCCGGGTAAGCGGCCTTGGGGCCCGGCAAGCAGGCATTTGGAACGGGACCGAAACGGAGGGGCAAATGGAAGAGGGGAAGAAGGGCTGCCCTGGGATTCCTAACATTGTTGCGGGTCTTCAAGTCTTATCGTAACTTAGGCCAAGCAATGGAGGGTGGTTTTACTTGGGGGAAGGAATATGTGATGCCCCTCGGGATCCCCAAAATTGTCTGTGCCTTTGAATTGTTTCTGGCTTTTATTTATTTACTTTTTTTATTTTTTTGAGTTCTCCCTGTCATCAGGGATCCTTTTCCCTCTCCCAGAACCTTCTGCACAACCAGTCCAATCTCCTCCTGATGATGCCCCGTTCCTACTGACCCTTTTCCCTCTTTCTTTCTTTCTTTCTTTCTTTCTTTCTTTCTTTCTTTTCTTCCAGGTGGAGTAGGCAAGCCGAAGCTGATGGGCAAGTCGGGCAGCCGGAAGTCCAAGTCCCCGCTCCCGGGGCAGGGCTACCTGGGTGCGGAACGTCCCTCGTCTGTCTCCTCGGTGCACTCGGAGGGCGACTACCACCGGCAGACCCCGGTGTGGGCGTGGGAGGACCGGCCCTCCTCCACAGGTCAGCCGAGCCAGGCGGCCAGCGGGGAGAGCAACTTGAAAGCAGGTTCTTCCCCACCATTTGCTCCGTCGCGCCAATACGCCTCCCTCCACCCGCTCGTCCCATGTCCCGGGCCTGCAAGTCCAGGGACAGCTCTGTTCAGGGATCCTGCAGGTTTCTTTTGAGTTCTCTCTGGCATCATGGATCTCAACCCAAGTCTAGATTCTGTTCTTCTTAAACATGGAGCATGATCGGAGTTAGTGGGTTCAATTCTTGGAAGCGCTGGGGGTGGGGAAGCCCTCACACCTCTATTCCAGTCCGACTGCTGTGTCTACACTTTCAGCGAGCATCCCTAGGAATGCTTGTTGTAGGTTCTCAACTATGTCCTCCAAACCTGGAGATTAGTGTTCTTGCCCTTCGGACTTGGGAGTCCAAAGTTCTTGACTGTATCTTCCAAGCCTGGAGACCGGAGATCCTGTCCTTCAAACTTGGAGCCTAGAGTTCTTGACTGTGTCCTCCAAGCCTGTAGACCAGGGTCCTTGCCCTCCAGACTTGGGAATCCAAGGTGCTTGGCCGTGTCCTCCAAAGCTGGAATTCAGAGTTCTCGTCCTTTGAACTTGGGAATCCGGGATTCTCAACTGTGTCCCCCAACCCTGGATATCAGAGTTCTTGTCCTCCAGATTTGGGAATCCAGAGTTCTTGATTGTATCCTCCAAGCCTGTAGAACAGCATTCTTGTTCTCCAGACTTGGGAGTCCAGGATTCTTGACTGTCTTCCAAGTCTGAAGATCAGTTATCTTTCAGACATGGAGTCCAGTGTCTTTCACTGTCTCCTTCATACTTGAGACTCCAGGGTTCTAGATTGTGTCCCCCACAAGTGTAGATCAGAGTTCTTGTCCCCCAGACTTGGGAGACCAGGATTCTTGACTGTGTTCTCCAAGCTTGTATATTAAAGATCCTGTCTGCCAGATTTGGGAATCCAGTGACTTTGACTGTGCCCTCCGAACCTGAAAATCAGTTCTTGTTCTCAAGGCCTTGGAGTCCAATGTCTTTCACTGTCTCCTCCAAACTTTGGAGTCCAGAGTTCTTGGCTGTGTCCTCCAAGCCTGGAAGTCAGAGATCCAGTCCTTTGAACTTGATCCAGTGTTTTGTGTCCTCCAAGCCTGGAGATCCAGAGATTTGGGAGTCCATAGTTCTTGACTAGGTCTTCCAAATCTAAAGACCAGTTGTCTTTCAAACATGGAGTCCAGTATCTTTGACTGTCTCCTCCAAACTTGTATCTTTGACGGTCTCCTCCAAACTTGGGAGTCCAGAGTTCTTGGCTGTCTCCTCCAAGCCTGGAAGTCAGAGATCCAGTCCTTTGAACTTGGGAGTCCAGTGTCCTTGACTGTGTCCTCCAAGCCTGGAGATCACGGTTTTTGCCCTCCAGATTTGGGAGTCCATAGTTCTTGACTAAGTCTTCCAAATCTAAAGACCAGTTGTCTTTCAAACATGGAGTCCAGTATCTTTGACTGTCTCCTCCAAACTTGTATCTTTGACGGTCTCCTCCAAACTTGGGAGTCCAGAGTTCTTGGCTGTGTCCTCCAAGCCTGGAAGTCAGAGATCCAGTCCTTTGAACTTGGGAGTCCAGTGTCCTTGACTGTGTCCTCCAAGCCTGGAGATCACGGTTTTTGCCCTCCAGATTTGGGAGTCCATAGTTCTTGACTAAGTCTTCCAAATCTAAAGACCAGTTGTCTTTCAAACATGGAGTCCAGTATCTTTGACTGTCTCCTCCAAACTTGTATCTTTGACGGTCTCCTCCAAACTTGGGAGTCCAGAGTTCTCGGCTGTGTCCTCCAAGCCTGGAAGTCAGAGATCCAGTCCTTTGAACTTGGGAGTCCAGTGTCCTCCTCCAAACTTGACTGTGTCCTCCAAGCCTGGAGATCACGGTTTTTGCCCTCCAGATTTGGGAGTCCATAGTTCTTGACTAAGTCTTCCAAATCTAAAGACCAGTTGTCTTTCAAACATGGAGTCAGTATCTTTGACTGTCTCCTCCAAACTTGTATCTTTGACGGTCTGCTCCAAACTTGGGAGTCCAGAGTTCTCGGCTGTGTCCTCCAAGCCTGGAAGTCAGAGATCCAGTCCTTTGAACTTGGGAGTCCAGTGTCCTTGACTGTGTCCTCCAAGCCTGGAGATCACGGTTTTGCCCTCCAGATTTGGGAGTCCATAGTTCTTGACTAAGTCTTCCAAATCTAAAGACCAGTTGTCTTTCAAACATGGAGTCCAGTATCTTTGACTGTCTCCTCCTGTTGTGTCCCAAAGACCTGGAAGACCCCTCAGTAATCCGCTTGACACTGGCCACGTTTAAATGCTTTATTTAGAATAAATGGATAGAATAGAGAGGCTAGGATATAGTCTATTGATGCTCCCACAGCAATAGATAGCAGCAGTTGTCCAATAAAAGCAGGATAGCAAGATTATAGTCCTTTGGCAAACAGGAACAAAAGCAAAGAGAGTCTTCTTGCCCCAACGGGCTAAATCCAGAAAGGTAAATACTTGGCACAAAGCTTGACAAACAAAGTTCTAAGCAGGCCCAATGGCCAAGCACAGTTCCGTGAAGACTTGGCTTGGAGTTCTGAACGTTGACGAAGGAGAGCTTCCATCTCTGGGACCTAGCTTAAATAGGTCCCACAAGCTTTGAAGTTGCGACGTACAGAGGCGTCGCAACTCGGTTCTCACAACAGTTCTACAGCTGGGCTTACTCAGGCCTTTCACATGGGATTGGTATGCGGCTCCAATTAGCAGCCGCGCCTGGGCAATGGGGAGTGATTTCATCCCTGCTTATCGGAGCCGAGAGTTTGTCCTTGAACCAGGGATGACCTGGGAGGCTCTGCAAGAGCTGCCTGGCAGAGGCTTGCTTTCCAACTTAACAGGCCTAGCTGAAATAACATGGTTTCGGTCTGGCTCGACCAAAGAAGCAGGTTGGGGACCATGGTGAGGTGTGACACCTCCAAACTTGGGAGTCCAGAGTTCTTGGCTGTGTCCTCCAAGCCTGGAAGCCAGAGATCCTGTCATTCGAACTTAGGGAGTCCAGGGTTCTAGATTAGGTCAGAGATCAGGCGTGGAGCCTAGGGTTCTTGGTGGCACCCCAGCCCTTCTGCTCTGGGACCCTGTGGGCCGAGGGAGATGTTTAAACCCGTGTCTCTCTTTCTCTTTCCTCAAACCCTCCAGGATCCACCCAGTTCCCGTACAACCCCCTGACGATGCGCATGCTGAGCAGCACCCCTCCAACGTCCATCGCCTGTAACCCATCGGCGCCCGGACAGGTGGCCCCCCACCAGCCCAACCGGATTTGGGAGCGGGAGCCAGCCCCACTCCTCTCGGCCCAGTATGAGACCCTTTCGGACAGCGACGACTGACCCTGGGGCCAAAGTCGGGGTGTGTGTTTGTGAGTGAGAGAGAGAGAGCCGGGGAGGCCCCTCTCCATGCGCCTCGCCCCCGAAGACGGTCCTGGGTTGGCCAGAGATGGTGTTATTTTCTGGAACTTGGAAATATTATTGTGTTTTCCCCAATCGGGTTGCAAAGACTCCTTTCTATGCAAACCACCAGGATTGGGGGGAAGACTGAAAAATATGTAAAGAGGTGTTTTGTTTTTGTTTTGTTTTGTTTTTTAAAGAGGACATTTTACTGAGCAACATCTTTATTTGTAAAGAGAACCTGAACCTAATAAGGAAACCAAGAGAGAGAGAGAAAGAGCTCATTTCCCCCCTGTGTAAATAGAGTAACCCTTTCCCTGCAAAAACCATGCATCGGTAGAGCATTCTGGTGTACTTATGTCAAAATCATTGCATACAACTCATTGGGGTCGTTTTATAATTTTTTAAATATTTTTTTTCCCGTCTCAATGTTTATTATTTTTCTGGCGTTGTCCGGCCTGAGCGCCTGGAAACAAACGAGATGTGGCGTTCGTTTACTCATTTCCATCAAGACGCTGAGGCCGGACGACGCCACTCGGCACATAACAACCTCCTCGTTCGTTCGGCTGTATATTGCTACTTTTTCCGCCCTAAACGCATACCTTCTTTTTTTTTTTCCTGTGGTGATGAAATACATTGTGGAGATTTTATTTTCAATTCCGAAGCCGACCCCGTATTGAATGCTGTACATTTTGTTTTGTTTTGTTTTGAATAGGGAAACAAAAATATAACTTGGTTTTCGCCGGGATATAAAAACGCTATTATCTCCTCCATACCGCCGTACATTCCCCAAACTGTGAAACATTGGGCTGGGGACGTAATTGTGACACCTTTCTCTCTCCGCATACACACAAACCCTCGCTTCGAGATTTGCTGTGCTTACATTTTATCTCTTTGACAGGCGCTTGTAACTAAATCGTTTTCCAGAACCAAACGAGGCTGGAGTCTGTTCTTCATGGTGTTTCTTGGGTTTGGAAAAAAGTGTTCACACCACTGGAATGTTTTCCCACTCGTTTCCCAGTCTTGTTTCTAGTTCCCTTCTTGTTTGCTTTCACTATGACAAAAAGAAACACATACAACAACAACAATACACTTTACAGTAGAATCTCACATATCCGACATAAACGGGGTGGCAGAACATCGGATAAACGAAATGCCTGATAATACTGCAGTGTTTTTCAACCATTTTTGAGCCACGTTTACAAAATCCTGGGGCATACCACCACCCAAAACAACACAAAACGACACTCTAACACAGTAATACATATAGTGAATATGTTTTTAAATGTATTTATACACTCAGTGTGAAACCTGGGCCTGTTTCGATGAACACAACATAGATATTCTGCCTTGTGTGCTTCGGACATAGATATCCCGCCCTGTGTGCTTCGGACGTAGATATCCTGCCTTGTGTGCTTCGAACATACATATCCCTCCTTGTGTGCTTCGGACTGGGTCGCCTGGGCCGATGCTGCCTTGTGTGTGCTTCGGACTGGGCGGACACCTCGTGCTTCAAGGCCGCTGCTCACCTGGGTTTCCCTCAGGCAGGGAGGGAGGGAGGCGCAGGGGCAGGCCGCTCCCTTCCGAAGCCGAGAGGCAGGCCGCGAAGGAAGGAAGAAGGCCTAAGAGCAGGAGAGGCTGAGGCAGAGCCCAGGCCAGGAGAGGAGGAAGGGAGGAGGCCCTGGAGCCGCTTCGGCCCCAAAGCCCGAAGGAATCCTGAGCCAGCTGAGAGGAAAACAAAATCCAATGCTCCTCTCTGGAAGCTTTCCGCCTCCTCTGAAAGTGACCTCACAGGGAAAGGCGCCACCCGGCCCCTCCCCTCCTCGGCCTCCAACCAACCGCTTCTTCAGGAAGCCGAGGCCCCTCCCCCTCCCCTCTCTCGGGACTTCCGCCCTGAACAAACATGGCGGGAGACCCTTAGAGAGGCAGGGCTTGCTTCTTGGCCGGTGTTGATTGGCCCTGCTGGAGCCCCAGAGAGAGAGACGGAGAGACAGAGCGGCTGCCCAGATGACTGGCTGCCTTCCACGGCACACCCTGATGACTCACCTGGTGTGCGGCGGTTGGGAAATGCTGTCCTACTATTATGAATGAAAGATCTCATCTAGAATAATAAAATCACTGAGTTGGCAGGGACCCCAAGGGCCATCCAGTCCAACCGTCTGTCTGACTATTTACATACAGTAGAGTCTCGCTTATCCGACATAAACAAGCCAGCAGAACGTCGGATCAACGAAAATGTCAAATAATACAGAGTCTCCTACTGTTATGAATGAAAGGTCTCATCTAGGATAATAGAATCACTGAGTTGGAAGGAACCCCAAGGGCCATCCAGTCCAACCCTATGTCTGTCTGACTATCCACATACAGTAGAGTCTCACTTACCTGAGATAAACGGGCCGGCAGAACGTTGGATCAACGAAAATGTCGGATGTCCTACTATTATGAATGAAAGGTCTCATCTAGGATAATAGAATCACTGAGTTGGAAGGAACCCCAAGGGCCATCCAGTCCAACCCTATGTCTGTCTGTCTGACTATCCAAATACAGTAGAGTCTCACCTGAGATAAACGGGCCAGCAGAATGTCGGATAAAGGAAAATGTTGGATAATACTGAGTCTCCTACTGTTATGAATGAAAGGTCTCATCTAGGATAATTGAATCACTGAGTTGGCAGGGACCCCAAGGGCCATCCAGTCCAACCCTATGTCTGTCTGTCTGACTATCCACATACAGTAGAGTCTCACCTGAGATAAACGGGCTGGCAGAACGTCGGATCAACGAAAATGTCGGATAATACGGAGTCTCCTACTGTTATGAATGAAAGGTCTCATCTAGGATAATAGAATCACTGAGTTGGAAGGAACCCCAAGGGCCATCCAGTCCAACCCTATGTCTGTCTGTCTGACTATCCACATACAGTAGAGTCTCACTTATCTGAGATAAATGGGCCAGCAGAATGTCAGATAAAGGAAAATGTTGGATAATACTGAGTCTCCTGTTATGAATGAAAGGTCTCATCTAGGATAATAGAATCACTGAGTTGGCAGGGACCCCAAGGGCCATCCAGTCCAACCCTATGTCTGTATGACTATCCACATACAGTAGAGTCCTGCTTATCCAACATAAACAAGCCAGCAGAACGTCGGATAAATGAAAATGTTGGATAATGCGGAATCTGCTAGTGTTACCTGTCCGACAAGGCGCTAGACACCTAGAATGAGTCCTTGTTGTTAGTATTCTAGGTGTCTAGCGCCTTGTCGGACGGGTAACAGTAACAAACTCTGTATTATCCGACATTTTTGTTTATCCGACATTCTGCTGGCCCGTTTATCTCAGATAAGTGAGACTCTACTGTAAGGGTTAAGGCAAGGCAACGCCTTAGGGCTAGAAGGGCCCAGCAGGAAGTGCCCGGATGCGGAAAGGAGCATGGAAATCACAGAGGGAAGGAGGGAGGACACTTCCGCATCCGGTAATGCCCCCTTTCCTCCTTTTCTTGCCTTTTTCATTTATTGGGTATGGAGGGAGAGTTGGGGTATTAAAGACATTTAAAAAACTGACAGGACCGAGAAAGGTAGCGTATGGATGTTGGCAAAAATGTCCTTGTCTTTGGAGAAAGGGAGGAGAGAAGAGTGGAGCTGCCTTGCCTTTGGCCCGCTCCTTTGATTTGATTTTTTAAATTTTACTTCAGATGTTGTTTTATGTTTTTATTTTATTGTATTGATGTGTATGTCTGGGCTTGGCCTCGTGTAAGCCGCCCCGAGTCCCTTTCGGGGAGATGGTGGCGGGGTACAAATAATAACTATAATAATAATTATTATTCTCATTTGTAGAAAGGAGGTTCAAAGTGATACTCCAAGTTTCAGTGATCTCCATTCCAGGTTTTGTAACCTGCCTTAAGGCCTTGGAGCAGGCGTAGGGAAGCTATGGGTCGGGAGCCAGATGTTGTTCTTTTAATGATTGCATGTGGCTCTCTAGGGTAGCCTGGGCCTCGGTTTCCCAGCATGCAAGGGGGATCCTTCCATTCTTCTCTCCTTCCTTTTCCCTCCTTCTCTCCCCTTCCTTCTTTCCTCCATTCTCCCTCTTCCTTCCTTTCCTCCCCTTCACCCTTTCCTTCTTTCCTTCATTTTCTCTCTCCTTCCTTCTTTCTTCCATTCTCCCTTTTCCTTCCTCCCTCTTCCTTTCTCCTTCACCCTTTCTTTCTCCTCTCCTTTCCCTCCCTTTCTCCCCTTCCTTCTTTCTTCCAATCTCCCTTTTCCTTCCTCCCTCTTCCTTTCTCCTTCACCCTTTCCTTCTCTCCTTCCTTTTCCCTCCCTCTCTCCCCTTCCTTCTTTCTTCCACCCTCCCTCCCTCCCTCCCTCCCTCTTCTATTCCCCCCAAGTCTTCCTTTCCTTATCCTTCCATCTTTTCACTTCCCTCTCCCCTTCTTTTCCTTCTTTTCCCTTCATTATTTTACTTTTTCCTCACTCCCTTTCCTCTTTTCCCCATCCTTTGCTTTCCTCCCCATTTCCTTTTCTTTTCTCGTCTCTCTCTCCTGCTTTTCTTCCTTTTCCATAGTTCATTCTTCTTTTCTTTCTTCCTCTCCCCCTCCTTCCTTTATTCCCTTTTTCTTTCTTTCCTTCCGCCTTCCGTTCCTTCCCAGAGTCCTGAGCGTGCCTTTTGCAGAGCCAGGTCTGAAGTGTCCCCTCATTCTGCCTCTATGGGAATCCTTTTCTCATCGTATGTACGTATAGACTCACATTTAGTTGAATTCAGTCTATATAATATGGCTCTCAGTGAAATAAATTTCTAAATATTTTATATATATTTATAAATGCTCTGAGTCAAAAATATTTTGTTCTGAGTCAAAAAGGTTCCCGACCCCCACCTTGGAGGAAAGAGAAAGGAGAGAAGAGTGGAGCTACAGAGAAGGGATACGAAAAGGGTGGAAGGTGAAGGGACTGTAGACTACACAACATCTAAATTTAACAGTAATAACTAAATAACATTAAATAAATACATATTTAAATATACTATAATAATAATGCAATAATAATTTAAAAAATATTAATGTAATCAAGATGTATGGCTAACAATAACTTGATATAATCATTTAATGATTTAATAATACTCATAACTTAATAACAATGTAATGGTGATTAATAATTAATTTTTAATTTAAATAATGATTTAATAATATTAATGTAATCAAGATGTATGGCTAACAATAACTTGATATAATTTAATGATTTAATAATACTCATAACTTAATAACAATGTAATGGTGATTAATAATTAATTTTTAATTTAAATAATGATTTAATAATATTAATGTAATCAAGATGCATGGCTAACAATAACTTGATATAATTCAATGATTTAATAATACTCATAACTTAACAATGTAATAATAATGGTGATTAATTTAATAATTAATTTTTAATTTAAATAATTTAATAATATTAATGTAATCAAGATGTATGGCTAACAATAACTTGATATACTAATTTAATGATTTAATAATACGCATAACTTAATAACAATGTAATAATAATGGTGAATAATTTAATAATTAATTGATTTTTAATTTAAATGAATGACCGTTTCCTTTTATTGATCTCGGATCTATAAAGCAAGGAAATTAGTCGATATAGTGTGTCTTACACAAGTGACCCCCCCCCCCCGGGTCTCCTTGCCGTGCTATGTTATTTGGCGCCCAAACTCTGGTTTTAGTGACACCATGTTTGTAATTACGAAAACGACAGATCCCATAGAAAAAAAAGAAATACAACTCAAATTTTTGAGGTTCCAAATCTTTTATTAGTTTGCTGTATCCAAACTTAACTGGGTTTCTTTAAAAAATGTACATATATGCTTGCGATTTACACAACTTAATATGTCCAGCTGTTCTCCGGTACACATCTGCTTTAGTTCTGGACAACACAAGTCTTCCTGAAACCTTCCTGCGTTCTGTGATCAAACTGGGAGCTTCTCTATGCAAAACACGGGGTTCTTGATCTCTGAGCTGCGGGGAAGTCGATTCTCGTTTGGATCGAAAGCGTAATCTAAACAACGAAGCAGGTCTGTCTGGACTCATGGCGACAAACCATTGAGATAGATAAATAGATATAGAATCCCTAGATCCATCCCTACTAGTGTCCCGTTCACTTTCTTCCTTCCTCTTTCAGCGACTCCGACCGCCTTTTCTTCCTTTTGGCCAGCTCCAATAATTCTCTTCTGATGTATTCAGCAGACACTTCGTCTCCGCTTTTCTCCGCCCGCTTCAGGGCTTCGTGGTAGACGCTTTTGGCTCCGGAATAATCCTCTGCGTATAGGAAAGAGAGCGGAATGTCAACTAGTTGGATGCAAAGGACAAGAAAGGAGATCTTACTTAAATATGAGGAGGGACGTTCCGACCTCGAGCGAGTCACACTCTCTCAGCCTCCACGGAAAACATTAGTTGACTTCTGAATTAATTAAATTAATTAAATATAAATGATGTTAATTAATTAATTAATTAAATGAGTTTCCGGATCAACGTCAAAGGTAGGCCAATGTAAAGGGCGTTACAGTAGTCAAGCCTCGAGATGATCGTGGCCTGGATCACCGTAGCCAGGTCACTCTGGGACAGATAGGGAGCCAGCCGTCTAGACCAGGCCTGGGCAAGCTTCGGCCCTCCAGGTGTTGGATTCCAACTCCCACAATTCCTAACAGCCTACCGGCCTGGACAAACTTGGACCCGGCCTGGGCAAACTTAGGCCCTCCAGGTGTTTTGGACTCTAACTCCCACAATTCCTAACAGCCTACCGGCCTGGGCAACCTTCGACCCGGCCTGGGCAAACTAGACCAGGCCTGGGAAAACTTCGGCCCTCCAGGTGTTTTGGACTCCAACTCCCACAATTCCTACCAGCCTGGGCAAACTTAGACCTGGCCTGGGCAAACTAGACCAGGCCTGGGCAAACTTCGGCCCTCCGGGTGTTTTGGACTCCAACTCCCACAATTCCTACCGGCCTGGGCAAACTAGACCAGGCCTGGGCAAACCTCGGCCCTCCAGGTGTTGGATTCCAACTCCCACAATTCCTAACAGCCAGGCCTGGGCAAACCCTGGGCAAGCGTAGGCCTCCAGGTGTTTTGGACTCCAACTCCCACAATTCCTAACAGCCTACCGGCCTGGGCAAACTTCGACCCAGCCTCTGCAAACTAGACCAGGCCTGGGCAAACTTCGGCCCTCCAGGTGTTTTGGACTCCAACTCCCACAATTCCTACCGGCCTGGGCAAACTGACCTGGCCTGGGCAAACCGGCCTGGGTGTTTTGGACTCCAACTCCCACAATTCCTACCGGCCTGGGCAAACTTCGGCCTGGCCTGGGCAAACTTAGGCCTGGGCAGGCCTGCCCTTGGTGCTTTTGACTCCCACAATTCCTAACAGCCTACCGGCCTGGGCAAACTTCGACCCGCCCTGGGCAAACTTAGGCCCTCCAGGTGTTTTGGACTCTCCCAGACCAGGCCTGGGCAAACTTCGAACCAGGCCTGGGCAAACTTCGGCCCTCTGGGTGTTTTGGACTCCAACTCCCACAATTCCTACCGGCCTGGGCAAACTTCGGCCTGGCCTGGGCAAACTAGACCAGGCCTGGGCAAACCTCAGCCCTCCAGGTGTTTTGGACTCCAACTCCCACAATTCCCAGCAGCCAGTAGGCTGTTAGGAATTGTGGGAGTTGGAGTCCAAAACACCTGGAGGGCTGCAGTTTGCCCAGGCCTGGTCTAGCCTGACGGAGATGAAAGAATGCTGTTCTGCTCACGGTGGAGATTTAAGCCTCCATCGCCAAGAGGACTCCCAGGCTTTTTACTAACTATGATGGGCGTAGTGCCTCGCCATCCAGAGTAGGCAGCTGGATATCCCTATTGCCATAGGATTTCCGTCTTTGCCAGGTTCACCCTCAACCTGCTGGCACGTAGCCATCCAATAACGGCTTCAAGGCTGTTGGAAATTACTGGGTACGGAGTCGGGGCGGCCCTCCATCCTCAGGATGAGCTGGGTGTCATCAGCGTACTTGTGACACTCCAGCCCAAAGCTTGGTGCCAGTTGAGCAAGTGGATGCATATCGATGTTAAATAACAGTGGGGAGAGAATGGACCCCACACACTAGGGGGGGACACCCCTTGGAGACCAACTCGCCCCACATCACTCGCTGTTTCCGATTGTGGAGGAAAGAGGACAGCCAATTCAAAGCTGTCCCCCTCACGCCAGCCACAGCAAGGCAGTGAGTCAAGAGATCGTAATCGACAGTATCAAACGCCGCTGTGAGGTCCAATAACACAAGCAGCGCCGATCCGTCCTGGTCAAGCTGGCAACAAAGCTGGTCTGTGATGGACACCATCCCTTTAACCCTTCCCACCCGCCCTTCGGTCCCTTTCCCCCTGACCTTTATGCATCAGGATCCCCGCCAGGTTGTTCAGCACAATGTGGGCCTCGGGGTGTCCGGTCTCTTTGGCCAGTTCGGCCGCCCTCTTTGCCTGGACATAGGCCTCCTCATAGAGGCCCTGAGAGTCCAAAGCCGTGGCCAAGTCGCTCATCAGGACCACCGTCTGCCGTGAGAAGAAGACAATGTTATGGTCGGGAGGTCTTCCCTCCTGTTCCTTCCCTGTCCTTTGAGGCCATGGCTACACATCCTTTTGGATATTTAAACACGGCTCTCCTGGTGTCCCACCTGCGGGTGGGCCTCTCCTTGCTCCTCGGCTGCGATGCGCAAGGCCCGGTTGTACATCTTCTGCGCTGCGGAGGCCCGGCCCCGAGCCAAGAGGAAGCGCGCATAGGAGTCCAGGCTCAGGCCCAGCAGCAGGCGCGTGTCCTTCCGCTCTTCCTCTGCAAACAAATGGACAAATAGAGGGTCCCTCCAGGCAACAGAGGCCAGGCTACCTCTATGCAGATACCCTCACTAATTGACTGCAAAAAAGGGTTCTTTCTCCCACCCTGGACATTATTCCACAGGGGGATATATATACCGTGTTTCCCCGAAAGTAAGACAGCGTCTTACTTTCTTTTCCCCCCGAAAAGTCCCCTACGTCCTAACTTTCGGAGTCGTCTTATATCAACTAAGACGTACCCCCTCGCCACGCCGCCGCCGCCGCCGCTGCCGCCGTCACGCCGCCGCGGCACACCTCCGCGGCGCCGCTTTCTGGACAAAGGAAGGGAGGGGAAGAAAGCCAGAAGCATGGCAAGCGCCGCTGGGTCAGAGTGACGCGTCGTCGCTCTGCCCCGCCCTGGCTCTCTTCTCCCTCCCTTTCTTGGACAAAGGGAGGGAGGGGGAAGAGAGCCAGGGACGGGGCAAAGCGACGACGCGTCACTCTGACGCAGCGCACGCTTTGCCATGCTTCTGGCTCTCTTCCCCCTTCCTTGGAGGCCTGGCAGAAAGGAGGTGTGCCGCGGAGGTGTGCCTGGGCCGGTTGCGGCGGCGGCGCGTGGCGGCGAGGTACGGCTTACATTCGGGGTACGGATTACATTAGCCGACCCCCCTGACACCCCCGATACGTCTTACAATCGGGGTGTCATACTTTCGGGGAAACACGGTATGTATGTGTGTATATATATGTATGTGTGTATATACATATATATACATATGTATATCAGGGCTGTCCAACTGCTGGCCCTGCAGGTGTTTTGGCCTACAACTCCCAGAAATCCTAGCCAGTTCACCAGCTGTTAGGATTTCTGTGATTTGAAGTCCAAAACACCTGCAGGGCCGGCAGTTGGACAGCCCTGATGTATATAATAAAAGTCAGTGTTTGTGGGCGGTGGTGCGGTGGGAGGAATATGTGCCAGCGTTTCGATTGGTTGCCACTGTGGGATTTTTTGCATAAAGGACACTGATTGGCCAGCCTCAGAACTCCAACATTCTACGGCCCCAGACAGAGGGGATTGGTTGCCACTAAAATGGTATTTGCATAAAGGACTCTGATTGGCCATCTACATTCCAACATTCTAAGAGGTAACGCAGAGGGACAAGTAAAGGCCTCAGGCAGTCAGCCACTGCGGCCCACAGCAATAACAGATCAGGAACAAACTTGGCACACGGGCCCAATGGCCCACTTCACAACCTGGTGTGGTTTAGGGCAGGATGAGCCCTAAACCACACCAGGGATTTGCAGTACCTTCACCCCATTCACTTCCCAAACAACACTGTAGCCCCTATAAATCACACACCAGGCCCAAAATTGACAGTAAGGCTTCCTCAACTTGATTTTCCTGACTAGGCCTCAGTTCATGGGATATTGTTTAGGGCCTGAATTGACAGTAAGGCTTCCTCAACTTGATTTTCCTGAATAGGCCACCAACAATGACAGAACAAGACCAAACTTGGCTCACACCCCCCCAAGGTGCACTCTACATCCTGGTGCAGTTTGAGGGAGGATGGACCATGGATGATGGGACTTGCAGTACCTTCACTCACTTCCTGAAAAGAACGCGACGCTCACCCAATGACTAATACAGACCAAAATTGGCACACAGAGCCTCCTTGACCCACTCTACACCCTGGTGCTGTTTCAAGGAGGATGGCCCACAGATGATGGGACTTGAAGTACCTTCACTCGCCATCCGAGTGCAAACCTCATCCAATGAATGATCAAGACCAAACGTGGCACACAGAGCCCCCATGACCCACTCTATCTTCTGCAGTTTGGAGGAGGGTGGACCGTGGATGATGGGACTTGAAGTACCAAAGACCAACCTTGGCACACAATGCCTTTCTCAAAAAAACTCGGGCACCGCCGGGTCCCCAAGCTTTCTCTCATATATATATATATATATAAACATACACACACATACACACACATTTGCTTCACTACTATGCAGAGACCCTCACTGATTGACTTTGCAAACTTCATGCTATTCAATCTTGCTCATTGCAACATCGACACTCACTTAACATAGACAAGGGTTCTTTCTTCCACCCTGGACATTATTCAACAGGTGTATGTGTGCAAACTTCATGGCTACTCAATGCTATTCAAGCTTGCTCATTGCAACATCCATACTTGATTTGCTTCACTACCCTCACTGATTGACTTTGCAAACTTCATTGACACGTAATAGACAGGGGTTCTTTCTCCCACCCTGGACATTATTCCACAGGTGTGTTTGTGTGTATGTGTGTGTGTGTGTGTGTATATATATATATATATATATATATATATATATATATACACACACACACCATTTGCTTCACTACCTCTATGCAGAGACCCTCACTGATTGACTTTGCAAACTTCATGGCTACTCAATGCTATTCAAGCTTGCTCATTGCAACATCCATACTTGATCTAAACACACCAGGGCTCTTTCTCCCACCCTGGACAACATTCCACAGGGATATCTGTGACCGTAATAAAGTTTTGATTCATTGATATAAACAAAAATTGTAATGTTTGTGGGATTGACATAACTCAAAAACCACTGCATGAATTGACACCAAATTTGTACACAAAACCCCTATCAGGCCAATGAGTGACCATCACTCATAGAAACACTGAAAAACACAGCAGAAGAGACTTTAAAAGCCAAAAAATACATTACAACATATGCACAAAAACACATATATACACAAACACATGTATACACAAGTATATACACATATATAGACACACAAAACACACATACACAGACTGAGCTACAGCAACATGTGGCAGGGGACGGCTACACTGCACTGGCTTCAATTCCAACAGAACCTCTGAGGATGGAGGTGAAATGTCAGGAAAGAATGCTGCCGGAATACAGCCTGGAAAACCCACAACAATCCAGCCATATAGTTTCCTTACCCGGGAGAGAGTCCGGAGGCTGGTCTTTCTGCCGGGCAACTTTCTCCTCCAGGCTCAGGATGCAGAACTCGTAGCCGGCCAATGCCAACTTGTCCCTGTCCCGCGAAAAATGTAAAACGGAGACACAATTACGGCAATGACAACGGAGGGGACCGCAAAGGATGAATAGGATGCCTTCCTTGGCCCCAAGGGCAAAACAAAATCCCTTGGGTGGTCATGTAAGGAAAGAATACAGAACCGTAAACCGTAACTGATTCTGCGCAGCGTAGATACTGGCCAGTTTGAGGGAGATCTCGAGGATAGCGTTGTCGTCCTGGAAGCAACAGAAGGGGAGTTCTGAGGCTGGCCAATCAGAGTCCTTTATGCAAATAATCCCACAGTGGCAACCAATCGAAACGCTGCCACATATTCCTCCACACCTCCGCAAACACTGACTTTTATTATATACATAGATAGTTAGATAGGGCTAAGCATCCACCCATACGTACTTACTTCCTTCATGTTTCCTGCAAGGAGGTGGCTCATGGTGGCTTTGAACAGCTTTTCCGCCTGAAAAATGAGACGAAAACGATGCAGAAGAAGGGAATTTGGCCTTTGGTCATGCTTCTGGTCTTTTGGCAAGCCTTACCTGGTCCATTTGCCCTCGAGACAAAGCCAGGTTGGCCATCTGGAAGGCAAAACAAGGCCATATTTGCTATTAGACGCAAGTAAACGCGGGCTAATAATAACAACACTATGCAACAAAATTTACACAGCATTTATTTATTTATTTACTATGTTTACAGAGTGGCTTACTTCAAGGGCAGTCCCAGATAGAGCGCATTGCAGCAGTCTATTCTCAATGTGACCAGAGCGTGGAGCACCACGGCAAAATCTTGCTTCCCAAGGTACGGGCGCAACTGGCACACAAGTTTGTCTTGCGCAAATACTCCCCTGTCACCCTTTGCCCATCGTTTTTGTGGCAGAAACTACGTCTGTCGAATGGGTTGGGACTCTACGGGAGAGTCATGGCAAAAGTATCGCCAAATGTGCTGCTGCAGGAAGGCATCCTTCCCAAAATAACAAAGTTTGTGCAGTTTACTCAACTTTCCCCAAGTTTTTGTGACAAAATCAATTAGGAAATAGCATTGATGTCGTAGTAAAGAAAATCATAGTGTTACATAGTACAATCGGTAGAGAAATTGATAAGAAATAATAATAATAATGCTCTTTGAAGAATGTGAATGGAGTGCAATAGGCTGCTCTCCAACCCCAAGCACTTCCACAGTCACCAAGAGTGCTTTTCTCGCGCCACAGAAGGAGATCCGCCACGGCATACCAATGTGGCGCATCACAGCGGTTGAAAAAGACTGCCCTACGTGATCTACCAGTAGATCACGATCTACCTAATGAGCACCCCTGTTGTACCCCATTCAAGTTCTTCAGAGCATTATTATCATTCACTTTTCTACCAATTATTAACATTATTTTTAAACCCATTTATTATCTACTAATTATGTGTGTGTGTGTGTGTGTGTGTATATATATATATATATATATATATATATATATATATAAATAAAGGGGGATTTTGAGGTCAAACTGACTGTGTCATAGGTGTAGATGATGGCGGCCGTGTTTTCGGAGGTTTGCGCCATCCGGGCTGCTTCATGGAGGATCCTCTCGGCCTCCTCCGTCTCCCCCTTCATGATGCTGAGCTGGAAGAAGAAGTAGTACACAATAGAATACACTATATTAGATAATACTGATAGTATAATATACAGGTAGTGTGATATATATAATACACTACTATGTGTGTGTATGTATGTTTGTGTGTGTGTGTGTGTGTATATATATATATATATATATATATATATATAATTTTATTTATTTCATGCACTTTTACCCCGCCCTTCTCCCCCCAAAGGGGGGACTGAGGGCGGCCTCACACAAGTACCACACAATGCTGTCAATAAGTAAACAATTTGAAGTACAATCAAAGCATCAAAAAACATTAAGACACATTATATAATTCATTAGACAAGGGGTGCCCACACTTTTTCAGCATGCGAGCTACTTATATTAAAACCAAGTCAGAAAGATCTACCTACCTCCTCAAGCCTGGAGAGGGATGGGGGTGGGGCTTGGCCAGAGGGGGTGGAGCCAGGCTGTGCCTAGCCCCGCCCCCTCCCCTCTGGCTTTGGAGCTCCCAGCAGCTTCTCCAGGCTTGAGGATGGCAATGCCAAGCCAGTGGTGTCATAGCTAGCACAAGGCTGGCTTGGCACTGCCATGCTCAAGCCTGGAGAAGCTGCTGGGAGCTCCAAAGCCAGAGGGGAGGGGCGGGGCTTGGCACAGCCTGGCTCCACCCCCCCTCTGGCTTCCGCTCTACCAGCAGCTTCTCCAGGCTTGAGGATGGCAGTGCCAAGCCAATGGTGGCATAGCTAGCACAAGGCTGGCTTGGCACTGCCGTCCTGAAGGCTGGAGCAGCTGCTGGGAGTGCCAAAGCCGGGGGAGGGGCGGGGCTTGGTGCAACCTGGCTCCGCCCCCCTCTGAGAACCGATGCGGCTGGGATCGACCTCCTTCGGTCCCGGGACCGACTTCCTGGGCAGCCCTGCATTAGACAGTAGATTATACATGCCGGTAAAATTAAATCCAAGTATAGGCAGATTCAATGTCTTCTTCGCAATTGCCGCTCTCCGCTAATCAAACGCCTAATCCCAGAGCCAAGTCTTCATTTGTCTTCTAAAGGACAGGAGGGAGGCGGCCAAGCCCCTCTGGCCAAGCCCCGCCCCTCCCCTCTCCAGCCTTGAGGAGGTAGGTAGATCTTTCTGACTTGGTTGTAATATAAGTAGCGCACATGCTGAAAAAGTGTGGGCAGCCCTGGTCTAATGATGTCCCTGGGGAGAGAGTTCCACAGACGTGGGGGGAAGGAGGCACTGCCGGGAAGGCCCTGTTTCTCGTCCCCACCAGCCATGTTACTGGTGGGATCGCGAACAGAGCCTCTCTTGAAGATCTTAGACTTCGTGATGGTTCGTAACAGGAGATACGTTCGGATAGGTAGCCTGGGCCAGAACCGTTTAGGGCAGTGTTTCTCAACCTTCCTAATGCCACGACCCCTTAATAAAGTTCCTCATGTTGTGGTGACCCCCAACCATAAAATTATTTTCGTTGCTCCTGCATAACTGTAATTTTGCCACTGTTATGAATATCTGATATGCAGGATGTATTTTCATTCATTGGACCAAATTTGGCATAAATACCCCATACTCCCAAATTTGAATACTGATGGGGTTGGGGAAAGGACTGATTCTTATCATTTGGGAGTTGTAGTTGCTGGGATTTATAATTCATCTACAATCAAAGAGCATTCTGAACACTGCCAATGATGGAATTGAACCAAATTTGGCACACATGACTCCCATGACCAACATAACATACTGGAAGGGTTTGGTGAGCGTTGAACTTGAGTTTTGGAATTGTAGTTCATCTACTTCCAGAGAGCACTGTGGACTCAAACAATGATAGATCTGGACAAAACTTGGCACAAATACTCAGTATGCCCAAATGTGAACACTGGTGGAGTTTGAGGAAACTAGACCTTGACATTTAGGAGTTGTAGTCACTGGGATTTATAGTTCACTTACAATCAAAGAGCATTCTGAACCCCACCAATGATAGAATTGGGCCAATCTTCCCACACAGAACCCTCATGAACAACAGAAAATACTATGTTTTCTGATGGTCTTTGGTGACCCTTCTGATACCCCCTTGCGACCCCCCCAGGGGTCCCGACCCCCAGGTTGAGAAACACTGGTTTAGGGCTTTAAAGGTTAAAACCAGCACTTTGAATTGTGCTCGGAAGCTGATTGGCAGCCAGTGGAGTTGGCGTAAGAAAGGTTGTTGTATGTCCCTGTACGTCGCTCCCCTGGCTGCCGACCGCTGGACTACTAGTGTAAGCTTCCGGGCAGTCTTCAAAGGCAGGCCCCACGTAGAGCTCGTTGCAGTAGTCTATTCGGGATGTAACCAGAGCGGGGAACAACCGTGGCCAAGTCAGGCTTCCCAAGGTACGGGGTTTGTATGCCTCTATATATCTCCATACAATCAGGTCAAGGTTTCCCCAGTTGGTGCTCACCTCCATTGCTAAGCCAATGAGCCGGCATTGTCCATAGACACCTCCAAGGTCATGTGGCTAGCATGGCTGCATGGAGCTTGTGTGCCTCTACATATACACACTCAATAGGAGAGTATATGGACAGATACAGGTTGGATTATATTATTATTGTTGTTATTATTATTCTTCTGGTCTGACCTTGGCCTTTTTGAGCAGGAAGATGATGGCTTCCTCCTGCTTGTCTTCCTTGGGCTCTTCCTCCCCTCCTCCTCCTGCCTTGTCTTCCTTCTCAGCTTCCTGGGAGAAAAGGGAAAAGGCTACAGAGGAGGAAAGGAAGGGGGAAGGGGGAAAGGGGGGAAGACCATCATTTATTTAAAATACTAATTAATATAAATAATTATATATATATATATATATATACACACACACAACTCCACCAAGATAGCACAAGCCCCGCCCCCTCCAGAATAAAAGCTGTCTTTTGTGCATAAATTAGGAGCTCCGCCCAATCAGCGCGCAACACTCTTCTGCGAAGCCCCGCCCACAGAGCCCAAGCCCCGCCCCTTCGGCATAGTTTTATGGAAGCCCTCTCCGTTTCACATACAAAAACCCCGCCTCTCGTGCATAGTCCCGCCCAATCAGCGCACAATATGCAGATGCAAAGCCCCGCCCATTCAGCACAGTATCGAGAAGCCCCGTCCGTTCAACACACAGCCCCGCCTATCAAGCGTAGCCCCGCCCACAGAGTAGAAGCTCCGCCCAATCAGCGCAGAATGCACTTATGCGAAGCCCCGCCCACAGAATACAAGCCCCGCCCATTCAGCAGTTTTAAGCGAAGCCCCGGCCATTAAGCACATAACCCCGCCCATAGATTAGGAGCATCGTCCAATCAGCGCGCAACACTCTTATGCGAAGTCCCGCCCACAGAGTACAAGCTCCGCCCATTCAGCACATTTTTAGGCGAAGCCCCGTCCATTTAGCACACAGCCCCGCCCATCAATCATAGCCCCGCCCATAGATTAGGAGCACCGTCCAATCAGCAAGCCCCGTTCATTTAGCACACAGCCCGCCCATCAATCATAGCCCCGCCCATAGATTAGGAGCAGCGCATCGTAGCCCCGCCCACAGAGTACAAGCTTCGCCCATTCAGCAGTTTTAAGCGAAGCCCCGTCCATTAAGCATTAGATTAGGAGCACCGTCCAATCAGCGCACAACAATCTTATGCGTAGCCCCGCCCACAGAGTACAAGCTCCGCCCATTCAGCACTTTTTAGGCGAAGCCCCGTCCATTTAGCACACAGCCCCGCCCATCAATCATAGCCCCGCCCATAGATTAGGAGCACCGTCCAATCAGCGCACAACAATCTGATGCGTAGCCCCGCCCACAGAGTACAAGCTCCGCCCATTCAGCACTTTTTTAGGCGAAGCCCCGTTCATTTAGCACACAGCCCCGCCCATCAATCATAGCCCCGCCCATAGATTAGGAGCACCGTCCAATCAGCGCACAACAATCTTATGCGTAGCCCCGCCCACAGAGTACAAGCTTCGCCCATTCAGCAGTTTTAAGCGAAGCCCCGTCCATTTAGCACACAGCCCCGCCTATCAAGCATAGCCCCGCCCATAGATTAGGAGCATCGTCCAATCAGCGCGCAACAATCTTATGCGTAGCCCCGCCCACAGAGTACAAGCTCCGCCCATTCAGCACATTTTTAGGCGAAGCCCCGTTCATTTAGCACACAGCCCCGCCCATCAATCATAGCCCCGCCCATAGATTAGGAGCACCGTCCAATCAGCGCACAGCACTCTTACGCGAAGTCCCGCCCACTCAAGACCCGCCCCTTTCACCTGATAGGCCGAAGCATCCCAGAGTGGCGGCGGCTCCGCCAATGGCAACGCGGCGCCTTCCGACCCGCGCGGCTCTCATTGGTCGCGGCCTCGGTTGCATCAGGCAGCGGTTCCCCGCCGCTGCCGCCGCCAGTATAGTTAAGCCTTTCCTTGGAAGCAGTAGCTGGAGCGACCTCCACAGCGTCATGGCCCTTTAAGGCTTGGGGGCGGTGACGTCATCGTGACATCACCTCCGGTTCCGTTTCTGAGAGGAGCCCAAGATGGCCGCGCGGTTCCTGTGAGAAAGGGGCGTGTCTCCTCAGAGTCACCAATCCTGAGGTAACTTTGGGAGCTGAGGTAAATAGAACTTCTGTGTGTGTGTGTAAATATATATATCTATATCTATATATGTATAGATATAGATATATATACATTTTCCTCGGAATGTACTTTTCCCTCACAATTAACTTTTTCCCGCCTTTTCCCCGCTATGTGATTGGCCGGCAAAGCGGTCACGTGCCCCCCCGCGCCCAGCCAATCGGCGGCTTCGAAACCCACGAGGGGCGAGACGGCACGTGGTGTTTGGTTTTTTTTTTGCTTGCAGGGGAGGCTGCGCGCGCAGCTGGCGCCCACGTGACTGAAGCCCAAGGCTCCAAAATGAAAGCAAAACCACTGGGATAGATATTAAATATTTTATTTAATTATATTTATTATTAGTATATATTACATTATTATATTTTATTTACTATATATTATATATCTTATATATTATAGTATAATTTATGTATTATTTATATTTATAAGTATATTAGTATATTATTTGTTATATTTATTAGTATATTCGTATTATATTAGTTTATTATGTTCGTATTAGTGTATAATAATTTATTTTCAGTATTATTGGTAATTGTATTATTTTTATTTCTTATCATTTGATTCAGATCCATCGAACTATGCCATATATATAGGCTCATTAGCGGAATAATACTAACATTAATACTTCTGCAAAATTGACACAATTATAACAATAATGCAATGTTGGCACATTTGCAGAGATAATAATAATGTTGCAGCATTGGCATATTGGGGGGAATAATAATGATGATGACACTGGAACATTGGGGATAATAATAATGTTGCAACATTGGCACATTGGGAATAATAATAATAATGACACTGGAACATTGGGGGATAATAATAATGTTGCAACATTGGCACATTCGGGGGAATATTAATAATAACATTGCAACATTGGCACATTGGGAGAATAATAATGTTGCAACATTGGCACATCAGCAGAATAATATTGACAACACACTACTACTAATATCTCTCGGCATTACTTCACGAACGAAGATTCTTAGAAAGGACTCATCCCACGCTTTCTACAAGCGCGTTGATGACTAAAAAGGCCAATCTGAGAAAGGCAAGTTCGGTTGCAGTAAGCACAAAACAGAAAGTCTCCTTGGGTGATGTTGTTTCCAAGTTGCGGTTCTTTCTGCGTTGTTGTCTCTCTTCGAGACCCGTTCGGCGTGTCTACTACTAATAATGTTGCAACATTGGCACATCAGCAGAATAATATTGACAACACTACTACTACTAATAATGTTGCAACATTGGCACATTGTCAGAATAATAATAATAAATAACTGCAACATAGGCACCTTTGCAGAAATAATAAAAATAACAACATGATGTTGCAACATTGGCACATTGTCAGAATAATAATAAATAATTGCAACATTGGCATATTCCAATACACAATACAGACTATGCTCACAAAAGGCACTCGTAATACACAATGCTAAAGCCAACTAAATACAGGGCTGGACTGGAGTGCGACACAAATAAAGTGCTACAAGGTTTGCAAAAATATGAAAATATATTATGGTGCATAATCATAAGTATTAGTGACACGCTGAACGCATAGTACTGAGCATCATATCTATATACCTATATTCAATTTATACACACTATATATATCTCAGTAATTCAGCATGTGCAAAGCAACACAATAAGCCCAGAACACAAAGCTGGGTCAAAGCGACACACACATAGATTCCATGTAAGCCCTATGGAGGTCTGGAGCCAAATAACTCACAGACACCAGACTGAGTCCTTGGGGGAGCCTGGAAGGGCGGAAGAGCTGGCACAATACCGACTAGGCTGGCGCCTATGGCTGGAAGGATGACACCGCCGCCAAGATGGCCGTTTCGCGGTAAGTCGCTTCCTCGGGGTGCACTCACTTCAGGCCGCTCCTCCCCAGGGTTGTAGTTTAATAACTACCAGGTACAGTCATAATGGGGGGTTCGCGTTTCCGCACATAAATAACATCAGTGAGATACAAGTCCTCCCGGGCTGGAAGCATTGGCATATTGTCAGAATAATAATAAATAATTGCAACATTGGTACTTTGGCAGAATAATAATAATGATGACATTGCAACATTGGTAGAGTAATAATGATGTTGCAAAATGGGCACATTGGCAGAATAATGATAATAACAATAACAACTTTAAAATTGGCAAAAGGCAAAACCGGGAATACCGTAAAAACACAATCGAGAGCAGAAGAGAAAACTGGCCAAAGAAGGCTCTCCATGGAAAATCTTTCCTGGGAAAGATTGAGAGCCAAATTGACAAAGAAAAATCATGGCTGTGGCTCACAAATGGAACAAAGAAGGGCCTGATTCTGGCAGCCCAAGAACAAGCCATTAGAACCAAGGCCATCAAAGCCAGAATTGAAAAAATTGATGACAGATGCTAAGTGTAGACTCGGCAAGGAAGCAGGCGAAACCATAGGCCCCATCCTCAGCTGCTGCAAGAAGATCGCACAGACAGACTACAAGCAGAGGCACAACACCGTTGCGCAGGTGATTAATTAGAACTTGTGCCACAAACACCATCTGCCTGCGACAGAGAACTGGGAAAAGTTACAGAATGAACATGTCAGACTACTCTGGGACATCCGACTTCCGAGCACAAGACTCCTGACCTCACAATCATGCTAAAAGACAAGGTATGGATCGTTGGTGTTGCAATCACAGACAAGAGCAGGATTGAAGAGACACAACTCGAAAAGCTGACACGATACGAGAATTTAAAGATAGAACTGCAAAGACTCTGGCACAAGCCAGTCAAGGTGGTCCCAGTGCGGATCAGCACACTGGCTACAGTTCCTAAAGACCTTGGCCTGCACGTAAACACAATTGGCACTGACAAAATCCCCACTTATCAGCTGCAAAAGTCTACCGTACTCTGATCTGCACGCATTATTCACCGATACACAGTCGGGAAACGTCCAACGTTTTTATTTATCAACATCAGTTACTGCAGTGTTTCCCAACCGCTGTTCTGCGGCACAGTAGTGTGCCATGGGCGATCACCTGGTGTGCCGTGGAAAAACCTCTGTTCCCCCTTTTCTTCCCCCTCCTGCCGAACTCCTGCTGCTTGGGGGAGGAGGAGGAGGAGGAAGGGCCGGGCGGCGGCGAAGAAGAAAAAGAAGGGGCCAGGGCGCGCCGCCTCCTTCGGCCGTTTCCCCAGCCAGCCAGCCTCCAATCGAGGGAGGGCGGGTTGCGGAAGCGGAAGTGAGGAGCGCAGTCCGAGGCAGGCCCACTGGCTTCTTCTTTCGAACTGCAGGAAAGAAGGAAGGCAGGCAGCCACGGACCGAGTGAGTGCCTTCCCTCTGGTGTGGAAGAGGGAGAGAGCCATTCAGGAAGGGAGCCACCTGGGGGTTCTGTGTGGGAAGTTTGGCCCAGTTCTATCATTGGTGGGGTTCAGAATGCTCTTTGATTTTAGGGAAACTATACATCCCAGCAACTACAACTCTCAAATGGCAAGGTATGTTTCCCCTGAACTCCATCTGCGTTCATATTTGGGCATATTGAGTATTCATTTCAAGTGTGGTCCAGATCCATCATTATTTCAGTCCACAGTGCTCTCTGGGTGTAGGTGAACTACAACTTCCAAACTCAAGGTCAATTCCCAAGCAAACCCTTTCAGTACTTTCTGTTGGTAATGAGAGTTCAATATGCCAAGTTTGTTCAATTCCATTGTTGCAAGAGTTCAGGATGCTCTTTGATTGTGTGTTAACTATAAATCCCAGAAACTAACTCCCAAATGTCAAGGTCTGTTTTTCCCAAACTCCATCTGTGTTTACATTTGGGCATATTGAGTATTCATGCCAAGTTTAGTCCTGATCCAACATTGTTTGAGTCCACAGTGCTCTTTGGATATAGGTGAACTACAACTCCAAAACTCAAGGTCAATGCCCACCAAACTCTTATAGTATTTTCTCTTGGTTATGAGTGTTCTGTGTGGGAAGTTTGTGTCTTTCTGCCATTCCTGCCAGGATATCTATGTTGTGTTCATCGAAACCGGCCCAGGGTTTCACACTGAGTGTATAAATACATTAAAAAACATATTAACTATATGTATTACTGTGTTAGAGTGTCATTTTGTGTCATTTTGGTTGGTGGTGTGCCCCAGGATTTTGTAAATGTAAAAAATGTGCCCCGGCTCAAAAAAGGTTGGGAAACACTGGTCTATGGCGCCTGGAAGCCCTCCAAAGAAAAGACGGATCTCTTTTCTCATTTTGGGGGCTTCTGTCTCTGTTTTGATGTGTTTCGGGGATATTAGCCTGTCTCTGACTGGGAGCGTCGCCTACGTTCTGCACAGCCGACAGAGCCGTGCGCCTCTCAAAATATTAATATCCCCAAAGGTCAGGATCCCAGGGTCTTGTCTTTCTCCTGCTGCCAGAAGTCTATAGAAGCCCTGCCTTTGGCCAAACATCCTACGCATTTAAATAATCAAAAGTAATCCCACGAGATCAGAGGGAATTGACTTTTCCTGCGTTGTTTTCTTTTATGAAATGAATTAGCTTCCAGGAGAAAAACGACACCACATTGGTTGCTTCACCTTCGAAAAATACCCGGTTTTCCTTCCAGCTAGCGATGTAAACTTGTTGTTTTTATGTTTGTTTATTAATACATCTGCTTTTTCTCTCTACGAACAAGACTCTCAAAGCACTATTTATCAGGCATTTATCACACAATAAATACAATTATCAAAATGGGAGTATTATCTCTCTTTAATACTAGACAAATTATGATTGTGCTAATGTTGCAACACCATTATTATTATTATTCTGCCCAAGTTCCAATATCATCATGATTAGTAATCTGTCAGTGTACTAATGTTGCAATGCCATCATCATCATTCTGCCAGTGTGCCAATGTTATTATTAGTATTAGTATTACTATTCTGCCCAAGTTCCATCATTAATCTGCCAATGTTGCAATGCCATTATTAGTGGTATTATTAGTATTACTACTACTATTCTGCCCATGTTCCAGCATTATATTATTATTGTTATGCCAATGTTGCAAGTCATTATTATTATTTTGCTCATGTTCCAACATCATCATCATCATTATTCTGCCATAATAATATTGCGGTATTATTATTCTGCCCATGTTCTAGCATCATCATTATTATTCTGCCAATGTACCAATGTTGCAATGTCATCATCATTAATCTGCCAATGTTGCAATGCCATTATTATTATATTATTATTACTATTACTATTCTGCCCATGTTCCAGCATATTATTATTATGCCAATGTGCCAATGTTGCAATGTCATTATTATTATTATTTTGCTCATGTTCCATCATTACCATCACTATTCTGCCATAATAATAATATTGCAATATTATTATTCTGCCAATGTACCAATGTTGCAATGTCATCATCATCATTAATCTGCCAATGTTGCAATGCTATTATTAGTAGTAGTATTATTAGTATTATTATTACTATTACTATTCTGCGCATGTTCCAGCATTATATTATTATTATGTCAATGTGCCAATGTTGCATTGTCATTATTATTATTTTGCTCATGTTCCATCATCATCATCATCATTCTGCCATAATAATAATATTGCAATATTATTATTATTCTGCCCATGTTCCAGCATCATCATTATTCTGTCAATGTACCAATGTTGCAATGTTGTCATCATCATCATTCTGCCAATGTGCCAGTGTTACAACAACATCATAATCATCATTATGCCAATGTACCAATATTGTAACGTTATTATTTTGTCTGTGTTCCAACATAATCATTATTATTAATCTGCCAATGTGCTAGTGCTTTTTCTATTGTAAACTGTATTTAGAGTTGTGAGCCACTTTGAGTCTCGTTTTTGGAGAGGAAATAATAATATAATGATAATTTATAATAACCAAAAAAAAGTAAACTAGAATAATATAACAATATAATATCAATATGACAGTATAATAAGAATGTAATAAAATAGAAAAATATAACAAGAATATAATAAAACACTGTAAAATAACATTAAATAATAATATAAGAATGAGAATATAATAATATAAATAACAATATAGCAATAAAATAGAATAGTATAAGAATAAAATAGAATAATATAACCATAACATAACAATATAATTCTAAAATAGAATAATAATACAGATAATTATAATAATAAAAGTAATTGTAATAAAAACTTATAATAAACTTTAATAATATCACAATAAAATACTAACATAATTATAAATTATTATTATTCAGAAATGAGACCACAGTATTTACTCTTTTCACGTGCTTGGGTGAGTTTGCTTGCTTCTTTTCTTTGAATGTCTGAGCTGTATTTCTAAATACTTGACCGAGTTTTAAGTTACTAGATGGCCTTTGGTATCTGAGAGGCCTTCCCCTTCGGATGAAAAACAAAGGCAACATGAGGTTTATTACAGGTAAATAAATGAGGGCACACTCTCTTCTTGCTCTCCTTCTAGTGGATTTTGTTATCCTTTCCTAACAAAACTGTGTGTGTGTGTGTTTGTGTCTTGCCACAGGAGACAGGAATGGACTCCACTTTGCCTGCAGTCGCAGAAGAACTGCTGAAAGAGATTGAGAGCGCATTTCGGGAGAAATCGCTTAGTAAGTATGAGAGAAGGGGCTTCCAAATGGACCTTATTATAAGGGAAGATCAGTCCATTCCTTTGCTCATCATCTCCATCAGTATTATCAGTTATTATTTTGGTGGAATATCAGCTTGTTCTTAATTACCATTATTATAATCAACATTATCAGTTACTATTATTTGGATGGAATATTGACTTGTTATTAGCTACTTCAAAATTAGTATCATGATTATTATTATCATTATTATCATCATCATCGTGATCAGTTACTACGGTATTATTTGGGTGGAATATCAACTTGTTTTCAGCTACTTCCTAATTACTATTATTATTATTATCATGATCAGTTACTATTATCTGGGTGGAATATCAACTTGTTTTCAGCTACTTCCTAATTACTATTATTATTATCATCATGATCAGTTACTATTATCTGGGTGGAATATCAACTTGTTTTCAGCTACTTCCTAATTATTATTATTATTGGGTTGTTGTGAGTTTTCCGAGCTGTCTGGCCATGTTCCAGAAGCATTCTCTCCTGACGTTTCGCCTGCATCTATGACAGGCATCCTCAGAGGTTGTGAGGTCTGTTGGAAACTAGGAAAATGGGGTTTATATATCTGTGGAATAATGTCCAAGGTGGGAGAAAACTCATGCCTGTTGGAGGTGGGTGTGAATGCTGCAATAGGCCACCTTGATTAGCATTTAATGGCCTAGTAGTTTCAAGGTCTAGCTTCTTACTGCTTGGGGCAATTCTTTGTCGGGAGGTGGTTAGCTGGCCCTGATTGTTTCTTGGCTGTAATTCCCTTGTTTTTGAGTGTTGGTTTTTTATTTATCAACATTTTCAGTTACTGCAGTGTTTCCCGATCACCTGGTGTGCCACGGAAAAAACCTCTCTTCCCACCTTTCTTCCCCCTCCTGCCGAACTCCTGCTGCTGCTGCTTGGGGGAGGAAGAGGAAGGCGAAGAAGAAGGGGCCCAGAAACTGTAACTCCCAAATGTCAAGGTCCTTTCCCCCCCAAATTCCATCTGTGTTCACATTTGGTCATATTGAGTATTCATGCCAAGTTTGGTCCAGATCAATCATTGTTTGAGTCCACAGTGCTCTCTGGGTGTAGGTGAACTACAACTTCAAATCTCAAGGTCAGTTCCCAAGCAAACCCTTTCAGTACTTTCTGTTGGTAATGAGAGTTCAATATGCCAAGTTTGGTTCAATTCCATTGTTGCAAGAGTTCAGGATGCTCTTTGATTGTGTGTTAACTATAAATCCCAGAAACTGTAACTCCCAAATGTCAAGGTCTATTTTCCCCAAACTCCATCTGTGCTCATTTTGGGCATATTGAGTATTCATGCCATGTTTGGTCCAGATCCATCATTATTTCAGTCCACAGTGCTCTCTGGATATAGGTGAACTCCAACTCCAAAACCCAAGGTCAATGCCCACCAAACTCTTATTGTATTTTCTCTTGGTTGTGGGAGTTCTGTGTGAGAAGTTTGTGTCTTTCTGCCATTCCTGCCAGGATATCTATGTTGTGTTCATTGAAACAGGCCCAGGTTTCACACTGAGTGTATAAATACATTTAAAAACATATTAACTGTATATATTACTGTGTTAGAGTGTCATTTTGTGTCATTTTGGTTGGTGGTGTGCCCCAGGATTTGGTAAATGTAAAAAGTGTGCCCTGGCTCAAAAAAGGTTGGGAAACACTGAGTTTCCCTGTTGAGAAATATTCCAAAGGTGGCCAGCAGAGAGTGCCAGAACACAGCTAACTTTTGGGACCCTTCGAAGCATGAAAGTGGCCACAAAGTACCTGGCTTGCTTTCCCTGCGGGATTTGGATGCTGTTTGGATAACCCACATGGAGTCCGTCCCCAGCCCTTTCTGTGCCCGTGTCATCGGCGTTTGCCCCTAATCACCAGTAAATGAGACAGAACTTGGGAAGGATATTTTGCTTGGGAGTGTACTAGGGATTGATGTCAGGAGACGGGAAGTGGAGATATCAAAGTTGTGAAGGCTTCGGGCTTTCGGGAACCGCAATCCTGACATCTTGGAGGCGGGTGGTGGTGGTTGCGGGCCTTCAAGGTGTTTCCCGGTTGAGATGTATTCAAAGGGGATGTGCCTTTGTCACCTTCTTTTAAGGCTGAGAGAGTGGGACTCCCCGAAAGGTACCCAGTGGGCCCACGGCCACAGTCCCAAGTTCAGAGCACTACAACATGCTTTCTGCATTCCTACCCTACCTTTCTTTCTTCCTCATTTCCCTCCCTCCTTTCCTGTCTTCTTCCTTCCCTCTCTTGCCTTCCTTCCTTTCCCTTATATGCCTTCCTGTTGCATTCTTTTTCCTTCTCCTCCCTCCCTTTTCCTTCTTTCCTTCTTTCCATTTTCCCCTTGCTTTCCCTCATAAACTTTCCTCTTCCATTCTTTTTCCTTCTCCCCTCCCTCCCTCCCTTTTCCTTCCTTTCTCCTTCCCTCCCTTTCTCCTTCCTTCTTTCCTTCCTTCTTCCTTCCCTTTCTCCTTCCTGCTTTCCTTCCTTTCTCCTTCCCTCCCTTTCTCCTTCCTTCCTTCTTTCCTTCCTTTCTTTCTCCCTTCCTCTCTCCTTCCTTCCCTCTCTTTTTCCTTCTTTGCATTGTTCCTTTATTTATTTATTTACTTCATTTATATTCCTTTCTCCCGTCCTGTGTTCCTCCTTCCTTCCCTTTGTTTTTTTCTTTACTTCTTCCCTTGCTTTCCTTCATACACCTTCCTCTTTCATTCTTTTCTCCGTCCCTCCCTTTTCTTTCTTCTTTCTTTCTCCCTCCTGTCTTCCTGGATCCTTCACTTTATTTTTCCCCCTTCAATTTCTCCCTCCCTCCCTTCTTCCATCCTTCTTTCCTTGCTTTCCCTCATCTTTCTTTCTTTCCTTGTATTTCCTTATATCCTTCCTCTTTCATTCTTTTTCTTTCTGCCCCTCTCTTTTTTCCTTCCTTCCTTTTTCACTTCCTCCTTCGCTTCCTCCTTCCCTTTATTTCTTCCTACATTTTCTCCCTCTTTCCTTCCTTCCTTCTTTTCTTTTCCCCTTGCTTTCCCTCGTACATCTCACTCCTTCACTTTCTTTCTTTCTCTTTCTTTCCCCCTTCCTTTTCTCCCCTTCCCGCATTCCTTCACTCTCCTTTTTCTTCCTTCCTCCTTCCCTCCCTTTCCCTCCTTTTCTCCTCTTTCCCTCATTTCTTTGCTCTTTTTTCACCCTCCCTCCCTTCTTTTTCCTCCTTCCATAATTCCTTCCCTTTCTTTTTCCTTCCTCCTTTCCTTTCCCTTCTTTTCTCCCTCCCTTCCTTTTTAAATCCCTTTTCTCCTCCTTCCCTCATTCCTTCCCTCTCTTTTTCCTCCCTCCCTTCCTTTCCCTCATTTTCTCCCTCCCTTCCTTTTTAAATCCCTTCTCTCCTCCTTCCCTCATTCCTTCCCTCTCTTTTTCCTTCCTCCTTTTCTTTCCCTCCTTTTCTCCCTCCTTTTGTTCTTTTGTTCTTTTCTCCCTCATTTCTTCACTCTCTTTTTCCTTCCTTCAATTTTTCCTCTTTTCTTCCTTTTCTTTCCCCTCTTTTCCTTCCTTCCTTCCCTCTCCCTTTCTCCCTTCTTCCCTTTCTCCCCCCTCTCTTTTCCTTTTCTCCCTCCCTCCTTTTTAGGGGCCTTCATGTTGTGAAGGCCTGATATAATATATATATTAAAGCCCATCCTTGGTGGCAACTCCCAAAAAAGGCAGACTGCAATAAACTCTATGTTAGGCTTGACATACAACATGAGGATGCACAACAACCAGGAGAGCGGCCATAGGAGAACCAAGCCAACCCAGGTCTTGCAAAGCCGATGTCAGGATCAGCCTTGGAAAGGAGCAATTGGCCGTTCCTTTTCCTGCCAGGCGTTGTGTATGTGTGTGTCCCTATGGGCTGAATGAGTTTGTTTCTGAAGCATTACGCATCAGGTCCCAAATTAATCCTATTTGCCCTTCTGCTCTTCTTTGTTTTGCAGTTCCTGACGATCTCCTCTTGGCGTGAGTATCTTCTGATCCATTTCTGCATCTTGGTAATTGACCACAGATACGCCGTGTGTGTTTCGCACTCCTCACCCTTATTGCTGCCTGACATTTGGGCTCATTACAGCTCCAGTTTGCTTTATCCTTATTGCTTACGGATTCCAGACACTAGTTTCATGCCGGAGACGCTTCCTTAGAATTTGGCCCCCCAAAAAAGGAAAATACAGATGCTCCCCATGCCCTTTCTGGAACTCTTTTTGGAGCATTATTATTGCATTTATATATTAAAATTAAATTATTATTATTATCATCATCGTCATCATGTGAACCATTATTATATTTATATGTATTTTTATATATTTTATTATTATTATTATCATCATCCTTTTGGACCATTATTATTATATTTGTTTTTTTATATTATTTATGTATTTATTTATTTACAGTATTTATATACCGCCTTTCTCACCCCTGGGGGGACTCAAAGCGGTTCACACATAAAATGGCAAAATTCAATGCCTTACATTGGGCACCGATACAATGCCAATACAAACAATTTATACAATGCCAATACAAACAATTTATATTTATTATTATTATTATTATTATTATTGGACCATTATTAGTGTTAGCACTAGTATTATTAACTTTTTGGACTATAAGGCTCGGGGCGGTTTACAAAGAAGAAATACAACAATGCAGATAAAACAGACTTAAAAATTCAACAGTTATCAAAAGCCTGCCTGAACTCCACCAAAGATGGAATTGGATCAAACTTGGCACACAGAGCCTCCATAACCAGCCAAAAATACTGGGAGTCTTCTGGGAAAATTCCCTTTGATTTTGGGGAGTTGTAGTTCACCTACATCCAGAGAGCACTGTGAACCCAAACAGCGATGCATCTGGACCAAACTTCGCACACAGACCTGATATGCTGAAATTGGATTACTGGAGGGGTTTGGGGGGGGAACTGACCTTCCTTTCTGGGAATTGTAGTTCACACACAACCAGGGAAACTGTGACCTCCATTGATGATGGACCTGGAGCACACTTGGCACACATGACCCCACACAGAACTCAACCTACTGGAGGGGTTGGAGGGGGTGGACTCATGGTGGGAGTTGTAGTTTACCTTACAGCCAGAGAGCACACTGAACCCCACCAATGATGCATCTAGTAGAGCAAACTTGCTCAACATAGCAAATTTTTGGAACTGATAGAGTTTTGGGGGGTTAACCTGGCATGATGGGAGTTGTAGTTCACCCACAACCTTTTGCATGTTTACAATTAAAAATGGACTTTTTCAAATACCCAAACTGGTGTGTGTATGTGTATGTGTGTGTATCACTTTGCTGTTGCTAGTACTGAAATTAGTCTGCGTCTCACAGTCGACGGCATTTTATGTCTTTAGATTATCATTATCTTTTTTTGGACTAATTTTATAATATTTATATTTTATATTATTGTTATTGTATAATATTTATGATTATTATAAAAAAAAATTATGGGACAATAAAAACAATTAAATATCTGTGTATGGATGCGATAGTTAAAATGCAATAAATAAATAGAGAAGTGAATAAATATGATGAAAATGACACTGAAAACCCTCTGAAATTCAGCTGGAAAATTTGGCTTGTTGGGCCATCGAAAAACAAACCACGTCCCCAAAAATAGTTAAGAGTCACTAGTTATAGTTAATGCTCGGGCCATAATCCAGTTGCATACAAACAAACCAAATGAGTACAATAGAAAAGTGCAACGTGGGAGGAATCGCATCGAAATCGAGAGAGTAAATCAAGGCGACCCAAGAAAAGCATCTCTGGGACAATGGCCTGCCAAGGTCAGCCTGGACGTTCCCGCCATAATAACAATGGCCGGGATGGGGAGAGGCCTGCGCAATGCAATGCAGTTCAATGCAATGCAATGCGTGCTTCTGGTCCATGCCTGGTGGCCGGAGAGCATTGACCTCCCTCCCTTCGCATCCCTTCCCTCCTTTTCCCACGTCCCTTCCTCCCTCTGCCTTCTCTTCCCGCAGCTGCTCCATCCGGCCTCCTTCCAACTTCCTGCCCATGGGGCCTTTGAAGAGGAATAGTATGCCTTTGAAAGGGAGCGGCCAAAGAAGGAGGCTTTCTTCTCCGAGGCTGGGGGCAAAGGGGTTCAACTCACTACCGTTTCCAACTATTCGTTGGGATTACTTCGTTTCCTTTGCTGTTACTTCATCTTCCTTCTCTTGTGTTTTGGTGCCAGGGCTCACCTTTCGCTCTGCTCACCATCCATGCGTTACTTAGAAACATTGAAGGCCTCCCTTTCCCTAAGTACTGTAATTCCCCCCATATAAACATCTCTAAAAATGGGGTGAATATTAGAATTACAGGTGTCTATGTTCTATTATATTTCTTATATTCATATACACACACACACACACACACGTGTGTGTATGTATTTATATATTATATTCCCTTAGTACTGTTTTCCCCCCATATGAACATCTCTAAAAATGTGATGCATCTTAGAAGCGCAGGTGCGTGTGTGTGTATATATTTGTATGTGTGTGTGTATTCATATATTCCCTAAGTCCTGTATTTCCCCCCCATATAAACATCTCTAAAAATGGGGTGCATCTTAGAATTGCAGGTGTCTGTTATACTATATTTCTTATATTCATATATATGTGTGTGTGTGTGTGTGTATGTATTTATATATTATATTCCTTTAGTACTGTTTTTCCCCCATATGAACATCTCTAAAAATGTGATGCATCTTAGAAGCACAGGTGCGTGTGTGTGTATATATAATGTTATATTTGTATGTGTGTGTATTCATATATTATATTCCCTAAGTCCTGTATTTCCCCCCCATATAAACATCTCTAAAAATGGGGTGCATCTTAGAATTGCAGGTGTCTGTTATACTATATTTCTTATATTCATATATATGTGTGTGTGTGTGTGTATGTATATATTATATTAGCTTAGTACTGTTTTTCCCCCATATGAACATCTCTAAAAATGTGATGCATCTTAGAAGCGCAGGTGCGCGTGTGTGTATCTCTCTCTCTCTCTCTCGGCATTACTTCGCGAACGAAGATTATTAGGAAGGACTCATCCCACGCTTTTTACAAGCCAGGGTGGACCATTGATGGTGATCAATCTGGCCGAGCCTGAGATGTTGTTTCAGGGAGTCCTTATATCTCTCTTTGGGGGCGCCTCTCTTGCGCTGACCCGTGGCGAGTTCACCATAGAGTAGTATCTTTGGGAGGCGATGGTCCCCCATCCTAGAGATGTGCCCTGCCCAGCGCAGCTGTGTTCTCAAGAGCATGGCCTCAATGCTGGTGATCCCTGCTTGCTCAAGGACAGCAACATTAGTCACATATTCGGTCCAGTGTATATTTAGGATTGTGCGAAGACAGCGCTGATGAAAGCGTTCGAGGAGTCGTGGGTGTTGGCGATAGGTGACCCATGTTTCAGACCCATAGAGGAGAATAGACAGTACGATAGCTCTGTGCACACTGATTTTGGTGCTTTGCCTCAGGTGCGTGTTGCTCCAGACTCTCTTGTGAAGCCTTCCGAATGCACTCTATGCCTTTGCTAATCTGTGATCTATCTCTTTGTCAATCTTGGCGTCTGAAGAGATGATGCTTCTCAGGTAGGTGAACTGCTGAACGGACTTAAGCACAGATTTGCCTATGCTGACGTAGGGATGACGGTGTTCTTCCTGTGGTGCGGGCTGGTAGAGGACTTCCGTTTTCTTCAGGCTGACTTCCAGCCCAAACAGCTCTACAGCTGTTGCAAAGCAGGATGTGAGGCGCTGCAGGGCTCCTTCTGAATGGGCGACAAGGGCAGCATTGTCAGCAAAAAGCAGCTCACGGACTATATATATGTGTGTGTGTGTGTGTGTGTATTCATATATTCCCTAAGTCCTGTATTTCCCCCATAAAAACATCTCTAAAAACAGGGTGCATCTTTGAATCGTAAGTGCATATATATTATATTGTGTTTTTGTGTGTATTTATATATTATATTCATATGTGGGTGTCTGTATTCCTGAGTTTCTAAGATTATACATTATGTGTGTGTGTGTGTGTATATATATATATATATATACACACACACTTTGTTGTTTCTAGTACTGAAATAAGTCTGCGTCTCACAATCAATAGTGTCTTAGATTTAATGAAATAATATATATTATAGTATATTACATACATATATAGATAGATTTTTTCTGTTGCTGGTACTGAAATTAGTCTGCATCTCCTAATTGATGGTGTCTTAGAATCAATGGCATAATATAATACATATTAAAATGCCATGAATTGCAACAGGCACACTCATTTGAGTACCAGTAACAGAATATATACATTTTTATTGTTGTTGCTGGTACAAAAATTGATGATATAATTCTCTCTCTCCGTTCCTGTCTCTGTCTCTCTCTCTGTCTCTCTCTCTATATATATATATATAGTGTGTGTCTATCTATCTATCTATCTATCTATCTGTTGTTGGTACTGAAATGAGTGTCCCTGTTGCAATTCATGGTATCTTCGCATCAATGAAATGATATAATATAATATGAATAGATAGATAGATAGATAGTTGTTGTTGCTGGTACTGAAATGAGTGTGCCTCTTACAATCGATAGCCTTGATGTAATACAGTAAATCTTCTCATTTACTAAGCATAAGGCATTTTTGGTTTGGCCCAGGCTTAGCCTTCTCTTGCCAAAAAATCATCACCATCATCATCATCCGGTCAAGGTGGTCTCTAGTGGTGATCGGCACACTGCCTAAATACCTTGGCCTGCACTTAAACACAATCGGCACTGACAAAATTACTACCTGTCAGCTGCAAAAAGCTACCTTACTGGGATGTGCACGCATTATTCCCAATACATCACACAGTCCTAGACACTTGGGAAAAGTCCGACATGTGATCCAATACAACAAACATAGTGATCTTGTTTGCTGTGTACTAATCTTTTTGAGTTTCAAATAGTAATAATATTAATAATGTATATATAAGGTCATGAGTTCGAGGCCTGCCCTGGTCGAGGTGGGTGCTCGACCTTTAAGTGTAGCCTGCTGTCGACCTTTGCAGCCCGAAAGACAGTTGCATCTGTCAAGTAGGAGATAAAGGTACCACATTAAAGTGGGGATGCAAATTTTGACTGAATTATGAGGCCATTAAAGAACTCCAGGAATGCTGAGGAATGCGGAAGGAACAACGAGGGACGCTGGGAATGCTGAGAGATGCGGAGTTCGTCAGCTCCCCCTGGTGGCCAGAGTTTGCCTCTGTTCGTCTATATGTGTGTATGTTGGAAACTGCAGGGATTGTCTGCTAAGTACGTGTACCTGTAATCTGCTCTGAGTCCCCTTCAGGGTGAGAAGAGCGGAATATAAATAAAGTAAATAAATAAATAAATAACAATAATGATGACGATGTATGAGTATGTTTTCTATGTGTGTGAATGGCAAGCAGTTTGTAATGGTGGTCAGTATCGAATGCATCCCCCTGTTAATACAATTGTTAGGCTGTCTGGGCCTGACCGAAAAGGCTCCCAGTTTGGGATGGTCCTGAACTGGGGAAGCCTGTACTTTTCCCAACAGAAATGCAAGGCCAATACATCAAGGATCCCATTCCAGGCCCTTGTTCTCTGCTCCGTCCATCTGTTTCAGCAGAGATTAGGGTCAGCTGGAGTGTCCAGGGCTTGCAAATCCCTCTCGCTCTGTCCTTGGCTCCGGAGGAAGGCATTCCATCCCTTCTTCCCAGAATAGAAAAGCCGTCGCTGGCAGATCGGATGAGGAAGTAACCCCCCCCCCCCCAACAATGAAAACACACAATTACAGCGAAGTTTTCCCTGTCTTTTGGGCACCTCTGGTTGATTATTAGAAGGTCAGCTGTGACGTCCGCTGTGTCCCTTTCGCAGGCGTCAAAGGAGGCCCCTGAGGCTGGCAAACATCCATTCGGACCTTGCAAATGATTTCACGAAACTACATGATCTGCATTTCTGTTGGGCCTCCCCAATTCAGGACCATCCCAAACTGGGGGCCTTCTGGGTCAGACCACTATTGCGTACCGCTTGTCATTCACGCACATAGAGAATATACGTATACATAATCATTGTAATTATTGTGACTAGCTTGGGGACCCGGTGGTGCCCGGGTTATTTGAGAAAGGCATTGTGTGCCAAGGTTGGTCTTTGGTACTTCAAGTCCCATCATCCACGGTCCAGCCTCCTCCAAACTGCAGTAGAAGATAGAGGGGGTCATGGGGGCTCTGTGTGTCACGTTTGGTCTTGATCATTCATTGGATGAGGGTTGCAGCAGTCATGGAAGGTGAGTGAAGGTACTTCAAGTCCAATCATCTGTGGTCCATCCTCCTTGAAACAGCACCAGGGTTCAAGGGGGCTCAGTGTGCCAATTTTGGTCTGTATTGGTCATTGTATGAGGGTCACGTTGTTTTCAGGTAGTGAGTGAAGGTACTGCAAATCCCATCATCCATGGTCCATCCTCCTTCCAACTGCACCAGGATGTAGGGTGCATCTTGGGGAATCTGTGTGGCAAGTTTGGTCTGGTTCTGTCATTGTTGGGGGCCTAGTCAGGAAAATCAATTTGAGGAAGCCTTACTGTCAATTCAGGCCCTAAACAATATCCCATGAGCTGAGGCCTAGTCAGGAAAATCAAGTTAAGGAAGCCTTGCTGTCAATTTTGGGCCTAGTCTGTGATTTATAGGGGCTATAGTGTTGTTTGGGAGCATCAGGTGAAGGTTCTGCAAATCCCATCATCCGTGGCCCATCCTGCCCTAACCCACACCAGGTTGTGAAGTGGGCCATTGGGCCCCTGTGTGCCAAGTTTGGTCCTGATCCGTCATTGCTGTGGACCGCAACGACAGACTGCCTGAGGCCTTTCCTTTTCCCTCTGCGTCACTTTAGAATGTTGGAATGTAGATGGCCAATCAGAGTCCTTTATGCAAATACTCCCTCAGTGGCAACCAATCCCCTCCGTCTGGTGCCTTAAAATGTTGGAGTTCTGAGTCTGGCGAATCAGAGTCCTTTGTGCAAATAATCCCACCGTGGCAACCAATCAAAATGCTACCACATATTCTTCCGCACCTCTGCCCGCAAACACTGACTTTTATTATATACATAGATAGATAGATAGATATATTGATAAATATATACACACACATATATATATACACACTCGCATGCTTCAAGGGCTTCCCTTGATGGCCCGGGAACTTCCACTGGTCCAACGCTCGGCAGCCAGACTTCTAACTGGGGCGAATTACAGGGAGCGGTCAACCCCCCTGTTTTGGGCTCCATTGGCTGCTGTTCATCTTCTGGTCCGGTGGATGGATTGAGAAGACAGACAGACAGATAGAGAACACATGGATGGATGGATGGATTGAGGAAACAGATAGATACATAGATTGATAGATAGAAAACACATGGATGGATGGATAGATAGATTGAGAAAATATAGATAGAGTAGTAGAACAACCACTTTCAAAGTAAGTGCCGCTCAGTGAAACAGGAAATAACACTTTCAAACCAGAAACGGAACTTTTTCAACCTTGGTTGCGTTGTATTTTGTGTGTGGTGGCCTGCCATAGACAACCAGGAGTGTGGCGTCATTGAAACACAGAATCGGAAGGGACCCCAGAGGCCATCCAGCCCAGCCCTCTTTCTCCCATGCAGGAAAAGCACCATCGAAGCCCCCCCTGGCAGATGAACGTCGAGCTTCTATTTGAAAGAAGGATGCTGCTTTTCCTTTATGGCAGGAGCGGGTTGGACTGGATGGCCCCTGGAGTCCCTTCCAGCTCTAGGATGCGATGATTCTCTCCTTTGAAGGTTTTCAATGCATTTGAAGTCTTGGGAGAGTGTCTTTCGCAAAGCTAAACCTTCCATTTATTGATTTATTGTTTTATTATGTTTTTATTGATGTTATTATGTAATGAATTTTTATCTATGTTTAAATGTTTTAGCTATTTCTGTATTGTTATGGGCATCGAATTGTGCCGTTCTGTAAACTGCCATGAGTTGCCCTTGGGCTGAGAATGGCGGTATAGAAATATAGTAAATAAATAGTAAATAAATAAAATTCTCTCTTTCTCCCCCCACCCCTCACCCCTGCAGGCTTAAATTTGTCTTCGGTGCTTCCGCCATCCCGGCTTTGGATTTAGTCGACCGGCAGTCGGTCACCCGCCTTGCGTCTCCCAGTGGGAGGACCGTGTACCAGGTATAAAGGATTCCCCCTTGTCTTTGTGTCTTGATACAGGCTGTGATCTACAACAGTGCTTCCCAACTGCTCTGACGCGGCACAGTAGTGTGCCGTGACAGACCTCCTGCTGTGCCACGAGAAAAGCTTGCTGCCCCCCTTCCTTCCCCCCTCCTCCAGCCGAACTCCTGATGCTTGGGGGAGTAGGAGGAAGGGCCGGGCGGCAGTGAAGAAAAAGAAGGGGCTGGGCGCCGCCTCCTTCGGCCGTTTCCCCAGCCAGCCTCCAATCCGTCATAGAGAAGCTGTGGGAGTCGGGGGGAGAGGGGGCGGGGCATGGTGCAGCCTGGCTCCGCCCCCTCCCCCGGTTCCTGCTCTCCCACAGCTTCTCCAGCCTTGAGGGGACAGTGCAAAGGCAGCATTGTGCTGGCTCTGCCACCGCTGGCTTGGCACTGCCCCCTCAAGGCTGGAGAAGCTGTGGGAGAGCTGAAGCCTGGGGAGGGGGCGGAGCATGGTGCGGCCTGGCTCCTCCCCCGGCTTCGGCACTCCTAGCAACTGTTCCCAGCAGGCCACCATCTCCCAGCCGTTTTTTACTGTGTTAGAGTGTCATTTTGGTTGGTGGTGTGCCCCCGGATTTTTATAATGTTAAAAGTGTGTCGTGGCTCAAAAAAGGTTGGGAAACAGTGCCCTACAAGACTGGCTCACCATAGTGGGAGTTGTACAGCCAGAGAGCACACTGAAGCCCACCGATTCTGCATCATCTAAAGCAGGGCTGTCCAACTGGCGGCCCCGGGGCCGGATCCGGCCCCGTAGCCTCTTGGACACGGCCCCACCTATGCCCTCAGCCGCCATTTTTAAAAATTTTTTTTAAAAATCGATTTTTTTTTAAAAAATTGGCGGCCGGGGGGGAGGGGGAGGCAGGGCAGGGAGGAGGAAGAGAGCTAGCTCCTCCTTTTCGGCGCCCCCCTCCTACCTAGGGCGGAGGAGCCGCCGAAAAGGGCAGAAGGCGGCGCCAAGAGCAGCGCGTCACAGGCCTGGCGTGACGCGCTGCTGTGGCACCGCCTACTCCTCCTTTCGGCGGCCCCCGGCCTAGGAAGGGAGGGGGGCGCCGAAAAGGAGGAGTAGGCGGTGCCAAGGGGCAGCGCGTCACGCCAGGCCTGTGATGCGCTGCTCTTGGCGCCGCCTACTCCTTTTTCGGCGGCTTTAGGAGGGGGCGGGGCCTGGGCTGGGGGCGGGGCCTGGGGCGGGGCCTGGGGCGGGGCCGAGCGGCCCCGCAGGTCATCAGTGACCTCTTATCCGGCCCTGGACCCGCCAGAAGTTGGACAGCACTGATCTAAAGCAAACTTGCCCAACATAACAAACTTTAAGTACTGACGGAGTTTCAGGGGGTTAACTTGGCATAATGGGCATTGTAGTTCACCCACAACCTTATGCATTTAGCAGTGGGTTAAACTGCTGAGCCGCCAAACTTGTTGACCGAAAGGTCACAGGTTTGAATCCAGGGAGCGGCGTGAGCTTCCGCTGTCAGCCCCAGCTTCTGCCAACCTAGCAGTTTGAAAACATACAAATGTGAGTAGATCAATAGGTACCGCTCCGGCAGGAAGGTAACAGCGCTCCATGCAATCATGCCGGCTGCTTGACCTTGGAGGTGTCTATGGATAACGCCCGCTCTTCGGCTTAGACATGGAAATGAACACGACTGGACTTAATGTCAGGGGAAAACCTTTACATTTTACCTTCCAGTTGCAAAACCGACATTTTCAAATAACCTGGGCAATGCCAAGCTTATATATATATATATATATATATATATATATACACACACACACACACACACACACACACTGTATATACTGTACAGTATATATATATATATATATATATATATATATATATATATATATATACACATACATACACACACACACAGACACACTAGGTGTCCCCTGCCACACGTTGCTGTGGCGCAGTCTGGTGATCTGGGAAATAAAGTAATGAGACATAGTGTTGCTTTCTCATATATGTAATGTCTTTATGCTTGTGAATAAACAATATTTTTTGTTGGGTTTTTTTGGTCAGTGCTGATTGTAGAGATTGTCTGCTCTTTGATTGTAGGTGAACTATAAATCCCAGTAACTACAATTCCCAAATGTCATGGTCTATTTTCCCCAAACTCCATCTGTGTTCATATTTGGGCATATGGAGTATTCGTGCCAAGTTTGGTCCAGATCCTTCGTTGAGTCCACAGTGTTCTCTGGATGTAGGTGAACTACAACTCCAAAATTCAAGGTCAATGCCCACCAAACCCTTCGAGTATTATCTGTTGGTCGTGGGAGTCCTGTGTGTCAAGTTTGCTTAAGTTCCATCGTTGGTGGAGTTCAGAATGCTCTTTGATTGTAGGTGAACTATAAATCCCAGTAACTACAACTCCCAAATGACAAAATCAATGTTTAAGTGGTGGTCACTCCTTGGCTTTGTAGGTGTCTTGTGGCCAAATTTGGCGGCAATTCATCCAGCGGATTTTGAGTTATAATGTCACTCAAAATGTACAGAGCAGATAGATAGATAGATATAGTGTATTATTACTACTACTAGCTGAGGACCCGGCGGTGCCCGGGTTATTTGAGCAAGGCATTGTGTCCAAGGTTGGTTCCTATTAGATGTTTATGTGGCTTGCAGTGGTCTCAGGAACTTAGTGAAGGTATTGTGAGTCCCATTGGCCATGGCCCATCCCCCTCCAAACAGCATCAGAATGTAGAGTGGGTCATGGGGGCTCTGTGTGCCAAGTTTGGGCCTGGTCTCTGATTTGTAGGGGCTGCAATGTTCTGTGGGGAATGAATTGGGTGAAGGTACTGGAAATCCCATCATGAGCCATCCTGCCGTAAACCGCAGCAGATTTGTAAAGTGGGCCATTGGGCCTCTGTGTGCCAGGTTTGGTCCTGATTCGTCATTGGTGTGGGCCACAGTGCTCTAAGGAAGTGAATTAAAGTAGTGCAAGTCCATGGTCCATCCTCCCTCAAACTGCACCAGGAAGTAGGGTGCACCTTGGGGGGGGGGGGGTGTCTGTGTGCCAAGTTTGGTCTTGTTCTGTCATTGTTGGGGGCCTAGTCAGGAAAATCAAGTTCAGGAAGCCTAGCAATATCCCATGAGCTGAGGCCTAGTCAGGAAAATCAAGTTAAGGAAGCCTTGCTGTCAATGTTGGGCCTGGTCTGTGATTTATTGGGGCTACAGTGTTGTTTGGGAAGTGAATGAGGTGAAAGTGGCCCATCCTGTCCTAAACACACCAAGTGGGCCTTTGGGCCCCTGTTTGCCAAGTTTGGTCCTGATCCGTCATTGCTGTGGGTCGCAGCTGGCTGACTGCCTGAGGCCTTTCCTTTTCCCTCTGAGTCACTTTAGAATGTTGGAATATGGTTGGCCAATCGGAGTCCTTTATGCAAATACCATTTCAGTGGCAACCAATCCCCTCTGTCTGGGGTTGTAGAATGTTGGGAGTTCTGAGGGTGGCCAATCAGTGTCCTTTATGCAAATAATCCCACAGCGGCAACCAATCGAAACGCTGGCACATATTCCTCCCTCCGCACCACCGCCTGCAAACACTGACTTTTATTATATACATAGATAGATAGATAGACAGATAGAGTGCATTATTACCACTATGTGGGATCCTGGGCTTTGTAAGGGAAGAGTTATCTCGTTGACATCATCACAGTCTCGATAACATTTGAGAACCTCCGTTTGACAGCTTCCAAAATCTCTTTCCCAAGCCCAGCCTATTAAGTAATTACATTTCCTTCGCTATAACTGTAATAACCCAGCAAGCTTTGGCCTTGCCTCCATGTTTGTTTGAGCCAAAGATTGGGGCGTTTTCGTTTTTTTTTAGGGGGGAGTTCTTCAGCCAATGTTCCACTGCTTTGTTTTTTCTCTCCTTCGTCTCCTTTACTTCATTTGATTGTTAGCCTCTCTTCTGTCTTAATTATCTTGGAGGGGATTATCTCCTCGTAGCAATAAATGGATTACAGCAGCCAAATGATTATGTATTAGGTCTAGAGTTCCACGCTAAAAGCAGTTGATCCGGAGCCAGCGCTTGCTTGGAGAAAGAGTCGGCCTCCGCTGCGGATCATTGCAAAACCATTTCCTCTCCGCCTCGGGGGTCTTTGCGGGAGGAACCGGGACAGACAGACCCTCCCAGAGATGTGTCTCTTGGCCAGCCTTTCTGCAGCCGTTTCCGACCCCCTTAAGCCCCTCTCCCCCTCTTCTCTGGGGTCAACTCTGGAAGTTTGGACTCTTTTCAGAATGAATGGCTCCTCTCTCCAGAAACTGCAATGAGCTGCATCCAAACTTCAGATTCGTTGTTATTCATTAAGATGGGTGGCCATCTCTCAGGAGGGCTTGGATTGGGTCTTCCTACAGGGCAGAAGTGGGTTGGACTGGATCTCTTCCCTGTCTGGGATTCTGCAATATGATTTGGAATCTATTCAGCATCTGCTTAAACTAAATTGTGTGGTTTTATTGTCTTCTTCTTCTCCTCCTTCTCTTCCTCTTCCTTCCTCTTCTTCTCTTATTCCTCCTCCTTCTTCTCCTGCTACTTGTCCTTCTTCCTTCTCATTCTCCTTCATCTTCTTCTCTTCCTCCTCCTTCTCTTCCTGGTACTCATCCTCTTCCTTCTCCTTCTTGTCCTTCTCCTTCATCTTCTCCTTTTCCTTCATCTTCTCCTTCTCTTCCTCCTCCTTCTTGTCCTGCTACTCGTCCTTGTCCTTCATCTTCTTCTCTTCCTCCTCCTTGTCCTCCTTTTCCTTCATCTTCTCCTTCTTCTCCTCCTGCTACTCGTCCTCTTCTTCTTCCTTGTCCTTGATCTTCTCCTTCTCTTCCTTCTTCTTTTCCTCTTCCTTCTTGTCCTTCTTCATCTTCTCCTTTTCCTTCATCTTCTCCTTCCCTTCCTCCTTCTTCTCCTGCTACTCATCCTTCTCATCTTCCTCTTCCTTCATCTTCTCCTTCATCTCTTCCTTCTCCTTCTCCTGCTACTTGTCCTCCTTTTCCTCTTCCTTCTTGTCTTTCTTCATCTTCTCCTTTTCCTTCATCTTCTTCTCTTCCTCCTTCTTCTCTACTCATCCTTCTCCTATTCCTCGTCCTTGTCCTTTTCCTTCATCTTCTCCTTCTTCTCTTCCTTCTCCTTCTTTTGGTACTTGTCCTTCTTTCCTCTTCCTTCTTCTTGTCCTTCATATTCTCCTTTTCCTTCATCTTCTTCTCTTCCTCCTTCTTCTCCTGCTACTCGTCCATCTATTCCTCTTCCTTGTCCTTTTCCTTCATCTTTTCCTTCTTCTCTTCCTTCTCCTTCTGCTCCTTCTCCTTCTTCTCCTCTTCCTTCTTCATCTTCTCCTTTTCCTTCATCTTCTCCTTCCCTTCCTCCTTCTCCTCCTGCTACTCCTCCTTCTCATCTTCCTCTTCTTTCATCTTCTCCTTCATCTTTTCCTTCTCCTTCTCCTGCTACTTGTCCTTCTTTTCCTCTTCCTTCTTGTCCTTCTTCATCTTCTCCTTTTCCTTCATCTTCTCCTTCCCTTCCTCCTTCTTCTCCTGCTACTCATCCTTCTCATCTTCCTCTTCTTTCATCTTCTCCATCTCTTCCTTCTCCTTCTCCTGCTACTTGTCCTTCTTTTCCTCTTCCTTATCCTTTTTCTTCTTTTTCTTCTTCTCTTCCTCCTTCTTCTCCTGATACTTGTCCTTCTCCTCTTCCTTCTCCTCCTTGCCCTTCTCCTTCATCTTTTCCTTCTCCGTCATCTTCTCTTCTTCCTCCTCCTTCCACTACGCATCCTTCTTCTCTTCCTTGTCCTTTTTGTCCTTCTCCATCTTCTCCTTCCCTCCTTCTCCTCCTCCTTCTCTTTCTGCAGGTGGCTGGCAGCTCAGGGAAGCTCTACACTTGCTTTGCCTCCTGCCATTTCTGCTCTTGCCCGGCCTTCACCTTCTCCGTCCTCCGGAAGGGCGAGCGCTTGGTGGTGAGTGGCCCGGACCCGAGGGAAGGAAGGGAAGCTGGGAGGGAAAGATCACCCTAGGCTCAACCTCCTTGGCGTCTCCAGCGCATCCGAAGGGAAAGGGCCCCAGAACCCAGAACAGCAGTCAGAACCATGAGGACTAGAACCTTATTCGACTATGGCTCAGGGGCACAGCATTGCTTTAGAAGAATGGTTCTCAACCTGTGGCTCCCCAGAGGTTTTGGCCTTCAACTCTCAGAAATCCTAACAGCAAGTAAACGGGCTGTGATTTCTGGGAGTTGTAGTCTAAAGCACCTGGGGACCCACAGGTTGAGAACCACTGCTTTAGAAGGAAGGATGGATGGATGGATGGATGGAAGGAATAATAATAAACAACTTTATATCTCGCTCCCTCTCCAAACAGGACTCTGGGAGACAAGGAAGGAAGGATGGATAGAAAGAAGTACGGATGGATGGATGGGAGAAAACATGAAAGAAAGGAAGGATGGATGGAAGGAAGGAAGAATTGATGGATGGATGGATGGACGGAAGGAAGGAAGGAAGGATGGAAGGATGGATGGATGGAAGGAAGAATGGATGGATAGATGAATGGAAGGAAGGAATTATGGGTGGGTGGAAGGATTGATTGACGGATGGATGGATGGAAGAATGGATGGACAGATGAATGGAAGGAAAGAAGGAATTATGGATGGGTGGAAGGATTGATGGATGGATGGACGGAAGGAAGGAAGCATGGTTCGAAGGATGGATGGAAGGAAGCATGAAAGGAAGGAAGGAGGGATGGATGGAAGGAAGAATGGATGGATAGATGAATGGAAGGAAGGAATTATAGGTGGGAAGGAAGGAATTATAGGTGGGTGGAAGGATTGATGGACGGATGGATGGATAGAAGGAAGGAAGCATGGTTGGAAGGATGGATGGAAGAAAGCAAGGAAAAATGGATGGATGGAAAGGAAGGAAGCATGGATGGGAGGAAGCATGAAAGGAAGGATGGAGGGATGGATGGAAAGAAGCACAGATGGATGGATGAAAACATGAATGGAAGGATGGATGGAAGGAAGAATGGATGGATAGATGAATGGAAGGAATTAGGGATGGGAGGAAGGATTGATTGATGGATGGATAGAAGAAAGGAAGCATGGTTGGAAGAAATGATAGAAGGAAGCGTGAAAGGAAGCAAGGAAAAATGGATGGAAAGGAAGGAAGCATGGATGGGAGGAAGCATGAAAGGAAGGATGGATGGAAAGAAGCACGGATGGATGGATGGAAGAAAACATGAAAGAAAGGAAGGATGGATGGAAGGAAGAATGGATGGATAGATGAATGGAAGGAAGGAATTATGGATGGGTGGAAGGATTGATGGATGGATAGAAGAAAAGAAGCATGGTTGGAAGGATAGATGGAAGGAAGCATGAAAGGAAACAAGGAAAAATGGATGGAAAGGAAGGAAGCATGGATGGGAGGAAGCATGAAAGGAAGGATGGATGGATGGATGGAAAGAAGCACGGATGTATGGATGGAAGAAAACATGAAAGGATAGATGGATAGATGAATGGAAGTAAGGAAGGAATTATGGGTGGGTGGAAGGATTGATGGATGAATGGATGGATGGATAGAAGGAAGGAAGCATGGTTGGAAGGATGGATGGAAGGAAGCAAGGAAAAATGAATGGATAGGAAGGAAGGAAGCATGGATGTGAGGAAGCATGAAAGGAAGGATGGATGGATGGATGGAAGGAAGAATTGATGGATGGATGGAAGAAAACATGAAAGGATAGATGGATAGATGAATGGAAGTAAGGAAGGAATTATGGGTGGGTGGAAGGATTGATGGATGAATGGATGGATGGATAGAAGGAAGGAAGCATGGTTGGAAGGATGGATGGAAGGAAGCATGAAAGGAAGCAAGGAAAAATGAATGGATAGGAAGGAAGCATGGATGTGAGGAAGCATGAAAGGAAGGATGGATGGATGGATGGAAAGAAGCACGGATGTATGGATGGAAGAAAACATGAAAGGATAGATGGATAGATGAATGGAAGTAAGGAAGGAATTATGGGTGGGTGGAAGGATTGATGGATGAATGGATGGATGGATAGAAGGAAGCATGGTTGGAAGGATGGATGGAAGGAAGCATGAAAGGAAGCAAGGAAAAATGAATGGATAGGAAGGAAGCATGGATGTGAGGAAGCATGAAAGGAAGAATGGATGGAAGGATGAAAGAAAAGGATGGATGGTTGGAAGCATGATTTGATGGATAGGAAGCATGGATGGATGGATGAAAGAAAGCATGAAAGAAGGGAAGGAAGGATGGATGGAAGAAAGGAAGCGTGGATGGATAGAAGGGAGGAAGCATGGGTGGGGTGGAAGGATGGAGGCATGGATTGATATAAATATGGATATGGATTAAGCCCGTTTCTGCTGAGGTACACACCCTTCCCTTACTGGATCCCATCCAGGAAGATCCCTAGCTACAAAAGGGATCCGGGAATGCAAACTGACCAGGAAAAGGCCCTTGGCCTTGGGAGAGTGGCGGATGGGCACAGAAGGTGTCACTGAAGTCAGTTTCAACCCAGTATTGAGGAAAGCGCAGGCGGGTACATGTGAAGCAGTTTGAGGCCTGTTCCTCCACCTTTCCCCCCCACAGTGCAAACACATCCTGGCCGTCTACCTCAGCCGGGCCCTCGGCGCTTGCCAGGAGCTGACCGTCCCAGAGCAACAGCTGACCAAACTCTTGCTGCCCCAAGAAGAGGCCGGAAAGGAGGCCAACCCATGACCGACCCCAAAGAGGGAGGAAACGTGTCGTTACGAACAACCTCGAGGGGGGTTATGGGCCTGCGTCCAGAAACAGAAGATTTGCAAGCATTCCGTAAAGAACGAGACACAAAACACATCCCTTCTTCTGCGCCAGCAGTTCTTGCCGGCAGCGACTCTTTTATTACAAAACACCAAATACGGAGCATGAAACCGTCCCGTTGGAGACCCCCCTCGCAGCACCAAGCAATCCGGTGATGACAGATTTACATTAAGACCAATGAAGTGACAACAAGAAAGGGAAAGCCTTTCTGCAGGACGTCAGTCTCACTCATTTGACTCCCAGAAGTTATTTCCGAACGATGCAAAATAAACAAGGCTGATATCCAATCTGACCCAACTGGGAATTTTCCCCTTGTTATCAAATTCTTTCCCATGTTTGTTCAAGGCAGAGCTTGGAAACGTTAAGTGGATTATGGGAACGGGAGTCCTTATAGCTTCCTTTTTTCAATAGTAATTGTTCCTCATGTTTGTTAAGGACCGAGTTTTGAAGTTGTTTACCTTTTTTAAAATAGTGGGCCACAACTCTCATAATCCTCAGCATTGTGGGAATTGTAGTCCTATATAAGAAGACTGTTGTTAACCTTTTTCAATAGTTTTTCTACAACTCCCATAATCCTCAGCATTGTGGGAATAGTAATCCTATATAATAAGATTGTTGTTAACCTTTTTCAATAGTTTTCTACAACTCCCATAATCCTCAGCATTGTGGGAATTGTAGTCCTATATAAGAATACTGTTAACCTTTTTCAATAGTTTTTTACAACTCCCATAATCCTCAGCATTATGGGAATTGTAATCCTATATAATAAGGTTGTTGTTAACCTTTTTCAATAGTTTTCTACAACTCCCATAATCCTCAGCATTGTGGGAATTGTAGTCCTATATAAGAACACTGTTATTAACCTTTTTCAATAGTTTTTCTACAACTTCCACAATCCTCAGAATAATGGGAACTGTAGTCCTCCATAAGAACCTTTTGAAATGGTTTTCCTACAACTCCCATAATCCTCAGCATTATGGGAACTGTAGTCCTCCATAAGAACCTTTTAAAATGGTTTTCCTACCACTCCCATAATCCTCAGCATTATGGGAACTGTAGTCCTCTATAAGAACCTTTTAAAATGGTTTTCCTACAACTCCCATAATCCTCAACATTATGGAAACTGTAGTCCTCTATAAGAACCTTTTAAAATGGTTTTCAGTCCTAATCCTCAGCATTACACTGTTCCTCTATAAGAACACTGTTTCCTCGAAGATCCCAGAAGCCTCGAGTGTCGAGAGTTAATGTTAAGGGGACTTCAAGAGGTCATTTAGTCCCTCTCTGTCCACTTTTTTTCTCACAGTTCAGTGCGGAGAGTCATAGTTCAACTGTAATCAAATAATAATAATAATAATAGTTCCGTAACAAGGACTGGAAAATATTAATAACCATCGACTCCTTTTCAAAAAGACACACCAAGGACTGGCATATATTATTGTTTGTGACTGTCTTGGAAAGAGAATCTGACGATGACGCCTCTCTGAATCCCAGAAGAGCCTTCACCGAGTTGCCCACCAGCGAGGTATGCTGGGAGTTGGAGTCCAAAGCAGTCGGAAGGCCACAGCATTAGAGACTGGCGACGTACTAACAATGAGATTGCTGTCACAAGAGAATCTGACAACGACGTTCCTCCAGATGTTTGGGCCTCCAAATCACCAGCTTATCCAGTGGCCAGGAATGCTGGGAGCTGCAGTCAAAAGCAGCCGAAGGGCCACCATATTCAAGGCCGGCAATGTACTAATGGCGAGATGGTAGTTCGCGACCATTGTCCCAAGACAACCCGATGACAACACTCCTCTAGTTGTTTGGGCCTCCAAATCGCAGAGGAGCCTTCGCTGGCTTGTCCAGTGGCCAGGAATGCTGGGAGCTGGAGTCCAAAGCACCAGGAAAGCCATAGGGTTTGAGGCCAGGGATGTACTGACGTTGGTGGCGGCGAGATGGTTGTTTGTGGCCGTTGTCACAAGAGAATTGGGCGACGAATCGCGGAATAGGCTGAGGGCTGCAGGATATGAGGCCGCCACTTCAGAGGAAAGCCGGTGACATGCTGACGGTGAGCTGCCGGCTGCTTCCGCCACCGCCGCTGCCATCCCCCCCTTTGACGCTTTTGGGGAAGTCCTCATCCTTGCAGAGCAGGTACCGCGCCAGGATGCGTCGGAAAGTGCCTCGGAAGTCCCGGATGCGGTAGGCGTAGATGATGGGATTGACGGCAGAGTTGGCGTGGGAGAGGATGATGGTCAGGTTCATTGCCCAGTGGGGTTTGTGGGCGGCAAAGCCCGTCCAGAAGAGGGTCAGGCAGTTGAGGATGTGAAGCGGGAGCCAGCAGAGCGCAAACAGCCCCACAATGATGGCCAGCGACTTGGCGGCGCTTACCTCCCGCTGCAGCGTGGTGCGCGAGTTGCCCGCCAGCTCCATCTGCCTCAGCTGCCGGCAGGCCACCAGGAAGATCTTGGCGTAGATGCCCAGCATCAGGGCCAGCGGCAGCAATACGCAGCCCAGGAAGTTGAAGTAGACCATGTAGTCCATGGGCACCACCTCTTCAAAGAGGCACCGGACTGTCCCGTTGGTGCAGTTGACGGACGACCGCTGGTTCCAGCCCATTAGTGGCGTCAGGCCGATGCCGAAGGAGAGCAGCCACAGCATGGCGATGATGCCCCGCGCACGCTTCCCCGTCACCAGGCTTTTGTACCTGCCGAGCGGGAAGAAAGAGACAAGTGAGTGCAGGGACCCTCCCAAAACACAATGATACGACCGCCAAAAAGAAACATTTATTTATTTATTTATTTATTTATTTGGATTTATTCGCCACCACTCCCAGTGGCTCGGGGCGGCTTACATACAGTCACAAAGCACAACTAAAAACATCACAATTAAAACATCACATTAAAATCACTTCAAAAAAACCCAAGAAATACAATATAAGGTGGCGTTTACGACAAAAGGAGAGACCACAACCATTCAGGCCCCGAAAGCCTGCTGAAACAGCAAAGTCTTACAGGCTTTCCGAAATGAAAGGAGGCACTGAAGGGATTGGATATCAGAGGGCAGCGCATTCCAGAGAACTACCGTGTTTCCCCGAAAGTAAGACAGCGTCTTACTTAATTTTGACCCCCAAAATCCCCACTACGGCTTACTTTCGGGGTATGGCTTACATTAGCCGACGGTACCTGCCGTACCCCGAAAGTAAGCCTTTCCCCTTGGCCGCCTCCTCCTCGGTCCCGCCTCCTCCTCCGCCGCCTCTGCCCGCCTCTGCCTGCCTCCTCCTCTGCCACGCCGCCGCCGCTGCGGCCCGACGCCTGCGCCTGGCGCGGCTGCGCCGGTGCGCTCAGGCCTTCTGCCCATGCGCGAATGTCTGCGCATGGGCAGTAGGTACCGAGCGTCTGGCGCTGACACTGGCGCGCTGACGCAGGCGCGCCCTGGGCGCTCGGACCTTCTGCCCATGCGCGAATTTCTGCGCATGGGCAGTAGGTCCTAAGCGCTCCGCCAGCGCCAGCGCGCCAGCGCCAGACGCGCTCTGTACCTACTGCCCATGCGCAGACATTCGCGCATGGGCAGAAGTCCGAGTACGCCCGCCCAGCCGTGCCTGGCGCAGGCGTGGGGCGCTGTGCAGCGGCGGCGGAGGAGGCAGGCGGCGGGCGGCGCCGGAGGCGGAGGGAGGAGGCGGCGGCGGAGTAGGCAGGCGGCGACGGAGGCGGAGGGAGGCGGCGGCGGGCGGAGGCGGCGGAGGAGGAGGAGGCGGGACCGAGGAGGAGGCGGGACCAAGTGACGCGGCAGCCGGGGGTACGTCTTATTTTCGGGGTACGGCTTACATTAGCCGACCCCCCTGACACCCCCGATACGTCTTACAATCGGGGGTGTCATACTTTCGGGGAAACACGGTAGCGCTATGATCAAAAAAGCCCTTCGCCGGGTTGCGGTCAAATGGAATGTCTTAGAGCTTGGGATAACCAGGAGGTTCTGCTCTTCGGAGCGAAGGGATCTGGTGGGACAATATGGGATCAGGCGGTCCCTTAATCCAATGCATTACTGGCAATAATAATAATAATAATAATAATGGATGGGACCTCAAGGGGTCATCTAATCCAATGCATTCCTGGCAATAATAATAATAATAATAATAATAATAATAATAATGGATGGGACCTCAAGGGGTCATCTAATCCAATGCATTCCTGGCAATAATAATAATAATAATAATGGATGGGACCTCAAGGGGTCATCTAATCCAATGCATTCCTGGCAATAATAATAATAATAATAATAATAATAATGGATGGGACCTCAAGGGGTCATCTAATCCAATGCATTCCTGGCAATAATAATAATAATAATAATAATGGATGGGACCTCAAGGGGTCATCCAATGCATTCCTGGCAACAACAACAATTAAAAATGGGAAGGGAACTCAAGGGGTCATCTAATCCAAAATATATACGGTAATAATAATAATAATAATAGGGAAGGGACTTGAAGGGATCATCTAATCCCAGCCAGTTTACCAGGTGTTAGGATTTCTGGGAGTTGAAAGCCAAAACATCTGGGGACCCACAGGTTGAGAACCACTGATCTAATCCAATGCATATCTGGCAACAGCAACAACAAGGGACTTCAAGGGATCATCTAATCCGATGCATATCTGGCAATAATAATAATAATTGGAAGGGACCCCAAAGGTCATCTAATCCAACACATACCGGGCAACAATGACAACAACACCAACAGCAAAAAATTGGACGGGACCCCAAAGGGTCATTTCATCCAACGCATACCTGGCAATAACAACAACAACAACAATATTGGAAGGGACCTGAAGGGGTCATCCAATCCAGCACATACCTTACAACTAGTAATAGTAATAATAAAAATGAAAGGGACCCCAAAGGTCATCTAATCCAACACATAACGAGCAATAATAATAATAATAAATTGGAAGGGACCTCAAGAGGTCATCTCATCCAATGTATAGCTAATAATAATAATCCTCGAGACACATGGAGAGGCAGTTAGAAATAATAATAATAATAATAATAATAATAATGAAATAGGCAGGGACCTCGAGAGGTCATCTAATCCAATGCATAGCTAATAATAATAATCCTCGAGACACGTGGAGAGGCGGTTAGAAATAATAATAATAATAATAATAATAATAATTGCAGTTCTACAAAGCCATTGGAGTCCACTGGTTTGGTGGGGCTGCTGCAGAGGGAGTGACTGGTAGGGCATGCCCAGGAATGCTGGGAGTAACAGTCTGGGTTGGTGGGTTCAGCCGAGGGCGAGAAAACAATGGGGGGATATGAGAAACAGCGGGGTCCAAGTGCGGAGGAGGGACCCCCCATGGCCGGCTTCCCCTCAAAAAAATACCAGAGATTCCAGACGGCAGGGAGTCAAGGGGCTGCAAACTAGTAATAATAATATCCTGACATCCTGCTTTTGTTCCAGGATCCATGTAGGATTTCTCCAGGGAGGAATGAACTAAAGGCATTTAGGGAGGGATTCGAACTCAGGTCCTGGACCAAAGGTAAAGGAAAATATAGCAGCTTTTGTTTCCCTTAGTTAGAATTGTCTGGGCTTATCCTTGAATCCTTCAGTTCAAATGGGGGTCCGATAACATCAGATTGTGGCCAAAATGGGAGGAAACTGGTTTGCTTAGCCCAGTGTTTCCCAACCAGTGTGCCGTGAGCGATCATCAGGTGTGCGGTGGGAAATTGCCCCCCCCCCTCTCCTAGCAACCCTCACAGGTTTCCAAGAAACAAATTGAGCCTCTCCGCTTGGAAATGTTTTATTATTATTATTGTACTGGATTTTTCAAGAGTTGCCTCCCCCCCTGCGAAGCAACTGTTTATAACAGCTTCATGACATCCATAGTTAACTGGAAGCAAGTTTCACTCAGGGTGAAATTTCACAAAGGTCTGGAGAACAAGCTCTATGAGGAGCGGCTTGAAGAGCTGGGCATGTTTAGCCTGAAGAAGAGAAGGCTGAGAGAAGACATGATAGCCATGTATAAATATGTGAGAGGAAGTCATATCTATGTTGTGTTCATCGAAAAAGGCCCAGGTTTCACACTGAGTGTAAAAATACATTTAAAAACATATTAACTATATGTATTACTGTGTTAGAGTGTCATTTGGTGTCATTTTGATTGGCGGTGTGCCCCAGGATTTTGTAAATGTAAAAAGTGTGCCGCGGCTCAAAAAAAGCTTGAAAAAAACTGGGTTAGCCAACTGGGAAGGACAGCAGTCCCGTGTCCCCCCCCCCAGTTATTTTAAAAACAATCTGAAGCAATGAGAGCTAAGTCAGTACTGAATATTAATAATAATAATAATATGCTTAAGGGGAAAGTAGAATATTATTATTGAGCATATGCTTAAGAAGAAACATGGATATTATTATGATGAATAATGATAACAATGATAATGATTATAACAATTATAATGATAACAATAGAACAGTTGACTGATACATTTTATACATTGTGTGTGTGTGTGTGTGTGTATATATATATATATATATATATATAAACTTTAAATGAAAGGAATAATAATAATGTTAGAAGGGACCCTTATTTACTTATTTATTTATTTAAAAATTTTGTGCCCCGACCTTTCCACCTCCAAGGAGGGACTCAGACCGGCTTACAGCAAAATTCAATGCCATACAAGTTAAACACATCTTAAAACAGCATATTAAAAGATATAAAAACAGAGATACATAAAAACCACATTGCCATTATAACCACATTCAGCTCGGTCTATAAAAGTGGTCACCCATTTCAGATTGAAATCAATCTCAGCTTATTCTTGGACGGCCTCGTTTCACATCCAAGTCTTCACCCGCCTCCTGAAGGACAACAGGGAGGGGGCAGATCTAACATCGCTTGGGACGGAGTTCCACAGCCAAGAGGCCACAACAGAGAAGGCCCTGTCTCTTGTCCCCACCAGACGCGCTTGCGAAGGTGGCGGGGTCGAGAGTAGGGCCTCTCCGGAGGATCTTAATGTCCTTGATGGTTCATAGGGGAGAATTCGTTCGGACAAGTAAACTGGGCCGGAACCGTATAGGGTTCCTGGCAACAATGCTAATACTACTGCTGATGCTAATAATAATAAATAAATTTATTTATTTATTATTATTTACTTATTTAAAACTTTTATACCCCGGCCTTCTCACCTCTGAAGAGGGACTCAGACCGGCAAACAGCAAGTATTCAATGCTAACATTTAAAATCGAAAAACATAAATTTACAATAAGATTTACAATAAAATAATATACAATAAATAAATTTTAAAAGCCTTTCGCCAAAGTAAAATCAAGTCCAACTTAATCCATATATTCGGTCTGTATCAAGTGGTTGGTGACTTTAGTCGCTTCGCGATCTCCTCCTTCATTCTGCGAAGGCCTCATTGCACAGCCACGTTTTCACCCGCTTCCTAAAAGTCAGGAGGGAGGGGGTGGATCTAATTTCATTTGGGAGGGAATTCCACAGCCGGGGGCCACCACAGAAAAGGCCCTGTCCCTTGTCCTCACCAGACTTGCCTGCGAAGGTGGCGGGACCGAGAGCAGGGCCTCTCCAGACGATCTTAGCACTCTTGACGGTTCATAGGGGAGAATACGTTTGGACAGGTAAACTGGGCCGGAACCGTATAGGGTTTTGTAGGTCAACACCAGCACTTTGAATTGTGCTCGGAAGCTAATTGGCAGCCAGTGGAGCTGGCGCAACAGGGGAGTTGTGTGCTCCCTGTACCCCGCTCCCGTTAGTAGTCTGGCTGCTGCACGCTGGACTAATTGCAGCTTCCAGGCAGTCTTCATAGGCAACCCCACGTAGAGAGCGTTGCAGTGGTCTATACGGGATGTAACCAGAGCATGGACTACCGTGGCCAACTCTGACTTCCCAATTGGAAGGGAACTCATGGTATGAACTAATCCAGTGGATATCCAGCAATAATGATGATGATGATGATGATGTGGTCAGCAAAGAATACATTCAAAGGGTCAGAAAAATTCTCAAAAGCAAGCTCAATGGAGGCAATGCCACCAAGGCCATCAACACCTGGGCCATACCTGTCATAAGATACACTGCTGGCATCATAAACTGGACGCTGGCAGAACTGGACAATTTGGACAGAAAAACAAGAAAACTTGTTTTCTGCATCCTCACAGTGATGTTGACCGGGTCTATCTGATGGCAGAGGACTCTTACCAGTCAAACAAGCAGTCGAAGAAGAAAACACCTGATGCCCTGGCAGAAGATGTCAAGGAAAGCCAAGATCCTGCTTTGATTGAAGCCAGTAATCGGAAACTTCTCAAAGCACAGCAGACAAAGAGTCAGTACAAGAAAACTGCACTCCAAACCAGAGCTGACAGCTGGCACAACAAAGCATTACATGGGCGGTTCCTTGACAAAACGGAAGGAAAAGTTGACAAGGAGAAGACCTGGCGATGGCTCACGAATGGAGCCCTGAAGAAGGAGACAGAAGAAGGCCTGGTTCTTGCAGCCCAGGAGCAAGACCTCAGAACCAAGGCCATTAAGGCCAGGATTGAAAAATCAGCTGATGACCCAAATCGCAGACTGTGCAAGGAAGCGGATGAAAGCATGGAGCATATCCACAGCTGCTGCAAGAAAATCACACAGACGGACTACAAACAGAGGCACAACTCTATGGCTCAAATGATTCGCTGGAACTTATGTCACAAGGACCACCTTCCAGCAGTACTTACCTGGCAGGGGAGACACCTTGATCACCACCTTCCAGTAGTAAAAGTTGGTGGGATCATAAACCCGCAAAGGTCGTGGGAAATGAACACGCAAAAATACTGTGAGACTTACGAATCCAGACTGACAAAGTTTTGGAACACAATACACCAGACATCACGATTGTGGAAAAGAAAAAAGTCTGGATGATTGATGTCGCCATAGCGGGTGACAGCCACATTGAGGAAAAACAACAGGAAAAACTCAGCTGTTATCAAGACCTCAAAATCGAACGGCAAAGGCACTGAGTACAGGTAATCTCAGTGGTCATCGGCACACTGGGTGCCGTGCCAAAAGATCTCAGCCGGCATTTGGAAACAATAAACATTGACAAAATCATGATCTGTCAACTGACTTGGATCTGCGCGCATCATCCGAAAATATATCACACAGTCCTAGAGGCTTGAGAAGGGTTTGATTTGTGATTTTGTGATACGAAATCCAGCGTATAGATCTCATTTGCTGTGACGTATTTTTGTGTCAGTAAAATATATAGTAATAATAATAATTGCAAAGTAACGGAATGGGTCACTTATTCCAACATATACCTGGCAATAATAATAATAATCAATAAAATTAATGACAATCCACTCGTCATGACATCCACATAGTGTCGACAGACTTGACCTGCCCAGAAAATCAGGAGGGAAAGAGAGGGTTTCTGCAAGTGAAGAAGAGAAACAAGCCCTGGCAGATGATGGGAAAGGCAGCCAAGAACCAAAATAGATGGAAGTCAATAGTAGAAAACTGCTACTATTGACTTCCCTGCTTCAAAGAGGTAATACCGTAGAAATACAATGCAGAACAGAAGAGGAAACTGGCAAAAGAAGGCTCTCCATGGACAGTTTCCGGGAAACATTGAGAGCCAAGGAAAAAACATGGCTGTGGCTCACAAATGGAACTTGGAAAAAGGAGACGGAGAGCCTGATTCTGGCAGCCCAAGAACAAGCCATTAGAACAGGGGTGGGCAATTATTTTTTCCAAGGGGCCACACGAGAGCCAAATAATATTATGGAGGGCCGCACCTAAAGGCTGAACTACATCCTAATCTACATTATTTATTTATTTACTATATTTACTATATTCATATATTGTTAGTATTAATATCATAATTATTATATTATAGTATATATATAGACATTATAATATATATTGAAATTATAATATAATATAGCATATTATATTATTTATTATAATATTATTATAAAATTATTATAAAATAATAATAAAAACCACTAAAATTAAACTAAATTCAAGAAGACAAGGTGCGAACCAAGATGAAGGCTGACATCCTCAAGAGAGGAAGGATCCCAAGATGGAATGGCCCAATGGACCCTGCCCAGAGGATGGCAAAGCGGACCCAGCCGCCGCTGCAACAGAGGAGAACAAAGCAGCAGGCTCTCGCCCCCAGCAGTTCCCTGCATTGCCATGGTCCTGCCTCAAAGCGGAGGCTGTCGCGGGCTGCACCAGGGCAGCGGGGGTTACTTCCTGCCTTCTCCGGCAGCTCCGGAGTGCCCTCGCGGTGGTGACCCTGGGCATGGAGGGTCGCACATCAGTGGAGTGAGGGAGGGCCCGAGAGTGAAGGCAGCACCAGCTCCAGGCTCTCCGCCTCCTCCTCCTGCCTCCGATGTGGAGAGGTACCGGAGGGCCATCATGGCAACGTCTGCCGGCGGTGTGACGGGGAGGAGCCTTTGGATGACTTCCTGTAGCCCCGGATGAGCTGGCTGAGGCATTCTGGGAACTGTAGTTTCCTGACTCCTACGGCTCCCAGAATGTCTCAGCCAGCTCATCCAGGATTACAGGAAGTCTTCTAAAGGCTCCTCCCCGCCACGCCGCCGGCACTGACGCTCCCACACTGGCCATCCGGAGCCTCTCCATGTCGGAGGCATGAGGAAGAGGTGGAGAGCCTGGGGCACTCCAAAGCCACTGCGCCGCGATGGCATGGCAGCAGCGGCACCCCTTCCTCTTGGCCCTGTCCCGGGCCGGACAGAATTGGCTGCTGGACCGGATGCGCCCCGCGGGCCTAGGCTGCCCACCCCTGCATTCGAACAAATGCCATCAAAGCCAGAATTGAAAAAATTGATGACAGATCCCAAGTGTGGACTATGCAAGGAAGCAGGCGAAACAATAGATCCCATCCTCAGCTGCTGCAAGAAGATTGCGCAGACAGACTACAAGCAGAGGCACAACACCGTTGCTCAGGTGATTCATTGGAACTTGTGCCACAAACACCATCTGCCTGCGACAAAGAACTGATGGGACCACAAGCCGGAAAACGTTACCGAGACTGAACACGTCAAGCTACCCTGGGACTTCTGAATTCAAACTGACAGAGTTTTTGAGCACAATACGTAATAATTGAAAGAGATTATAATATACCGTGTTTCCCCGATAGTAAGACACCCCCGATTGTAAGACGTATCGGGGGTGTCAGAGGGGTCGGCTAATATAAGCCGTACCCCGAAAGTAAGCCGTACCCCTCGCCCAAAGGGGCCGGCTTTGGCGGGATGCCTCTGCTCCCCTCCCGGCCGGAGAGCGAGAGAAGGAGGCGGAGGCTTCTCTCCTCGGAGCGGCATGAGGGAAGGAACGAAGGCAGGCAGGCAGGCAGGAGCCGAGGCTGCGGGGATGGCCATGGCGAGGGCCGGCCGCGGCACGCCTCCCAAAGAACAGCCGCTTTGGGAGGCGTGCCGCGGCGGCCCGCCATGGCCATCCCCGCAGCCTCGGCTCCTGCCTGCCTGCCTCGCCTTCCCTCACGCGCCCATGCCGCTCCGAGGAGAGAAGCCTCCGCCTCCTTCTCTCGCTCTCCAACCCAAGCCGGGCCCGCTCCGCCCCCGGACCCAGGGAGGAGGGGCTTCCGGCCGGGAGGGGAGCAGAGGCATCCCGCCAAAGCCGGCCCCTTTGGGCGAGGGAGGGCCTCGCAGGGAAAGGCGGAGAGCGAGCGACGCTTGCAGGAGCCCCGCCGCCATGTTCTTCCCCCCCTCCCCTCGCAGGACGCGCGAGTGCAAGACCACCGCACGAGGGAGGGTTGGCTGCTTCCAAGGCGCGCGCTCCCCTTCTTCACCTCAAGGCAAGTGGCGGCGGCGGAGGAGGCGGGACCGAGTGACGCGGCGGCCGGGGGTACAACTTACCGTCGCCCAATGTAAGTTGTACCCCGAAAGTAAGACGTAGTGGAGCTTTTGGGGGTAAAAAGAAAGTAAGACGCTGTCTTACTTTCGGGGAAACACGGTACACACATAATAAAAGTGAAAATATGTATGTGTATGGCTGGGGTGTCCACTTACACAGACAAGCTCCCGCCTCCACAAACAGGAGTCACCAAAGGCCCTCCCTCCCATGACATTGCAGGTTATAGTGAGCGCCATGAACATGTCCAAGGGCCCTGCCAATGTCCTCCACAAACACCACATTGCCCACCGCCCAAGTCAAGGCTTTCTATCCTAGATTTTGTGAGCACAGAGGACCCACATGACCACCAGAAAATACTGGAGGGGTTTGGGAGGAATAGGCAGTGATTTAGGGGAGATGTAGTTCACTTACATTTGGAGAGCACTATGAACCCAAAGAACTATGAATTTGGATGAAACTTGGAACGAATACTCAATATGCCCAAATTTGAACACTGGTGGAGTTTTGACAAAATACCCCTTCTCATTTGGGAGTTGTAGTTGCTGGGATTTATAATTCACCTACAATCAAAGAACATTTTGAACTCCACCAACAATGGAATTGAGCCAAACTTGGCACACAGAACCCCCAATCGTTCACCGCCCCCTTAAAGGGGTTCACTGCTCTCCAAAATCCCACCGCCCCCTTGGATCGCCTCACCGCCCACTAGGGGGCGGTATCACCCACTTTGAGAATCACTCACCTACACCCAGAGAGCACTGTGAACCCAAACACCGATGCATCTGGACCAACTTGGGACACAGACCTGATATGCCCAATTTAATTCATGGAAGGGGGGGGGGGGAACTGACCTGCCTTTCCAGGAGTTGTAGTTCTCCCACAACCAAGGAAACTGTGACTTCCACTGATGATGGACCTGGACTAAACTTGGCACACAGAACCCTCATGATGAACTCAAGCTACTGGAGGGGTCTGAGGGGACTGACTCACCATAGTGGGAGTTGTAGTTTAGCCTACAGCCAGAGAGCACACCGAACCCCACCGATGATGCATCTAGAGCACGCTTTCCCAACAGAGACGGAGGGAGAGTCTATTCGGAGACGTCCGCATTTGGGACACAAAGGCCTCTGTTTTCTCTCGGCACATCTTGTTTGCGTTTCTGCTTAGCAGCCACCTTCTGTTTAGTTTCTTCTTCTTCGAAGGGGTTCCTTTCTAATGACTCCCATGGAAACCGGTTTCACGCTCGAAACACACCAAAGACAGCTTTCTCAAAAGGACAGGAGGAAAATACAGTGGTTTCGTTCTCTTTTCCTCTCCCTCGTTTCCAGGGGAAAATAATAATACAAGAATTTAGTTTATGGGACTTCATTACAGAACCAAACCTACCAAAGCCCACTTTGCATGACCTTAGGAGCTTTTCCAGATTTCGACCATAGTAGTAACAATAATAAAACTTAATAGTACTCTGGAATCATCATCTTTATTTATTCTGGGTATGAGTTGGATCAGATGACCCTTTGGGGTCCCTTCCACCACCACCACCACCATCATTAATTCTTGGTATGAGTTGGATCAGATGACCCTTGGGGTCTCTTTGATTATGGTTATGATTATTATTTATTCTTGGTATGAGTTGGATCAGATGACCTTTTGCGGTCCCTTTCATCATCATCATCATGGTTGGTGTGAGTTAACCCATTTTTATTATGTGTATAGATAGATAGATAATTATTATTATTACAATAATACTATATTATTATTATTTTTATTTCTTTATTTACGACATTTATATGCCGCTCTTCTCACTCAGAGCGGCTTACAAATAAAATGTAAATACAATATGTTATATTGTTGCCATAGCACAATACTAATATTATATATTACATTGTACTATAACATTATATTGTAATATTATTAGTAATATTACATGTAATATAAAATATATAATTGTAATATCATTATTATTAGTATTATATTGTATTACATTGTTATATTATCAATATTATATGTATATACAATATATTATGTTATTATTATTTTACTATTTTATTATTCTACAGCTATATAATAATTATTATTACCTACTGTCTCTCCAACATTATTATTACTATTTGTATATTCTCTAATGTATGCTCTTTATATTATTATACTAATAGTATATATTATTATATATTATATAATATCTCCCTTTGGGGGGAGAAGGGAGGGGTAGAAATGCATGTAATAAACCAATAAATAAAATATATTAATATATAATAATATCTATCTATTACATATAATAAAAGTCAGTGTTTGCGGTGGTGCGGCCGAGCGAATATGTGCCAGCGTTTCGATTGGCTGCCATTGTGGGATTATTTGCATAATGGGCTCTAACTGGCCAGCCTCAGTACTCCAACATTCTACGGCCCCAGACAGAGGGGATTGGTTGCCACTGAAATGGAATTTGCATAACTGCCTCCAAATGGCTAACCACATTCAAACATTCTAAAGTGACTCAGAGGGAAAGGGAAAGGCCCACAGCACTGACAGATCAGGACCAAACTTGACAAACAGGCGACCAATGGCCCACTTCACTACCTGGTGTGGTTTAGGGCAGGAGGGGCCACGAATGATGGGATTTGCAGTACCTTCACCTCATTCACTTCTCAAACAACACTAAAGCCCCTATAAAACACAAACCAGCCCCAAAATTGACAGAAAGGCTTCCTTAACTTGATTTTCCTGACTAGGCCTGACTCGTGGGATATTGTTAGGCTTCCTTAACTTGATTTTCCTGACTAGGCCCCCGGGACTCGCAGTACCTTCCTTCACTAAGTTCCTGAGACCACTGCAAGCCACATAAACATCTAATAGGAACCAACCTTGGCACACAATGCCTTCTTCAAATAACCTGGGCACCGCCGGGTCCTCAGCTAGTATATAATAATTATTATATATTATAATGTATTATATTATTATACTAATAGGTAACGGCACTCCATGCAATCATGCATGTGTGTGTATGTATGTATATGTGTGTGTGTGTGTGTGATTTTAATTTTATATGTCTTCTACTTCATTTTCTCACCTTGGAAAAAATGCTTTGAAAAAGATTTTGTGCAATAATAATAGTCATAATGATAAATGCAATTCTTCCCCAGCACAAGGCGAGGTACCAAACGGTGCAGAGAGGCATAGTGTTGTTGTTATATCAATGGCCTTTGCGTTCATATTCTGTCTTCTCTTGGGGCCTCTTAAGCCTCCCTTTCGCCAACCTCATTTGGCCAATTCTCTGAAATGGGCTCAAGAGCCCAGCTTTGAATGTGAATTATATTCCAACAGGGAAAAGAAAGAAACATTGGGCTCGCGAGTAGGTGAACATATTGTTTTTTTTCCTCTCCTGTTAATGGGCAAATTAAATATTGATGAATTAATGCCAACGAAGCCCAAGGCCTCTTCTGGGGCATGAATAATGGAGCGTTAGTTCGTTAAAAGGACCTGGAGGAGGAGGAAAGGGAAGAAAACAATCCCTGTTTGGCAAAGGAGAGGATGATCGCTTGGTCTTGTTTGGGGTTTTTTCCCCCCCAAGTTGCATTAGATGCACACACAAAAAATGAAGACAGAATTATTTGATGGAAATGTGAGACCAAATTTTTTATATCTGTCGTTGATATACTCAATCGCTGCATTGGAAAATAATATCTCGATTAAGAGAGAAAAGCTGTAGAATGTTGGAAGTGGTTCTGTTGGTTGAAGGGACCCCAGACGGTCATCTGATCCAACTCACACCGATAATAACAATAATCTATTACATATAATAAAAGTCAATGTTTGCTGCCGAGCGACTGTGCGAGCGACAGGAGGAATACGTGCCAGCGTTTTGATTGGTTGCCATTGTGGGATTATTTGCATAACAGGGTCTAACTGGCCAGCCTCAGAACTCCAACATTCTACGGCCCCAGACGGAGGAGACTGGCTGCCACTGAGGGAAAATTTGCATAACGGACTCCGCATGGCCAACATTTCAACATCCAAAATCTCAAAGGTGCCAGAGAGTGCACTTTTAAAAAAGCCTTCCTTCAGCTAATTTAACAAACTAGGCCTCAGCCTGATTTGGCAGTAAGGCTTCCTCTACTTGATTTCCCAGACTAGGCCACAACCTGATTTGGCAGTAAGGCTTCCTCTACTTGATTTCCCAGACTAGGCCACAACCTGATTTGGCAGTAAGGCTTCCTCTACTTGATTTCCCAGACAAGGCCACAACCTGATTTGACAGTAAGGCTTCCTCTACTTGATTTCCCAGACTAGGCCACAACCTGATTTGGCAGTAAGGCTTCCTCTACTTGATTTCCCAGACTAGGCCACAACCTGATTTGACAGTAAGGCTTCCTCTACTTGATTTCCCAGACTAGGCCACAACCTGATTTGGCAGTAAGGCTTCCTCTACTTGATTTCCCAGACTAGGCCACAACCTGATTTGGCAGTAAGGCTTCCTCTACTTGATTTCCCAGACTAGGCCACAACCTGATTTGGCAGTAAGGCTTCCTCTACTTGATTTCCCAGACTAGGCCACAACCTGATTTGGCAGTAAGGCTTCCTCTACTTGATTTCCCAGACTAGGCCACAACCTGATTTGGCAGTAAGGCTTCCTCTACTTGATTTCCCAGACTAGGCCACAACCTGATTTGGCAGTAAGGCTTCCTCTACTTGATTTCCCAGACTAGGCCACAACCTGATTTGACAGTAAGGCTTCCTCTACTTGATTTCCCAGACTAGGCCACAACCTGATTTGACAGTAAGGCTTCCTCTACTTGATTTCCCAGACTAGGCCACAACCTGATTTGGCAGTAAGGCTTCCTCTACTTGATTTCCCAGACTAGGCCACAACCTGATTTGACAGTAAGGCTTCCTCTACTTGATTTCCCAGACTAGGCCACAACCTGATTTGGCAGTAAGGCTTCCTCTACTTGATTTCCCAGACTAGGCCTCAACCTGATTTGACAGTAAGGCTTCCTCTACTTGACTATCCTGACTAGGCCACAACCAGATTTGACAGTAAGGCTTCCTCTACTTGACTATCCTGACTAGGCCACAACCTGATTTGACAGTAAGGCTTCCTCTACTTGACTATACTGACCAGGCCACAACCTGATTTGACAGTAAGGCTTCCTCTACTTGATTTCCCAGACTAGGCCACAACCTGATTTGGCAGTAAGGCTTCCTCTACTTGATTTCCCAGACTAGGCCACAACCTGATTTGACAGTAAGGCTTCCTCTACTTGATTTCCCAGACTAGGCCACAACCTGATTTGGCAGTAAGGCTTCCTCTACTTGATTTCCCAGACTAGGCCACAACCTGATTTGACAGTAAGGCTTCCTCTACTTGACTATCCTGACTAGGCCACAACCAGATTTGACAGTAAGGCTTCCTCTACTTGACTATCCTGACTAGGCCACAACCTGATTTGACAGTAAGGCTTCCTCTACTTGACTATCCTGACTAGGCCACAACCAGATTTGACAGTAAGGCTTCCTCTACTTGACTATCCTGACTAGGCCACAACCAGATTTGACAGTAAGGCTTCCTCAACTTCATTTTCCTGACTGGGTCCACAACAATGACAGAACAAGACCAAACTTTGGCCCACAGACCCCCCCCCCCCCAAGATGCACTCTACATCTTGGTGCAGTTTGAGGTAGGATGCCCCATGGATGATGGAAATTGCAGTACTTTAACTCACTTGCTTAGACCACAGCGGCCCACACCAATGACGGATCAGGACCACACTTGCCACACAGAGGCCCAATGCAATACCAAGCTTGACACACAGTGTCCCTATGACCACACTACATTCTACTGCCGTATGGAGAAGAGTGGGACTTGAGGTACCTCCATGGATTATGGGATTTGTAGTACTTTCAAAGCCTTCGTTTCCCACAGACCACTGCAGCCCTGAACAAAGACCTAAAAAGACTACACTTGGCGCCCTGTGCCCCCATGACCCAGTCTCCATCCTTCTACAGTTTACAGGAGGGTGGACCATGGATGATGGGGCTTGAAGTACCAAAGACCAACCTTGGCACACAATGCCTTTCTCAAATAACCCGGGCACCGCCAGGTCCCCAAGTTAGTAATAATAATAATAGTGGAGATATGGCAGGTAATAACGATGATAAAACTGTAGAATAATAATATAGTACTATTAGTATAATAATAATAATCTCATATACACAAAATATGTCCGCATACACAGATAAGCCCCTGCCTCCACAAACATCTCAACCTGGAGGTCATGACCCCTGTTGGGGTCAAAAGGGGCTGTCAGAGGGGTCGCCAAAGACCGTCAGAAAACATAGTATTTTCTGTTGGTCATGGAGTTTCAGTGCAGGAACTTTGGCCCAATTCTATCTTCGGTGGGGTTAAGAATGCTCGTTGGTTGTAGGTGAACTATAAATCCCAGCAACTACAACTCCCAGATGACAAGGTCTATTTCCCCCCAAACTCCACCAGTGTTCATATTTGGGCATATTGATTATTTGTGCCAAGTGTGATCCAGATCCATCATTGTTTGAGTCCACAGGGCTCTCTGGACGTAGGTGAACTACAACTCCGAAACTCAAGGTCAATGCCCGCCAAACCCTTCCAGTATTTTCTGTTGGTCATGGGAGTACTCTGTGCCAAGTTTGGTTCAACTCCATCGTTGATGGAGTTCAGAATGCTCTTTGATTGTAGGTGAACTATATATCCCAGCACCTACAACTCCCAAATGACAAAATCAATCCCCCCAACACAGCAAACAGAAATTGATCAGCAACTAAACATAACTGTTCAGGGTAGTTAAAAATGAAACTGACTGTAAAGAGCTCCAGAAAGATCTCTCGAAATTGAGTGAATGGGCAACAAAGTGGCAAATGCATTTTAACCTAAACAAGTGTAAAGTCATGCACATCGGGGCAAAGAACCCCAACTACACCTACCAATTGATGGGGTCAAAGCTTTCCGAGACAAACCAGGAAAGGGATCTCGGGGTTTTGGTGGACAGCTCAATGAAGATGTCAACCCAGTCTTGCAGCAACAGTAAAAAAGCAAATTCTATGCTTGGCATGATCAGGAAGGGAATCGAAAATAGGTCGGCAAATGTTGTATTGCCTCTCTACAAATCTATGGTGAGGCCACATCTGGAGTACTGTGTACAATTCTGGTCTCCGCACCTTAAGAAGGATATAACGGAACTGGAAAAGGTACAAAGAAGGGCAACAAAAATGATCCAAGGGATGGAGCAGCTCCCTTATGAAACCAGGTTGCAACGCCTTGGTCTTTTCAGCCTTGAAAGACGGCGTTTAAGAGGTGACTTGATCGGAAGTGTATAAAATCATGCATGGGATAGAAAAGGTGAATAAAGAAAAAATATTTTCTCTGTCACACAACACTAGGACTAGAGGGCACTCCCTGAAGCTCCAAGGTAGGAAAGTTAGGACAAATAAAGGGAAATATTTCTTCACCCAGAGGGTCATTGGGTTATGGAACTCACTTCCAGAAGAGGTTGTGACAGCGGTCAGCCTGGACAGCTTCAAGGCAGGATTAGACAGATTCATGGATACCAAGTGTATTGGGAGTTACTGAAATGGACATCCAAGTGCCACCTCTGTGTTGATGGAGGCCGGCAGGATTTTCCCCGGGTACTGGTTGTGGGGGGTCGGGAGCAGGTGAGGGTTTTGCCCTCCTTTCTGCTAGAGATCCCTGTGTACAACTAGTGGGCCACTGTGTGACACAGAATGCTGGACTAGATGGGCTGAGGCCCGATTCAGCATGGCTCTTCTTATGTTCTTATACTACCGTGTTTCCCGAAAGTAAGACAGTGTCTTACTTTCTTTTTATCCCCAAAAGCCCCACTATGTCTTACTTTTGGGGTATGTCTTATATTGGAGGAAGGGGCAAAGCCGAGGGAGAGCTCTCCTCAGCGCCCTTCCAGCTAAAGGACACGCCAGCCTCGGAGCGGGGAAATCGGTGCTTCTGAGGCTGGCGTGTCCTTTAGCTGGAAGGGCGGCTGAGGAGAGCTCTCCTCGGCTTTGCCTTCCTCTTACAGCCTCAGCCGGGGCAGCAGAACCGGGAGAAATCGCGCTTCTGCCGCCCTGGCTGTCACTGTAGGAGGAGGGAGGGTCAAGGGGCCCTCTGCTTCGCCCTCCCTCTTACAGCCTCAGCCGGGAGGGGAGGCGGGGCGGGGCCGCTCTGACGGCGTGCAATACGTCTTACTTTCGAGTACGGCTTATATTAGCCGACCCCTGAAACCTCCGATATGTCTTACAATCGGGGGTGTCTTACTATCGGGGAAACACGGTAGAAAGGTTGCGGACAATTTGCCATGATTTCTAGGAGTTGTAAGTCCTGGGATGAATAGTTCACTTGCAATCTAATAGTAATATTAATAATAATAATTATTATTATTATTTATAACCCGTCTCCATCTCCCCAAAGGGGACTCTAAGAGGACTCTGAACTCCACCAACGATGGAGCTGTAAGTAACTTTTGGCACACAGAACCCCGCTCCCCAACAAAAAATACTGGAGGGCTTTGGGGGGATTTAGAGGAGTTGTAGTTCACCTACATCCTGAGTACACTGTGAACCCAAACAAGAATGGATCTGGACCAAACTTGGCATGCATCCCCAACACATTTAAATACTTGAGGGCCATTTTGGAGTTCTATGTACTGGGATGTATAGTTCTCCTTCAATCAATGAGCACCCTGAACTCCACCAAAGATGGAATTGGACCAAACTTGGGGGAAAATTCACCTTGATTTGGGGGAGTTGTAGTTCACCTACATCCAAAGCGCACTATGAACCCAAACAAGAATGGATCTGGACCAAACTTGGCATGCATACCCGATAGGCCCAAATTGGAATACTGGTGGGTTTTGAAGGGAATTGACCTGGACATTTTGGAGTTCTATGTACTGGGATGTATAGTTCTCCTTCAATCAATGAGCACCCTGAACTCCACCAAAGATGGAATTGGACCAAACTTGGCACACAGAACCCCCATGACCAGTAAAAAAAAAACCTGGAGGTCTTTAGGGAAAATTCACCTTGATTTGGGGGAGTTGTAGTTCACCTACAACTTTTAGAAAAACACCAAGAAAGGGGATTGGGGACAACGACAGTTCATTGGCGTAGAAATCAATCAATGCTTCGTGGAAGGAAAGCCTGCCATTTCGGAGACTTTTGACTTTCGTCTCCGGGAAGGAAGGCCGAAGGAAGAGGAAGCCTTATTATCTCTTTAATGCACTTATCTCATGAACAGGATTAAACACAGGAAGGCCGCATTTTCTCTTGACAGAACCAGGCCTCGTCCTTTCGATTGAATAAGACTCTGGATTACATCTACACTCTGGAATTAATGCAGTTTGACACCCATTTCACTGCCGAGAGGTGAAGTGGGTGTCAAAGGTGGAATCTGAATGTTTCATAAGGAGGATAAAAATGTATATTTTACTGACACAAAAACACAGTATGTCACAGCAAACGAGATCTATATGCTTTATGCTATATTGTTATTATTATTACTATTATTACTATTATGAGATCCAGAGTTTCATTCAGGGGCAAAATCCAACAAAATATGTCACCAGAGCACATTATTATTAGTATTATTAGTATTAGTATAAAGAGAGAAATTTGTATTCTTGGGATGGAAAAATTATTATTATTATTATTAGTCATTTATGGGTAAAATCCAATAAAATGTCACCAGAGCACATTATTTTTAGTATTAGTATAAAGAGAGAAATTTTGTATTCTTGGGATGGGAACATTATTATTATTATTATTATTATTATTATTAGTCATTCAGGGGGGAAATCCAACAAAATATGTCACCAGAGCACATTATTAGTATTAGTATAAAGAGAGAAATTTGTATTCTTGGGATGGAAAAATTATTATTATTATTATTAGTCATTCCTTTCTATTTTCTCTTCTTCCTTCCTTCGGTACCTCTTTCCCTTCCTTCCTTCTTTCCCTCCTTCTCTCTTCCTTTCCTTCCCGCTTTCCCTCTTTCATTCCTTTCCTTTTTCCCTCCCTCCTTCTCTCCTTCCTTCCTGTCTGTTCTCCTTCCTTCCTTCTTTATCTCTTTCCTGCCTTTCCTTTCCTTTTGCTTTCCTTTCTATTTTCTCTTCTTTCTTCCTTCGGTACCTCCTTCCTTCCTTCCCTCTTTCATTCCTTTCCTTTTTCCCTCCTTCCTTCTCTCCTTCCTTCCTGTCTGTTTATCTCTTTCTTGCCTTTCCTTTTTCTTTTCTTTCTACTTTCCTCTTCTTCCTTCCTTTGGTACTTCTTTCCTTCCTTCCTTTTTTCTTTCCCTGCCTCCTTCTCTTTCCTTTCTTTCCCCTTTCCCTCTTTCATTCCTTCCCTTTTTCCCCTCCCTCCTTTCTTCTCTCCTTCCTTTCTGTTCTCCTCCCTTCCTTCTTTATCTTTCCTGCCTTTCCTTTTCCTTCTCTTTCTACTTTCCTCTTCTTCATTCCTTTGGTACTTCCTTCCTTCCCTCCCTCCTTTCTTCTCTCCTTCCTTCCTATCTGTTCTCCTTCCTTCCATCTTTATCTCTTTCCTGCCTTTCCTTTTCCTTTCCTTTCTACTTTCTCTTCTTCCTTCCTTCGGTACTTTTTTCTTTCTTTCCATCCTTCGTTCCTACTGGAGGGTTTTGAGGGGGACTGGCTCACCTTTGTGGGAGTTGTAGTTTACCCTACATCCAGAGAGCACACTGAATCCCACCGGTGATGCATCTAGAGCACACTTGCCCAGTATGACAAATTTTAAGTAGTTGATGGAGTTTCAGGGAGTTTACCTGGCTTGATGGGAGTTGTAGTTCACCCACAACCTTATGCACTTTGTACAGTTTAATAAACTGACTTTATCAAATAACCTGGGGACACAAACTAGTAATTATAATAAATATAAAACCTCTGTTTGAGGTTATTCCTCTGCCCTCCGCCTATTCGCTTCTCCTTTCATGCTGTTCTTCTCCGAATCGACGCCCTGCTTTTCCTTGGGTCACAATAAACGGGAGGCAAGTGACGCCTCGCGTAAATAGGGAACCTGTCTGCGACTTTTCTCGGCAAAATGCACCGTCTTCAAACCACAAGGAAAACCCAGAATACCGGATTGTACAATATTGTACAATATTCAAAGGAGAAGGTGGACGGACAGGCCTCTTTTCAGTAGTATTTATTACTAAGAGTATTATTACTATTATTCTTAATGGTGTCTATGAGTCTCCTCTAGGAAAGGAAAGCAGGATGTTGTTATTGTTGTCTTGCGAGTCTCCTCTAGGATAGGAAAGCCAGATATTATTTATTTATTTACTTACTTTATTTATATTCCGCTCTTCTCACCCCGAAGGGGATGGAGTGGATTACAGTACACATACCTGCAGACAATCCCTGCAGTTCAACATATGACATATAGACAAACATACGACATATAGACAAACAGAGGCAAACTTCTGGCCACCAGGGGGAGCTGACGCCCTCCTAATATCTCAGCGTTTTCCAGCGTCCCTTTGTTGTTCCTTCCATATTCCTCAGCGTTCCTGGAGTTCTTTAATGGCCTCATAAATCAGTCAAAATTTGCCTCCCCACTTTAATGTGGTACCTTTATCTCCTACTTGACAAATGCAACTGTCTTTTGGGCTGCAAAGGTCGACAGCAGGCTACACTTAAGGTCGAGCACCCACCTCGACCTGGGCAGGCCTCGAACTCATAGAGATCTTATGCAGCTGACACTTAGCCAGCTGCGCCACATTCCCGGTGCTATTATTATCTTTAAGTCTCCTCTAGGTTTGGAAAGCCGGATATTAATATTATTATTATTGTCTTTAAGTCTCCTCTAGGAATGGAAAACAGAGTTTTGTTGTTGATGATGATGGTCTCTTCCAGGATAGGAAAGCCGGATATTATTACTATTATTATTATTATTGGTGTCTATGAGTCTCCTTGAGGATAGGAAAGCAGGATGTTGTTGATGTTATTATTATTGTCATCTTTGAGTCTCCTCTAGGATTGGAAAGTCAGATATTATTACTATTATTGTCTTTAAGTCTCCTCTAGGATTGGTAAGCCAGATATTAATATTATTATTATTGTCTTTAAGTCTCCTCTAGGAATGGAAAACAGAGTTTTGTTGTTGATGATGATGGTCTCCTCCAGGATAGGAAAGCCGGATATTATTATTATTATTGGTGTCTATGAGTCTCCTCGAAGATAGGAAAGCATGTTGTTGTTGTTGTTTTTATTGTCGTCTTTGAGTCTCCTCTAGGATTGGAAAGCGGAGTTTTGTTTTTGTTGATGATGGTCTCCTCCAGGATAGGAAAGCCGGATATTATTATTATTATTATTGGTGTCTATGAGTCTCCTCAAGGATAGGAAAGCAGGATGTTGTTGTTGTTGTCGTGTCTGAGTCTTCTGTAGGATTGGAAAGCCGGATATTAATATTATTATTGTTGTTGTCTTTAAGTCTCCTCCAGGTTAGGAAAGCCAGATATTATTATTATTATTGGTGTCTATGAGTCTCCTCGTACTGTCTATTCTCCTCTATGGGTCTGAAACATGGGTCACCTATCGCCAACACCTACGACTCCTCGAACGCTTTCATCAGCGCTGTCTTCGCACAATCCTGAATATACACTGGACCGACTATGTGACGAATGTTGCTGTCCTTGAACAAGCAGGGATCACCAGCGTTGAGGCCATGCTATTGAGAACACAGCTGCGCTGGGCAGGGCACATCTCTAGGATGGAGGACCACTGCCTCCCAAAGATGCTATTCTACGGTGAACTCGCAAGAAAGGCGCCCCAAAAAGAGATATTAGGACTCCCTGAAACAACATCTCAGGCTCGGCCAGATTGATCACCAACAATGGCTCACATCGGGAGGCATGGAGACGCACTATCCACAATGCTGCGGCCTCTTTCGAGAAGTCACGCCAAATGGGTCTTGAAGAGAAACGGCAACGCAGAAAGAACCGCTACTTGGAAACAACATCGCCCAAGGAGACTTTTTGCTGTGCTTTCTGCAACCGAACTTGCCTTTCTCAGATTGGCCTTTTTGGTCATCAACGCGCTTGTAAAAAGCGTGGGATGCATCCTTCCTAAGAATCTTCGTTCGCGAAGTAATGCTGAGATTAAATGACTATGGATTCTTTGGTTGCTTACTTAGAAGGCTGTGTCAAATGCCGTATGCTTTGCATATCATTTCCTGGGTCCAGAGAACATCCTGAACCTGATTTAACACAACAAGCGACGAATTAGAAAGTGAAGACAGGGAGCTCCGCAGAAGGGAAAGCTTGCAGGTTTTCAATGGGGATTTGTACTATAAATTAATAATAAATATAATGATAATATACTGCATAATAAACATAAACATTATTGTTAAGAATAACTATAATAATAATATAAAGTGATACCATAATAATATATAATAATGGTATATAATAATATCTTGCTTTCCTCTAAAGCATATTAGTGATAATACAAATAAAATAATATAAAATAATAAACATAAAATAATAATAATATATAATACATATAATAGAATAATAATATAAAATAATAGAATAATAATATATAATAATAATATCCTGCTTTCTTCTTAGGCATATTATGATGATGATGATGATGATGATTAATAATAATAATAATAATAATAATAAAAGATGGACTCAATCCCGTAAAGGTGGTCCCAGTGGTGATCGGCACACTGGGTGCAGTGCCTAAAGACCTTGGCCTGCACTTAAACACAATCAGCGGTGACAAAATTACCACCTGCCAGCTGCAAAAGGCCACCCTACCCGGATCTGCACACATTATACATCACACAGTCCTAGACACTTGGGAAGTGTCCGACGTGTGACCCAATACAACAGCCAGCAGAGTGATCTTGTTTGCTGTGGACTCATCTTGTTGTGTTTCTAATAATAATAATAATAATAATAATAATTGCAAGAATACATAGAATAATAAAATTAAATAATAGAATAATATACAATAATAACTGATAATAATAACATACTGCTTTCCTCTTAAGCTTATTATTAATAAAATAATAATATACAATAATAAATAGAATAATATAAAATAGAATAATAATATACAATAATAAATATAGTAATATAAAACAATAGAATAATATACAATAATAATATCCTGCTTTCTTCTTAGGCATATTATTAATAACTAGCCATCCCCTGCCACGTGTTGCTGTGACCCAGTCTGTGTATATGTGTTTTATGTGTGTATATATTTGTATATATGTGTGTTTGCATATATATATATATGTGTGTGTGTGCTTTTGCGCATGCGTTGTAACGTAATTTTGGGGGTTTTTTTTGGCTTTTTAAGCCTTTTCTGCTGTGTTTTCCAGTGTTTTTATGAGTGATGGTCACTTGTTGGCCCAATAGGTGTTTTGTGTCCAAATTTGGTGTCATCCAGTGGTTTTTGAGTTATGTTAATCCCACAAACAAACATGACATTTTTATTTAGATAGATAATAATAATATACAATAATAAATCTCTCAGCATTACTTCGCAAACGAAGATTCTTAGGAAGGACTCATCCCACGCTTTTTACAAGCGTGTTGATGACTAAAAAGGCAAGTCCGGTTGCAGAAAACACAGCAGAAAGTCCCCTTGGGTGATGTTGTTTCCAAGTTGCGGTTCTTTCTGCGTTGTCGTTTCTCTTCGAGACCCATTCGGCGTGTCTTCTCAAAAGAGGCCGCAGCATTGTGGATAGTGCGCCTCCATGCCTCCCGATGTGAGGCCAGGGTGGGCCATTGTTGGTGATCAATCTGGCTGAGCCTGAGATGTTGTTTCAGGGAGTCCTTATATCTCTTTTTGGGGGTGCCTCTCTTGCGCTGACCCGTGGCGAGTTCACCATAGAGTATCTTTGGGAGGCGGTGGTCCTCCATCCTAGAGACATGCCCTGCCCAGTGCAGCTGTGTTCTCAATAGCATGGCTTCAATGCTGGTGACCCCTGCTTGCTCAAGGACAGCAACATCCGTCACATAGTCAGTCCAGTGTATATTTAGGATTGTGCGAAGACAGCGTTGATGAAAGCGTTCGAGGAGTCGTAGGTGTTGGCGATAGGTGACCTATGTTTCAGACCCATAGAGGAGAACAGACAGTACGATAGCTCTGTACACACTGATTTTGGTGCTTTGCCTCAGGTGCTTGTTGCTCCAGACTCTTTGGTGAAGCCTTCCAAATGCACTCTATGCCTTTGCTAATCTGTGATCTATCTCTTTGTCAATCTTGGCGCCTGAAGAGATGATGCTTCCCAGGGAGGTGAACTGCTGAACGGACTTAAGCACAGATGTGCCTATGCTGACGTGGGGATGATGGTGTTCTTCCTGTGGTGCGGGCTGGTAGAGGACTTCCCTTTTCTTCAGGCTGACTTCCAGCCCAAACAGCTCTGTGTATTATTATATTATTAATAATAATACATATAATAATAATATAAGGCAAGATAGACTTTGTTTATGATGATGATGATGATACTATCCTGCTTTCCTCTTATTATTACTATCTTGTCTTATATTATTTATATTATATTATTATTAATAATACATATAATAATAATAAAAGACAAGATATACTTGTCTTAACTAAGGAGGCAGGCCCTAGGGGAGGATCGTCTCCGTGGCTGGCAAACAAACATTGACAGATTTATCTTCTCGGAGTGAGTCATGACCGGATTTAAGAGGAAGGCAACCATTATTGACTGCTGTGAGTTAAACCCTGACTCTTCGAGTTTCTCTTCCATTCCTTTAGAGAGGCTTGGGGCGAATGCCTCACTTCCGTTGATTGCTTGGGACCTCTGAAGGCCATCTAGACCAGCCTCAGAAACCCAATGCAACCATTTCACAGAAGGGTGAAGAGAGGCTGAGATGACGATGACGATGATGATATTTAGTCATTTATACCCCACTTTATCTCCGCAAAGGAGACTCAAAACCTAGTGGCGTTTTTTTGTACCTTGCATTCCGTTCGCAGCTGAGGATGAAGGAGGAGGAGGGGGAAACCGGGACACATTAAAAAGCCAATGGGAAAGCAGAGGAGGAATTGGGATTTGTAGCGGATACATTGGAAGGCATGGCATAGAAACCAAACTATAGGTCGCACAAGCAAGCTAGCCAAGCTGTGTATTGGTAACGCAAATATAGGTCGTATGAGCTCAGCAATATATTGGCATAGAACCTGAACTATAGATTGCTCAGGCAAGCCAGCCAAGTGGCATAATGGAATAGCAAAGGCTACAGGTCACTCAAGCAAGTGAGCCAAGCTGCATATTGACAATGCAGCTGAACTATAGGTCGCTTGAGCTCAGTGATATATTGGCATAGATATAATAATAATAATAATAGTCTTTATTTCAGTTAACAAACCTTAGGCAGATACAGAAAAATACAATACAGATAAAAGTCACATATAAAACACAATACAGGTTATCAAATGTACACATATTAAAATCGCTGGCCTTAAAATTAATAATAATAATATAAAATTTATTAATATTATAATATTTTTGTACCCTGCCACCATCTCCCCGAAGGGACTTATGGAGGCTAACAAAGTACTCAAGGTGCCACACATAAAATAGTGACACACATCTCTATCCCTCTCATAGTTGTCTAGGCCCATTCTGTAATTCTGGCCATTGGTCGTTCATGTTTTGCCCAATGCAATAGTATTGGAATTGGCTGTAATTAAATATATATATGACTGTTTTAGTAGTATTATGTTTATGCTTTATAGTGGTTGTTCTGTGTGATTTTATGTTGGCAATTGAATGTTTTGCCTGTTGGAAACCGCCCTGAGTTAGAGCGGTATATAAATAAAGTTGTTGTTGTTATTATTACCTGAACTATAGATTGCTCAAGCAAGCAAGCCGCATAATGGAATAGTAATGGCTCCAAGTTGCTTGAGCAAGCGAGCAGAGCTGCGTATTGTCTCCGAAACAAGACTATAGGCTGCTCAAGTATTGCCATAGGACCTGGAGTGTAGGTCACTCAAGCAAGTGAGCCCAGCTGCATATTGGCACAGAAACCGAACTGTAGCTCTCTTGAGGCAGCGAGCCAAGCTGCGTTTGGCTGTAGAAGTTGACTGTACGCATAGGAATCGAACCACAGGTCGCTCAAGCAAGTGAGCTCTTAAAATCAGCCAGAGTTGGGGGGGTCCTTGTCCTGGGTTCTCTTGGACATCTCAGTGACTTTCGATACCATCGATGGTATCCTTCTGGGTCGACTCTAGGGAATGGGTCTTGGGGGCACTGTACTCCTTCCTTGGGCCGTACTGAGTCGGTGAAGCTGGGGGACACCTGTTCGGACCCCTGGCCATTGACCTGTGGGGTTCCGCAAGGTTCCATCATCTCCCCCATGCTTTTTAACATCTACATGAAACCGCTGGGCGAGATCATCCGGAGTTTTGGAGTCCGGTGCCATCTCTACACGGAAGACACTCAATTACTCTCTTCCACCAGACTCCAAGGAAGCCCCTCGGGTCCCTGACCAGTGCCTGGCGGCTGTGACGGGCTGGATGAGGGCTAACAAGCTGAGGCTTAATCCTGACAAAACAGAGGTCCTCCAGGACAGTCGTGGGACTGATCGGGGCATAGGGTAGCTACCTGTGCTCGACGGGGTCGCACTGCCTCTGAGGACACAGGTCCGCAGCTTGGGGGTCCTTCTGGACTCCACTTTGGTCCCGGCAGTGGCTGGGAGGGCCTTTGCACAATTAAGACTTCGTAAAATCCGATCTGGCCATGATGGTCCATGCCCTAGTCACCTCCCGGTTGGATTACTGCAATGCGCTCTATATGGGGCTGCCCTTGAAGACGGCCCCGAAACTACTGTACAGTTGGTTCAAAGATCAGCAGCCTGATTACTCACGGGAGCAGGTTACAGAGAGCGGTCAACCCTCCACTGGCTCCCAATAAGTTTCCGGTCCCAATTCAAGGTGCAGGTCATCACCTATAAAGCCCTAAACCAGGGGTGCCCACACTTTTTCAGCACGCGAGCTACTTATAATAAAAACAAATCAGAAAGATCTACCTACCTCCTCAAGGCTGGGGAGGGGAAGGGGCGGGGCTTGGGGTGGCCTGGCTCCGCCCCTATGGCGTCAGCTCTACCAGCAGCTTCTCCAGGCTTGAGAATGGCAGTGCCAAGCCAGCCTTGTGCTAGCTATGCCACCCACTGGCTTGGCACTGCCATCCTCAAGCCTGGAGAAGCTGCTGGGGGTGCCGAAGCCGGGGGAGGGGGCGGGGCTTGGTGTGGCCTGGCTCCGCCCCCTCTGGCTTCCGCTCTACCAGCAACTTCTCCAGGCTTGAGGATGGCAGTGCCAAGCCAGCCTTGTGCTAGCTATGCCACCCACTGGCTTGGCACTGCCATCCTCAAGCCTGGAGAAGCTGCTGCTGGGGGTGCCGGGGGAGGGGCGGGGCTTGGTGTGGCCTGGCTCCGCCCCTCTGGCTTCCGCTCTAACAGCAACTTCTCCAGGCTTGAGGATGGCAGGGCCAAGCCAGCCTTGTGCTAGCTATGCCACCCACTGGCTTGGCATTGCCATCCTCAAGCCTGGAGAAGCTGCTGGTAGAGCGGAAGCCAGAGGGGGAGGAGCCAAGCTGTGCCAAGCCCCGCCCCCTCCCCTCTGGCTTTGGAGCTCACAGCAGCTTCTCCAGGTTTGAGGATGGCAGGGCCAAGCCAGCCTTGTGCTAGCTATGCCAGCACTGGCTTGGCATCGCTATCCTCAAGCCTGGAGAAGCTGCTGGAAGTGCCGAAGCCGGGGGCGGGGCTTGGTGCGGTCCGGCTCCGCCCCCTCTGAGAAACACCCCATCTGGCTGGGATCGACCTCCTTTGGTCCCGGGATCGACGGGTCGATCGCGATCGACTTCCTGTGCAGCCCTGCCCTAAACGGTTCAGGACCTGCTTATCTTCGCAATCGCCTCTTCCCTTACCTTAAGATTGTCTGGGGAGGCACTGCTCTCTCTCCCCACACCATCGCAAGCACGTTTGGTGGGGACGAGGGAGAGCGCCTTCTCGGTGGTGACCCCTCGGCTCTCGAACTCCCTCCCCAGGGAGATCAGACAGGCTCCCACTTTGTCCTCTTTCGGGAGTCAACTAAAAACCTGTGTGCTTACGATTAAGCAGCTCACCAGTAATTATTCCTGTCCTCACTGAGTATAGCACTAGGAATCGAGCTATAGGTCGCCCGAGCAAGTGAGTCATGCTGCATATTGGCATAGAGATGTTTATCTTTTATCCTAGACCTCAAACAGAACCTGGTTGACCCCAAATAGAAATACTTCTGCCTCAGTCTCAAAACTCAGTGCTTGACTCTCTTTGTCTCTTTGTCGGGGGGGGGGGGGGGTGGAGGAAAAGCAATGCTTGGCTTGAGAAATGCAGGAAACGCCAGATCTCGCCGTTGCGGCATGAAAAGCATACGTGACATAACCATAATAATTCAAATGCCTGGGCATGAGAACCCATTGTCACACTTGTAGAGCTTCGCCACAAGCATCCAGGAAGAAGGCGAGAAAGCCGATTAGCATCCTAACACCTTCAAAAGCGTACCAGGAAACCAACGATAGGTCGCTCGAGGCGGTGAGCCAAGCCACACACTTGTCATTTTTTCCTCACCAGAGGTTCACAAGTCCAAAATGACTCGAGATTTGGAAAGAAGATATGAAAAGTGATTTATATCATCGCAACCTCAAGAGGGACTTGTTTGGCATAGAACCCGAACAATAGGTCGCTCACGCAAGTGACTCAAGCTGCATATGGGCATATTATGGAAACTATAGGTCACTCAAGCAAGTGAGCCAAGCAGCATATTAAATTGTAGTTCACTCATGCAAGTGAGTCAAGCTGCATATGGGCATATTATGGAAACTATAGGTCACTCAAGCAAGTGAGCCAAGCGGCATATTGACATATGAAAACTATAGGTTGCTCAAGCAAGTGAGCCAAGCGGCATATTGACATATGGAAACTATAGGTTGCTCAAGCAAGTGAGCCAAGCTGCATATGGGTGTACTATGGAAACTATAGGTTGCTCAAGCAAGTGAGCCAAGCAGAATATTAAATTGTACTTTGCTCATGCAAATGAGTCGATTTGCATATTGGCATATTACGGAAACTATAGGTTGCTCAAGCAAGTGAGCCAAGCTGCATATTGGCATATTATGGAAACTATAGGTTGCTCAAGCAAGTGAGCCAAGTAGCATATTAAATGAACTATAGGTCGCTCATGCAAGTGAGCCAAGCTGCATATTGGCATATTATGGAAACTAGGTCACTCAAGCAAGTGAGCCAAGCTGCATATTGACATATGAAAACTATAGGTCGCTCAAGCAAGTGAGCCAAGCTGCATATTGGCATATTATGGAAACTATAGGTCCCTCAAGCAAGTGAGCCAAGCTGCATATTGGCATATTATGGAAACTATAGGTCATTCAAGCAAGTGAGCCAAGCAGCATATTGGCATATTATGGAAACTATAGGTCGCTCAAGCAAGTGAGCCAAGCTGCATATTGGCATATTATAGAAACTATAGGTCGCTCAAGCGAGCCAAGCTGCATATTGGCATATTATAGAAACTATAGGTCGCTCAAGCAAGTGAGCCAAGCTGCATAATGGCATATTATAGAAACTATAGGTCGCTCAAGAAAGTGAGCCAAGCTGCATATTGACATATGAAAACCATAGGTTGCTCAAGCAAGTGAGCCAAGCTGCATATTGGCATATTATGGAAACTATAGGTCACTCAAGCAAGTGAGCCAAGCTGCATATTGACATATGAAAACCAAACTATAGGTTGCTCGACCAAGTAAGAAAAGGTATATATTAGCATATTAAGTGAACTATAGGCTGCTCAAGCAAGTAAGCCACGCTGGATATTGTCAACAGAGCTGGACTATAGACTGCTCAAGTAATGGCATAAAAACAAACTATAGGTCACTCAAAGAAGTGAGCCACGCCATATGTTGACTTATTAAGTGAACTACAGATGGCTCAAGCCAGTGAGCCAAGTTGCATATTGGTAACAGAACCGGACTATAGGCTGCTCAAGTACTGGCATAGAAACGACTATAGGTTGCTCAAGGAAGTGAGATCACCCGCCCGCCCACACCACATTCATTGTGCCATACCTGAGTGGACGCTTGATGGCCACGTAGCGGTCGACAGCCACGGCCAGGAGGCTGAAGATGGATCCCTGGGTGAGGACTAGCACGAAGCAGGCCAGGAAGAGGCAGGCATGGAAGTCGGTGCGAAGGCCCACGCTGATGACCACAGCGAAGGGGATGGCCAGCAGCCCCACGGCCACGTCGGCCACTGCCAGCGAGACCAGGAAGTAGTTGGTGGCCGTCTGGAGGGAGCGGTTGAGGCCCACGGCCAGGCAGACCAGCAGGTTGCCTGCGATGGACAGCGCCGCGATGGCCAGCTCCAGCGCGATGTAGATGTGGTCCACTACGTTCATGGCCGCCGCCATGGCCGCCCCAGGGGTCAGCCGCGGTCAACCGGGGTTGCCCATCCGCCTAGGGCCAGCTTTGCCTCCCAAACATGGCAGCAACACGCAAACAACGGTTCAGATGCCTTCGTGGTCGCCTCACCGTACTTCTATCCCCATGCAGGACGGAGCTCCAGAGCGCCGAACACGACGCGCCTCCGGACCAAAGTTATTGGGAAACGGGAAATAATAAATCCAGATTATTCTAAGCCATGGGTTTCCTTTATGTTTGCCTTGTCTTGTATCTCACCCGAAGGGTGGCGGAGCTCCGGAACGCCGACCACAGCCAGCCTCTGAACCAAAGTTATTGGAAAACGGGAAATAATAAATTCAGATTATTTTGAAGCCATGGGATGACGAAGATGCGGAAAGCTGACCACGGCCCACCTCTGGGTCAAAGTTATTGGAAAATAATAAAATTCAGATTATTTCAAAACCATGGGTTTCCTTTGTGTTGTATCTCACCCAAAAGATGACGGAGCTCCGGAACGCCAACCACGACCCACCTCCAGGCCAAAGTTACTGGAAAACGAAAAATAATAAATTCAGAGTATTTCGAAGCCATGGGTTTCCTTCACATTTGTGTTGTATCTTAGTTGGAGAATGAGATCCGGAACGCCAGACACAACCCGCCTCTGGGTCAAAGTTATTGGAAAACGGGAAACAATTCAAATCACCAAAGTAATTGGAAATAATTCAGGTTATTATTTCAAAATCATGGGTTTTCCTTTAGTTTGTCATGTGTCGTATCTCACCCAGATGGTGAGGAAGCTCCGGAACGCCGACCACGACCCGTCTTCGGGCCAAAATTATTGGAAAACGAGAAACCATTCAAATCACCAATAATTCAGGGAAATAATAAGTTCGGATTATTTTGAAGCCATGAGTTTCCTTTATGTTTGCCTTGTGTTGTATCTCACCCAAAGGATGATGGAGCTCCGGAACGCCGACCACGACCCGCCTGTGCGCCAAAGTTATCGGGAAACAATCCGAATCACCGAAGTTACTGGAAATCACTCAAGTTATGATTTTAATACCATGCTGCCTTGGCTTATGATGGTGGCGTTTGTAAACACCAGACAACGATCCGTTCCCGGTCCGATTTCAACGCCGTCTCCTCGATCTTGGGCTCAGAAAGCTATGACCCACGTCCCGCCACGTCCATCGCAAACCCACGAAAAGTCTGAAAATATGGAAATAATTCCAAATTAGGGTTCGGAAAGTTGGAGAAGTGGCATCCCACCTTCTCAATGTGGCTTCTCTGGGAGCTCCAAAACAAGACCTAGGCAGCAGCTTCCATTGGGATGCATTGAAAGGCTTGCTCTCAGTCCACCAGTTCGAGGCTGGCTCTCCCCACACAAAAAATAAATAATAAATAAATCCCAAAATAAAATAAATTAGTTTTCAAAATATGTTCTTCTCTGGAAATGTTGCCACAGATTTCCTCTGAAGCAAAAAGTAAGAGGCAGAGAGTCACTCTAAGCTGAGCTGGCTGCCTTCTCTCTCTCCTCCAAACTCCCTTCCTGCGCCTCTATATCAACACACATGGGCAGGAGGGGAGGGGCTTCTAGGGAGCCCGGCCTCCCATTGGCTGTAGCGTGCCCGTCTGCCCCGCCCCTCCAGCACTCTTTACCATAGTGCTTGGAGCTCAGTCGCAGTAGGATTGTTTTGCAAAGCTTTTGCCATGCCTGCTTTCAGGATTGGCATGGTTTCTTTAAATGCAAGATGCTGATTGCTTTATATTATACTAGCTGAAGTTATTTGAGGAAGGCATTGTGTGCCAAAGTTGGTTCCTATCAGATGTTTATGTGGCTTGCAGTGGTCTCAGGAACTTAGTGAAGGTACTGCAAGTCCCATTGGCCATGGTCCAGCCCCCTCCAAACAGCACCAGGATGTAGAGTGGGTCATGGGGGCTCTGTGTGCCAAGTGTGGTCTTGAGCAGTCATTGGATGAGGGTGGCAGCAGTCTCTGGAAGTGAGGGAAGGTACTGGAAGTCCCATCATCCATGGTCCCCCATTCTCCAAACTGCACCAGGATGTAGAGTGTGTCATGGGGGCTCTGTGTGCCAAGTGTGGTCTTGATAAGTCATTGGATGAGGGTGGCAGCGGTCTCAGAAAGTGAGTGAAGGTACTTCAACTCCCATCATCCTGGTCCGTCGCACTCAAAACTGCACCAGGATGTAGAGTGGGGCATGGGTACTCTGTGTGCCAAGTTTGGGCCTGGTCTCTGATTTGTAGGGGCTGCAATGTTCTGTGGGAAATGAATTGGGTGAAGGTACTGCAAATCTCATAATTTGTGAGCCATCCTGCCGTAAACCGCAGCAGGTTTGTAAAGTGTGCCAAGTTTGGGCCTGATTCGTCATTGGTGTGGGCCACAGTGCTCTAAGGAAGTGAATTGAAGTACTGCAAGTCCCATCATCCATGGTCCATCCTCCCTCAAACTGCACCAGGATGTAGAGTGGGTCTTGAGGGTTCTGTGTGCCAAGTTTGGTCTTGTTCTCTCATTGTTTGGGGTCGCAAAGGGGTCGCAAAGTGTTTTGGCCTGAAACTCCCACCATGCCTGACTGCCTCAGGCCTTTTCCTTACCCCCTCTGCCACTTTAGAGCGTCGGAATGTTCGTGTTGGCGACTGCCACAGGCCTTGGCCTTATCCCCCTCTGGCAGTTTAGAGGGTCGGAATGTTTGTGTTGGCTGGCCAATTAGAGGCGTTATGCAAGTAGTCCCTCACTGGCAACCAATCATGTTGCCAGAATATAGAGGCCGGGAGCCAATCAGAACGCTGCCGCATACATACATACAAACACACATACATACAAACACACATACAAACATTCCGCTTTATTATATATAGAGATAGAGATATATAGAATATAAATATAATATATAATATATAGAATATAAATATAATATAAAATATATTAATATCTCTTGGCATTACTTCGCAAATGAAGATTCTTAGGAAGGGCTCATCCCAAGCTTTTTACAAGCGCGTTGATGACTAAAAAGGCCAATCTGAGATAGGCAAGTCCGGTTGCAGAAAGCACAGCAGAAAGTCTCCTTGGGTGATGTAACATAATATAAAATCACATACACAATATAATCTAAATATATATTAATATATATAACATATATATACAATAAAATATATTAATATAACAAAATAAAAATCACACAATACAATGTAAATATATATTAATATTAATATATATATAAACTAGCTGTACCCGGCACGCGTTGCTGTGCCCTATTTAGGAGATGCGAGATGTAAGGGTTGGAAATGATGTTCCTACGGTCTTGGTGGGGTCATGTAGGCATGAATTATGACTCTTTCTGTGTGCTCCAAATGATGCCATCTGGAAGCATGAGTTGTATTGTCTTATATAGCGGAGGAAGTGTTTTGATTCTGGAGTGTGTCCACTCAGCAAAGTCTGTAGTGGTTGTGGAGGAGTGGCAAGTGGTGGTAGAGAGACTTTACAGGCTAGGCAGCACATTCCTGTTGTTTCTGCTGGGTATTTCAGGGCTTTGCAGTGTGTACAGATGTGCGTTAGGGTGCCAATGTCGGCCCGTGGCACCATGCTGTAGTCTTCTGCAGCGTTGTATCTGAAGGCTAGGTGGTGGAATTGGTTGTGGTGTTTTTGAAGTTTGTTTTCTGTGTTGCGACGTCGTGTTTCTGCGCTCCTTGCGCTGCTGTTGTGTTGCATTTCTGCGTCTTTGTTGTTCCTGGCTGCGCGCTTCTTCTTGTCGTGCAGTGCTTTGCATTTGGTTCTCAGCTGTGCGTTGTGCAGTGACCTGTTGTCTGTGTCTCTGCTGCGCAGTGTGTTTTCTGTTCTGGCGTTTGTTCTGCCCTTTTTTGTTTGATGTATGTAGCGTTGTGAGTGTGTCGTCCGATGCTGTTATTTTTATAAGGCATGGCTTGTCTTTTGGGTCAGTTTATGTCTGTGTGGAAGGAAGGAATGGTTTTTGTTTGTGGTGTTTGTAGGTGTTGTGTGTACAGGGTCCCGTAAGGTTGGTGGGATGGGTTGTGATTGGAAGTTGTGTTGTGTGGGTAGGAATTTGCTGGAGAATTGCTCCCTCAGAGTTTGGTTTTGGCAGTTTAACCCTCAAACACCAACTGAAATCTCTCAGCATTCTATCCTAGCCTTGGATGGCTCTTGCCAGCGTTGCTATGGTTACAGCAGTTATGCAAATCCGCCCTTATTGGCAGCCAATCATGTTGTTCAGAATGTAGAGGCTGGGTGAGTCGTTGGCTGCCCTGGAGGATACTGGGAAATGTAGTTTTATTTTTACTCGTTGTTTTGGAGGCCTTTAGGTTTTGGGGGAAAGTTTCTTTGCTACAAACGTACCTTGCTTGAGGCCTATTTCTGTTGGCAAGTATTGTTTTTCTGCGTTGTATGGTTTCTTTGCTTGAGGTATACATCACATGACGTGAACCCATTTATATAATAGATATACAATAAATATATTAATATAACAATATAAAATCACATACACAATATAATCTATATATATATATATATTAATAGATATAATATAAATATACAATAAATTAATATAATACTGGGTTTGGAAAGGTTTGGTGGGCCTTGGCCTTGGTTTTGGAGTTGTAGTTCACGTACCTCCAGAGAGCACTGGACTCAAACAATGATAGATCTGGACCAAACTTAGTATGAATATTCAATATGTCCAGATGTGAACCCTAATGGAGTTTGGGGAGTTGCTATTTGGGAGTTGTAGTTGCTGGGATTTATAGTTCACCTACAATAAAAGAGCATTCTGAACTCCACCAATGATGGAATTGACCCAAACTTGGCACACATAACTCCCATGACCAACAGAAAACACTGGAAGGATTCAGTGGGCATTGAGTTTTGGAGTTGTAGTTCACCTACCCCCAGAAAGCACTGTGGACTGAAATAGCGATGGATCTGGACCAAACTTGGCACAAATATTCAATATGCCCAAATGTGAACACTGGTGGAGTTTTGGGAAAATAGACCTTGACATTTGGGAGTTGTGGCTGCTGGGATTTATAGTTCACTTACAAAGAGCCCTCTGAACCCAGCCCACAATGCAGCCTGCACCAAACTTGGCACACTACCTTCACGGCCAACATTGAATACTGGTGGGGTTTGGGAGGGGGGTTTGAATTCTGGGACTTGTAGTTCACCAACATCGAAAAGGAAGAGGACAAGCAGAGAGATCTTCAGCCTACTGTGCCAAAAAGGGTCCCTAAGACCATCAGAAATACGTGTGTTCTTCTGATGGTCTTTGGCGACCCCTCTGGAAACCCCTCGCGACCCCCCAAGGGGCCGCGACCCCCATGTTGAGAAACACTGCTTTAAAGTCAGAGAAAGAGCAATGCGTCGTCCTATCTGAACCCAGTGCTGCTTATTTTGCTGCCAGTCGCCTGGCGCCTCCAACCAACCTATTTATTTGCCTAATTTAAAATGCTTGGAAGCAAGGGGGGACGGGACAAAACAATGATAATAATAATAATCGTCGGCATTTGCATCCAAAATGCCGCAGCAATATTCCTTGCAACCCAGCTGTCTTTGTTTTTTTAATCCAGGAAATCTCCTTTTTCGCCACTAAAGTCTTGCCTGATTTTTTGGAAGCCGTGGATCCGTCTCTGCTCGCTTTGGGGGAATTGTGTCTACACTAGGGGTGGGCAATTATTTTTTTCCAACGGGCCACACGAGAGCCAAGAAATATTACGGAGGGCCGCATCTAAAGGCTGAACTACATTCTCATCTACATTATTTATTTATTTACTATTACTATATTTACTATATATTACACATTAATATTAACATATTAATATATCAAGAAATATTCATATATTATTAGTATTAATATCATAATTATTATATTATAGTATATAGAGAGAGAGACATTATAATATATTGAAATTATAATATAACATTATTTTATTATTTATTATATTATTATTGTAAAAATATTATAAAATAATAATAAAAACCACTAAAATTAAATTACATTAAATTCAAGAAGACAAGGTGCGAACCAAGATGAAGGCTGAAATCCTCAAGAGAGGAAGGATCCCAAGATGGAATGGCCCAATGGCCCCAGCCCAGAGGATGGCAAAGCGGACCCAGCCGCCGCCAGAGCAGAGCAGGGCAGCAGGCGATCGGAGGCTGCAGGCCTCCGCCCGCTCTCGCCCCCAGCCGTTCCCCAGCTGATCGCCCTGCCATGGAGTGCCTGCCATCCCTGAAGGCAATCCAGGCCAGCAGGGGGAGCAGTCAGCGATCTGAGGCAGCTTATTCGACCTGGCAACCCAGAAGACGATCAAGTCTTCTGGGTCGCCAGGGCGATCAGCCCCCGCAGGTCACCGAGTGCTCCCGCTGTTTGGCCCGGATCGCCTCCAGGGATGTCAGGCACTCCAAAGCTGCTGCTCCTTCGGACTGACTGCCAACACAGGCCCCACAGAGCCCGTGATGGGATGGCTGCAGTGGCACCCCTTACTCTTGGCCCCACCCCTGACACCCTCCTCCCCGGGCCGGACAGAATCGGCTGCCAGGCCGCATCCGTCCTGCGGGCTGTAGGTTGCCCACCCCTGATCTACACTGTTGAATTAGTTTCAGTCTCCGGCCCCCGACGCCCTTCTTCCCGGGCCGGACAGAATCGGCTGCCGGGCCGCATCCAGCCCGCGGGCCGTGGGCTTCCCGCCCCTGGTCTGCACAGTCGAATTAGTTTCGGTTTGGCTCCACTTTGGATCCTTTAGCAGGGAAGGCCAAATGGAAAGCCTTGCAAAAACAACAACAACAACAACCCCTCCACAGCATTGAGCCATGTCAGACAAAGTGGTATCAAACCACATTAACTACACTGTGTAGACCTAGCTTTGGATTATGTTCTAGATCCAATTCTGGACTGCTGGGTTGCTTTTATTTTGAAAGTCGTGGACTTTGTTGGTCTTTTTCTTCCTTTTTTGTGTGGATTTGAATGGTTCAGTCGACTCTCAAGGGTATCAGGAGGATTTCATTACACACACACACAGACACATACAGTATATATGACACAGATGGCTTGAAGGGATACTTTGGAAATCACGTTGGAGAGCAAAGATTGCCATAATTGGGAGGCTGGGAGGCAAAAGCGTGGGTGGGGACAGAATTGGGGTTTTATAAAAAGCTTATAGATAGGATTCAAGTTGATTGAGTAAAGAAATGCCATATTTCTTCGCATAATAGTCACCACCACATAATAGTCTCACCCGCCCCCCTTTTTTGCGTTGGGAGAGGAATCGTGTCAAAAGTGGCATTTTTGTTTTCCTTGCATAATAGTCTCACCAAGTATGATAGGCCTCAGAATGAAACACCATGAAAGCTCAGACAAAATTTGATTACTAAGGTTCTTGTGTGCTAGAAGGAAGTGTGTGCCAAAATTGGTATTTTTGTTTTCCTCGCATAATAGTCTCACCTTCCATTTGCAGGGCCGGACTAAGGTAATTTTGAATGATAAGCGAACATTACTTTGGTGCCCCCCACCCCACCCAATTACTGAAAAATAAAAGGTAGAATATTATTCACATGTTCGGGGGCGCATCCGGCTGCCGGGTGCTCCTCCTCGGCCTCCGGCCTTGTGGAGGGTGTGCGTGCGCATTTAGTGCGGCGAAGCTGGGCCGCCTTCCACGGGGCCGGAGACTGAGGAGGTGGATTTGGCGGCCGGGGGGGAGGCTCTGCCTCTGTCTACTGGGCGCTCCTCGGTCTCCAGCCTTGTGGAGGGTGCATGCACACATTTGGTGCAGCGCAGCCGGGCCGCCTTCCACGGGGCCGGAAACAGAGGAGGTGGGTTTTGCAGCCAAGGGCGGAGGCTCTGCCTCCGACTGCCGGGCGTTCCTCCTCAGTCTCTGGCCTCGTGGAGCTACTGCAGGTGGCTCTGGACTGCTCACGGCGTGCCAGGTGCGCCAGGTGTGCATGTGCGGAGCTAGGTGGTTCCGCGCATGCGCATTTGGTGCGGCGTGGGCGGGCCGCCTTCCACGGGGCCGGAAACAGAGGAAGTGGGTTTGGCGGCCGGGGGCGGAGGCTCTGCCTCCGGGTGCTCCTTGGTCTCCAGCCTTGTGGAGGGTGTGCGTGCACATTTGGGGCGGCGCAGCTGGGCCGCCTTCCACGGGGCCAGAGACTAAGGAGGTGGGTTTGGCGGCCAGGGGCGGAGGCTCTGCCTCCGGCTGCCAGACGCTCCTCCTCGGTCTCCAGCCTTGTGGAGCTGCTGCAGGTGGCTCTGGAGTGCTTGCGGCACGACAGGTGCACATGCGCGGAGCCAGCTGGTTCCACGCATGCGCATTTGGTGCGGCGTGGGCGGGCCGCCTTCCAAGAGACCGGAGACTAAGAAAGGGGCATTTGGCGGCCGGATGCGCCCCTTAATAAGTAGCCCCCCACGTGGGCACGTAGTTTGCGTAATGCAAGATCCAGCCCTGCCCATTTGGGGGAGGGCATGTGTGCCAAACTTGGAAGGGTTTGGTAGGCGTTGACCTTGAGTTTTGAAATTGTAGTTCACCTACATCCAGAGAGCACTGTTGACTCAGACAATGGTGGATCTGGACCAAACTTTGGGACAAATACTCAATATGCCTAAATGTGAACACTGGTGGAGTTGGAAGAAAATAGACCTTGACACTTGGGAGTTGTAGGTGCTGGGATTTATAGTTCACCCACAATCAAAGAGCATTCTGAATTGGGTCAAACTTTCCACACAGAAACTCTATGACAAACAGAAAATACGGTGTTTTCTGACGGTCTTTGGCGACCCCTCGGACACCCCCTCGTGTCCCACCAAGAGGTCCCGAACCCCAGGTTGAGAAACGCTGGTTTGAAGCTAAGTCTGTCCACCATCTTGATGGATTTTAGCTGTGAATTTTAGTGCTGTTTATGTGACATAGTATGCAAAATATACTATATGCAAAAATTGAAATGGAATTAAAATTATATTTCAATTTTTGCATATAGTGTATTTTGCATATTATATCAAGCCGATAAAGAGATAAAGCAGGGTATAAATAATAATAATAATGTCCTCAATGCACCATCGTGATAAGAAACCATAGATTTAAAATGTATTAATTGCAGAGTTATTAAACCCAGACGGCTTTGAGAGATGGGGTAACACACCCATGTCTTATTTGCAAGTAATGGGGGGAAATCCCGCAGAATTGCAGAAGTAGAGCGTGGAAAGGTTTAGGAACAGGTGGCGACATGTTTTCTTCGGCGTCACCTGTTTGAACCCGTCTCCTAAGCTTCTTTCGGTCCCATTTCGGGCGCCTGATAATCCTATCAATCAGTCAAGATGCAGCCACCGTCATCTGAACCCGAAAGCCGTTTATTAGAAATGCGACGCAGGCGTTGCATCCAAACGACGTTAGTGTTTGGGTGGCTGTGAATTTACCGGGCCGTCTGGCCACATTCCGGAAGCATTCTCTCCTGACGTTTCTCCCACATCTATGACAGGCATCTTTAGAAGGAAGGTCTGTTGGAAACTAGGCAAGTGAAGTTTATATATTTGTGGAATGTCCAGATGTTGCTCTTTATTTACTTTACAATCAGGGCTGGCTAACACCTCCCAAGAAAGGATTCCCCCAAGCAGGAAGCAGCATATTGACATATTATGGAAACTATAGGAGATGGGGGCTTCAGCTCTCCCACAGCTTCTCCAGCCTTGAGGGGGCAATGCCAAGCCAGCGGTGGCAGAGCCAGCACAATGCTGGCTTGGCACTATCCCCTCAAGGCTGGAGAAGCTGTGGGAGTGCCGGGGGAGGGGGCGGAGCCAGGCCGTGCCATGCCCCACCCCCTCCCCAGGCTTCAGCTCTCCCACAGCTTCTCCAGCCTTGAGGGGGCAATGCCAAGCCAGCGGTGGCAGAGCCAACACAATGCTGGCTTGGCACTATCCCCTCAAGGCTGGAAGACGCTGTGGGAGTGCCGAAGCCAGGAGGGGCGGAGCCAGGCCATGCCATGCCCCACCCCCTCCCCAGGCTTCAGCTGTCCCATAGCTTCTCCA